>JAVJGI010000050.1:38921471-38964856 GCA_035590275.1 Ibycter americanus
CAGCCGGCGGCGAGCCGCCCCCGGGAGCGCAGGCCCCGCGCGCTGGGGCTGGGTGTCTCTTCTCCTGCAATAAAGGTGTCCCCGGGTGGAAGCACCGGCTGCCGTGTGGTTGCTTTCAAACCTGGCCTGGAGGCCGCCGCACACCGCTGCAAACAGCCCGAGCGCTGGAGGGGTGTTCCCCGCTGCCACAGCACGGGGGGAGGACGGGGGGGCCCTTATTTCACACAGTGCAGGGGTTCTGCCAAATGCACGCAGAATAAACCGATGCCACGCACGTCAAGAAACCGGTGTTTAAAATCCAGAGGGACCGTAAGGGAACCTGGCTAAAGAGCAGGTACCGAACCTTGGCTCAGAGCCAGCTGCTGTGCAGCACAGCAGGAGGCAAAGCAGCAGTAAAGTGTTGCTGCTGTGGCCTTAGGGGGGAGGGGGCGGAAAAAAAAGGGGCCTTTGCTACGACCTGTGAAAACATCGCAAGATAAAGCAGAAACTATGAACTATATGCTCTACAAACAATTATTGGTAAAAAGAGAATACACTTAAAGTGCGATCAAATATTACTTCTGCCTTAACATTAAGCTTTATTCTCACTTTCAACATATTCAAAAGTAAAAAGGATAAATAACTTAATAAAAACTCAATGGAGCACAAATTGTAACATTTAGTCTGCATTAACACTCACTCCTACAGGCTAAACCAATTTAATAAGACTTAGCTTTACCTCTTTTATACAGGGATAATCTGCACCCATTTATTCCAATTCACTTCACAGGGGAACACTCTTCCCAGCCTGAGAGTACAGTCTATCGTAGGCTCATAATATACTGTTGGGGTTTCGCTCAGTTTGGGATTATTTAGTTGTTCTTCTATAACTGGCTGAGAAAAGAGTGACACCAAGGACGGCTTTTTCATGTAGAATCGTCTGATGCAACCAAGAGTTTCCAGACCCTGCAGAAAAATTCATGTATTTTAGCTTGAGCAGCTGTGGTGAAAAAAAAAAATGTGCTGAATGCTGTTCTACCTACAGTGCTCTCAGAAACGTTAGAGGATTTATACTAAAAGCAGGTTCACTCCCTCAGGTGACCATGGGGATGGCAAAGAATTGCAGCAGCATAACAAAGCAAGTTCACATAGCTGGATATATGCTCATTTGTTACTTTCAGCACAGTGGCTAACATCTGACTGCTGCAGTGTTCAACAACAGATCTCAACATTTAGGATCAGTTACAAATAATTTAAGGCTGATATAGACGTAAATCCCAGATTTCTGGGTCAGTTCTTGCTAATGGGTTAGCATTCGTTCCCACAGCAACACCCAGCAAGGCAATTCATGTGCTGTTTGCTGAAGATATCTGATGTGTATTCAGTGATCTAACATAGGTATGCACCTAGATTTACTAGTATTTGGCATATTACAGATACAAGCTCTGTCTCTGGTTTCAAAACCAGTTCTTATCAAATTTGTTAGCAGTGAGATTCAGGATCTCCAGTTGAAGTCTGTAAAATGTACAGGTAATTGATTGGTTTTGTGGATTTGAATTAAAATTGACTAGGAATCCATATTGCTCTCCCACACGTGCATGCCTGACCACTATACACTCTGTACTGTGGTCTTAAACCTGCCCCCGATCCCGGCTACCCTCTTGGCAGTGTTGCTGTGGCACAGGACATGTGGACGGGCTGTGCTGAACACCCAGGGAACGGGATAGTTGCTCAGTGCTTCGTCAGCAGTACACACAGCTTGCACTGTTACCAAAACATATGAGCCTTTGGACAGACACACACGTACACTGGACTGTTCGTTTCCAGCGTTAGTAGGGGAAGTCATGCTCATGGGAAGGACTGCAACATTACTGCTATACTTAAGATCTTGAATCCTTATAGAAAAAAAAATACAGATCAAGGTTTTATTTGCAAATAGCAGCTGGTGGTAATCAAACCTCAAGATGCAGGGGAAAAAGCCCCCCAAGAAACTCACATTTTCTCCCTACGTGCTGTTTTATGTGTAAGGATGAATGCGTTTAAGCAGGTCTGTCAGGACAGAAGGTCTTATTTACAGTATTGTCTAGCACAGACATTTCAGTCTGATTCTTATGTCAAAGACCACCCATCTGAAAGGTATGTGTGGAAAAAACGAAGATAAACTCTATGGTGATTAACACTGCATTAAACAGTCCAACTTAGTATTTCACAGTGACAAGCTGCCGCTCGTTGGTAACCAGCTACAATTTCAACTGCGTGTACATTCATTTCAGAAGCAAGCTCAAATTTTCAAAAATCAGTAATATGGTGATGTCAAGGATGGGTAAAGCAGGCTTCCTTCCCTCCTCAGGGTGAACAGGAACTTGCTCTGGCTTTGGGTAATTTACACTAAAGGCAGAAGGTGGTTTTTCATGGTTCAGTCGCAGTCCCATTTTCCTGGGACTTCCAGCAAAGTAGTTGTGGACGTGTGGAAGCTGAACCAGATTAAAGCTGGTGTTTCACATACCTGCAGTATCTCTAAGACGGCAACAGGCTGCAGTACCCCCATGTAATGCTGCAGCAGCATGCCTTCCGTTACGCCTGGTTTTGTCATGATGTGATAGAGCACAGCTTCCATCATCCCTTTACACACAGGTTTATTCAGGTTCCCATCCACAATCCTCCACGGTCTCCCGATGAAGCAGACATTCTCGCAGGCCCTGCAAAAGACAATTTAAGTGCAGCTCTGTCAGAAATTACTCTTCTAGCTAGATTTCCCATCATCATCATTTCTGCATAATACAGATTCTTCCTACATCCATTGCTGGTGATTGCTCACATGCTAGGTGTAAATTTTGCAGCTGCTCTGAGCAGACACTGGTGCTGATCTACCTGACAGTTCCACAGACCCGAAGTATTTCACACGACATGTTCACCACCCAAGAAAGACCTTTAGCACCGCTACAGCACCCAGCAGTTACCTTGAGCCTTGACAACCAGGAAAGCTTTGTTACTAGCTCCAGTATCCTCCAAAAGTTATCCAAGACCTGCTTCAGTCTGCAACACGCAGCAACAGTGCTCAGGCAGGAAAGAAATTCCTCATTTTTAGCATTTTGGGGTCATCAAAAGACAGACCCTGTGTGGAAATCCCATTTCCTACACTGCAGTTTTCTCCAGGCCTTTCCTGGGCATGTGGAAGCTGAGACTTTCTGGCACTGGACTTACTTGTGAAATAAAATTAGTTTTGTTCCTCTGATATTTGGAGCTAGTTGTTTTTTGGGAAAACACAATTTTTTCAGCATGCATACAAGCACAAGTATCAACTAGAACAATGGAGGAAAACATGGGGTTTCTCCATCATCAATACTCACTGCCCATCAAAGCATAAAACTAAGGTTTCCAAATCGTTTGCTTCCAGGTATTATTTTGGTAGTACCAAGTGTTTAGCTATTCTGCAGACATCTCTGTTACTCACCGATCCCTGGCTGCCTGGGATACATCTGTCATAGAACTTCCTGAAAAGAACAGAACATACGGTTTTTAATTAACCCCAATTCTTTTATCTAGTGGAAGGAGTATAAAAGGCAGCTGAGCTGTAAAATGCAACAGCTTATGTTAGAAAATAACACAAGCAAACTATGCAAACACAAACAAACTTGAGGGAGCTACTGGAGAGGGGCCAGTGGAGGGCTACAAAGATGATGAGGGAACTGGAGCATCTCCCTGGTGAGGAAAGGCTGAGGGAGCTGGGCCTGTTCACCTGGAGAAGGGAAGGCTGAGAGGGGATCTTAGCAATGCCCACAAATATATTAAGGGCAAGCGCCAAGGGGACGGGGCCAGGCTCTCTTCAGCGGGGCCCAGCGACAGGACAAGGGCAACGGGCACAAACTGCAACACAAGAAGGTCCACCTGAACATGAAGAAAAACTTCTTCACTGTGAGGGTGACAGAGCCCTGGCACAGGCTGCCCAGAGAGGCTGTGGAGTCTCCTCTGGAGACATTCAAAACCCGCCTGGATGCGATTCTGTGCAGCCTGCTCCAGGTGACCCTGCTGCAGCAGGGGGTTGGACTAGATCTCCAGAGGTCCCTTCCAACCCTGAGCGTTCAGTGATACACCACGTGTTGTTCTCAGTTGGATGGGGAGCTCTAAGCTTCCACTGACTGCCTTCACCCGTCTGCAGCGTACTCCTCTTTTCCACACTTCACCTTGCAACCACCTCTGTCTACACCGACCACACTTTATGGTTCCATTCCCAAAGCACAGCAAGAAGTTTTATTCCTAGAAGTCTGCTGACATGGCTGGACAGCAGGTAACTATGGACTGAAAGAACGGAGTTTTACACAGGGAGCTATGCAGGGTCTCAGCGTGCAAGCACTCACATTGGTTTGTTTCACTTAATCCTCCTGGTAATCATTCGGAAGTTGAGCAGAAGCCCACATAGCTGTAGACTTGAGAATGCAAACTCAAGATTTCAGCAGGGTTCAGTTTCAAAGTGAAGGCTGCCTCTGCAACTTCCATTATGCATTATGTCATGGGTTTTAATTACATGATTACTTAATGTAGGTATTTCTACCACACCCAGAGGCTAACAGCTTTGGCTTAAGCGCATGTAAACCTTTCAGCTGGCCTTCAATCAGCAAGACCAGTAAGAACTCTATGCTTGATAGATTATTTCTTCCCTCCTGTGTTACAAACAAGTAGAGGAAGTTAAATCCAAACCAGTATTTAGTAGTTTCATGTTATGAACTGCTGAAGTCTATGCTGTTTAGACAGCCCTGAGTCCATTTCCTGCAGGAAGGCTCCAGTTAAACAGCAGCAAGCTCTAACATGCTTTGGATCCGTCTGCACTGATTCACACGGCAGTCTGCATCTCTAAATGTGGGTAATGGCAGATCTTGGCAAAATACCACACAAGCAGTTAGTTTGTGATTCAATCTGAAACCAGAGCTGATAAAACACAAAAGCAAAACAAAATCCCCAACAACCTACCTAACGTAAAGCTTAGCAAGAACTACTAGCTATTAAAAAAAAGGAAAACTGGCAGTAAAGAGGAAATGCAAATGAAGTCAAATTGGATTACAAACAAGGCTATTGATCTTCTCACTGGCATGTGCTGCTTTTGGGTGAATACTTTAATGACTTCACAACTTTCAGTCACGGGCATTCTAGTTAAATGTACACCAGTAGTGCTGTGTTTTCCAGCTTTAGAGATGTCCAGCCTTTGGACTGAAGCCAGAGATGAGTAACTTCAGATCTAAATATGTTTTTGGAGAAAAGTAAGACATGGAAAGGAGTTTCTAAGGAACACACATTTCTGAACTAGTCATGAACATTCCAGAAACAGGCATGGGAAGGAATCTTTGATGTATCTGAAACCTCCAAGATGTTCCAGATCAAGTGGTGTTATGCTACTTTGTGAGAAATGACAACCTCTCTGGTTCAGCTTCATAAAGAATCCAGTATTTGCTTATAAAATGGAGCTACCCATTTGGGAGCAACTGATGATGAGCTAGTCTCTATTTCTTGGATGTAGAGCGCTCCTACATACCTTTAGAGACTCCTGGGTTCTCCTGTAAGTAGGAAAGATCATCATCTTGCTCACCAGCTGATTGTTCAAGGCTAGGGATCTGCTGCTTGTGCTCAATGCTGAGCTCATCATTGTCTACTTCAAGTTCTTTGTCCTCAGAACAAGATTTATCTTGTTCCTTGTAAGTGTCCACATTCACAGTATCTGAGGCACGCACTGGGTGTTCAGCTAGGTGTTCTGTCTGCCCTCCCAGGGAGCCCATTTCTCCATCCGTGACTAAAGCTTCCTTCATTGTAACAGGATTGGGAACACCTGCATCAAAGTTATTTTCATTTGCACTTTTCAAATCGCTCTGTGAACCCTGGCAGAGCTGATTGCCATCTTGAAGGACATCATTTTGAGTCTTACATCTCTTCCTTGGGGGTTCTTCATCACTGACAGATTGTGTGTCTCTTCCCAGCTGCTCCTCTTCTCTCGAACACTCCTCTCCCTTCTTCGGTTCTGAGGGCAGGCAATCCTGTTGTACATCTGGGAGAGTGGTGTCTGCACCTTGCTGATCAGAATCATCTGGTTTATCTTTCAGACAGACTGAATGCAAGAGCCAGGGCTTGGCAAATACTATTGCAACCAGTCTTACCGAGTGGCCTCCTACTTCTAAAACCTGCTGCATTTGAATAAGGTCCTATTAAAAAAAAAAAAAACACAACAAAAATTGTTTCAGGAGCTTTCACTGGAAAACATCAGTTTAACCAAATAACATGGAATTGTCATCTTTAACTGTCAGCAAAGAAAGAGGAAGAGCTTAGTAGAATATTCAGTTTTCCGTCCTGCTGCACTGAAGCTGAAAAGACATTTTACCCCTTAAACTTTTCTGAAATTACAACACAAGATATTTTTGTTCAGCTTAATTTAAGTCAAAATGTAACTGGGAAAGACCATTTTTCTTCCAAGATGAATGCTGGTACCTCTAGGTTTCTGAGACAGTTCATTCCTATCTTTGAGTAAGTGCTGCTTTAATTTTTGGCCTTCCTAGCTTTGATGCGAGATTGCTATCAGGTATTGGTATGTGATCTCTTGCCTAATATAAATAGTTTTGTTCAGTTTATATTTGCTTCCTACAGCCTGGAAGATT
Source organism: Ibycter americanus (assembly GCA_035590275.1). Lineage (NCBI taxonomy): Eukaryota > Metazoa > Chordata > Aves > Falconiformes > Falconidae > Ibycter > Ibycter americanus. Next base: position 38,928,089 of record JAVJGI010000050.1, read on the forward strand.
GTCCTCCTCAAGGGGAATACTAAACATGCAAACATTAATGTATGGGAAGCAGCTGGCTGTAAAATCACCTGAATGTACTGCTCCAAGCTCCTGGTGCGTTCAGGTTCCACCTCTTCATAGCTGCAGAAACGTTTGCTCAGCTCAGCTTTGCAAATACCAAAGTGGGAAGTTGCCTCTATTTCATTACGGATCTGCAAAACAGCAGCTACATCTCCGGGATTATAGCCATAATGTTCTGTACACTCATGAAGAAACTGATCAACCTCGTAATTTTCTTCTTGGACTTTTATCAGCCTGGTAAAAGTTTCAGGGAGGCAGGAGACTCCCACAACCATGTTATCAAGCAGAGAAGAAGAAACTGCAAAGCAAATAAAAAAACCCAAGTGTGTAAGCTGTGAAGCAGTTGTTACTAGGCAATACGCTACAGAAAGATAAATGCTGTGAGACAGACGGATCAGAGGTATTCTAGACTATTTCAATTAAAAACAGAGCTCAGTTTTCCATCTTCATTGCTGCAGTTTCCTTTTTTCTTTCTGCCTTACATATTTGTCTCTGAAAAGACCTGTAGAAGAGCAGCAAGCTGCTTTATAAGGGTTTGCCCTCATATCAAAGTGAAGTACCGCTGAAATACAGTGTAGACTTACTGGTATTCTCTCCAACACTGGGTCAGCTTAACTCTAAGTTAGTGAGGCAATCACCTCCTTTTTTTCCTTGAAGAAGGTCAAGTGAAAAGTCTAGGGCAAGGAAATGCTACGGAGGACCCTATTAATCAAAAAACTGGAAGCAGCTGATCCACTGCAGAAATACTGGTCAAATACAGTATAAACTACAAGTTGACAATGTCTTGGTACGATTGGTATAACAAAGCATCTCTGTGTTTGGAGGCAGGTCTGTCACTGCACAAAACTGACCCTCACTGTACAGAGTATTCAGAAGCTGAAGTACTCTGACACCATTTTCCAGCCCCAGATGATTAGAGGGAAGCTTTGGCACTGTTCTTACCGGCTCCCCACCCTTTTATCTGCAGGCTGCCCTTACATCATGCTTGTGGGACACTCATATGACAGCTGCGCTTCTTTGACAGCCAAGGAAAAATGAGAACAACTGTAATGAGCCGTCAGCTCAGTACACCTGGAGGGCACATGTGGCAGCAGAGATATGAGAAAGAATTTCTATTTTACCTCTACCACAACAGCAATAGAAATGACCAGGGACAGCACTAGACCTTCCAGCCAAAGAGCTAGACAACTAAAGGCTTTCCTGGATACATCTGCATTACAGCTGAAAGGAAGCTGCTCTTTAAAAAGGGGAAGTGCTGATAAATTGCAAATATTCAAGCTCTAAATGTTATCAAAATGTTTAAATTACTGTAGGTAAAAAGCCAGAGAGATCAGACACCACCATTTCAGGCACTTGCGTAACACAAGTAAATGTGAACTTCCATTCAAGGAGCTCTGAAAGATTTTCTTTTCACAGAATAGAAAGCCTAAGTGTGACAAAATACGGTATTTTAAGTTGCAGAAGGGACTGAAAAACCTACTGGAGAAGGGGTAACAGAGCAGAGGAAGACTTCCTCTTTGGATTCATAGTGTCACACAACATGAAATACAGGCAAGGACCTGTTACCAACAAACGGTGCCTCTAAGCCAACCAGCTGTTTGTTTTCAGTCAGGAGAGAAAGCATTACAAGGCAAACTGCATGTGCAATGAAAAAAGAATGTTCCTATTAAAAGGCTTTGTTCAAATCAGTTCCTCAGCTGACAAGTTCACCACCTTTCCTGCTCCAACCCACTTCTGTTGCAAGTTAGGCCAAACAAACTAACCTGGAGAGCTGAGTCTTCCCGGAACTGGTGTACATCGCAGCTTAACCTTCACCTGGCAGGAATTGACCACAATGTTGTCACTGGGACTCAGATTGCGTGTGCTGACAATTCCAGGGGCATAGTAGCCTCTCATCAGTAAGTAATTGGTATGAGATGCTTGACGAGCTTTTACTTCTATTCTCCGTTTGCCTCCAGAGCTGTCATCTAAGTCATCATCATCGTCATCATCATCCTCAAGTCCTTCTTTTCCCAAACTAGAGCAAATAGAGGGTTTTTTTTTTGTTGGTGGTTGGTTTTTTTTCCCCCCAAATGAGAAAGTGACTCATTACACTGAGCAGAGCAAGAAGACATGCTATTCTGCATCCTAGTATTTGGTCATGGAACAGCTGCGGGTTTGTCCATAGCAGGCTGATTTAAAGTGCTGAGAACAAGCAACTACAGAAAAGAAAATAGACTAAAAGGTCCCTGGAAAAGGAAGCACTCTTTTTTTAAACATGTTGAAATAAACCCAAAATATCTCAGCTCACAATGCTGAACCTCTACGGTTCAGCAGACACTTCATCATGAGGGAACATCTGTCAGAGCACAGAGGCTGAGACCAAAAGGGATCTGCAGGATAGGGCAGACAGGGTTTATTTTTAAGGGAGGAAAGGAGAAGAAAGAATTACAGACCAAAGACTTCAGTGACTTTAAAAAAAAACACCACCAAAAAACCACCACAAAACAAACTGCAGACAGCCTCAAAGTAAAGACAGAACAGTAGCAGCAGCCAGGATAAATTTCCCAGAAACAAACTTTGTCACACCAACACTATTTCTTTCCAGGACACGACAAGAGCCATTACGGATAAAGGTGAAGGCTCTGAACAACCTGATCTAACTCTGAAGTTGTCTATGTTTTAAGCATATTACGCCAGAGACAACCAAAGGTTCCTTCCAACCTTGTCTAAAATGAGTTAGAGATTATGTACCTTCTCTTAAAACTTACTTAAAACCAAAAGGGAACACAACATTTTAAGAAAATAGTGCAAGTACATAACCAGTTGGAAAACTGGACTCAGTGCCTTTACTGAGAAATGGGACTAGTCCAGGGTTCAGTGTATTTTTGCTAATGACCTGGGTGATAAAATAGCTTATTAAGTTTGCATAGGATCACTGAACTGGAAAGACTGCAAGTATATGAGAAGACAGGATTTGCATTCAGAACGTTTCCAGCAAACTGGAGAAATAGTCTGGAAAGGAGCAGGAAACAATTTCATATGGACAGATGCATGTTATTTATATTCTAGTACTATGCACCTGTCCTTCCACGCTAAGAGGAAGGAATTAGCTAGGTAAAGGAAAAGAAACTTGTTAGAGTGAATCACAAGAATCATAAGCGGTACACGAATCGCTGCACTGGGGCTTTTGGCTGCTTTTTTTGTTTTTGGCAAGACCATGGCCATTCATCATTTTGCAATGTATTAGCAGACATATCACCTATAAAACATGATGTAATTGGCACAGACCTGCCAGCAAGTGTGGCATTTGGTTTTTGACCTCGCATTTCAGTGCAGAGGAAAACAGTGAGAAAGACAGAGATCCGGATGGCATGAATAACATACCAAAAACACAAGTAAAGGAACTGAGGCTGCTCATTTTAAAGATTGGCATATTATGGAAGGGGAACTATGATAACAGTCTTCAAATAGGTAATAAGCTGCTCTAAAGAGAAAGAGAGTGAAGTATTTTCCATGTATATATACAACAGGTTAAACTACAGCAAGACATTTTAGTTGCACTCTGAGAAAACACATAATGATTGTAAGGATAACTGTTCACAGGATTAGACTGCCTAGGGAGAGAGTTTAAATTTCTGTGCTATGCAATTACTGGAGGCTTAAAAAAACAAAAAGTCAAAGAGGAGACAATACATGGAACCAATACTGTGGAGACAGGCTCCACTGATAAAGCCGAAACCTTGTTACTAATCCTTCTTAGTCTTTGAAATGGGAAGGTACAATGTTGATGGAAATGCTTCTCTAGCACACCCTGCTCTCCTTTCCACATTAGCACTGATGGCAATGAAGTGCCTAGCAATTTAAATGTCACATATGTGAAGACAAATGCAGTCCAAAGCTATCATGACAGGCACTAACTGAAGTGCCATTAAGTCTTCAGAATGCTCCCTCAGAACTAACAATCTAAACAACATCACATGCCACAGTACAGTGCAGGAAATTCTAATGCCTGTCCAGTTTCATTCAAGTTACTCACAAACTGTATTTACTATAGAAATAACAGTTTTTACCTTTTTATCACTTCATTTTCCACCATAGTGCTGTCCACCACAACTATCTGCTCTGGGATTCTCACATTCACAGATACAAGTCCCAGGGAGAATAGGGAAAGCATTGCCACACACTGGCCACCAGGCCCATCCATAGGAAATGCAATCATGCCTTCTGATGCTTTGTTTTCTTGATCTTTAAATGAGAAGTTATCTGGTTGGTCTGATTTTTCAGCATCCTTGAGCTTCTCGAGGAACTGAAAGGACTCTGTACAAATTGTACTGGGAAACCGCCACGTAAAAACTCTGGACAAAAAGACAAATTCAATGAAGCATAAATCTTTCACAATCTGTTCTTACTTATTGTATATGAATTTTAGACTCATGGTAGCACAGAGCAGGCAAATAGTTGAAGTTCCGTGCTAGAGGTGGTGACCAAATACCTCTACATCTGCTCTCACAGTCCTTGTACTAGTTCCAGAACGTAAGGTATTTATGCACCATGTAAAGGACAGGTACTATATAGCAAATACAAAGCAAATATGTCATCTTCTGCTTGAGAACTCAATATGTTTACAGTTAAACTGTCCTCCCCCACCCCCAATATCCAGGTACAGTGGCAGCATAAAGTAACTGGAGAGGAAAAGCAAGCAACCAGCAGAATGATGAGTGCGCTAAAAAAAAATCTTTCCACCACATTTAAAACTCTGGAGCTGCCTCTCCTCTCCTCTGCATTATGTCTTTGTAAAATCTTGCCCAGCAAACTTGGCTCTATTCCCTGTACAGCCCTAGTTACTAATCGAGTAAAAGGCTAACATACATGGATGTTACCTTCGTGTCTTCAGCTTCAGCTGCGACGGGCAGGTTCTTTGCTCTAGATACTTCATGTGTATTCTCTCCTCCATGCCAAGCATGCCTGGGTAGATTTTTATTTGCTCAAACAAAGAGTGACCTTTCTGAGACCCACCTGTAGTAACTCTGAGACAGCTGATAGGACATGGGTACAAAAGGCAAAGCCCGGCTTTTCTTTGGACCCAACGTGTGGTTTACTCGACGGCGATTGACCAAGCTTCTCTTCTGACACTCTAGGAAAGCCTTCACAAGAATGTCGTCCCGGTACTCCCGGTACAAACGAAATGTCTGCAAAAACACCCCGTTCATCGTAAAAGGCAGCATTAGCTCTGAATCTGCTGGTAGACTCACCTACTTGAGGTTTACATTAATTAAATGAACATGAAGCTAGAAGCCAGAATGTAAATAATGCATACAAATTTACTTAACTACACTATTCTATTCCTTTTATGGGCTTCCAGGCTTTTCACAGTAAATGCCAATTAAATTAACTAAATACTATAGAACACTTGACATTCAAAATGAGATCAGGCTCCCACTAGAATTATATATGTAAAAAATGCTCATCTGCAACACATTTGGTAGATTCTTCCCATCATTTTACTAGGAACACATGCTTCTATGAGCTTGGCTTTCTAGGTTCCACTCTTGCCTGCTGGTAAGATACTAAACTCTGTTTAAACTTATAACTTTATTTTTTTTAAGTGCCTGACTGATAGATGATATATTTTGCTGAATCACAGAACAGTCAGGGTTGGAAGAGACCTTTGGAGATCATCTAGTCCAACCCCCTGCTAACGCAGGTTCACCTAGAGCAGGTCGCACAGAATTGCATCCAGGCGGATTCTGAATATCTCCAGAGAAGGAGACCCCACAGCCTCTCTGAGGACAGGCTCCCCAACAGCAGTGTCAGCTGGATCCTAGGACTGCCTTTCTAATGTGTCCTCCAGAGCATAATTCCAACTGCTCAAGTGGGCACTAAATCATGATACAGTCTGACCCAATGGAAGGGATGTGGAGTTTATTTCATATGGTTTTTGGGGATTGCTTCAACCTCACATCTTGCAACCTCAGCCTCAGAGAGAAAAGCAACGTACTGAAAGTCTGCCTGGAATATACGATTTCCAAAAAGCCGAAGAGAATAATCCCCACAGGACAGATACAAATCTAAGTTTCTGGGTTTCTTTTCTCCCATTTGAAAAAGGCACATGTCAAGGTGGGAAGGAGAAACTCTTTAGGGTTGTATGACCATGTGTAGATGTGGCATTCAGAGACATGGTTTAGTGGTGGACTTGGCAGTGTTAGGTTAACAGCTGGACTTTATGACCTTAAAGGTCTTTTTCAACCTAAATGATTCTATGTCGAGTAAAGTCTGGTCCAGATACTGTACCTGAAATGACTGGCAAGATTTCATCTGGTTATCTGAGAGTGCCAACGTGCTCTGAATCAGATTCTGTAGCACTAGAAAATGAATATCGTAGACACTGAAAAAAAAAAAAAAAGACAAACCAACAAAAAGAGTTTATTCATGGTGATTTTTGAGCATGAGGTACCTATTAAACTAGCACAAAAATATACAAACTCAGTCACTTGCTTCTGAAATAGATGCATAAAGGCATGAGATCACTACAGCTGAGGATCATTCACATAATGGAGCCTGATACATTTTCCCTTGCCTTCCACTCTGAATTTTTGGATCAGTCCAGATAATCTGACACAAAAAGTTCTCTTTGATAACATCGCCTCCTCTTAAGATTCAGCACCCACATAGAAAACATACACTGTTGTCCCAATGATAACAGACCACCATTTTGAGAAGGCCATTGGGCCATTGCTGCTGTCATTTTATTCATCAAATCTATAATCTATGTCAGAGGTCCCCACAGCCTTGCGAAAGTATTTTTATATCAGTAAATTTATACACTGCAACAAACAGATGAAAAACGTACCGAATTGGAAGACTATATATATTACTTACATAGATGTGAGGGCTGACACGACCTTGGAGTCCTAATGGGAAAAAAACGGTGCTACTGCTACTCACCTGCTTAGACTATCCTCTTTTGTGTTTTGATTTGTGTCTTCTCCAATTGCCAAAACTCGAAATCTAGTTAAGGGAAGGGAAAGGAAAACACTGAAACAAAAGTAACATTCTGTAATTTCATATCAACCATGAAACCCAGAGGCTGACAAGTGCAACTGCTAATAAGGCAAGCGCTGAACCAGCGCAGGGGTACTATCTGCTCCAGCGGCCGTCAGCTCAAGTGTCAAAAATGAAAAGAACTGTCCAGATCAATCTCCTTCACTTCACTAAGATATCCATTGACAAGGAGATAAAACACACTGACAGGAGACAGAGCAGAACTGCATGGATTTCCTGTTCTGTTGAGGTTTTGGACTTCCAGTTACCACTGGCAGCACTTTTGCTATAACGTACAGCTCTTCCCAAAGTAAGAAAATTTACAAAGGTGCTAAATTTGTTATCATAAACCGGTTTGAGACCCAAATTTTCACACTTCTCTCCACACATTACTCATCACAAAAAAGCCCGATGATCTGGGGCTGAAGAATGCTATACAAGGCTGAGTGCTCTTCTGTATCAACAGTTTTAGCAGCACTGAGATGATTTAGCTGAGCAACCAGCTACAAACTGTATTATAAAATGGGGCCAGTTCATTTGGAAAATGGTAACGGGAAATCTTCTGATGCATTAAAATGTTACCAGCATCTCTAATAGTGGAGTTGAGAATCTGACAATTTAAGAAAATCTGACACTGTGAATTTCTGGATTAAAAGTCTTATTCAGCAAAATAGGAATATTTTAAAATAAGCACGCTTGTACAAATAACTGAAAATCAGTTCTACGTATTTAGGAAGTATGGATTTGAAAGAAGTGTTGCTTGTTATATTTACTGAAATTTTTTTTTGATATTAAGAGTACGAGTAACAGAGGGTATAAATAATGCATAGCAGAGAAGAGGTCTACTCTGAATTGCCCTTCTCTCTCACAGTCTCACCCCACACGCAGAATCTAAGGCACTGTAACTAAAGTACCTGGAAAAGAGTTCCTGCAAAGTATCAGGAATCTCAAGCTTGGGATTCCCCAGGGTTGAACTGAATTTCTCTTTCAGTCTTTCCACAAACTCTTTAAACTCCTTTGCACAAACCTTTGGAAAAGAGGAGATTGAAATGTTATCAGCCTCAGTTTCTTAGAGTGGGAAAAGACCCTCTACTTTTAAAGCGTTCATGGAACATTCTAGTAGAAATAGCTGGGTTTGAATCAGTCAGGAACAGCACAACAGACAAGGGAATGCATCAAAAAAAGCTCTGTGAAAATTGTGTTCGCTGATTTACTTAACAGTTGCAGGTTCTGTCTGTAATCACGCTCACAGCTACAAGCAACCCACCATGAACATATGTTCTAAAAACAATTATGCTGAATTAACAGCATAAGATCTCTTGCTAGAGCTTTGTTTAAGCTTCTGCTTAAGTCTTTTTCTCTTCATACCCCTTCAGGCTTTATAATGTTCTCCATTAACTCTGTTTGTACAATCATGACTTGGAGAACACCTGTTACATGAGAGGAACAGCCCAGTACCTCCCTAGAAATAAGTTTTTTTCTGCTTGCAGAGACAGGCTTTGGGGATGGAGACACATGCATTTACTGCAGTAATGTCTCATCAGTGAGCAACTACTCTTCATTTAAACAAACACGAACATAACAACAGAACTGACTGGAGTTTTCTGACAATAATGTGAATTGTCATTCCCGGATAAAACCAAAGAAAATCTTGCCGTGACATTGTCCCAGTTTTGAAATTCAAAATGGAATTGTTTGCACTGAAAGTGTAAACAACTTTTCCATTTGAAATTGTGGTTGATTTAAGCCATAAAAAGCTCAAAAATTAATTAAAATCTTTCGACTGATCAAATCAAGGCTTTTGTCATAAAATTTGCTTACATTCCTGCACTCATCCACAGAAGCTAAGGCAATATTTCAACATGCAACTGGAGTAAAAAAATGAGAAATTACAGAGCAAAAATGTTTTATTGCTCAGATAACAAGGACACTGAGAAAATTAGAAAAAATATCAGTGCATACAGATGCTCAGTCATGGATGTTTATGAACAAGTGCATTGAAAAAACAAAATTTTTGTTGCACAGCAGTGCTGTTTATGTGCCTTTGGAAAGCTGCCTGTGTCCACTTTACTCCCAAAACAGCAATGATGCTGCATTTTTACGACGATGCTATTTTTAAAATAGCTAAGGGCACACAGGAGAGATAAGATATGAAATCACGGTAATCAAAACAGTGCAAGTACTCAGTAATCCAACCAGCGTAAAGTACTCTATGCCCTTTTAGAATACTCCTCTCCTACCTGTGGATCTTCATAATTATTTTCTCTATCCATGAAATCTTCAATGAGGCCTTTATCTTGGTAAACCTCAGCAAGGCAAACTCTGCAACAGATACAATTGAAGGCGTTGTACATGGTTGAAATTTTCCCAATTCAATACAGATTTGATAGCACTAGCATGCAAAAAAGTTGCAATTTATCAGTCACATGAAACAAGACAAACACATGGGAGGACCATATCCGATCTTCACTTCATTTCAGGAGAATATAGCCTATACCTAGAACATAGAGAGAAACCTTACTTATAATTAAGATAGGTCTGTGGATTCCTGACAATATAACGAGCTCTTCGTCCAACGGAGTGAGAAGTTTTGTCAAGGGACTCCTCAAAGCTGGCATGCATGATATCCCGAACTACTTGCCATGGAACAAAGGGCCCTTTCACCTGTGTAAAGAACACAGAATGGTTTCGGTTGGAAGGGACCTTCAAAAACGATGAAGTTCAACACCCCGGCCATGGGCAGGGACACCTCCCACTAGAGCAGGTTGCTCCAAGCCCCGTCCAGCCTGGCCTTGAGCACTGCCAGGGATGGGGCACCCACAGCTGCTCTGGGCAGCCTGTGCCAGTGTGTCACTATCCTCATCGTAAAACATTTCTTCCTTATGTCCAGTCTAAACCTGCCCTCCTTCAGTTTAAAACTGTTGCCCCTTGTCCTGTCACTATGTTTGGAGTTAAAACTTCAGCTTTTACGTACACAAATGATGGTTAGAACCACGTCTTATTCTTAGGAATGATGAAACGTGTGCTCAGTATATAGCACCTCTATTTAATGGGTCTATTAAATACCTTTGTGTTTAGCACATGACTAGCAATTCGGCACAGCATGAGCAGACTGTCTTCTTGCACTGTCCAGGTGACACGCAGACGTGTCATTCTCTGCAGGGCACTCTGGTCAGCTTCATCATGGTAGCGGAGTCTTTTGCTTTTTTCTACAGAATCCTCTTCTAACAAATCCAGAAAAAAAGAAAAAAAAGACAAGACAGTTATCTCAGCGCTATATATTCTGATTAATTCAAACTCCTATCACAGGCAGTGGCAGCACCATTTGGAGTTTGTAAGAATGAAAGACAAAAAGCAGAGAAGTAAGTAGCGGTTCAGAAAGTAAAATGCATTAATATCTCTCCTAGGAATGAGAAAACAAGCACCTAGATCATCACGCCATGAAGAATCTTTAAGCCAGCTATCCAAAGCTGATGGTGAATTGCAAGGAGTTGATCTGATGCAGATACGATTAGAATTTCTTTAGTTTGTACAGTACAGTGGTGCAGTCATGACTCACACACAGGTAACAGTTACAGCACGCTGCTGTTTTCCTCCAGAGCTAGTATACAGCCCCAGGACATCCGAACCTCCACTGTAAGAGGCAACCCCAAGAGATGGCCAGTACATTTCCATTCCCTGCACTACTCAACAGTCACATTAGCTTTTCTAAAGCAACTTACAGCAGGCCTGCGCATTAAAAAGAACGCTTCTTTTTCCTGATGTGTGTGTTAGTTACCTTTCTTTTTCTTCTTCGTCTTCTTTCCAATGTCTTTCCTAAGCCTCTTCCTCTTTTGGCTTTTTCCACCTCGCACTCGTTTTGTTCGATCCTGGGTTGGTTCTTTACTTATTTCAATACACTCCTCTTTCTGGACAAGTGACTCAGATCCTACCTTTGCTTCTCCCAAAATATTAATTTTGTTACCTAAAATGACACATATTTACAGTAGTGGAGCTTTACAACAATTACTTTCCACAATATTAAGGTATAAAGAGCAAATGCCGAAGTTTCAGTATATAAAAAGAGATGCCCTCTCAGACGTGCCCTTTGTTAGTCATGTCATTTCATGCCACTTCTCAGCAGCTCACACAATAAAATCCCACGTAACTGAGGAATCATCAAGTAATTGCTAAGTTTAGTGTACAGTGCACAAACAGAATGGAACTGAGTTGAGGTTTCAACTGAAGCATTTCTTCCTCCTTAGCTTAAATGTTAGGCTATGCAATTTTAAGTGTCTAGTCATACAGAACATTGGTCCCTCTAGACTTTCTTCAAACTGCACATCAAAAATTACAAAGGATAAGAATTATTTTTCTATAGGAAATTATTTACATATCTATTTTACTGCTGCAGAAGCATGCCAGATCATTTTAAGGAGACATGAACAACCCATGTCATCAATACTGGATAAAAAACCATTATTGTCCCATATATCCAGAGATAGGGAAGGAAATCATTTACCTATTTTACTGCCCCAGAAGCATCCTGGATTACCATAAGGAAACATGAATACCCCACATCCTCCATACTGGTCTGACAAAGACAGTAACAGCTATAATACAGTTACAGATCCACCACCAGCATCATCCCCTTACCTCCAGTGCTGAGTGGAAGGGGGTGCTTTGTTAAGAAGGTTTGGAGCCTCACTGTCAGTCCGTTTTCAGAAACTGTACTTTCCTAAGACAACACAGCTTTAAAAAAGGTGACATGCAAAAGGAGCACACTGGTTTTAACAACACTATACATTCTATTCTTTGTGTAGTGTCAGAAACAGATTTTCAGGTTAAAGGAAAAGATCCTTGGCTACGATGAAGAATTATTTTTTCTTATTTCTACCACATATTTGAACAGCTCTAGAGCTTTTCTTAAATCATACTGTAATGACCACTAAATTATGAAGGTTAAAAAAATCAGCAAATCTCCTCAAGTTTAAAAGAAATCATCACCGGAAAAGAAATGCTTGATTCTTTCATTGCTACAGAGGCCGAGGAGAATTTTCTGTACAACAGTATTTTTTCAAAGCATTTTACATTTCAAAGGGACTTCTAAAAAGCACAAAACCAAAATGCAAACACAAACATTGAGTAAATGCCTCCTACACCATATTCTATCCATTCTAAATCTGAGCCTGAACTGACTGCAATGTATTAGGAGCTTTGACATTCTCAGCAAAACCCATTTCTCTTGTGCAGAATTCATTGGCGACAGAAGTTGGTCACAGATGTGGAGACAAAAGCTGAGACTGAAGAATTGCTGAAGGTCCTGTAAATGCTGAACAACTAGGTGAGAGAACAGCAGATGAAATTAAGAGTGAAATGGTCCTGCCTGTGGGAAAAAAAACAATTTTATATATACACTGATAGGCTCTAATTTGACCACTACACTTAGAGTACCGTAATTACAGCCAATTCTGTGAAAGTACCTGTTCAATGCTTGGTAATGGTCAAAAAGCAAAGCAAATGTAAGGAATTCTTAGGAAAGGAGAGCAGCACCATGCTGCTGTAAAAATCCATGGGTAGCCACAGCCTGAAAGCACTATGTGATTCTATTTCCACCTTAGAAAGGATACAGTAGAACTAGAACAGGTTAAAAGAAAGGCAAGAAGAACGATTAAAGGCAGAACAGGTTCCATACTGGGAATAGTTAATTAATATAGTAGATGCCAGTCTTTTCAAAATTAATAAATAAATAAATAAACCCCAGAGACGATAGAGGGAAACATGACAGATGTCTATAAAATCAAGTGAAACAGAAAGGGTAATGAAGAATGGTATTTTTCACAGCTTACCTGAGTACTACAATTATTAGGGAGCTTAAACCACCAAAAGGAAGTGGTGATCCATAACAGGCCTTTGAAACACTTTGCTACATTGTGGATACTGAAGATTTACGTGTGTCCAATCAGACAAATTAATGCCAGAAGAAAGAGCTATTAACTCCTTTGAAACACCAACCCCAGGTTTAGTTCACCTGGAGACAAACCGGCAGGCAGCTGGGAGAATATTCTGAGGATTCTTACAGTATCACTATAAGACTCCCTTGCTTGTACAACCTTTCCTATAAATCTTTTATTGGCAACCACAGACAGGACATTAGCCAGAACTAGGATGGTCATTCTTATTTGCCTATGTTTGGCTTCCTAGTAAACTATTTTATTTTTTTTCCTGTGTGTATTTCCTTATTCTGGATGTTTCAGTTTTTGTCTGACAACTTCTATGTTCCAGGAAGGCAAGAGGTACCACTAAGCAATCTAAATTTCTTGCTTAATAAGGTATTTCTCCTTTGGTTGAATGCAGTATCAAATTCAGTTCAGACAAAATTTACGTCCAATTCTTTCACTCACTTCAGCACCAAGATTTACCACATTTGGCATTCATTTCTTTCCAGTGACGCAAAACTTACTGAGACACCACTGAGAAAGCACGCAAGCAGTAAGATTTTGCTATCAGTATCTCAACCTTAAGAATATTAAAATTTGGAAAAGTCATTACAGTATACAAATTTTAAAATACCCACCTTCCTAGTCTTATTGATGATGTAGCTTGTCCAGATCCAGTTGCGTTTTAGATGCCCATAAAAGCTGGAATCCAGACCTGCAGCTCCTAACCCATCTCCAGGGATAGTTCCATCATCAACCACCTCTCGACTGCCTCTAAGAGAAAGAGTAACAAAACACACAGTAATTATTTTGTAGGGAGTGCCTTCTCAGCTGCTCTTACGTGATGTGTATGCGATGTGCAGAACTCTTTCCTTGCCCTCCCAATTTAGATAGGGCTGGGAAAGCAAAGGAGAAAGAGAGATGCTCCTTCCAGAAGTAGCATGACAACAATCCTTTTCCATTAAGTTTTAATCCCTGCTATTTCATGACTGAGCTTTCAGTTTACAGATTATACCCAGAGCAACTTCATTATTGTTAACTAAGTTCCAATGGCCACATTAAACTCTGTTCTCAGCACTGCTCCTGCCACAGAACTAGAGAAAATACCTGCTAAGATGAAAAACTTTCTCAGGACAAGTGTGGAGAAAATCTTCCACAGGAACTAAAGGAATCATAACCCTTCTTCACACTGACTGTCAAGCACTGGTCTCTCCAGTTTTCTAACAAATACATTAAAGCTTGTTTAAATACACATACAAGCCAGAAAAGCAATGCACTGCAATTCTCTCCCTGGAAAGAGGATGAAACTAATAATGAATAGCACGTAATGGATGACCTGGTACCCTTCATGAATGAGCTACTAATAATTATTAGTGTGGTGTTACACTGTAGAATGAAAAAAATATTTTTTTTTTCAGTATAAATATGACACTTTGCAAGAAATCATGGAGACAAACATACTTACTGAATTCTCCTCCCCCAAAAAATACCCAAACTATGAATGAGCTTTGTATATGCACTAGATACGAGAGCTCTGACAGTCCAGTAATAACAGCAAAGAGTATTTCTGAAATCCTGTTTCGCCTTACGAAAGATTTTTTGAAAGCTACCATGAAAAAATTATTTCAGTCAAGCTTTCAACAGACAACTCTTTCATTGTAACAGTACACTATCAATTAAATCCAAAACCTGTTTCTTGACCTTAAAGAGGCTGCAGTGATCTCCACCCCAACTGCAAATAAACACCATATATCCAAATTGAAAGATACAATTACCATGGAACAGAGACCATATGCAAAAGCTGACAAGTGGACTGAACAGAATTTTTTACTATCAGTGAGGATCAATAGAATTAGGTTCTCTCAACTCCATTAATTTTTTTTAAGATAACTTGATACATCTACGTATAACACTGAACTACTGAAAATACTTCTAAACAGACTGTTAATATTAACAAAACTAAATCACAGTGCACAACAAAATATGAAAAGTATAACTGGCATTCCGCATGGCTGTCACAGGTTGTAAGTATACAATCCTTGAGTATTCTGGTTGTGATTAGGCAGAAGATTAAGTGCTCCAGAGATCACTTCCAGATTTCACCAGTGCACACCTGCACCATATTAGAAATTAACCCGTAAACAATGTGCAAAGCGCAACACAGGAGGACACAATTCAGAGCGCGACACTGGGGAGCTACTGAAGCTACAGCGTACTTGAGATAGCACAATATAAAGCACGGGAACAGAGAGTCTTTAATTTTTTCCCTTGCCTTAACTGTACTTAGGAAGCACTCCTTCCCTCTTGACTTTGCCTTCCCCAAGGCTCTTGCAACACGCATCTGTACTACTTTGGAAGGAAATCCGATTCAGTTTTTCTCATTCCTCTAGCATAAAAACCTGCTTGGTAGGCAAGTTACTCGTAAACATGATACATAACTACATGTCTTTTTAATCAGCCTCTGAATTACACAGAAAAACCCCACAACACCAACTGAAATGCTACAGTCTTAACTGCTTTTGCTGTTGAGTAACATCCTCAAAACCAGGCGAGTTCTTTTTGCCTGCGCTATTCAAGCAACAAAGCAAGAATGCAGATGACATACGTGGTATATTCCAACATTGCACACTTTCGTTCCAGATTGTGTTTATCCACTGCTGATTCTTGTTCCATTTCTACATCTAGTGCAGGCTCCTCCCCTTGAAGATTACTTCTCTTTGAACGAGGACAGCGGACAACTCCTAAACATACAAATGTATTTGACTATCAGCGTAAGAAGTAAGACTTCAACCCATTTTCAAACTACCCTACTATGGCAAACTACTGCTCCCAAACAGTACTAACTTTTTACCACTTCTCGCTAAAACATGCTGTCTTCTCACACAGGCTAATGGTGTTCTCGTTAACTTATACTAGAAGGCACTAACTTGTCCAAAATTATATTCAGGGCAGAAGTAATGGTGGGCTGGTACGATTCATAAGGAAAAAAATTCAGCAGTTCACTGACATAGACATGGATCGCATCCTTTCAGATACTCAAATGTGGCAGCAGTTCTCAAGAAACGATGTGGCAGTTTGTGAACGTGTCTTCAGTTCAGTTTGCAGCTCAGTTCACAGTGTGAATGTTGTGCATGTCTGACCCCTTCATGTTGGAGATACATTTAGGATATAGCAGAGGAGTCATGTGATGGCTTTATAGTAACAGAACTCAAAGGTAGTAAAATTCCCAGTTTCTGGCTTACTACTGCTTTTTGGCTGCCCATGCTACAAAGGCAATAGGGCAGGACTAGATCTCAGGCAAGTATCTGATCTAAAGGCTCAATATAAACTTAAACCTACCACTGAGCAATTTTCCCTTCAAGGCTCAACATGGAAATACTTAACTGGAACACAACAAAGCTTCCATAAACATGCAAACTGGTGAAAGAGTATCATTACCGTATTTGGGGGGCTAGGAGTAATCATGTTCTGACCAGTCTACAAAAGCTGCAATGATCACAGACACACCACCATTTGACAAATGTGTAAGGAGCCTTTTGCACATAGCTGCTTCCATGCAAAAGAAAGACAAAATTACAAATAGATCCTTTTACCTTGCTGACTAAATTGCAGAAATACAGAATAGCGTTGTCTAGGGTTTCAGGAGAAATCTCTTACCCCAGTTCTTTCTTTTAATTTTTTTTTTTTTTATAATGTATACTTGTTGCATTTGTATATCCTATTCAAAAATGTAAAAGGACCAAGCACAAAAATAAACTCCAAAAAAGAGGGGTGCATAAAGTCTCTTGACTTCCACTTCTCATCTTACTTGGGCTATCTATTAGAAGGTTTAGCAACATCTTGCTAAGGAAAAGGGATCTCTGTTTAAACCAGTAGAGAGCTATGGCAAAAATATACTAGTAACTATTTTTAAAAAGACTTTTTCACAACTGGATTAAAATCTAACAGGGCTATTATCGAATTTGATACTTCTAACAGGACAGCAATGCTTTTCCATGAAAACCGCTCTGAAAATTTCTAGCGGATCCTAACTTCATAGAATGATACGGACAGAACAGCGAAGGTGATAAGAAGGTACAGTAATACCATACCCAATGGCGTATTAAGGCAGACACACTGCAGATCAAACCAGAAGTTTTCCACATCCTGCATGGTATTCAGAACATACAAGCGTCTCTCAAACGGGCGGCTACTTTGAGCCAGGTTATAGTGGGGGTCACAGATAGTGGTATCAACAATCACAGCGTTTCTCTTCATATACACAAAGACCTGTCAAATATAGTATATTTCAGGCTGGTAGGTAAAAGTCATTGAAACTGCCTAATTTACAGGACACACAAGTTAATCTAGTTTAGGACAGCTTAGCATTTTCTCAGTCTCCATTGCTCTGAGCCAGTATGCTGCTAGGAGACACACCTATCCCCCCCGCCATAGCACTGTGTTCCGAAACTTCCCTTGCCAGCGATCCAGAAGTTTCGTTTCTAGATTTAGAACAGTTTCTTCCTCCCCTTGTATACAGGACATTCCAAGTTTCCACAGAGAGTGACTATTGTCTATAAATTCTCATTCCACATTTGAATAGATGTGTGTTGGGGCCTAATTATCTTTCTTACCCTCATAAAGTGTATGTTGGGACTGCTTTCTCCTTTGCACATGCTCTCTATTTATAAAAAGATGTGTACAAATGTCATTATTTTACTCTGATCTGTGTCACACATCCAATGCCTGACACCTTGATGGAAAAGAATGTGACACGCTTGTTTTTCATGAAGTGCTGCCAGCCTGGAACCTCCTAGATCACTACTGTGTGCAACATTCAGCATTATACATTTGGGTAGCATCTTTCCAGAGAAAGGGATAAAAATTATCTGCACACCTTGCAATATGTCACTTGGATCTGGAGGTCTGCATAAACACCTGAGACATCAGTATTTTACTTAATTATTTAAGGAAATTACAAACACCAAATCTTGCATTTATTTCACTGGACAAAACCCATGAAAAATAATAGCTAATTTTTTTTTTTTAAATTACCTGATCTTTGTCTTGAAACTTCTCTGTTGGGCCAAACTGTATCAGTCCCATATAACACAACCTTTGAAGGTTTTCTACCACTGAAAAGATGTACCTCCTGCAGCAACATGAGGAGTACTACAATTAGCACTCATGAAAAAGGTAAAAATGATACCAGAAACCATGCCATTTTCATGCAGCAATCTGATGTTTCAGGAAACCACTGCTTTTCTGAAATAATGAATTTTAGAATTTCTGAAGTCGTATTTTTGTTTGAATTATTAGCCTATGGAACACATATAATAACCCAAAGCTCCAAATTTCCTTTCCTCAAATCACAAACACAGTATTTTAGCCAAATACTAACTAAAATTTTGCTATCAAAGAACAAAATTAGCCAGAAATACCGTATGTAAAAATGAATTAAACAAGGTCAGAACACCAGCAGATCTGCAGACAATTTTGTGTTATGAAAAGAACACATGATTAAGAAAACATGACTGCTAAATATGGGCTGATAAGCCTTCACATGTGCACATATGAAGAACTGGGCAACGATCCTTATAGTTAAGGTTGTTTAGAATTACTGCGCCAAGAAACTGCTTTCAGTTGCTTATAGCTTTGGCAGAGCAAGAAGTGCAACATTTCCCATGCTGTATATCTACTTATATGGCAAAAATCTAGAAGTTGCAGGAAACTTCTGCAAGATCTAGTTTCTGAGAAAGAGTTTGTAAAGAATTAGCTTTGCCCACATTTAACTTCACTAAGATCTAAGTTTTTCTGTGCAGTTAAATGAGAATTGTATTTTGGCAGGAGCTTTCTTTGGGGCTCAGAAAGATCATTTGACAAGCCTAGAAATACTGCAGCCAATTTGGCTGAATTAGAAGTTTCAGTGCTTTGGGGCAGGGTGAGGGGGGTGAGGGGGCAAAGAGACAACCTGGCTACGTGTCATACTGTTTTGTATAAACCTATGAGATGGAGCCTGCAGATTTCAGAAAATAACCATAAATCCATTTTTCCCGTTACTAAGATTTAGCAAGTAATAGGTTAGGAATTGCAAACCCGAGCTAACCGCAAGTCTTGACACCTGATATTGTCCAGCACTATTCATTCACCCGCGACACATTTGCAGGTTCTCAAAACGTTGTATAAGCCTCCAACCATTCAAATCTATACCGTTAGCAATGACTTCTCTGGGGAAACTAACATGGTGCTGTTGGTTCCGCATATTCAAATCACTTTACTGTTGCTCTCCCTTCCTATCTTCAGTCGAATCTCAATTTTTAAATCTCCTAGATGAGGAATGGCAAACAGTGGCAGATGTGCCACTGAGAGCATGAGTAGAAACTGAATGGTATGTGTGAGAGGCAGAACCGGGAAATGTGGCATCTTCTGAAAGATTTATGAAGGACAGCAACATTTAGACTCTATTACATTCTGAATTTAGCAGCAGTCAGGAGTGTGTTCTATACAGTAGTAACATCCTGCTGATGAGTTATGAAGGACAGAACCTCCCAGCTCTCAAACACTGCCTGACAGCATGCATGAATATTGTTTATTAGTTTCTTATTACCTTCTATTTGGGAGAGAAAAATACAATTTGGCACACTATCCTTAGAAGATTGATGATCCTTGTCTTAAGTAACAAAGTTCTCTTTGACACAAGCAGGAAATAACTTAGAAAACAGTCAACCACTGTTGTTTCCTCCCTAAAGACATTTACTTTGACTCATCTGCTTACCTTTTGTAGAGGAGCTGCTGTCGGACTGACCTTGGAAGAAATCTGATCAGAGTGTGCTTTTTCAGTGGATCATTTAAAAAATCTTCCAGACCATCCACCTAGAATTATTTTAGAAGTTCATCAAAATGCAAAATATAACTAGCCTTTAAAGTCTTAAGCTTTGCTATCAGAACTGTCCACTGAAATATTTTCTAAGCAAATGTTACTGCTTTTGTAAAACGCTTAAACATTATTCTTATTAATCAACGAGGGAGAAGATTCACTCAGATTATAAAAAGCTCTTTGCAAAATATTGGCTGAAGAATTTGCAGCGTTACAGGGCTATACATTTTTTTCATTGTCGCTGTAAAAGCAACTAACTTTTCTGTAACAGGCTCTCAAGAACTAAAGTGTCTACCCTCCAATGGTTAGTTTTGTTAAAACAGACTAAGAGGATGTTTTTACTGCTTATAGGTACAGTTGATATCATCAGACTTTAAAGTAAAACAAATGTAAACCAAAAAAGCACCATACCTTGTAGCTGACTTGTACTATCTGGACAAAAAGTGAGAGAGGCAAGCAGAGAAGAATGTCACTAACAAGAGCCCATCCAAATCCAAACTCTCTGTGAACTGGGAGAGGAGGGACATAGCGCATCCACGACACATCATCCACATACACTGGGAACGAGAAGACTGGCTTAGATTCAGAGAGGACAAACCTAATAGTTACACTAATAGTTTTATTGTGAGTGTTCAAGCAGAACACATTTGGTAGTTCATAGCCTAGAAATCTGGAAATCATCTGAACTGCTGATTTTTCAATCTTTTTTGAAGCGGACTTTTACTTTTTTTATCAGTGTTGAACCACGACAAAGTCTGTAGGAAAGTCAGGGTGTGCCACTTCTCACCTGTTTGATTAGACAACTCTACTTCAGTCTCCTGTGCAGAGGTTTCTGGATTCACCACAGTTGTGATAATTTCTAAGGTCCCATCTGGTTGTGCTTCAAGTACAGCTGCATTCACATCCAGCCCTTGTTTGCTGCCCTTTTTCTCACCATCACTACCTCCTTTTTGCTGTGTTCCATTTAAAGGGTGTCCATAAATTAAGTACCAGAGGAACATGTGGACCATTCTTAAACGGGGCATTTTAGGAAGAAAGCCAAGAGAACGCCCAAGTCCTGGAACTGCGAGGGAAGATTAAGTACCAAACAGAAATAAAAGGAGGGTCAGAACAGCAGAAATGGCTACCTCTGCAAAACTGACATGAAGAAAACTGGAAGGAAAGATAGGCAGCTGAAAGTAAATACAACTTTTCTTCTATAAAAGAAGAAAACCCTACCTCTATCTTAGGAGAGCTCAGCATCTGAAGTGATTAATAATAACG
The DNA here is from genome assembly GCA_035590275.1 of Ibycter americanus. NCBI lineage: Eukaryota > Metazoa > Chordata > Aves > Falconiformes > Falconidae > Ibycter > Ibycter americanus. Next base: position 38,949,209 of record JAVJGI010000050.1, read on the forward strand.
AATGAGAAAGTGAAAGTCAACAGCAAAAACAAAGGTAGCTGTACCTGTAACAGGGTGATAGTTTTTTAGCTGTGTTATGCCCATTTTTTCATCAGTTTTTCTTGCCCGACTATTATTATCAGCTTTACATGAGCTTTCTTGTGTTTCTCCTGAATCAGGAGCTGCCTCTTGCCCTGTGTTTTCTTCCTCAGCGTGGTCCTGGGATGTCGGTGTCGGGGGAACTTTAATCCTGTATTAAAACCACACAGCACTTTGGTAAAAATTAAGCAGAGTTTAATTCCTCTTCTTTCCTGACTTCAGAAGATATTCAGCCTCTTCCTTTATCTTTGTACTTCCATTCCTCTGCTTACTTTGTGTTTATTTCCTCTGCATATTTTTGCATGTACTAGAAAAGCCAAGTTCCCCACAAGCCATCCAAACCATCGCTGCAACTTGCCTGTTTGCGGTGCTTGAGTTGGAGATTCGGAAACGCACCTGCTCGATGGCACTTTTTACAAGGGGATCATTAGGACTCACTGAAGGGTGCACAACAAACTCTACCTGTTCGGAGCAGCAGAAAACAAAGAAAAGGTATTTGTGGAGATACTGGCTCTTAGTCAGGTGCATACATTGTCAGTGATTCACAGACAGTTAATTAACAGTAGCCACAATGGACTGATCCTATGAAGGTTTAAAAAATCACAGAATATTAACGCTTTCAGATGAAAACTCCCATTGCTAGTTTGTATCAAGCAAGAGGCCAGACCGTATGGTCTCTGTACCAATAAATAGCTAACATCATTTCTACAAACCTCAGTTTTTTTAGTTTTTAAAATCTGAAACATATGGGGAACAAACCCTTCAACTTACAAATATTAGGCTGAAAGGGATAAATGAAAAGCCATAGCTCATAAGGCCAAACGAATATATATTGTTGCTGAAAGTACACACAACATTCAGATTAGTAAGATTTCACATATGCTCTGCAGTAATTGTTCAGCAGCCAATTTTCAGTAGATTATGTCCCTGCTTACGAGCACTTCACACTGCAGTTACAATAAGAAGTCTCAGCTTTACAACTGCAAACATGTTATTTTCATAGACATGAATAACAATGGATTTTTGTTTTTGGAAAAAACAGATCATGTTCTATAAATTTCAACTCAGAAGCTAACTTATGATTTCTCATATACTCTTGGCTTTCCAAAGTAGTTTAAATAGAACCGTGTTGCAGCTTGACAGTGCAGGGAGAGAACCATGCATTGCATAACTGATAAGCAGCAGAACCTCTCACAAGGGAGATTCAGAGGCTTTGATCTCTGGACTATTCCTTCGTCTCACAATTATCTGCAGCACAATAATTGAAAGCACTAATCTGGTTTTCACAGTAGCTTAGTTTGGGACATGCAGCTTCTGGGCAGCTTGACTGTGGGTTCTGCTACAAAAAAAATGAAGTCATCCATGTATTTCAGTAAAAAGGCGCAAAACCTTCTGATAGATTAGAAGGTTGTGAGAAAAGCTACTTCTGCTGCCAGGGTTTGTAAAGTCACCTTTTTACTTATGCCATCTTGAATGACTGTAGTACGATAGAGTCTGAGGAGTCCTTCTCGCGCAAGCTTCTGTACCAGCCGTACGATAGACTTTTTGCAGCATTTAGTGGAGACACCTTCTTGCTTCTCTTGATCCATGACCATCTTCTGAAGTCTAAAAGATGCAAAAAATACCTTGCATTTTAAGTCCAGCAATGCTCCAAACTGCCTAAGCAGTTCATTAGAGGATGTAGGGTAAATGGGTATTCCCCTGCTTCTGGCAATTACTGTTCATTTTCCCTTTTGCTGTAGACAACCGGTAACTTAGCTTTACATTTCAGCTGTACTTTCTTTGTAATCAAGCTTTTCCTTTTTAGGTAAGGACTGCTGTTCTGGTAATAGCAAATTCTCAATGCCCGATTTCTCTGTATATGGCTATAGTGCAGTTACGAATCCAGCCTTCCTAAGGTCAGGAAAACCTACAGCTTTTTTAAGTTGTGATTACACCTACGCAGTTTATATTTCCACTTGTGAGCTCAGTTCAGCTTGGGGCAGAAAGAGTTTAGCGGCGTCCAGAGCTCAGAAACGACACGTATTCACAATACAGACACACATATCCCATCACTTGAAGCCAGCTCACTTCTTCCCTTGTGACAGTCTGCAGGAGAGCACTCACACCCTACTCTCCTAATGCCTGTTTTCACTCACTTCGTCACAAATGCCTCAGGCCCTACTTCTGACTTTTTCAATCCCAGAGAATCAATTCTGAAAAAGATATGGAAGGGTATTAAGGGTATGAGGCAATAAGTGAAATGTACACATGGACTTCAACTTTTTCAAAAGACTACCACATCCTCGTAACTAAAATAATTGGAGTGACAACACCAGCAAGTTTTCTTGGCAGAGATTGGGGAGGGGCAGAACTTTCACCGGTGCTGAGGGAACCTGTGAGCTACCCGCTGGTAGCAGTGAAGGGAACAGCAGAGACCTGAAATATCTTCTGAACCTGCACTTGGATATGACCTGGTCAATCAGTGATGAGGCTGGTGCCAGAAGACGAGGCTCTAATTTTACAACACTATGCAAGTGAACCAGGTGACAGAAGGTTTCAAAATTCTTACACCATGGGAGAATAAGGCCATGATTTCTTACTAAATTCCAATAGCAGGCAGCCCTGTGTGTATTGACATGCCAGGATCTTATGTGCTGATACAGAAGATGGATAGTGCAATCCTATTTGTGACAACAGAATCCTGCCAATTTGGAAGCTGGGACTCCAGAAGAGCACCAGAATTTCCATTTCTCTTTGGAGGCAAATCTTAAAAGGCTGAAAGACATCACAACATTCAGGGAAGTGTCTTTAGTCCAGACAAGGCAAGTCAGGAGAAGACATACAACCATTACACATAAAACTGCAAAGAAGAAAACTTCCAGGACTCTGCTAGAATCCTAGTGACCAATGATATCTGACTGACACGAAGTCATGAGTCTCTACAGTCCATTATGGAATAACACATGAACAATTTTTGAAACCATGCAGAAATAAAACTTATGCAGATGAAAGAATCCTCAAGCAGGGAAGCGTTGTATCTTACTATGTGGCCCCAAGCACTGTGGCATACTGCAAACAGAGAAAAAAAAAAATTCTCTGGTCTCTGTTTATGGGACATATACTGCATTAAAATTCACTTGTGTAATTAACAGTTCTCTGTGTATATTGCTTCCAAACAGCTGATTGATTGTCTGCAACCCTCCACACCTTCTGTATGCCATCCTCTCCAACATTATAGTGTATAGTGCCATCAGGGACAAGAAAAGGCAACAGTGGAATAAGCACACAGATTGCTCACTCAGGTAGTGCTTCTGCTACCAAAATGCATCAGCCCCCCGCCCCGTTTTCAGACGGACTCACGTGAACAAGCTTTCAATTAGCCGGAGGTTTCGAACAGCTTCCACAATGAGATTGCGGCGCTTCAGCAGCCTGTACGTTTCATGAGATCTCTCCACTGCTGTAGCTTTGGAACGCTTTTCCTTCTTTTGGCCACATGTCTTCTAGTGCACAGTATGGACAAAATAAAAATTTTAAATGAACTATTCAACGTCTTCAGCCTGATGTTGGTTCCTCACACAGTAGCATCTGAGAAATTCAGAGTTTTGATGTGTTTATTTGTAACAAACTAGTCAGATGAGGATTATCTTTTACTTCCCCTTCACAGGCAGGGAGGCAGACCAGATGATATGCAGCACTTGGGTGCACAGACAGACATTAAGTGATGACATGTATTAAGTTAACACAGGGAATCTGGAGAACACCAGGAAACTAATCCAGAACTGTATTTTGGAGATCTACCTTCCTATTGCCTGGAATAATTTTCACTTAGAACTACAATGCAGCCAAAATATGAATGTATTTTGAAATTAAATTTAAAAACCCAAAACAATCCCATAAATGAACACAAAAACTACAGCTTGAAGCCTTGCTGTGTAAGTACACAGCTTAGCTCAAACAGCTGTACCAACAAGAAAATATTAAAGCATGTGATCTTACCTTAGGGTCTTCAAGTCTGACCTCCTCCACCACAGCCACATCCCCATCTTCACCAGGGGAACGAGCACAGGTGGAAAGACTGGACTCCTGCTTTAGAGTTTCCAAAGTCGAATTCTCCCCCGAAATGTTGTCTGGAAGCTCATTGGGCTCTTCAAGAATTTGAGGGGAAGGCAGCTTCTTCCCCTGAGACTTCACAGCTGTCGGTTTTGAGACTGGTTTAAGAGCAAATAGCTTTGTAATTATTCTGCTCTCGGTTTCCTGTAAGTGTTCAGCTTCTCTGTAAAAGGCACTCCCCCCCATTCACCCAGGTAACTGTACTTAAAAGCATTCTGCTACATTTTTCACATATTCTTCTACCCTGCTGGAAGCAGTGGTTTGACCACGAATGACCTCATTCAGCCTCCAAAAGTAAAGTTTAAAAAAAAAAAGTGAACTCTCTGTCATCAAATAATTCTCTCTATGCAGAAGCCTCTTCATGGGCAGACTCAGAAGACCATGAAGGGCCAGATTAGCTTATCCAGAAAGTGCTGTCTGAAGAAAGGAGGGTTTCTGTCACAAAGACTCTCAAGTTCTGCCAGAAACCTGGCTTTTCTCACAAAGCAGAATGAGGATTTAGTATTATCCTGAAGATAATATACATAAGGAATGGAGATCTGTTCTCTCTTCCCTTAGAGTTTCAGAGAAGTTGTAGGAATGTTCAAGTAGTTAAAATATATAAAATAAAAAAATAAACCACCATATGCTCTTTAAAATATGTCCCCAAAAGGCTGGTAGGTTTCACATTAATATGTACCAAATAACTAAAGTAAAAGATGAAGCAATTAGCTTCAGGGGACAAGGCAATTCTATTACAACGTGCTTAGGTGAGTAAGGCTGTGGGTCAAGTCATCCCAAGCCTACAGCTGCTTGAAAGTAGCTACCATCTTACTTGGTCTCAGCCAAGAAGTCAGTATTACTCTGCATATACTCATCCCACTTGAAGGTTGGTTCACATCTGTACGTGAACAAATACATTTTGCACAGACTCTAAGGCTCAATACCAGACATTTCCAACTGAAAAAAACCCACTGCTAAAAGGGGAAGAATTTTTATATGTTAAAATGAAAAAAAGAAGTTAACTGGCTTGTCTGTCAGCTCCTGTGCTATTTCCCACACCTAAGATGACATTTAAATATCCAATGAAATGATGTGTTTTAATGAGAGGCACAGCCCATCTTTTTCCTTAGTGAGGAAGAAATAAAATATTTCAAGAAAGACAAAGTGCGTTCAAATCCCTTCTGAAGTTTTCAAGGACTTTAAAAGCTAAAGCTCTACCAAGATGGTGCTCTCTGATGGGCACAGCCTGAGTTGTAAGTTATTTTGAAAAACAGACTTCATGACACATACCTTGTCAGTTCATCACAGAACATCCAAAGCAGATATAAAAATTACCCAAGGATACCATTTCTCTCAGCAGTTTAAGCCAACCTGACTGCTAGCTACCACAGCCTCCCCACTATGCTGGTTTTCAGTCAGAGTCCTGCCTCCTTCCTTGCAACAGTTTTGGAATTTGTCTGACCCTCTGCAGCATTATTTCAGCCCTTCAGACCACCAGAAAAATAACTGAATATCCAAGGAGCATGGTGTGTGAGCCCATTTCATTTGCATGGGAAAAAAGGGGAGAAATGACATAGGGGTAAGGAGAAGATTACCTTCTCAGTGATTAGTGATAACCACTATTTGGCACACAGACACCAGAGCAATCTTCAGCCCTGAGAATCTCCAGAGATTACCACACTTACAGTATTCCAAAACATAACAATTTTGGAAAAAGAGAACATCAAAAAAGCATGGAAATAATCAAATAGGGGTAAAAATTAATATCTGACCAAAAACTTTAATGGAAGCTAATATTAATTTTTCTTTAATCAAAGGATCCATAAGGAAAAGGTAGGGTTCCCTCCAAATTTCAAAATCATGATCTACCTTTAGCTGGTGTTGACTGATGGGTGTCATCTTGGAAGCTCAATTTCAATGGAGAACCAGAATTGGCCTTCTGACCTTTTCCTCTCTTCTTGCCATCTTTCCCTTCTTCTTCATTGTCAGACTCTGAGACCAAAGTATCATCTTCTCCAGGAGATGCATCTTCCACAGCTGGGGAACCTTCTGGCACCAGAGCCAAAGTAACCGTAGCTAACTGCTCACTCCTAGCCTTCTCTCTCTCAAACTGACGGTTTAAATCACTCTCCTCTGCAAAAATGTATGAAATATACTTTGTTGTCCTTTGCCGACCTTCATCCTCCATAAAACCCTAAGGAAATAGTTGGAATGTTATTTTACCACCTTACTTCTCCTTTCTTGCAGTGTTCTCCAGCAACAGCAGTGGGAAAATTTTCTAACTGTCCTCCCCTCACATCAAAAGATACCATGTTATTCTCCTTTTTTTCTAAATAACAAAAACGTTCACTAACCTTAACATACAGAAATTTAAATAATTTTTTGAAAACTAATGAAAATACATGAAAAATAAATAAATAAATCTGCATTACCTGCATACTAGAATGAAACACCTACAGTATGTAGGATGTAGAAAAGTTTAAGAAAGGACAAACTATATTTATTCAGCTGGAAATAAATTTTTTTCAGAAAAATATTCATTTGATATAACTGCAACGCAGAAGTTACCAGAGTGAATCAGACTGAACTGGAACTGCCGTTGCCCCATCTACTACAACAGGTGCTTTCAAGCATCCAGAAACTCAAACACTTAGTCTATCAATAAGGGAAGATTTCATCTTCGCAGTTGACTTAGGAGAAAGAATCTTTAGATACTCCAATGGTTTATATAGTTTGTTTATTTTTAATTCTACAGAACTTTTTATCAAATAAGAAGATCTTAGTAAAAAAATTCTCTATTGTGGGAAGATGGCAATTATCCTGCCTTTGTGAAAAGGGGCAGATGGGTACATGTGAGAAATGACAGCTGAATTTATCTTGCTGAAATGAAAAAAATAATGAAATATTTGGAAATAAGGAGTTTAATTGCCATAACCTCCACAGAAGTAACTTTTTTCTTCCAGAACTTATTGGTATTTTCAAAAGGCAAGTAGATTAATGATTTTAAACGTACAGAGGATCTCTGACAAGATTCTTTAGTAAAGGATTTTGCAAAACAGAAGTTGCCTTATAGTCAAAAATTAAGCAAAGCGGCTGTTTTGAGTTGAGAGACATTTATGTTCATCCTCATAAAGTACCAGCCTCCAGGCCGCTTGGGTTACCACTGATTACAGTGAATGACTTAGGCAAGTCATTGAGGCCAGGTGAAGCAGGGCTGAGGCCAGTTTCTCTGCCCCTTCTCTTTTCGGAGGGCAGACCTGCATCATGGTGCTCAGAACAGTGTTTCTCTGGAATGCTGTGAAACAGTGCCTGGCAGAATCTCACCATCTAGTGTGCATCACCAGAATGTGCGCTCCATACAGACAAAAAATATGGGGCAGTGTGCATTTTTCCCCACAATCTTTATTACTTAAGCATCCAGTCACAAACCAATGTAAAACACTCCTGTATCTGGGTCAGCAAACTATTAAACATCAAGGCAGCTAGCCAGGAAACGATAAAGAAAAGGTACCCTACAAGAGTCGATATGTTACATTGCACCAACTAGGACTAGTCCTCAGACTACAGTAGGTTAAAATCTTTATATTTTTTGAATACTTGTCTTATATACATTTTCTTCAATCAAAGGCATACTCTTTTCAATCTTACCAGGATTCTTTCACTGTCAATTCTCAAATCACACTGTTTCTATCATTTGAGGTGAACAATGTTACAACATATTACCACAGTAACCATAATTGTATCTCCAGTTTCCATAAGTACCTAAATTATTTTAATCTTACCTTGACAACCTTGTACCTTTCCAGAAGACGACAGAGCATCCTTGCTTCTAGCTTCCCCACATTCATAGCCAAGCGAATTTCTGCCTGAGAAATACCTTTGGTTCCCCTACTTTCAACTGTTTCAGAAAGGAAAACCAAAAAATATCTCAGGGAAATAATCTGACCAAATTATATATACATTCATATTTGCTCTGAATAACTGTATATGCCAGAATATAAAATTTAATTCCCCACTACCTAATGACATTTTCACAGATGTATAAAACATACAGTCAAATAACATCACAAAACACAATTTTATGCAAAGCAGTGCCCCAGCAGAATAAGGTTCGAAAGTGATAGCTTCAGATTAAAAGCAAGGGTGAATTTCCCCCACCAGCTTTCCGTAGTTAGATATTAATTTATCCATCACAAAAGGAAAAGAGATAGAAGAAGGAACACCATTTTCCTTATCATCTTTTCTCATCCCACTACAACATCCTCTTTCTACCATGCTGTTTTATTTGGGTGGTACTGATCAGTTCATAAGCTTCCAGGGAGGGCTAACAGGTGGCAACACGTATAGCTCCAGTTTAATCCAAACATTTCCATGAAAAATTAACACTTTGATACATAAAAAGCAATCAGAACTTAAAAAACCCTCCCACAATATATACCTTTCTTTTATATATACAAGCAGTAAGAAGGCATTGGGAAAAAAATATTAGGATGTCTTACTATATGACCTACTTAGCTCATAAGCCTGAGTGAGCATATCCCTTTCACAAACAATATCCACAGGCTGAACAGCTTTTGTGATGATCTCTTCTTCATCATCATCATGATAGTCTTCCATTTTCTTCCGAAATTCCTTTAGCAACTTAAGGCAACGGACCATCACATCAGTCCCTGTGAACGTGAAGGTCAGTAACAACTCTTAACAAAACATAGGGTGCGTGCATAAATTTAAACCATTTTATTTCTTTCAGCAGCATGAAGAAGTAGGGATGCAATGGAGAACAAATGAGCAAAGACAACTGTTTATTTCTAGGAAAGGTTTGCAACAGCTTTTCCCTGCATCTGAATCTGTCAAAATCTGCCCTCACTCTCTGTGGCTAGGGAATGGCTAGGTTTGTTAACACGTATGGTGTGCTATAATTATGTGCAATGAAAATGGAGACACAATATCTAAAGTTTTTATATACAAGAACAGAACACACTGCTGCCCACCAGTCACATACATGATTGAATTCCATGTCTTAACATGTTACTGGGCACTGGCTGTGCTGTAGTAGCTCCACACCTACTTTTCCATGAGATCCCGGAAGGGTAGAGTGGGGACATATGACTTCAGGAGAGCTCTAGCAATCCTGCTCCCGGCTCTAAGGATGACCTACCCTCACCAGTATCATCTAGCTCCTGCTGAACAATTTAAGAGACCAGTGGTAAACTAGAACTAGGTTACTGTACATTGCCAGCTTATCAAGTTGCAGTGATTCAGCAGCTACAGCAGAAGTAGCTAATTCATCCTGCAACTGTGAGTGGAAACATCTACAGCCATCTCTACTCCTCTGGTACAGCCCTGCTGTGAAAAATGCCAGGTGAAAGCTTTAGCTGAAATCACTAAGGTTTGAGCTGATGAGTTTTATCTTATGTATATGTATGATCAGTTACCAAAGCCTAGCTGACATGAAGTTAATCCACAGCAACTTAACCATGTGACTGAACTCTTAAGTCAGATGATTCCATTATTTTTCCTCAATCTGAATCCTTTCCCTGGCAGTATCCTAAGATACTGCTTAGGATACTGATTAAGTGCTGACATTTTGGTAGGGCTGCAGGCATTGTTATCACATCCTCTGTATTTCTACAGCCTGTTAATTTTCACTTGAAGCAGTATTTGGGGGGAAAAACCAACCAACCAATTCTTTTTACTTTAGCTCCTGCTGCCTAATGTGCTTCCAATAGCAGATGCTCTGGCTTCATCTTCAGTGTGTCCCACATATTTGTATCTGCTTTCCTGTTTAACTCCAGAGATTAAACTATCTTGATCTCTGACGAAAATCAGCTATTATTAATTTATCCTAGTTTAATACCTAGTGGTTTTAAATGCATTTTTGTGGATTTTCAGCTTTTATGTCTGTGGAATTATCATTCAAGTGAAAGATTCATCAAGTGGCATTTTTCATAGTAAACTTAAATAGTAAATGCAGCTGCCATCATGCCAATCTTTGACAAAACATGAAACATCTACTGCCTTGTAGTTTCCACCAAGTTTCTAAACGGACTTGTATTTTCTTGTCTTCTAAGAAATACTTTAATTGGAAGTTAAGATGTTTTTACTACTGTTTGTATTCAGAAATACTATCTAGTCTCTTGGGCTTTATTTGCAAGCGTCTTCAGCTCATTAGAATGCCTCTGAGACTTAAGTCAGTATGAGGAAGTATAAACGAATATAACCTGGTGCAATACTACTCAAAGCCAGTGTAAGACAGAATCTAGGTTTTTGTTAATGCCAATGCTAAGCGGTGTGACTAAAGGTATCCCTGCCATACAAGCCACTATATGTTGAAACACTTCCTCAAACTAGAAATACATTAACTATGTACAATACATATTTTGTAAAAACTTGATGATAATTTTCCCATATGTTTTATTGTATACCAATCTATTCTAGAATATTTTTTGTGGATCTCCACTGCCTTCTTGGAACTGTGAACTTCAATGAACTTTCCTGCGTAAAATTCCCTCTGATATTCTTATGGGAAGGAGGCGGACCTGTATACTTCATGACAAATGAACTCGTTCAATCAATTATTCAGTACAACGTGGGAGATTTCTCTCTGAACCGTGCTAGATGCTGTATCTACTTTTGGCCATTGCTTCTCTTTGTTCATAATACAATTTCCCTACAGAGAGATTTCCCTCCCTCAGACTTAAAAGACGGAAGGAATTTGCTGTCTTATCAAGAGCCTTAATCTAACTCCATGTACCTGACATTCCCTTTTGCCTTCTCAAAGTTTTCATGTTTTTATTGGCTCCTTTACCTCTTCATGATCACTCCTATTTGCAAAGACTATGTCATTTGTAATGTTTAGATCATATCAGATTTAGTTGTTTTATATTTTTTCACAAACAGTTCACTACATCTCTGAAAAAAACACTGTTCATCTTTTAGAACTACTTTATTTTTAACTGTTGTGAACCTGCCTCTTAGGATTTTCTGTGATAAAAGATTTGGTTTAAGTTTCCTTAAGCAATTGCATTAATTCCATTGGTGATACCATCCTTCCTCATACTTTCTATTATTACTTCTTGTAGTTTTTTCCCCATGCAAGTTTTATCTGCATCTTCTGAGAGCAGTTCCTTTCTTTCGTTCCCTTTCTTCATGCAGTTCTGCTCTTCTTTGTCTTTCCACTACACGTTTGGAAGTTATCAGCAGTTCTTGCAAACCCATTAAATTTGCATTCAGAGCTGGTTATGCACGTCCCTCAGCAGACTACAGCTTTTTTGAATAGTAGTTGTTGGCTATCTTGCTTACTTCAAGAATTCCACGGTAGTGCTGTAGAAGCTTACTTTCATAATCTGAAATGAAACTTTCCAGAGAAACTTTGTATTCTCATGACCTGCAGCAAAAGTCATAATTTCAGCAAAAGCCCTAAGATGGTCTGTTTCTTTGGCTTATTTTGTAATGGTTTCTTTTTTGTTTGTTTTACGTAACTTTTAATATGTTTTTGTCAAGTTTATTGACTTGTCATTCAACTTTAACCTGAAAGGTCAGCAGACTGCTCTTTGTCCCTGCTCCGTATGGCCTCATGCAGTATTATTAAGGAGCCTCAATCCACTCAAACCACTTACATCGATATACAACAAACTTGCCTGCATCCATTTCTAAAAAACGTGCAACAAATGCTTAATAAAGCTAGAACACTCTAGCCCACTTGACACAGCATATTTCTCCACATAACTGCATAGACAGATTTTCACTTATGCATCTTGTGATTTAAGAGTTGAAGCTTACAGACAGAATGGCATCAATGTCATTACACAACAAGAAAGGAAAAATATGGTTCTAGTTACCTTTCTTCGTCTTGTAGGGTCCTCCATTGGGGTGTATATCTTGTAATGGGATGGATATTACCTTGGCTAGGCCAGCATTCATCATATATTGATACAGACGTTTGAAAGTTCTCTCACAAAGACCCTAATGCAAAAAGAAATCACAAAAGTCACTGTAGCCCAAAAGTCTCACTAGCAGGTGATTAGTAACAAAGACATTCATACTGCCTATTCTTAAAATACAGCATTTTGGGGTGGGATGTCAAAGAAGGATCATAAAAGCCTACTAGGGCAGACACCAGGGAGAGTGTGAAATGCTTCTGGAGTGTTTTCTATCCCTCCAACTCTACCATCCAAACAAGGAGCAGCAGCATCAACCAGCAGCAGCACTGAGCAAGTAAAAATTGCATGATGAGATCCACTGACAAAGCTTTTCTGAAACTGTGGATCAAACAGAACTCCTTCATTATGACAAACAACAGTAACTTGATCTAGTAGGTTTTTAAGATCCTTCTTTTGATATCCTACCCCCAAATTTTGTGCAACTTTAAAAAAACCCAGGCAGCATGAACGACTGCCTTTGATACTAATCATCTATGTTCCTCGTGAGTGAGAATTTGAAAGAGTAATGAAACTCACCAATTCTTCCCTCAAGTTTCCTAATGTTTCCATCTGGTTTGAACGAGCACTTAGCATACTTGAGAGCTTCTCCATCAGAATATCGTATTTGCTCCTCCTAACCAAAAAAAGAAAAACATTTTACATATAAGCATGCACATAACTTTATAAACATGGGTTGTACCTTTATGAAATGTCAGTCATTAGAGGAAGAGTTCTCAGATTGTTTTAGGAATTAGTTTTCTTTTCCTTCTGCGAATTAGCACATCACAGCATTTGTCACTAAGAAGAGACCCCAACTGAGGTAACAGTGACTAAGCCCAGGCTGTTACTTCATTGGCAATCCACAAAAGTACAAATTCTAATCATAAACAAGACAGGAAGACAAAAAAAATATATTAGAAATGTGTTTGAAGTGAGAACACTCAAAATTAACAGAATGATTAGTGCTACAGTAAGACGAGTTAGGCTTATGTAGGCAGGTGACAGACACTAGAATACCCTACTGTTTACAGCTCCCACGCAAGTAAGTTTTAAACTGTACAGCGTTCAGAAGAGGAGTTAATAAAGAAATGGAGAAGAGTCAATACCAGGAAACGTTGATGGTTCTGTGACAACAGAGCAATCTTTCATCATAGTAAAAGGTCACAGTCTGCCCAGGAGATCTTTGAAATGCCTGAGTGGCACATACCTATCAACATGAAAGCGAGTCAGAAGTAGAAGAATTGAGTGTTGCTGCGCTCCACTTGGTAGCCTTATGACATGGGACTGCATCGTTATGAGACCATTTCTGTCCAATACTCTTCGGTGATAATGAATTTTTCCAGCATCCACTCTAAAGAAAAGATGGAAAGATACCTAAAGGCATAGGAACTTTTACATATAAAATACATAAATTCTAATACAAAATTAAATATTAATATATAAATTCTAATTATCCAGTATTGCAAAACCTTCACCTAAATTACTTATGGTCTTAGCAACATATGTTATGTTAATTTTCAAAGTGACAATCTGAAAACTAGTAAGTGCCAAAATTAAGATAACCTGCGAAATTCATTTTCATAGTTAATCCAATTAAACAATGAGAAATACCTCTGATTTTAACCTACAGTCTCTATGCACAGTCACAGTGTCATGACATAGCTTGATGAGACAGCTTAACCAATGCTGTATTCCCATGCCCTCCTTCTCACTCCTGGCTACACTACAATCACCGCCCCCCTTGTAATAGCTCTGGTATTCATCTCACTCCTTGGTGACCTGACTCAGGCCACTGAACTGACAGAAAAGTATCCACAAAAGATCTCCCTTTCACCCCGATCATCTTAATTACCTAACAGAGCTTTCCACGTGGTAAAAAACAATGCCAGTGTGGTTTGCAAGCTACATATGCTTCACCTCCTAAAAGCTGTGAATCCTTAAGAGCAATGCTAATATTCCCCAGCACTGCCATATAAAACCAGAAGTTCCCTGAGAGGCTGCGTAATGCTTCTCCATCAACAAAATACATGCTTCTAGTTTGGGAGCTGGTAGCTTAGGCTCCCGTTCAGGTCATAGAGAGGACGATGTCACACGGCAAATACTGGGGACAAAAGATGGGCACCCAAGAATCTTTTCAGAACTTGGGCAGGATAAGATGCTTACTCAGCAGTTTAGAAAAGGAAATGAAAATAATTGTTTCATCCCAAGTTTGAAGGAAAAATTCTTTAGAGAAAGCCAGAACTTCCACAAATTAGAAAATTGTGTATTGACCCAACAGACAATCTCTGGTTCCATGAGAAGTATCAGGAAGTATAATGAACTCACGGAAGACAACAGTATACTTCCAGCAATACAGGCTCCAAGAACCAAGTGCTTCTGATAGTAAGGATGAGACACTACCAATACAGACAGGAGTTCAAATCAACACACAGAAATTCTTCAGTGGACAGATCTTTATAAATAACCAGTGGAAACTTACCAGCTTTGATTTAATTCATATAGCAAGATATAAACTTACTTGAAAGCCCCACTGTGAAGGTCCCTCTGAAGCTCTCCTTGCCACCTAGCACGACCTAAGCGCTCCAATATACAGTAGGAGAAGTCAGGGAGTTTTAAGTCAGGGTCCCCCTCCCAGCCTATTAAAGCTCTGTAACGCTGGTCTTGGGAGGCAACAATGACCAGTTTCTCTCCCCATCTAAGAAACAGAAGGGCAAGTAATGAGTTATTATTAGTTCCATAAAACCAGAGAGATCAATCAACTTTCCCCTCAGAAACATCATTCTTGATATAATCTGCACAAACAGAGGACTAAATTTTAAAACATAAGTTAAAAATCTTCTAATGCCTGATATTAGGATTTCACTCACTTTTCAACAGCTTCTATATAAGTATAACATGGCTGCAAATCCTTCCTCCTTATCTGATCAGTGATATCTACTCTCTCTTTAAAATACTGGCAGGAACCTTGTATGCCATCTTTATTATCCAAAATCATGTGGACAGGATAAATATCATCTGAAGGAACTGGATCTCTTTTGGTTTCCAATATTCCTGTTTCAAGGTCTATTTCTTCATATCTGAAACAGAAGCAGAGAGCCAACATTTAAGCGAGCAAGGGGAACGTGGAACTGAAATATAAGATTGTCACAAACAATGCTGAACACTCTATGAAATACCTTAGAAAAATGAAACTCTTTTGAAACCTCAAGACTAGAAAAACACAGAGCAGAGCTGCACTCCTGAGTACAACCAAACCTGATCAACGTGCAAAGCGTGCGAGGCAGGAGGCGGCGAATACATTATTTGATCTTCAAAAATTCAAGGATGTTGAAGTGGTGGGAATAAAGGAAACATATACACACACTAGTTTACAGAAAAGTAAGGGTACATCCACCCTGATGAACCGGGACATGTAAATTCTGCTTGTATGCTCGTGGTAAACAGTCGTTCCCGCTGCAGCCCCGCCAGGGCTCCTGCAGAGGCCTCCTAAGGAGGTGGTGTCGGGCCCAGCCGGGCCCTGCCCGCCGCCCCCCAGCCTTCAGCAAGCCCCAGCGGCCCCACAGGCGGGGCAGGG
>JAVJGI010000050.1:38965288-39142308 GCA_035590275.1 Ibycter americanus
TATCCTCTCTCCGCTGCCCTGGTGCGGCGTCCGCGTCCCCGGGGCGCTCCCCAGCCCGGGGCTGCCTCCGCCACCGCGGAGAGCGCAGCCCCAGGCCCTGCTCTGTCGTTCGGGAGAGCTGTCAGCTCAGCCCCGACGCTGCTTACCTCGGCGAGGGCGCGGGAAGGGGCAGCGTTTAAGCAGGGATACTCTGCGGTCGGTAAGAGACAAAATAGAGGCTTTGGGGTTTTTTTGGGACAGAGCTAAATTAAATGTTTTCGGTGGTAAGTTTAAACTTCTGAGTGTATGAGGACACCGTACCACAACTTGCAGCAGCAACTCTGGGATACTTTTGGTGGCAATTGCTGGAGAAGTTCATGTTTCCTCGAAGGCAAGCAAAAATCTGTAATTAAACACCTTAAATGTATGCAGCCTCTGCAGTGGATAAGTTCTACAGGTGACTGACCTCGTGAGCAGTAGCAGTTCAGGAACACCGGCCTACAGCTGGGCTTCGGGCACGGCCCTTTCAGCTTGCGCCCCACAGTTGACTTGCTTGTCAGTTCTTGGATTACAAACGCGTTATAGCGTATGCCTTCCATTTTCATATTTTTATGCTCTACAGTAGATTGTGAAGGGTTCTGAAAAAGAAGTAAAACAAGTAACGTTTCCTCTGTTCTTCAGGAACTTCATTTATTACACTGACAGTTTTACACATTATTGAAGGAGGAACTCTTTTCAGTTTATAGCATTCCTGTATATTGAGAGTGCACAACCAGTAGTACTCTATAATAAATAAATTCTATGCTTCAGTGTGACAATTACATTCTCATTGCAGCTTTATATTAAGGACATGGTGACTAATTTTGATGAAAAACATGATGAATACTTAATATCCCTTCAGCAGAGAAACCGGTAAGATACAGAATTGTTACCACCATTGAGTATGTAATATCTGTTGTGTACTACCTAATGTAGTATCTAATATCAGCAGTTGTGAATATTAATTTAAAAACTTGTTTTTAAAACTTGTGATGCAAAGTCTGACTTGCTGTGTCTTAAAATGTTCAGGCGGTTCTCTTTTCTTCCCTTTGTTTGCCAAGTACATCAAAGTTCTTATTTCTAGAGGCAATCAGAATATTTCTTCAGCATACTTTAAAATACAGATAAATTTTTAATAAAATAGTTCCCATGGTTTACAGGGAAGATTTTTGTTTCTGTAGCAAGAGGTAGATCCAGAAGTAACTGGCAGCTCACACTGTGTGAGGATGTTGTTATGAGGCAAGGATTTTAGGTTGTCAGAAATACTGAAAGTTGCATGCAAAAGTTGCTAAAGTTAAACGTGCAAAGTCACGTTCTGCTGAGGTGGGAGACAAGGACATCTAGGTTGCTTTGGAAACTTCAGTATCTTTCAGACAAGTTTAAAACATTTCTTTTAATCTTTATTCATAGGAACCTTCCTGGTATTGTACCCTAGAGAGATGAATTTCATAGGTTAATTCAAAGGGGGAAAAAAAAAGTCTACAGATTTTTTTGCTGGGTTCCCTCCTTTACCACAAGTCATAAGATTTCTACTCAAATTCTATAACAAACTGAATAGTTTGGTGAAAAGACCCCAAAAAACCTACAAAAGCCACAATTATGTTAGAACAACAGCCAATTTTTGTGAACACGGGTTTCTTTCATATATAGTGTCCTAAAGCAGTTTTAGAAAAGGGCAAAACCGAATTATTTAATGATTGAAACAACTTGCATCCTTATTATCAATTGGTGGAAACATGCCACTGAATTACAACATGACAAGCAGGTGACAAACCGTACCTTGTAGAAGAGGCATGCTGGATGTGTTCATATATTGGACATAACTGGCAGGTTTGGGTAGCGGGGGCTGCAGAGTAGCCTGTGTGAGAGCAGGTCAGGTACTGCCCTGGGCCAGTCACGACTGGTTCCCGCTGCACCAAAACTAACAGCAACAGCCCATCATGTGCCAAAACATCATCAGTCAGAGCAGCCTGGCATGGATTTAAGAGAGTGGTGGTGGCAGGGTGCTCCTGTGGAGGCATGCTGCCTGGAGGACTGCTGGCCACATGGCAGGGGACAGGCTGGGAACACACTGGTGTCAGCACAGATACACCCCTGGGGGACTTTGACCTGTGGATTGACACACCCTGGAGTCAGAGGGAAACCAGGAAGCAGCCTGCAGGGGCAGCTGCAAATTGTCACCCACGCGACCCAACCTCCTGGCCTGCATGCTACCGTACTGAAGGAATTAGGATGGACTGGGTATAGCCCATGGAGAAAGTAGGAAAGATGAGGCTTGGAAGAGGGAGGGTAGGTGTTTTACTGAAGTTGAGCCTGGGGAATGGTGTTATTTAAATATTGTTTTAATCAGACTTTAATTTCCTGGTATCTCTATCTGCACTATTGATTGAGGTCTTTCCCTCTCAAGTTGCAAAACACAACCTTTTTTTTTTTTTCCCTTGAAAAGAGCTCAACCATTTTTAAGCTTTTTGATGTTCTAAGTAAAACTCTTAAAAGTTGTCGAGAAGAAAGGTTAAATATGCTAAATACCAAATGGAAAAGATAATGGGAAATGAGAAAGGACATGGAAAAAAATCTCGGAAGAGAGAGGCTTGGTCAAACTTCATATGTCACAGCATGTGGGTACTCATACAAGCATCGCTGAACAGGAACAGATCCTGGATGCTATGTTCTGAAATTATGTGAATTATGAAAATATTTTTCAGCTTTGACATCGTGTGTTTTTGTATTTATTGCTAGTCTGACCATCTGTATATGCACTGTGTAAGGATGAATTATTATCCTTTCTACTTCAGGCTACTGGGACATTTAAAAAGAAAGGATCCTGTACAAATCAAGCTGGAACAGTTAGAGCAAGGATTTTCTCTGTATCTGAATGGAGCTAATTCAGAGCTGAGAAATTACCGTAGAAAAATCAAGTCACATGGCTACCTTAAAAATGAGACAAAGACCACCAGGACAAATGGTGAGTTATATGAGAGTTTTACAAAGGCTGCAGTCTAGAACTATTTTAAACATTTACTCATTGGAGCCGTAATTCAGTCAGTGAGGTTACTGGTCAGGCTATGATAAAGAGGCAGCAGCATTTGAGCTTGGTGGAGTGAAATTCCATGGGAGTCTTTCATCAGAGTGTTTAAGCTGGTTGTATGTAAGGAACGATCTCTGCAGCACCTCATCAATTTCTTAGTTGGTCCCTGACTAATTCTGAGGTTTAACTTCCCCACCTCTCCATTTGTTAAATGGTTATAACTAAAACTAGATTAGAAATGTATATAAATTGTCAGTGTAAAATAATGGTATACCTTTGCCTGATACATAATACTGTTAATAGGCTTTAAAATCTGATGGACTTCAATGTTATCCAAGTCTGTTGCCCTGTAGACAAATGACATTTGATGACATAGACTATAATCAAATTATATCCAGTAGTAGCTGCATTAAGCTCATAAATTTTGTTTAAGCTATAATAGTTGTCTTAAAAAGACAGCTAATCTTTCTTTAAATATTTGAAGTAAAGAAAATCTACCATTTAATGCCAGTGATTAGCCGGCTTTACTTAAAAATGTGTGTTTTGTTTCTGATTTAAGTCTGTCATAGAGAGCAATGTAGTGACAGGAATAATTTTGCATGTATGAAGGTATAAAGTCTGAGCTTGCTGGCCTAATCTATTTAGCATAATGAAAAATTGATTTCAGTAAATCCCTGTGTAAAGCAGTTCACCAACTTTAGTCTGTTATTCTCAAACTTGCTACAACCTGTCTACCTTACAGTGTATTTTTTTAATCTATTGCAATGTAGATAGTGTCTGCTTAAGCTTTATTTTCACCTAAAAATGAAGACAATGTTTAAAAAGTTATTTAAGAAGATAATATATTATGGTTGAAAGTTTATTAATCTCAACAATACTGGAAACTAACTTTTATTTCAGTAAGTGTTCTAACCGTGACTTGATGTCTTTTTTTTCTTTGTTTTCCTGCTACACTGGGCACATACTGTTTGTTTTCAAGTTTAAATGTGTTCAGGCTTAGCTGTCTACAATATAATTTCTTGCAGGTTATATGAGATGGTGATGGGGAATTAGCTACTCAGCTAGTTTCACTGTTCTGTGTGAAAGTAAAAACTCGTGTGTAATGATGCAAAAAAGTTCATGTTCTTGGATATTGGAAAATGGAGGAAATTGTGTGCTTTGTCACACTGGGATGATATAGCTTTACATAGCTAAAGAGGGTGTGAAACAACATCTTTGACTTTTTGGTCCAAAAATTGTGCAGGGATATTGTGGCAGCAGCTGTAATAGAACTCTGTCAGGAGAAATTTCCTCTTAAAGTTCTGCTGTGCAGCTGTTATCTCTAAGCTTAACTGAAGTTGTTTATTTTTATGGTTGCTTAATACCATGTGATTCAGTTGAGGTAGAATACTTCAGCTTGTCTTAGGGACCTTAAAAGACTTCAGTGGCAGTCGCTGTTCCATTCCTCAACTCCATCAACGTGGAGACAGTAGCATTATCTCTGCAGAAGAGAACTCAGTGTTTTGCTGTTTCTTACCTATCTGATGTTGTTATTTTAGACACGTGTAGCTGCAGTGAAAGATATCAACTGAATCATCATCCTGTCATTTTTCTTCTTCCATTTGATTTTGCCACTAGAGTCCAGAGTCGGAGTCACTGGGGATCTGTATAAGCTTCTTGCCTGGGGGTAGTACCTTAGCAATTCTGTGGTCTGTTTCATTTCTAGGCATTTATTCCTAATGATTGAATATGATTTTACTTACAGAAATGATTTCTAGCTGAGATACAGCACTGAATTTTCTTCCCTATCCATCTCCCATGAGAGTTATTGCATCATTTATTACTTCTAAAGCATTCATGTATAGAATTAGTCTTCACTGAAAAATTAGGAATGTGTGATACTTAATAATACAGAATGGGCACAAATGCCTCTTTGTGGTTCCTGAAACTGTCATCATAAATCTGTTTGTCTGGACTATTTTCTTTGTCTGTGTTCCTTAGGAGTAATTCATGATAGTAGTGATTGATAAAGTTTTTATGCTTAGGCTTGGTAAATGGATTAAAGTAAATGATGGGCTTATAAGGTAGTGAAGCTGGTCACCAGGTGTACTGTAATTTCTTTGGGTGAATAACCCAGATGTAGTTTCAGAACCGTGTGTGTACCTCCAGTGAATGTTGGTGTGGTCACAAAGACATGGCTTAAAGGTAACGTGGGGTCTCCTTTGATTATGAGTAATATTTTGATGATGTACTGCTCAGTTCTTGGCTATTAGAATATGCATTGTCATCTCAAGTCTCCATGGGAATGACACCAGTGGACCTATTTTGTGCGCCAAAACAGGCAGTGGTTGGTATTCATATCCTATCCATCCCATGAGAAGGATGTTTTTGTTCTGAAGTAATCTTAGATGAGTAGCTCAGCTGCATCAACTTCTGCCTGGGATTTGAACCACTGTTTTTCCTGGTTTTGAGAGACCTGGTCACATGAATCCATCACAAAATACTCAGACAATTCTGAGAACCGAATACTGAGCAGTGGTAGCATGAGTCCTACAGTGTCCCCTTTTCCTACTTAAATTTGTAGGAAACAAGTGGCCTTCTGGGCAGTTGCTAAGAAGAGATGGATTGCTTAGGAAGTGAAATATGCTTCTAATTCTGTCCCAAAGCAGTGACTGAATCAGACCATGCTTCGAGCATTGTAATCTCAGGACAGTTCACCCTCAGTGCCAGAAGAGCCCCATAGCAATCAGCACCAATGCTGATGACTGCAAAGTCTTTCTGGAGCTACTTAGGAATAGCCTGGTGGAGTAGCAGGAGCTCTAGTTGGAACTCGTGATTTTTTTCCTTGGAGCAGTCCATTCCTTTTCCCCTCTGGTTTTAGTCCTGTTTTGGGCCTGAGAGACAGACACTTTGTGCTGAAGCAATAGAACTACATCTTGTTCTTTTGTAATTTTATGATCACTCTAAATTGACATAAGCATACACTGTTCCCCCAAGAACAGTCCTGCTCTGTCCCTGTCCTCTCCTTTTTGCTTGTACTAGCATTTGTGCAATCTCGTGGTGAACTAGATGGCACAAATGACTACAATCAAAAGTAATCTTTATT
This sequence comes from Ibycter americanus, assembly GCA_035590275.1. Taxonomy (NCBI): domain Eukaryota; kingdom Metazoa; phylum Chordata; class Aves; order Falconiformes; family Falconidae; genus Ibycter; species Ibycter americanus. The sequence continues at coordinate 38,971,420 of JAVJGI010000050.1, forward strand.
TTGTTTTTCCTCCGTTAAAACTTGCCCATATCAATTCGCTGAATGGTTCGTTGCACAGGTGCATGTAGGATTGTCCAACCCAAAAAAGAAAATGTGGTATTGAGAGCTGTAATGAGCAACCTGATGTAATTTTGAAGTAAGCCTGGCTTTGAATGGAAAGTTGGACTAGGCGACCTCCAGAGGTTCCTTCCAAATGAAATCTCTCATGATTTTATGACCTTTGTAGGATAATTGCTTCTTTTATTGGTAGTGCCAGTTTCTGCTGCCTTAGGTTGACCATTAAATTATGGCTTAAAGAAAAAAGGTTTTGCGTCAGCTATTTTTCTCCACTGAGAAGAAATGGAAGCTGTAAATCTGTCTTGGACATAGGAAATGAGATGCCTTTATTTAGGATGCCTTTGAGAGTGTTGGTGCTGTCCTTGCTCCACTGAGGATGCTGATGTGATCTGAGGTTTGTCTCTTTGTCTCAATCAAAGCATCTTCTCAGAAACCCATTGTTCCACTGTAAGCTGGGACCATTTCCAGCACAGGAACCCTTAGTTCTCCTTGATCATACACAGGATTTTTGCAGAAGTTCTGGAACCAACTCTTCCTTGCCTTATATTGTCCTTCATTTATGATTTGTACATGAAGAATCTTTCTCTGCATGGTATGTTAAATACCTAATACATTCTGTTTAATCTGCCAGTATGTTATGTTTCCTTAGTTTGAGTGTAAATACACACAATTCCTTTGTAAACCCAGCAAGCATATCACCTGTTGTTCACCAGGACCCCGTCTATTGGAGACTGTCTTCAGTAGTATGGGTTCTGGGCTCTGTTGGCATCCTAAGACAGCTTACTGTCTACCCAGCTAGGAGTTAGAATGATGTATGCCCCTGTTCTAGAACATATTTCTATACTTTCATATCAGTGAATGTGGAGCTTCACTTGCTGTTAAGCTAATGTATCTTTAAACAGTTTATTCTCTTGAATACACGTAAACGTGACTGTCCCCAAAGAAGTTTAAAACTCCTGCTACTAATACACAACTAGCCAGTATCTGAAGTGGAATGCCTTTTCAGTTGTTGATACCATTCACATGTCAAAGATTTACTCTTCTGTCCTCGTCTGGGGAAAAAAACAACGAAACAAAACACCCACGAACTAAGGTGTATATTGTCAAATGCCATATTTCTGTTTTCTGTCTTCTAATTCTTGTCTCTATGTTCTGAAAAAGCAGCCCAGCTAGAAGAGAGTGAGTTGCGAGAATGCAGCACACAGACTGCACCAAGGAAAACACGACGCAGAGGTTGGCTTCAGGTAAGGAACAGTTTGAAAGATTGCATCATTGAACTAATTCTTAGATTGTAAATAATTTTAGGGTAAATTGGTTGCAACTAGTACATAGCAGGCAGTTGGGATTCTTGTAGAATCTGAGTCTTGGTTTGGTCTGGATACTGAGTGACAATGCAAAACGTTACCCTGACCAGTTTTGTATCTACTTTGAAGCCTAAAGAGGCAAATCTCATTGAAAGGGTCTGCTTTCAGTGACATTCGGGACAGAAGCTTTTGTAGCCTTGACATGAGTGGCTCAATCTGTCCTCCAGCAGAATAGCTGTTGCTTGACATCTCTGCTGGCAAGCCTAGAGAGTTTACCTAGTGCAAAGGATGGAGAACCTCATTTTGGAGATACATCCCTTCCCGTCACTGCTGGTCTCCACCTTGCGATAGTGTTAAGGGATACAGAGGTGTAATTTGCATAGCTTGAGTTGTAATTTGTGACAGATTCTTGTAGATCAGAAGAAAATGTATATAGGTAATAAAAATACCCTGCCAATAAGAAATTTGGAGCCATTAACTACATAGTGGTTGGTTCACTGAACAACCTCAATGGTCTTTTTTTCTTTTGGTCTGACGAAGTATCTGACTTAACCTGTTAAGGAGTATGATTTAATTAACAGAACAAATGTGGATTCTGAACAACTGAGATATGTCACCCAAATAATTACACTACTTGATTAGCAATTGCTCTGGCTGGATGTCCAGTCTGTGCTTGAGTGACTGGGAATCAGGGGTCTGTGTCACTGCAGATCAAGCCATCGTGTCATGCAGGTTTTCTTTTCTTTCAGCGAATTTTGCATATTCAGGTTTTAAGGCTGTATTACTTTATTTATCACCTTTACTGCTTAGATGAATTAATTTTCTCAGCTGCTGTTTACTCAGTAAGTCACTGCTTACATACTGGCCTGTCAGAACTTGTTTGCTAAATTTGCCAAACGTGGCTCATCATAACCTATGTCATTCTAATCACAAGAGCCAAATGAAGAAGGAGGTGTCTCCTCTGACTGGGTTGAAAAGTTAGCCAAATATAGGTAGCTATACTATAAACTAGCTACTACTTGAGACTAGCTTAGAATGATACTTTAAGTCTTTTATCCAATCGGATGGGAGGATAGCAGAGTTATAGTATCTTAGTGAATAACTGGAACTATTCAGCTAAGGAAATGTGCAACCACTGAGTAAGATGCAAGTTGTGCCAGACAGCAGTTTACTTTCCCAGTTATTTTCCCAGTGGGTTTTTCGGATAGGTAGAGGACCTAGCAATTAATGTTCAAAACTGTCAAACTTAGACTGTGCTAAAGTATGCTGTGAGGTGGGAAGATAGACTTATTGAAAGAACACATTCTGTCAAAAGCCAAGTTGCCTTAGAATATTCCCTCTGGGACATTGCTGCTCCTGGCACTTAAAAAATGTTAGAGAAGTGTATGAACAGCAGGTAACTGAGTTTAATATCATTGCACAGACTTTTGGATCATGTTACCTTTAATGAAACATTGTTCACTTGTGAGACTTCCCCCTATGAAATATGTCTGCAGCAGAGTTTGAAAGTGGGGGGAAAAAATGTTACTTACAGATAACTTTGTTCCTTGAGAGAGGTGTATGCACTTCCTGCTTTCTGGTTTGTCATCTTTTGGAGTACTGAAATTCTGTGGTATGGAAAGATGAGTTTCTCAAATCTTCTACACCTTTTTAGCCATGCCTGAGTAACTGACAGTGTGCATACTTTGATTGCATCCTAATTATGAAGTAAAACAAATTAATTTGAACCACTTTCAGAGCCATGTCTGACATTTACAAAGACAAAGATATCTTTATGCTCAAATGCTTACGGCATAACATTTCCTCCTCATTATATTATACACAAGAGTAATACATCGTCAAAAAATTGCAGTTACTTCAAGTAGTCATTTTCATGCATAGATGTTACAGAATCACAGAATTATTGCAGTTGAAAGGGAACTCTTGAGATCACCTAGTTCAATTCCTGTGCTCAACCAGAGTCAGCTAGAGCAGTTTGCCCAGCGCCACGTCCAGTCAGGTTTTGAATACTCTGCAGATGGAGACTCCACATCCTCTCCAGGAAACCTGTTCCAGTGTTTGATCACCCTCACTGTAAATTTTTTTTTTCTACTGTTCTGATGGAATTTCATGGGTCTTTAAAATTTGCATTCATTGCCTCTTGTCCTGCCAATGAGCAGATACCTGTCAGGTTTTTATACACATTGACGAGATCCCCCAAAGTCGCCTTTTCCCCAGGCTGAAGAGTCCCAGCTCTCTCAGCATCTCCAGCAGAGCACCTTTGCTTGTCACCTCCTCAGTTCTGTGTGTACTTTAGAAATCTAGATTGCTTGAGCCCTGCTGTGTTGTCTTTCCAGCAGACATCACGTTTGTTAAAGTACCCCCTGAGGACAAGGGTCTTTGCACTTACGGATTCTTCCAGCTTTTTGAGGAAGGCCTCATCTACTTCTGATCAAGCGGTCTATAGCAGATACCCTCTATCACAGCACCCATGCTGGTTTGCCAGCTACTCTTGACTCAGAAGCTTTTGACTGGCTCCTGACCTGTTCTTTGCAGAGCTCCATACATTCCAGCTGTCTCTCACATTAAGGATGACAGTTCCTTCTCGCCTTCTCAGCCTGTCTTAAAGAACCTCTGCCTGTATCTATCCATTGCACCACTCTGGTCTTGTGAGCTATTCCACCATCTCTGTGATCCCAGTGAGGTCATAGCCCTGTAATGAGATACAAGCTTCTAACTCATCCTGTTTGTTCCCCATTAGTGCAGATGCATTTCAGAGCAGCACCCAAGCATGCTGATTCCCCAGAAGAAGCTTGAAGAGCTTTTGCCATAAGGCTGTTCCACCAGCACCTCTTTACGTGTCTGTGCTTTAAGTGATTCCACTTCAGCTGTTTTGTTGATTGCTTTGTCCCTCCTCATATCGTTTTTTCACTTACCTGGTAAGGTGAGGGGGTGAACCCCGATGGGTGCTCACTTTGGTGCCAAACACATGATGTGTGCTGGGCCTGACCCGCTCTGGGGATAGCAGCAGCAGGTGGGGAGCCTGACTAGGGCAGTTAAACCATAATGCAGGGACCCAAAGGTGAGAACAGAAACCTTCTATGGAACACAGGGGAAAAGCATTGCTTGATCTGGTATTGTTATGTAAATGTGATGATTATTCTTTTTGTACAGCTGATAGCACAAAAGATGTCTAATTTCTTTGAATGCTGCTTTTAACAGGAAACTGTGGAGATTAAAACAGAAAGGGGGTCTAAACTCTGCATTAAACCTCCTTTTGAGTACTCTGAGGATTTTGAACCTTATGAAAGCTTGAGCGTGGAGACAAATGGTGATGATCCTCTCCGTTACTCCCAGGTACAATTGGCAGTTGCCTTCTATTCATGGTATTGTCAATTGAAATGTGAATTAGTCTTGACAAGAGCATGCAAACCCAGTATATAGTGTTTCTTTTCACTAGATGATTTTGCATTGATAAGATGTGACATAAAGAAGGAAAAAAAGAAAAGAAAAAGTAAAACTACTTGGAAAATCTAATCTCAGTCAGCAATGCTATAACATGTTAAGTCTTAATTTAAAGAAGTAGAGTATTGTCTTTGTTGGATAGAACTAAGGTGCTTTATGCAGGGAGGCTCTTTCAGTTCACTTAATGGTTGTCCACATGAACATTGTTCTTGTCTGTTGGGTTAGAGAAAGCTTAAACAACAACTTTTTCTGAGTTTACGTCAGTTTTTGAATAGCTGTGCTAAAATTATTACATGTCATTTTTTTACCTAACAGAAGGTCAGAGTAAAGTTTCAAAGATAAAATCAATACAGTTGCTTTCCATCAGAGGTTGTTATTGTATTGACTCAATTGTTTGACAGTTCAGCCGTTCAATTGATTGCTAATTACAGTTTGTTCTAGCACACTTCACAAATGTCCTGTCCTTAAAAAAAAAATCAGTAAGTGAACAAAAATTCATGAATGTTTTTCTGCCTAACCAGTTAATGACATCAATAAAGCTTTTCTGGGTAGTAGAGTAGCATCTATATGTGAAACAGTCTACGGACCTTGCCACTGACATCAGACAAACTTAAGTTCCCAAACGTGTTTTCCTAGCTTGTATCTTTCTACCCTTCCTGCATTGCTTTTGAGCTTATGATTATATTTTTTTTTTGCTCTACAAACCAGTAACTTGTTTACAGTGATAGATATTTATAATCATTTATGTGTAAGTAGTAAGCTAATAATTTTAAACCAAACCCCCACTTTTCTTCCTATTCCAGATGGAAATGCTTTTGGTGTTCCTGAAGCTATAATGTGTTTTCTTGAATGTCTTGCTATAATGCAGATGTCATGAGGTTTCAAACAAAAAGAAAACCTGTACAATTCCCTGTCAAATAGCTAGAAATATTAGTCTTGACTGTCATAAAGACATGCTCAATATCAAGCCTCAGGTTGCTTATAGACCCTCCTTTGAACCTAAGCTTGCCTGCTCTTTCTAATATATTTCTGTCAACATGGATTTCCTAACAAGTGTATCTGTAGCAGAAGAGCAGCTTGAAGCTTTCATTGCAAACTAAACATACACTGTCACAGTTCATTTGTACCTAAGATAGCTTCAGGTTTTCATTTTACTCATACAGCTTGCTTACCCATACTTATCTGAAAACTGTAATACCAACAAAGTAGGGGGAAAAAAAACATTTAAGGTATGCAAGGTCTTTTCCTTTTGCGTTCATAAAAACACAAGGCTCTCCAGCATCATCTATGCTGTTTGTGGCATATGCTGAGAGGCATGGAAGTTCTTTCTTCAGTAAATTTCAAAATAGATTAATTTTTGCATAAAATCTTGTTACAGTGTGCCTGCTTAAAAAAATCTGTGCAACCTGGAAGCTTAGTCCATTAGACTACAACTTTTCTACTGTTTTTTGAAGCACAGATGTGTACAGGACAGGACTATTATCTATCCAATTGCTTATAAAGAAGTTGCTTTTGCACTAGCTTTGCAGTCTTGTGAAGATATTTGGAAAACCTGGATTGCAGCTAGTCTTCAAATAGCAAGCCAAAAGATACAGTAATCTGACTGTGTGAGACTGGAAAAATATATGCCCTTGCCCTCTCCGTTGTTTCCCTTCTGTTTGTAACTTGTTCCTAAAAGTTGGTTTTGCACATAAAAATTCCTTGGCCTACAGAATTTTCCTGCAAAGATTATGATGAGAAGGAATAAAGGAATTGTGGGATGGTTTTTCTTTACGAGTCCTCATCAGAGGAGTAAAGACATGACATAGGAATCTGAATATTTTTAGCTGCATCACGGCTCTGAGTTCATGAGAAGATTCTCCTGGGGTGGGGGGAGGCAGCCACATTGGTTTATTTTAAAATATACGTTTGAGCTTTTCTGACAAATCTGTTTGAATTGTACCAGAAGTTGAGAAGAAGCTTGCAACTCAGTATAGAAGAGAAAAGGATGGAAGAAGACTCTCTTAGTGATGATTATGACTCTGTTGAAGAGGATGTGTTTTCAGAACCATCTCCCACTGAGGAAACAATTACAAGCTTTGGAGGCCTTCAGTTGCATAGCAGTAGATCACTGCAGAAAGAAGCTTCTGAATGTCAAGATGCTGGGAGATGCTCTGGCCTTGATTCCAGTGCCCTTACTGTGTTGGAGTTCAACCAGGATCAAAGTAGTAAGCTACAGCACTAGAATAGTAATAATAATCATAGTTCTTTGAGAGCATTACCTTTAAGGGAGTCGCTGGTGGTTAATCATTAATGGTTACTCAATACTCTCATGAGTTTTCATGCTCTTCAGCAAACCTGTTGTTTTAATCTCCTGATTTGAGAGACTTGCATCCTCTTACTAATACATTAAGAAATTTTTTGCAAAGATAAATGTATAGCCCTGGTTAACACACTTGCATCACCAGTCCTAGACACTTGAACTAAGACTGTCTCAGACTGTAATAACTTTCTCCAGAGGTATTATTTTTTTAATATATTTTTGAATTGTTTTGCAGTAATCCAGGCAGCCAAATCTTCCCATTCTCAGCTTCCTCCATTTCACTTCCTGCGAGCTGGATGCTTGTCATCATAGCATGTGCTGTTCATCCCTGATGAAAGATGTATTAATATGAGAAAGCAAACATATCTGGCTATGAGCCTCTTCGTTTTGTCAGGTCTCCTTTGGAGACGTCGATGTCCAAACGCAAAAGGAGTTACTAGGTCTCAGAGGTGTTTAGCTTGTTAAAGGTAGAGGGTTCAGGCAGAAACCAGACCTTGGCCTACCTTCAGTATTTCTCAAAATTCCCTCCCCACTCATTTCAGGTACATTCATTGTTTTTGGGTTTTTTGTTTTGTTTTTCCTTTTTTTTTTGTTTTCCTTATCTATAGTTAATTGCTTAAGAGGAACAGTCTGAAAAATTGAGTAAAGGAGTGTTCCTCTCATTATCACAGAGGTGAGTGGAGTGTGAATGTGGAGAGGTGGCAGAAGAAGAGATAGGAACAAGGGATGGAGCCACAGTGAGAACACGATCTTTGGGAGTACCTGATTTTTTTTCCAGAAAGAAGTTTCAAAGCCTGTGATGAAAACTATGGAGGCATTAATTATTCTCAAATAAAGAAGTGAAAAAGTAGTCTTATGAACTACACTAGGCAACCCTCTCCCTGTTTGAAACTTCTGAATAAGACATTTTAGTCTGTATTTTAAGAATTTATTTTGGTATAACTATGTTAATAAGTGACTCAAGACTTTTTTATTTTTGCTTTTCTTGACAGTAATGCAGGTAAGTATCTGGTACGGATGATATTGGTACCTTATAAAGACATATTTTATTTTGTTTCATGAATTCAGTGCAAGCAATGCATGTGTACTTCTACATCAATAGAACAGAGTCAATGAAAGGGAGGGAGGGTGGAGGTTATCACTTTAACTATGCCAGCATAATTAAAATGGCAAAATTTTAGCAGTTAAGATCCAATAAGTTTTCCCTGGCTGGCTGCTCCTAAATACATCTGAAGTTGATTATTTCTGTTCCCTTATTATCTTGCAGAAGGGAAGCCACTACGAGTTCTTTCTGCAAAAAGAAAAGATAATGCTGAAATGTACATTCCTCTCAGACCAGTTGTGGTAAAAAATAAAATCCCTCGGCCACTCTCTGCTGAGTTCTTGCACCAGGAAAGACATGAAATAATTTGTTCTAGTAAGAAATAAGAATATTTAATGTCAATAAGGAGAGTTTTCATGCTTTTTTCCCCGCTCTGGCTCAGATGTAATTTCAGCACACATCTGTCATGTGATTTTTCTTAGCTGTTATCCTTCCTTTCTTTGTGTGTGTGTGTGTGTGTGTGTTTTGTTGTTTTTTTTCTGTTGTTGTTGTTACCACCTCGAGTGTTTTGGCTTGAGTAAAATTGTGAGAAAGTCCACAGCCTGTATACTTTAATCTTGCTACATCTTCACTACCTTCTTTCTCTTCTTGCCTCCACAGCATAAGACTTTTTCCTCTCCCTTTCAGTCCTTGTGCTTGCTCTGCTTTTTCCACTTTCCTCATGAAGGTCTGTTCCCTATGGTATCAAGAGAAGTGTGTCTTCTCAAAATCAGCAATTGATGCTTCGGTAGAAGGTTTCAACACAATGCATTTATAGCAACAAAGGCATAGTTTTCCATAGCACAGCAAAACTAGCTCTGTTGCTGCTTGGGTCTGTACTTGAATTACACCTTGAACGCTGCAGATCAGTCTCCAGTGCTGGGTAGATATGCTGGTATCTAGTACCATACTGGAAAATGTTTTTCCTGGATTGGAGAACACCATTTTGAAGGCACCACTGCTTATTCTAGAAATCTGTTACTAACGTGTGGTCTTTACCTGGGCTAAAAAAACCCCAACCAAACCCCAAATCTTAGGGGCTGAAATCATGGCTGCAGTTGTTATTCCGGTGCAGTCCTTAATTGAACAAGTCCAATGAACTTGAGTTTTGAAAGGTCTGAGATAAAGTTTTCAGACTTACCATACTCTGTAGTTAAGACACTTTTCAAAAAAGCAAAATCCAGAGGTGTCCCAGGAAAGCAATAGAGCTAACAGTTTTGAAAAGTCAAAATATTCATTTCTTAATTGGCAGGAAACCAAATTGAGGAAAAGAAGCTAATTCTTTTTGGCTTCAAAATAAATCCTCTTTGTAGCTTCTGAGACCCTCACCTACCATCTGTCTGAGCAGATGCTTGCTTTGACCGCTTTCCAAAGGTGTGTGTAGCATTTTCTCAGGTTGTAAGAGTGCTTGTTAGAATTGTTTCTGTCCAACTATCACTTCAAATCCTTACATTAATTACATTTCAGGGGGGTGGTATAGTACAGAAAAATAAAAAGGACTTTATTCTGTCCCTGTGTTTGCAGAGATGACTAATGCTTGTTGAAAGTTTTTATGGGGGTAGAGGGCATAGGGCTTAAAGAATGTGAATGCATACAAATTTCAGTTCAATTTTAACTTCCTGTCTTTTCAAAGTAGATTTCATGTTACTAGCATCCACTGCCATTTTACCCTCCTACTTAGTAAACCTCACTGCAGCATTATGAGCACACTTGCATATCAGGCTGTGCTTCAATATTTTCACTTGATCTAAATGTCTGTACAACTTTGGTCTCTTTTGTTCGCTTGACTTCTGAAGTTCTTGAATATAACCACTGTGCTTCTCTTTCAGTCCAGTCTCAGATCCTCTACTGTTAGATTTTATTTCCTTTCTTTTAAACCTGTTTATAGACTGTGATGTTTCTGTTTCTCTGTGATGTTTGGGAAGATTGGGATGTGTATGGGCCTTTTGATGACAAGTGATAAGGTCATTTATTTTGCCTTGCAAATAGCAACTCCTGACTCCTCTTGTTTTTCTAGAAAACTCTGGGGATTCCTCCAAAATAGCTAAACACCCCAGTTACACTGAAAAATTCTTGTGTGCTGAAATTATATACACTTCTTTTTCAATGAACTGTTACAATGCATTTCCATTAAATACCAGAACAAAAAGCAAGTAAAGAAAATCTTAAGGCATAAAAACTGTGTTTCTCACTTGTCTGTTTTTCTTCTCCTATGATACTGTTTCAGCTGTTGTCTAAAGTAGATGTGACCTGGAATCTTAATATAAAAACAAATTAGAGCAACTCAGCCTTGCCTGGGATAGTTACAGACTGCTAGCAAAGCCCTGTGTCAGTAACTGAATCAGATGTTTCAAACGTGTGCTGTTGTAATGTTCCGTGCTTGTATGTCTGGACAAATGAATATTCCTTCCTTCTTTTGGTGGCAGGACCATTAAGTCGACCAGAACGACCACTTTCAGCAACTCGAAAGAACGTGTGTGAGGAGGATCCCGATTTTTCCGTTTCGGCTGTGGTTAAAGCAATGCAAATTGAAAATGAAATCTTTCAGAGAGATCTGCAAAGGCAGACAGTTTCCACAAGCTCTCCAAAGGTATGGCAAAATTCAGAAGAGGGCTGTTTGATCAAGTAGCAAAATCTCAGTGAATTACAATCTCTTACATATTAAGATTGTGTATGAATGAATGGTGATGCCTCTTTAAGTGTAATTGAATTTGTATTATTCTTCCATAGGGTGATTTTCTTTAATCTGCTTCCCCAGGATAGCATCTCACAGCTCTCTTGATTTCAGGGATCACTGAGCAACTGTTAGACCAGTCACAATATGTCTATACAGTCAAATAGACAGCTGCAGGCCTGCTTGAGCCATTTTCATTCTAGAAGCTTGCTAAATGAGATAATGTGATTTCAGTACCAATAAATCTTACCTTCCTACTGGACTCATTAATATGGGCACTGTTCCCTGTTAATACATGCTCTGCTTTCGGAGCAGAGCTGTCGTGTACGCTGCTAGCTCTTAGTAAGGAGGAGCTAGTGTGGGTTTCCTGCACCAATGTGTGTACATCTCTTAAATCCAACAACTGTGTTTAAAAACAATTAAAAACTCATAAACAAAGAAAACAACAAAAATCCATTCCCTTCTGATTCACGTCAGACCATTATTCCTTGTTAAGTTAAAGAATAAGGAGGTTTGTATTGACAATTCTAGCTGAACTTTGAGCATAACCAATAATTCAGTTCTCCTAACAGAGAGAAAGTGCATAAAGAAATTTGAGCAAAAACTGAAATTTACAAAACTCTCTGTTATAGACAGTGTTCATGGATTCAAAGTCTGCTTCCAGTTTGGTGTTTAGCAAACTCACTTTTATAGGAAGGAAAAGAGATATGCCTAGATATTGTTGGAGTTACTTATTTGAATTCTGAGAGTTTCCAAGACAGCTGACTAACCTAAGCTGATGCTCTCTCAAGTTGTGAGTTGGTGCTATGATGCATATGTATCCATTGTCATCTCTGAGCTAACATTAGGTTTCTGGGGAGTTTTGGTTAGGAACAAAGATGAAAGCGTTCTTTTACTGTAGGTAAGTACTTTACATATGGTTTCACCATCTAGGTCAAGTTTTCAATCTTATTCCTCTTGGTTTTGAGATATTTATAGCTTTGTGATTGAGAGAACAAATTCCATTGAATATTCTCCCATAATGTATCTTCCCGCTAACATTAGGACTGATTTTAATATTGTTGTGCTTAAATGAAAAATAATGAAATAATACTTAAAACAGATGTAATTTTACCCTGACACTTGAGATGGAATTTCAAAAACCCCCTGTGAGTTCTCAGTCTTAAAGCTGACCTAACTGATCTTTCAGAAGTAATTTAATTTTGCTTACACAATTAAGGGATTGTTGAACTTGGCCTTTAATATTTAAATATATAACAATGCAGAATTTTTACTACTAAAAAAGTAATTAACTTCTATGCATTTTAAAGTTCTCTTATTCTTAAAAATTTGTAGAAATGGAGGTCACCTAAGAACAGAAGGACTACCATTCCTCGTCTGACTAGTTGTTCGCTGATGCCAAGTATTTTGTTTGTGACAGAAACTACCAACAAATTTTAACAAAGGGAGCAGGATATTCTTACAAAGTGGGGTACAGGCAGAGAAAGAGCCTATAACATTGTAAGAACTGCAGGACTTTTCCTCTGTTTTCTTTTAGATAGTCACTACTGATGGTTCTACGTTAAAAAAATAAATTCAGATTTTATTCTAATAAAATGAGCTTTTTTGGGGTTTAAAAGTCTTTATGATCCTTTTTTGGAGAAGGAAGAAGTCTAGCAGACCTATGCCAAAGCTTTGGCCAACTCTGAGTCCTACCAAATGTATACAATGAGATTTCAGACATGTATATGTATATGTAATAGTCATCAGAGAATGCTTTTACATTACTTTTCTTCCACACAGAAGATCAAGCTCCAAGCTCAGCTCTTTCATTGAAAATCAAGACCAGTTCTGTTAAATGTGCTTTAACGCAGTATAGAGTTACAGATTAGCTAAGGTTAACTGAGACCAGTGCTAGGCCCAAACTCTGTTTATTCCAGAGATGCAGACTGATACTCATTGGTATGTGGAGAACAATGTGAATTAAACATGTTCATCTTTTTCTTACTTAGAAGAAATTTTCTGTTTCATCTGTTGTTTCTGCAATGGCTGAACCTCCAGAAAAAAGCCAGACAAGGACTGCAGTCACAAAAGCTGTTGAGAGAATTTGTCCTTTCGGTAACAGGTATATATATATTTCCTTTAAGGCTAGCTTCCCTTTTTGAAGAGATATTTTCCAGTATACCAGCCGGTGTAGTGTAGTACCACTACACCTGATAATCTTTAGATACCATCATGCAAGTAGTAGCAAATCAGGGAGAAAGTTCTAGCCTTGGGCCAGTGTCTGTGCCAACATCTCCCTCTATCTCTCTTTATATTACCTATGTCTTACTTTGTCAGACTGCTTTAGAACCAGCTGAGGACTGGAGCCCCATCTTTTAACCTAACTCTGTGTATCGAAGGTGGGATGCTGCAACAGTTACTGTTCAGTGTAGGGATACATGGGATTCTTCTGTGGGGTGTGTGGGTTCATCGTATCATCTCTTCATCTTTGCACCAACTAAACAACTTCTTAAAAATACAAGAATTATGAGGAAGTAACACATAAAATAATATGTATGTTTCAGACAACAGAAGAAACTTCTGAAAGTCCTTGCTGAGCCTGAGAGCCATTCTGCCCGTGATAATGACATATTCCTGTCTGGTGACAAACCTGATGTAGATTCCATGTTGAGAGAGAAGGTTTGTGTATACATGCACCATTACTGATGCTTCCCAGTATTACTGAAATAAAAGTACATTGAATGGTCTGTATTCCACCAATTCTGCCTTATGGCAGGGTAAGAGAAGAGAAATTGTCACCATTCCTTTGTTCATCAGAATGACAAAGAACAGAGAGCTGTTTTCTCCTTAGGTTTTGTAAGAGGGTCATAAGTTCTCTTCTCTTACCCTGCCATATATTTTAGTTGATGTGGGTCAGAATTGGTGCAACCCTGAATGACTGAATGCGATCCAGATAGCTTTGAGTTTGCAAGTTTTTTGCTTCTGATCTGTCAGTAATGTAGCCTTAACAGTCTTCATTTTCTTCCATGTTTTATTGTTTTGTCACTTATGTTTATACCATATTTCATTTCATTCCAGATGACAACCAGTATGGAAGTATGTGATGCCATTTATGTGACTATGGAACTTCTTTCTAACTGGGGAAATCCAATAAACGTGGGCCTGAGCGAGGTGGAATTCTTTGATTTAAACAATGAAAAGATATTTGTGTCTCCTCATGACGTGGACATTCGAAATGCTGACAACCCAGGGGATTTGCGCTGCTTGGTCAATAAGAACTTAAATGTAAGACAGCTTAGTCCTGGAAGTGAGAATTTCTCATTAGAATATTTCTTTAATATTCTATCACTAGGTTTTTTGTTTAGAGACAGGATTGCATTTTGAGTCTGACTTGCGTAACAACTATGTGATAATTTAAAAAAAATACGAAGATTGCTTATTATTAGCAAATCCAGCTTTCCTGTCCAAAGATGTTGGTATTCAGTTATAATTTTGTTATAGAACAGAATTTGATTAATTTGCCTGACTGACTTAACTGAGCAACTGGAAGGAGGCAGCTTAACTCTGCCTCCTTATATATTAACTCTGTGGTATTGTCTTGGATAAAAGAACACATTCAGTTTTTAAAGTATTCTAATGTGATCATACTATCTGTAGAATGAGATCATAAAACTTTAAGAACAGGGAATTTCACACTTTTACAGAATGTCTGCTGATAAACTTAAGTAATTCTTGTGATCTGAAGGTGTGGGAGCTTCACTGCTAACTTCTTTCAGATGTTTAACATGAATTTAAGTAAACTTAAGGAGGAAACATGCATATTTTCTCCTGTCCCTTTGTTATCCTTTTACCTAGGGAAGAATCATGTAAGAATAAGACTGTGTAGATAGCTAGTTTTGAACAAGAGACTAAGAAAAATGTGTGGCATGATGAAAGGATTTCATAGCTCTTCTGTGAGATAGTAAGATGAGGAGGCATGAAGTGCTTACATTCTAAAGACAATGAACAAAAGGCAATAAAACTGGTACGAAATTCTGATGCTCCTGAAGAGATTAACAAACCTCCATAGCCCTTGATACAGCCATAATTTCGTTTGTGGTGCACATTCACTGTGTGTCCTTTGTCTCCATGGTCCCTCAAAGCTAGGATTCTAGTAAAAATTAATGTGTTTTTAGTGGATGAGGATACTAAATGACTTAGTCTATTAAAAATATAAATTAAAACTTGTTTCATGCTAGTGATACTTTTTTGCTTGCAGGGTGAATGAGAATAGAAAGAGGGCAAATATGCAGTATTCTGAAATTTAGTTGAAACTCAGTGTGGAGTATTATTTCATGAGCAATATTTTTACTTGAACCATCTTTCTTACTGTCTCCTGAAAATTTAGTTTGGGTGTCGTAAATACCCATTCTCCTTTATAGTCCGTGCTCTCTGGCAGATGAGACTTGGTAGCAGTAGTAGTAGTGACTCTCATGCTTTCTACATAATTATAAATTACATAATTATAAATTATGTAGTAATATATTCATTAAGCCATTATAAACCTGTTATTCTCAGCATTTCTCATGTATTTATATATCCCATTCTTCTTAAGTAATGAGGTTTTGTATTTCATTGATTAATATATTCTTTTGATTTGTGACACTTTAATCTCATCTCTTGAAGCTGGCAAGATATTGCATCAGAGAAGATGCAATCTGGACAGGAAATATGGTCATAGAATGTGGATATGTGATAACTGAACTGCTGCATACTCCTTCAGAAGTCAAAGCAGCATTTCCAGTTTGCGTACATTTCAGGTCGTACAGGAAAGCTTTTGGGTGTGTTAGAAAAAACAGCAAATTGATGACTCTCCAAGCGACTAGTATTTTCAACACAATGAACACTTAACATTAAAACTTGCTTTGTGGAAAACTTGCTTTACCACAATTAAAACACTTCCATCTTTGATCATTTAGGTGCACATTTGTCTTTGAGAACAGACATACTCTTGCAGAAGACTGGGCATTTTATTTATTTATTTATTTATTAGTTTATTTATTACCCTTGCAGACTTCTAGAAGAACACTTAAATTGCCTCTTCCCTTGTATTTTGTGATATGCTGTAAAAGAAAAAAATGCCCAGCAGAACATCAGGTGCTCTCAACTAAGGAAATGGTGCCTGATGGGACATAATGCTTAAAAAGACGTAAATTAGGCATTTCATTGAAATTGTTTTCTGTAAACCTTTTTGATTCTTGTATGCATATATAGGTCTTTTAAACCTCAGAATGACAAGGATAGGTAACTGTAATCCTAGACATATGTAACAAAGGTACTTCTTCACAATGGTGAACCCTCAGACCCATGTCATTTCTCTTCACAGTGCTTGAGCCTTCCTTTACTTTCCATCAGGTATATCTTCAGTGTCCACACAAAGCAGTGTCTTGAGCCAGTCTCCCACAAAATCTAAGACCAAAGGTTCCCACTCTTTTTTTCTCTTGACCCAGTTCAAATGTAATTCCTCCTCCTGACATATCACCCTGATGGTTCAAAGAACTTTTGGGCTAGATCTTTCAGTGCTAGTAACTCCAGACTTGAGTATGTTATGTGAAGGCGCAGACATCACTATCACTCTTAGTGATAAAACATGGGCCTTCCACACTCTAGTGAGTTTTGGCATGGAGTCAAGGTGCCTTCAGTTTCTGGTGTCAGATTGTTGACATGCTGACGGAGACTGTAACACCTGTGAGTTTGTGTATCCTCAGTCCTAAGCAATTGCTTCCACTGATAAACAAAACAATTGCTACAGCTGCCTCTCACTCAAAACACAATACTTGCTCAGGCTCTGATATGCCTTCTATTTGGAAAATCAAGTGCAACTTTACAGAGAAAGTAGTGAGAAGCGTGAACAGGTCTCTTCAAAGTCCATTTTGGTGCTGAATCTGGTGCCCTCTTGTGAAGGCATCTCTGGCACTATCTCAGTACACACCAGAACCCATTGATTTCTAGGGCACCAGGTCCTGACTGGAGAGGTCTGGAGATGGATTGCTCATCAGATGTTGTCTGCTGTTGGAAAATGATTTTTTTTTAATCATTCTTGTTTCATAGTATGGCTTCAGTAACATGATCTAGCTTTGAAGTTGATCCTGGAATTGGGTTCACACTGGTTTGAAGAGCTATCCTTCATTTTTTCGATGTTAAGAGACTTCTTTCTTTTTTTTTTTTTTATATATATATATAGAAAGGATTAAACCTGTCTGGCACTCTTATGGCTGTTTATGCCCAAAACTGACATTCAAAGCAACAACAGTCTCCCAAAGCTTTGTGAGAGGCCTCTGAAGCAGAGACTATGTGAACTATCAAAGCTTGGAGGATGAAGATGACCACTCTGAGAAGTGGCTCTATTCATGATTTCTTTGAGCAGACTGACAAAGCTCTGCCCTTTCCATCATTAGGCACACATCTAAGTACTCAGTAGGAAAGTTTTGTAGTTACTGCCTTCAGGAAAAACTGACAGACTCACTTCAAAGTGAAAGGATATGGAAAAATACTGACTTTGTGTACGGACTGTGTGACTAGACAATATGTACTATGTATCCTTGAAAACAGAAAGGGAACTACTTTATCTGCTAATCTCAGATCACTGAAACGTTGTCTGCATGTGTATTTACTTTGTGCCCTCATTCATCTCTGTTTTGGGGTAACACTTGACATCAAGTGTATTAATATTCAACATTTTGATTCTGTGACTCTTTACTCCTTGCTTCTTTCTGAGCTGCCACACATCCTTTCCCTCCACTTCTGAATGTGTAGAGGTGGCTGTTCTGAACAATGTTCAGAATTAGGCATTCTTTTGTACTTCAAAATGTCTTGATTGTCAACGGTCTGTAAAATTCATGTTGGGAGTTTCTGTGATATCTTAGAAAATGTCAAGTGTAGAGTCCTATATGTAGCTCTAATGAATAGACGTAGAAGTGAAATTAAATGTCTACAAAGCCTGATTAAAACAGAGGCAGTGAAATAAAATTCTCTAAGATTCCCCTCTTTAGAGGGCAAAACAGAAGTGTAAGCACTTTAAGAAATAGTAAAATGATTATACAGTGTCCATTGTGCTCAGTGATCCCTTCTAGTGCTTGCAAAGCTGATTAATTTGATTAAAATAAACTGGGCATGCCCTGACCCTGCAGTTACAAAGCATGGCAGACTGTCTGTCATTTGTGAGCGTGCAGATGTCTTACTGGGACAGCGAGCAGCTGACCTTTATCTAATTGTCAGGTTGTTGCGAGCTGTCTTACAGGCAAAAGGGTCGGATTTACTGTTTGGAAATGAGGTTAAGATTTTGCTCTTAACGTAGTAGATTTTCGTAAATGGTTACTTTTCTAATCGCTGTATATTTTTCGTGGGGTGGTGAATTAATTAAAATATCCTGCTTTAGGAGAAAGAGTATTAGTGACAGTCTGTTTGTACGTGTTTTTAGATCACGAAGGAAAGCTTCCTTTGGATGTGCCCTTTCCATCCGCCTGTCCAACTTTACTTTGTTATCCGCAATCCCACCCGGTCACATGACTTTGGTATATCCAAGATCAAGATTTGGAATTACAACACAACAACTCCCAGTGTAAGTAGTCTATTCTCAACTCTATGTATGTTGTACCTTGCCTAGGGAAACTCAGTTTGATCTTCTTTCCAAAAGTATGAAATAAAAGTAGATACCATTTTCTCTAATAAAATAGGGAGCTAGGAGGGGTCCATGTCTACTGTGAGATTTGCTTTTCTCTTAATTGTAAGTGGTAGCAATGTAATTTTAATGTTTGCGTAGGCACAATGAGCATTTTCTTTCAAAGCTATTAAAAGTCTCTAAAGACCTAATAAAAAGCTTGCATATTCTGTCACTGAATCCTCTACTGTAGTAAGAAATAAAGATCCAAAGGTAAGTGCATCTTAGTACTCAGGACTTTCAGTTGTTTTATCACAATATAAAGAAACGTGTTTCATTATGTGTTTTCTCATGTATATAAGGATAAATAGGCTGACTGTTGCTCGATTTCAGTTTTGTCACTTTAATTGAAAAGTATACTAAATGTGTGTTGATAATAAAACAAGTAGTCTAGTGTTACAAGAGAGACATCTCATGGCAGATGGTCTCTTGTTTGTGTGTTTGAAAGTCACCGTGAAAATTATTCTTGTTTGTACGCTGCAATGTTAAGAAAAAAATCCCAGGTACTAGATCAAAGAGGATTTGCTGTCCTGGATTATAAATAAGAGGCTTTATCTCTCCGGTTTTGCTCTCATCCATGTTCTTATATAAGCACATATGGTAATTTATACATATGGAAATGACCAGGGAAGGGACAGCTTAAACAAATTTACTATAACATGATTTATATTTATTTTCTGGAATTCTAATAGCTTTTTCTATTAAAATGTGGGCTACAAAATGTTCTGTCATCATTACAGAGTGTGAAAAGAACTGCTGTTTTTGGAGGTAATAGCATGATTTGTTACCAAACCTATTGAATATAATGCAGGGAATACACATAAATGTATTTCTCTGTTTCAAGGCACCTTTTTTTTTTAATAAACTGCTATGAGGCAAGCTGTAAAATCCATTAGGAGTATAATCCCATGGATTTTGGTGGCAATGCAGCAATCGACTCTAACTAAAGACATGTCTCATTATACTTAAGATGATAGAATAATACAAAGCAGTTCTGCCTAATTCTATAATTTGTCGTGAGGAAGTTTTGTCTGAGAAGTATGAAACCCAAAAATATGATTGGCTAACAATTTTCTTCCTGCTAGTGTTAATCCAGAGCCAGACTCCTGTGTGGTTTTTTGGTAATCATTCTAACATCCTTCTTTCAAAAACCACGTAAGTGAGAGGTGCCCCAGTACTTCTTAAAAAAATAGGCAAAAAATTAATTCAGACCAGTACTTTTGGATGTCTGAGTTTTAGAACTTGAATCTGAAAGTACAAAAAATATGTCTGAAGGAAGCTGTAAAAATCAGATTACATCATTGTCATAGATTCCTTGGTTCATTGAATTACAAGGAAGGTCTCACAGAATGCTTCATCTTGCCTTTATTTACCCCAGATGAGGTCTGTGGAAAAGGAGGTCATTTTAGTCTGCAAGAAGAGATCAAGTGTAAGTAAGGGCAGCCAGTTCTTTTCAAGTTTGTCTGAAATATTCAGACATTTTGTGAATAATTGCTACAGCCTTGAAATTGCATTATTACTTGATGCTATTAAAACTCTTTTCATAAGATCCAATAAAATGTCTGTTGTATATCTTCACAAATCTGTGAATGGAATTAATGCTTCAATGTATGAAGGTCTTTGTTGCTCTCCCGTTGGATCATTTTCTTCTTCAAGCAATTGCTTGTATACGTGCTCCTCATGTGACTATGTTCATGGCCATTCTCTTGAGCTGGCTGGACTGCCACCGGGGTGCATTTTCTGTAAGGATGCGGCAGCTTTGTGCCAGCAGAGTTAGGTTTGTAGAAGAAATTTTTTCTTGTATTTCTTGATTTCTTTTCTCTTGCTCCTTCTTTTTCACGCTTCTGTGAGAAGTCAGGCAGAGGCAACTTCAAGCCCTCTGTCCAGCTTTAATTCACAGGAAAATGCCTCTGGTTTTAAGCTTTGTCCTTCATGCACAAATATCACTGAAATGGCTGGAAATACCGTCCTTGTTGCTCCATTGGAAAGCACCATTCCAGCAGGCACTCTGTGAGGGCTGAAGGTGCAAGCTGGGAAGGAACATCAAGGCAAACTGTAGAACTATTTTCACAAAATCTTTCATTTTTACCTCTCTGACGTTGATCATACCTACTTGCTTGTTCTGCGACATTGTGCTATTCTGATTACTCTTCTGGGAGGAAAGAACCCTGCCTTGGATGAAGTACTGAGTGTTTGTTTACAGGATGGTTTCTTGATGGAATTACTCATGAGGAAGGGATTTCTCCAGCCTCCTCATGCTTGAGGAGAGTTAAGTGGTGATACTAGGGAAGCTAACCATTCTGTCAAGCTTCCACACCACATGTGATCACTAAGCGACTGGAAGTTTAGAAGCCAGGTGGGAGGGCATGTTCTTAGTCTTGTGTCTGCGTATGTTTGCTCTTGGAGTCTCTGAGATCTGTTCCTATTTTTCCTCCCTGAGCCTAGGTCTGCTTAGAATTTTGGTGCATGAGATTTTCATTAGTTCTTTTACTAGTTCTTCATTAATAGAAGGTTCTTCTGAGCTATCAGCTTTATTAATGCCTGCCCCAGTTCAGTCTGTCTCTAATGTCCTATAAATGTCTGTAGGTTTGGCTGGTTCATCTTGATACAATCTGAACACCCCTTTTACTTCCTACAATAACTATCCCAGACATTCCAGAGAACGGGAAGTAATTTCCCACTGACGGGAATAGTAATTTTGAAGTGACTGGCCCTTTTCTGTGCTTGACTGTCCCTCTTTCAGGGAGAGTAAGCTCCACCATCTCATTTTGTAATGTTTTCTCTGCCTACCTGTTCTCCTTCAGTACTGGTGGGCGAAGAAGGATTCATTTCAAAACATGTTGTTTAGAGGTTGCAGATTTTAATTAAAAAGCGTGAAACTGACAAATACTTTTCAAAATATACGTGTGTATATTTCTGTGGTTTCATGCAGCTTATATCTGTTCCCAGGTAAAAATACAGACCAAAGCTATGAGTATTTCCAACATCAGTAGAGGCTAGGATACTATGTAAAAATGTTACAGTTATCCCAAATTCAACTGTGAATATCCAATATCTCTAGCATTTAAGGAGTACACTAACAGTCCAGACGTAGAGAGATTAAAAAAAATAACATTACTGGGCATTCTGATAGTCTTTCTCTTCCCCATCATCATTTCAGGCAAAGCCATGTAGTCAGTTTTTAATATATATAATTATTAAAGTGTTTTGATCCCCAGTTAGATTAACCTAGCAGTGTCCTTGGTCAAGGGAAGAAAATATAATGTTTTATGGCCAAATGCATCAGTACAGACATATAGCACTTTATGATACTCTAGGAATAACACAGGCAGTCATGTCATAATGGCCAATTAAACTGGGTTTACAGCTGTTCTCTAAGAAGTCAGTGAAGGTTATCTTTTTCTATCAGGAATGTGTCTTGCATTCCCACACTTGCTCCCCTCCCTCAGCTGTAACTTCCTTGTTATGCCTGCATCTTCCGGTTTTCCCCCTGTGTAGGTCCATATTACATTTTTCACCTCATACTCATTATTGTTTGGAAAGCAGTAGAATGGAAGCTATAAAGACTCGTAAGCTGTAAAGAGAGCATGCAGGAGTGAAGAACTGGAGACACTTGTACCTGAAGGTGAAGGAGTAACTGGCTTAGGCTGGAAGCGGAGGAAAGTTTAAATTGTATTCAAGGACAACTGACATCCAGGAGATGAGCAAGAGGGATGAAACTGAAACTTCTTAAAAAGCTTCTCATTTTCCATGAAAATAAGGAAAGAACAGAGAGTCTAAAAAGATTCTACATGATGGACACGTTACTGAAATTTAGAGGGCAGAAAGGAGATGGATTTTGCCTTATCTTCCAGATTTTCTTTGAAGATACCAGTATTTTTGATGAGAGGGAGAAAAGGTTAGGTGGAAATGATAAAGAGTATAGGAAGAACATTAGTTCTAACTTCAGTGGAATGAAAAAAAAAAAAAAGGTTTTAGTGGGTGCCACAGAAAAGGAGAACATAAAGTTGTGAGTGGCAGAGTTGTGTTTGAGATAAAGGCCTTCTATTTAAAAGGCTAGTTAAGTGTTAGAATAGGCTATGAAGGCAGATCATTTGAAAACTGTTAAAAACAGATTTCTTCACAATGGTATAGGTTATTTTACTTTCTTCAGTTAGAAAGAGATGGACCAAATGATTATTATTTTTTTTAATGTCCTTTCCAGCCCTGTATTTCTATAACTCTTTATAACTCTTTTTAACTCTAGTGGCTTTGATCTGGGTGGTGGTTCGCTGTGGAACGTGTCATGAAAGTCATGAATCTTAAAGATGCAGAAGCAAAATGTGCCTCTGGAATTTATATGCTAATCAAATATAAGTATACTTAATCTAGGCTTCTTCACTCAAGCTTTTCTAAATATTCAAGCCTTGTCAGCCAGAATGGTTCAGCATAGTGTCTAGCTGGGTTTTTAGTCCTTTTAAATAAAATCTTGAATATTCCATGATATTTTCAGTAGTTTGAGCTTTTGATTAAAAAGTAGTCAAAAGCATGTTACTGATACAGGTTTTTAATATTTTTCATCTGTTTATTGATTGTGTTCAAATGTCAGAGTTCCAGAACAGTGATATCTAATGCTTGAACAGCTTAATTGAAATCTTCATACTTTTATTTTTGTAGGACCTTGATGTTGGAGCAAAGAAGGTGAAGTTATATGTTGATGAGAACCTTGTATTTGATGGTGAATTAGAGAGAGCTTCTGGAGATCTCCGCACAGACCATAGCACTACAATTGACCTTACAGATCACAAGCATATTACCTCTGCATATCCTTCAAATGAAAGGAAAGAAGTAAATGCACCTGCAGTCACCCAGAAGAAAGCAGACTTACATTTTAAATGCTTACAGTCAAACAGCACTTCACTAAACTGGAAATCTCTGCCAGAGGAAAATCTTCTTGAGCATAAGATGAACTCAATCAGCTTTACAAAGAAAAATGTGTCTGAGTTAGAGGATGATCTAAAAGTTTTACCATCTCACGTTTGTATGAAAGATGCTAAAGAGAATGCAACAGCACAAGCAGTTACACACTGTGTTCAGTCTGATGATGAACTTATTTTGAGCGAGCAAATGGAAAAGCTAACAGGAAGAAAATTGTCCGATTCTACAGGTGCAGTTCCTTCTTGGTTACAGTCATCTTCCCAAGTAACAGAGAGTAATCAAGTTACTTCCAGTAAGCAGAAGCCTCCCTGGCTTGCTACAGAACATTGTTTAGGCTTGAGATTTCGAACACAGTCAGATGGAATCATGAAAAACTTTTCTGATCTGACTGAGGGTGTCAAATGTCAGAGAAATGAACTGGGAAGATCCAGTAGTAGAAATGCAAATGGAGGTGAGAGATCACAAATGCTAAGCAGAGAGGAGGGTGATGTGGGCTTGGACGTTTTGGAGCAAGTTTCTAACAAAAATTGCTGCAGCTCACAGTACCCTACAAGTGGAAGGAGAAGTGTTAGATGTGCAAAAAAGATGGGATTAAACACTGTAAATCTTGGAGAAGATGATTCTGCTCTCAAAGGTAAGAGCTCACAATAGCAACCTTAGTGCAAGTGCTGACATGTTCTCCCTTTTGCAGAAGCACAGAATCATTCAGGTGGGAAGGCACCTCTTGAGATCCCTGGAGGTATAGGCAGGGGGATTTTAGTTTTGCTATTTGCAGTATTCAGTTTTGCTCATTCACTATGAACAGTGCTCAGTCTCTCTCCTTGTCCTGCACCTGATGTGAAACGCTTTTCTGACAAATTTACATTCTGAGTTAGTTTTTTTAAAATTTACTGGGAGAAGATTGAAGACTATGTTTCAGTAAATTATATGCTAAAATTGACAGTCCTGCAGACAGCAAATGTTTGCTAATATCAGTGAAAATCTGCGAAAAGATAAAGAAGTGTGACCTCAAGGTAGTGAGTAAATTGACAGAGTTTATTTGTGTAGTAGGTTTGTGTCTTTCTCAGTGAGAATATATGCTGAATGTATTTGTTCAGAGTGATTGGAAAACTGCCCTTATTTTCCCTTCTCTGCTCATGAGCTTACATACCTCTTTCAAACCTCTCCCTCAGACATCTCTGCTTATTTACGAAGCTTTTTCTTGTAAATTTAGCTGTTATCTCCTTCATACTTTTGATTATCCTTTTCATTCTTCTCCAAACCTTTTTTAGTTTGCCTGGATCCTGTTGAAGGTGGAAGATCCAGATTTGTGTAGTTGTGTTCTGCCTCTGGCAGTAGCCAACAGTGTGTCCCCAGGGAAAAGTATGAGAACTGGCCAAGTTCTGAAGTTCCTGCTCTCTCCCAACCTTTGGCAATCTATGGCTAAGAAATTTTCTGTGCGTGGGGTAATATTTTTGTGCTTAACCACTATAAATAACACAAGAATAGAATTTCTTACCCACAAGTTCTACTTTGTCTCGCTTTTAACTAAAATTTTTGGATTTCCGTTGCTCAGGATCTATTTTTAAACTCCCCTCTTCAGTCTCAAGCCATGTCACTTCAAGTGACTTTCAAGTCACTGACTTACTTTTTTTTTTTTTTTTTTTTTTGGACCCTTCATACCTCTTCTTTGGCATCCTGTAATTCTTCAGCATTCAGTAACTTGTCTTAAATGAAGAGACTCTGACAGAACAAGGATAACAAGGCTCAGAGAATTGGAAGAAGAGGTTACAAAAATACAAATTGAAATTTTGGGAGTGATTTAGCATCAGAAAAATTTACACGAGAGTGTAGCTTGCTGTATACTGTGTTTGGGTGTTTACATTAAAGTTAATGTTGTAAGGGACAGGAAATATGCCTAAGTGCAGGGATGCCTGCTCAAGTATGTACAGCTTTTCAGACAGGTGAGGAAAATGGTTCTTTCTAAACTTAAAATATCTGAATTTTTCCTTCTCTGCCCATCTGTGGAGAGAACAGCAATCTTATAAGTATGTCTGAAATTATACCTCAAAGAAGAAAAAAGTACGGAAGTAGTTGGAATAACTGCCTTCACTCACCCACTCACCGCAGCCCCTTTGCTGTTTCACACGTTTCACAGTACCTCTGTTAGATTAAAAACTTGTCAACATTATGGAAAATATAAATAAGTCCCACAGTAATTTCTGTTCGGTTGTAACATTGCTAACAATTCAGAAGTTTTAATGTAAACTGTAAGATGAGGCTCATTATGATTCTAATTATACTGTTCTCTAATTTTGCTCAGAGCAGGTTTTGTGATCTGGTGCTTGAAACTCCCAATATGTGTTTGTCCCTGGGAAAACTGCATGCCATTGAGCAGCTTTTGTTCTCTCTGTACTGTACTGTGCAGGGTAAAGCCATCTTCGCAGTGGAGCTGAGTGAGCATTAACAACAGGGAAACAGTGTTAAGTGTTTCCCTAAGAGTGGTGAATTTTAATTGGTATGGAGCTAGGGGAACTGCAGTTTCCCAATAGCAGTATGTGACAAAGGGGAGGCTGCACAAGCTTGTATGCAATGTCACAGCGCGCCTTTGGTCACTAAATGAAGAATAATGAGAACAACAGAAATTAAAACTAGCACATACATGCATACTTGGCTCGAGTTAATGTTGCTATAAAAGCATACAATTTTTCTTTGATAACTGGTTTAATGTGCGAAGGAAATTATGGCAGTGTGCTGATCAAATTTGCAAATAACATATAATTTGGGGTATTATGACTTAAGAAGATTGAAGAACTGCACAGAAAAATGAGCTTGAGGACTGGAGCAATAGCAATGGAATGCAATTCAATAGTACTGCTTGCAGGGTCATTTGGGGACTAATAACAAAAAATTAAGTTGTAAGCTGAGTAATCATCAATTGCAAATGACTGAGGAAGAGAAGGATCTTGGTTGAGTAGTTGATAACAGATTGACTATGAAATGCTAGTGTGACGCAGGCATGATTATAGCGATGCACTCAGAGGATGTATCAGCAGAGGCATTTCTGTTAGGGGAATGTTAATATCTCAACACAGGCACTCGTGAGATGTCAGTTGCAAAACTGCAGTTCTGATCATCCATTTTCAGGAAAGCTGATTACAGAGTGGAACAGATACAGAAGAGAGCTTTTAGAATGATTTAGGTAATGAATTGTGTGATTGCAGCATGGAAATATGATTGCTATTTATAACTGCAGGAAGTAAAAATGAGATTAACACAACAGAGGGAGAAGAAAGGTGGTTTTTTCCAAGCTAACATTGCCCCAAATGTAGTTTACTAAAGTTCTGAGAGGTATGGGGTGTGTTGCCATCAGAAGCAGGGCAAGGAACTTGGTGATTCAAGACACCCCTCCTAAATCCACAGGGGAGATGCACATTGGAAGTGTCATAATTTCTGGACTCTGGGATAACATCCGTGATACAATCCTCTCAGGCATGCAGAAGGCTGGGAATGTATCTGTAACATCTGCAAGTGGGATTGATCATGTGGCTCCAATAAAAATAATAAATTTTAGATTCTAAAAAAAACCCCGAACCCTGTAAGCCTTCAGCCATTGACCTCTGTTTTTGGGCTCTGCTTTCATTTCAGAGCTCCACTTTTCCCGTTGTCACTCCTTAACATAGCCAACAAACCTGTTAACCTCCCATTGAAAATAACTCCTATTGAACTGCTGTAGAAGTGCTTCAGAGCTGTAATCTCTGTACTGCTTGAAGTATGTAACGTTATAAAAAAGATAAAAGGGAAAAAACCTCCAAAACAAGGAAAACCAGTGGATGTCAGATACTCTTCTGTACATCCTCATCCTGAAATTTTCAAGCTTTGACATTTTAAAGTGGTAAATGTATATACAGTATCTTCTTCAGGTAAATTGTGAGGCTCTGGGAAGTACTGTTTGGGATCACCCACTCCATGAGTATCCATATGGATGATGGTTTGAACAAGGGAGTGACTTACAAAGTCTGATGTTCTCTGAAGTATGTACCTCTGCTTCCTATCTCTATTCCCCTTGTGGGGTAAGGAGGAATGGCCAGGTTGGTCTCCAGCCTTTCATTCTGGAAAACAACCCTCTTTCAGGTAGCTTCCCATCTGCTTTAAAATTCTGATTTTTATCTGGCTTGTGTAATGTAAATGATTATTGGCCACAGATAGATTAGGAACATTGCTTCTTTCCTAGTGTTTCCAAAAAGAAAGTTAAAAGTTAGTCTTGAGCAGTCTTTTGGGAAATCATTATTTTGCATTTTACAGCTATTGGCATTTATTCTTGATAACCATTTGTTTTAGTATACACTCAAGGACTTTGTACAGAAGTAAAATCTAGCCCATGGGCCTGTAATTCTTTAGTACTCTACTTGCTTTTCTTCATTTATTTGAAGAAAATATGTAAGTGACAGCTTTATTGAAAATCTTTGATATTATCTGCTCTTAATTGTTTTGAGGTGGAAATTAAGCAGCTCCCAAGCGCAGTCACAAGGAGAGCATGCTTTGCTCCCACTGTGACCCTCTAATTTGTCGTCCCCACTGCGTTGCCATTAGATACTTTGTCATTATCCCCCTTCTACATCTCACTTGCTGAAAAGTGAGAAAACTATTTGGATGTTACCTGCATGGAATGCAATGCTGACCTCATTCTTCTTGTACACTGAACCTACTTCTTTTCTCATCACTTTTCTTTATATATACGTGGCTGATTTTGACAGGAGGCACTAGCTTTCCTCTGTAATGCTTTAGAAACTTCACCAGTTCAGCCATTTCCAGCTGTATGAAGCATGTTCTGCAGAAATGCAGACAGATGATTTAAACTGTCGTGACAGCCACACAAGAAGTATCACTGGGCAAAATCCCAATTTCCGTAAGTGTTGAGTCAAGAATTTGCAATCTCAAACTTAGTTGCATTTTGTATCTTGGCATGTGCTCTGCTCTTCAATAGTTAAAAGTGATTGGTTTTGTTATGTCTAAATGGGGAAGGGAAATTGGAACATGTAACCTTCATAATAGGGAGGCAACATAAAAGTGCTGCTGTAACAGAATTTCACAGTAAGGGAACACAAATATGATCAGCATAATTCTGGAAAGTCCGTGTTGTACTGCTTTGCTTCCAGTCCTGTTCATACATTAAATGCCTGTGTAATGTTGTTTTCAGATGAGGCATTTTCTATCAAGGACATAGCAACCTCTAGAGCAAAGTGGCACAATGAACAAGAACACACTCTGCAGGAGTCCTGGAACTCCTTGGTAAAGTTTAATTATTCCCATCGTGGCCGAATCTCTAACATGGATTTTCAAGGGGATATCTTTGATGAGTTTCTCCATCAACAGAAAATCAACCGGCCTGGAGAATATCAGCAAATGAGAAAAGAGGAACTACAAACACTACTGAAAAGGCAAGAAGAAGGAAATTCTGTGGAGGCACATGATGGAAACGATTTTAAAATTCCTGTTTTACCTTATGGGCAGCACTTGGTGATAGACATTCAAACAACATGGGGAGACAGACATTATGTTGGTCTTAATGGAATTGAAGTTTTCAGTTCTAAAGGAGAGCCTGTTCAGATTTCAAAAATAACAGCTGAACCACCTGATATAAATATTTTACCAGCTTATGGCAATGATCCCAGAATAATAACCAACCTAATTGATGGGGTAAATCGGACCCAGGATGATATGCATCTCTGGCTCGCACCATTTACCCCTGGAAAACCTCACTTCATCTTTATTGACTTTGTGAATTCCTGTCAAGTAGCTATGATTAGGATTTGGAATTATAATAAATCTCGCATACATTCTTTCAGAGGTGTGAAAGATATTATAATGTTGTTAGATGAACAATCCATCTTTAAAGGAGAAATTGCGAAAGCTTCAGGAACCTTGTCTGGAGGTATGCTATAATTTCTTGTTTTCTTTGTGGAAAGAGCAGTACAATACAAACAAATACATTTAGCTTGTTTGTTATCACTTTCCACTTCAAAGCAAGCTGGTACTTTGTATAGTATTTAGTCCTTTTAATTTCAAAACATAATGCAAAACCCAGTAATGTATTCTTCAATGATACTGTGAATTTTAGCAGCATATAGAGCTAATCTCTACTCTTAATGATGTCTTAGCAACAAGACCATATTTCAATAACATCATATAGTCACTAGACATTTAAAAGTTGCAGATTTTTACTTGTTTGCACAGATACGGTCTTCTGGAAAAGGTGATGGAGAAGATTTTCCCCCATTTTCTTTTATATGTATTTGAAATTTGACTGAGTTCTCTATTCTGCTGTGCAGTATAAGTTTGGGAATGAACCTACTAATTATATCAGTAGTCAGTATCAATTTACCATATATTATCTTTAAACACTACTGCAAATTAAATGTAAAGAAGGACCAAAAATAGTTTTTATCACTCTATATATTCTTTTGTATGGTTTCTCCATTTAATTCTGTATATTGCCTCCAGCTCCAGAGCACTTTGGGGATACTATATTGTTCACTACCGATGATGACATTCTTGAAGCTATGTATTGCTATGATGAAACTTATCATGGAGAAATGGAAAATGCCAGCTCCTTGAGATATGAGGAAGAGCTAAAGAGGCCAACAACTGCTGATAGGGAGGGAGATGAAAGACCTTTTACACAAGCAGGATCAAGAACAGAGGATCAACAGGTAGGAGCCTCCATGTTCAGAACTCTCTATAAATGTCTTTTTGAAACATGACATGGAAGTAGTAGACACTGATTTCCATGATGGAGTAAAGCTCTGCAGAAGAACTAATACAGCTATCTGTCTATTTTGAAGATATTTTTTTTCACCAGCTCAATAATTTGTGTGTGGGTTTTTGAGCCCAAAAGGTCCTCCAAATTGTTGTTTCCCTGATTAATTAATAAGACTACAAGGAAGACTATACCGGATTGTATGGTGGTTTGGTTTTTCTCTTTACTTCCTTGGACAGAGATTAGAGGAAGTTCTTTTTTATTTAGGTACTCCTGAAGGTTTATGCCACTGTCTGTGATTTTTACCATACATTTATTCATGTAGTGAGTAGCTGTGCTCCGTGTCACTCCAAACCAAAGACTTTTCCATGTTTTCCACACCAAGTATACTCTTGCTTGTTTTTTCTTCCTCCACGAATTAAGTATCTGAGGTGAGAAGGATCTCCCCCTGTCAACTGTCCCCTAATTTTCACTCTTCCTTTTTTTGACTAGCGTCTCCACAGGTTGGTCTGCATTTTGCAGCATAAAAATGCCACTTTACTATTCCATACAGTAGGTATTTTACTGCTTGGAGGAAAGCCATATTTTCAAGCACTGGAGTCTTGCCTCAAACCATTCCAGCCCAACAGTCCAGTGTCTGAGCTAAGATCCTGCAAGATTTTCTGCTCAGGATGGTGTGGGGCAGTTTTTGACCTGATTTCCATCAAATCCTCTACTTTCTTAGAATTTTCATGAGCACCTATTGCTGCTTCAATGATGTTATCTTTTTGTAGGGGTCACACTCTTATGTATAAGTCTGTGAGGAGATCCAAAGCTGAATCAATCCAAATTCCAGCTGGTTCAGGTGAAGTACTCCCAGTGATATGTGGTTCCTAATGACCCTTGTGCTGTTGTTAAGCCTTCCTGTTCTGTCTTGTCCTCTTCTCCTGGTGGCTTATAAGGCGAAGGGACATGTCATGACACTGGAATTTGATCTCACTGTTAAGATCATGAGTCAGTGACTCTAATCCCTTTGACTTCTTCAGTGCTAGTTAACACTGGCAACAGTAATTTTAGTGCCATCTTTGTGGTATCTTAAACTGTTCAGGCACCTTACGCAATGCAGGATTTCATGAACACAAATTGAAGTTCACCTTTCTTTTCTTGGTCACTTGTTTACTGTGAGAATTCACCAGGACCTCTTTCATTGCAGAAGCCTAGATGTGGACTTTCTGGTCCTTACTCAGAGCCTCTGCCTTTTATTTTGCTCTTCATCTGTGATGCCCTTCGTACTCCTTTTCTAACTCTGAAACGTGCTGTATCAGCAATGCAATAACAGAAGCTATTGTGACTGAGCCATTGATCTCCCTGTCATTCTGTATTTGCTGGTACCATCAAGATTTTGTAGATGGATGCTTATGCTATCAGAATGATACAGATTACTAGATGATTTGTCTTGCCCAGTGTAATGTTGTCATTCAGACTAGTATTGGGCTTGAACATTCTCTACCTGTCGATCATACACCCTTTTTTCCTGTAGCATGTTCAGTGGATGAAGCAGTTATACTGCACTGTCTACAGAACTTTTCAAAAGCTCTTATGGAAGCATCTTAATTTCTTGTCAATATTATCCATAGTCATCTGTCTTTCCCGTGAATTCAGTAATCCTTAACATGTCAACTTTTATAGCAAGTCAGACCTGTTACTAATGCACTTGACCCAACTCTGACTGTGGCTGATAGTGGATGCCTGGGGAGAATGTAAGAGCAGAGCAAACATGCGGTGGTGTTTCTCTGAAACACTCATCCAGCCCTTAGAAATTTGCCTCACAAGAAATTCTTGACTTAGCCTTTGTGTTTAGTAATCTGCCAGGGATTTTTATTGTGTTAATTCATCCATTAGGTTTTTGAACCCGTGTGCACTTTTACAGCTTAACAATGCTCTGTGGTAAGTTTCCCAGCTTAACTTGCGTAGCACAAAGAACCTCTTTCTGGTTGTCTCTAGCTTCATTCAATGTCCCCTAGTTTTTGTGTTGGAAGCAACTAAACAGTTATTTCCCATTCCCTTCTTCAAGCCGCTCAAGAGATTTATGCCCCTCTGTTACAAGCTCTTCTAAATCTCTCTTTTCCAGAATGGTTAGTTCTACTTTAGTTATTCCTCATGTGGAAGGTGCTATACAGTGTGGTCAGGTGTAGGACCAGGGTAATACTTTTTACTTTTTATTGCTTTTCCAATAACTTCTGTACTATGGTGGTATTTTGTTCTAGTCATAAGGGTCTAAGAACACAGGTAGGAGCAAGCAGACATAGTTGAAATTGTAGAAAATGAAACAATATCTGAAAGAAAAGATAGTGGACACCAGTGGAATGAAGGGATCTGAGTAGGCAAGAAAGGAGGAAGAGGGAGAAAAGAGGTGATAAGGTGGCTTGGCACAGGTGGTTTATGGCCTGCAAGGGAGGGCATTATTCTGTGTTCCATAAAACCAGTAGCTTTATTGTGTCCGTGGGTTTTGATATTCAGTAGTTGCAAATTTTAATTCCCAGGCTGATCTTTTAAAGTTGTTCTGAGGAAAAGGCATCAGGCATCTAAGATAGAGTCACTGTTTTGCAAGAAAGGTACCCCCAGTAGGAGAGTTTTTTCCACCTTCTCTAGGTTGTCTCTGTGTGTTTATTTCAGTGCACAGTTCTTGTTCAGTTTCACCTACTTAATTACAAGGACATTTGCTACTACATGAAGTATATTGCAGTCTGGGAACATACACATATAAGATCCAGGATGTCAGTGGGTATCCTGCACAGCTCTAATATAACAGTAGGAGAAAAGCGTTGACAAGTCTTTTGGTTTTTTTAGGCACAGTGTAGGTCCATTTGATGTATTCTGGATGACAGGAAGTCTAGTTCTAATGATGAATGAAGCTGTAGAGAATGAGTCTGGACTTCTAATTTCCTGTTTGGCTTTTTTGCTTACTAATGAGGATTGAGCTGATGTTTTTGTAGGAGTATTTATAATAATGCCAAGATTTCATTCTAATCTGCTATTGTTTTGTTTGGAGCCCAGTACTGTATATGTAAAGTTAGGATTGTTTTCATCTTGTAGTATTTTTACAGTTACCTACACTGTACTTAATTAGCCATTTTATCACGCTCGCTCAATGAAATGAAGTCAATCTGCAACCTCTGCAGTTGTCTTTACTACCCTAATTGCCCCAGTATGATCAGTAAATTTTGTCATCTGTTTATTTACTTTCTGGTTTGCTATTTTGAATAACATAGGCTATTATTAATTAGTATTGTCAAAGAACAAATGTAAGCTTTTGGACAAGTTTGCTTATTTGCTCTGCCCCTTGGTTCTTCTTGTCTCTGCAACATATTTACAATGTGTTACAAATACAGCACATTATCATTTGCTAATTGCAGTCTGCAGGTAAGTGAGGCTGACTTAAGAATTTCAGCCTCTTTGAGAACAGGTAGCCCACATTAGGGAGTCTCCCATTTAACACTTCTGTATGCACTAACAACAAAAAAACCCTAATAGTCTTGACTTTACAAGGATCCCTATGATCTTCTACATTTTGGGGCATATTTTCCATTATTTGCAGGACAGCCTGGATGGTGAGGCAAAGGGGAGATTGATATACAAAAGGCTGGATGCAAAAAACCTGCCCAAAACCAAAGAAACAGACAAAGAAGTCCACACACACACACACACACACTTTATAAACAATATGTCTGTTAAATGTATGTGATGCACCTGTTGTTTACTTTTTAGGTTCTAGAGCCAGACCCTCTCTCTGAATGTATACCCAAGGAATCAGGAATATTTACTGGAAAATGTAAGTTCTTACATTTACTTCTTGCTTAATCTCCCTCCCCCTTAACATGTTATCAAGGAGGATTTGATTTGTCAGAGCTGTACAGAACTTTGTGACAGATGTCAGGTGTAGAATAAAGAAGAGTAATTGAATATTTAAGGCAGAAGCTTTGTTTACTATGGCATTTAGAATATTATATCGTAACAGTTGGCTTTTAATCTCAGAAAAATAGCACTAGCCATTTGCCTAGTCCCTGAATGGGATTTGTAATAGCTGTGTCCCTTACCCAGTAATTCTCTCCCAATCCTATGTATTTCTGTAGACTGACTGAACTTCTCAAATCTGATGGGCAATAGAAACCCTACAGCAAAGCTAGATCAGAATGTTATATCCATACTTAAAGTATCTGATTTCTTTATCCTGTACAAAAACAACTCTTTGTGGGCCTTTAAGTTATTGTCCAGAGAACTTCTGGATGGCCTAGAGGTTTTGGTATCAGTTCCTGGTCCTTCGATCAGCACAAGAGAAATCAGGTTCTTGGGCCTTGCATAAAGTCTTCAGCAACCCGTGATGTGCTCTCTGCAAATACACACAGTGCTGCAGCTTAGTCAGCCACACGTCTGTGAAGTATACCTATGATCTGTGACCTATGAAGGATATCTGGATCTGTCAACTTTTTATCTATGAACATGTCTATGATCAATTCATACCTGTGAACTTAAGATGCCTTTCCCTCCTCCCATTTCTCAAAGTGGGTGAAAAAGGTGTAGTGAGGGTGTGATTCAGAGCTGAGCAGGTGTATTTTCTCACACTGACAACATATTGTTAATTGGACTAACTTGTCCCTACCACACAGAGGTCCTGATTTCCATGAGTCTTTCCATAAGCAGGGAAAGAGCTGGAGAAAGCTAGCTGTATTTAAGGGAGGCTTTCCATGCCTTATGAAATGCAAAACAAACTCCAACTTAGTCTCTTACACAGAAAAAAAAAAAAAAAAGCCATTAATTGCTACAAGGGCCTATCCTTGTAAATGACCTTGCACAAAAGCAAAAAACCAACTAGAGGCTACAACCTCATTTTTGCCAATGATTTCTGCATACCCTGTCCTGCCTGTATATATTGTTCCTTGTTCTCCTTATTCTGTGGGGTGGTCCCTTCGACCTGGAGTGAGAGTCCTTTTGCTGCTTCTTGTTTTGGGAAATCACTGGAAATTGTGCAAAACTTAGGATCAGTACTGCCTTTTCATCTGGGATTCCTGGTAATAAATTGTGCATGGAGTCACTGAGGATTTGTACCCTTGGCCTGTTGTAGGTAGTTTTCATCTCTTTCATCCTGCTGCCAGCTGTGATGTCAAGGAGAAGTAGTGCCTCAAAGTGTGATGGTCACTGGTACAAAGTCCAGCTAGTGGCTAGTTGCTAGGGGTGTCCCTCAGGGATCAGTACTACTATAGTCTGCACTGATCAGTGTCTTCTTTTTTAAAGAACTTGGATGATGGGATAAAGTGCAGTCTCAGCAAGGTTGTGGATGATACCAAGCAGAGGGGAGTGGTTGGTACGCTGGAGGGCAAGGCTGTTCTTCAAAGGTACCTCAGCAAGCTGGAGAAATAGTAACCTCATGATGTTACCCAATGTAACCTCATGAAGTTCAGGGCAAGTGCAAAGACCTGTGTGTGGGAAGTAATAACCTGTGCTGCAGGACAGGCTGGGGGCCAGCGAGCTAAGAAAGCAGCTTTGCATTGAAGGGCCTAAAGTCCTTGAAAGACCACAAGATGAACCACAGTCAGCAGTGCTGCCTTGCGGTAAAGGCGGCCAGCTGCCTCCTGGGATGCAAAAATAAGAGTGCAGCCAGCAGGGCAAGGAAGGGGATTCTTTTTGTGTGCAGCTGCGTTTGGAGTACGGTGTTCAGTGTGGAGCTCCCTAGGACTAGAAGAAACTTGACGTACTGGTGTGAGTCCAGTGCAGGAGGGTGACCAAGATGATCAGGCAGCTGGTGTACCTGGCATGTGAGAAAAGCATGGGAGGGCTGGGTTGGTTTGTTCATCCTGCAGAAGAGAAGGTGAAGGGGAGGTCTTCTTGCTATCTATAGCTATCAGAAGGGCATAGAAAGGAGAGATCCAGGCCGTTCTCAGGCATGGACATAGGACTGGGTTGAGAGTCAGCACACACAACGAGGTAGAAGACAAGAATTGCCCACTGGGTATTAGGAAATCTTTTTCATCCTGAGGGCAGGATTTGAAATATGCCAGCCTTTGAAATATGATTTGAGAGAGGTTTTGACGTATGCCAGCCTTGGAAACCTTCAGATTTCCACGGGATAAGCTCCCGAGAGACCTGATCTAATGGACATGCTCTGAGCCTGGAGTTGGACTAGAGACCTGCAGAGGTCCCTTCCACCCTGCATCACTCTGAGATTCTATGAAGGCATTGGCATGATGATGTGAATACTAAACCTTGTGTGGATAGCTGCTTTACTCAGTCTTTTCCCTTTTGTTTCAAAATATACTCTGGCTTTGCCTGAGAACTCTTGCATGCTTGTACACTAAGAGAGTTTAGTTTTAGCAGTGGCCTTGGGAACAGCATCTAATATCAATGTAGCCATAGCTCCAAACTTGTCAGCTAATAGAGCTATTTATTTCTTAGTGTCCTTGCAAATGCTAATGAGATCTTACACCCAAGTGAATTTATGCGCATATCAAGGCTTAGTCTCGCGTAAATTGCTACGGCTATTTAGAGGTAATTGGGCTGGATGGCTTAATAGCTTTAATGCTTGTTTGTTTTACAGGGCATCATGACTACCGGTGCTTCTTTACACATTATCCAACCTCATTATTTCTGGGCTTCTGTAATGTGTGAAACAAAAGATGTTTTTAATTTACAGTGATAGATTTTTACGGAACCTGATCAGATTGAAATATTACTTGCTATATCTGTATATGCTCTTTATATTTTTTCAGTAAGGCGTGAAACAGGTGGATCTGAAGATAGACATACAATCTTTTGTCTGCCCAATTTTTCTTTTGTATTTATTTTCTGGGGATGCAGGCTAATCAACATTGCTGCTTTTCACTAATGCTGTTCCACTAAAATACATCCATGTGTTCAGTTCTGACATGAAGATAGTAACTTCAATGCAATAGTAAACCAAATTTGTTCTTTGGTTTAACTGTGAGTTGGTGTTCTCTGACAATTTATGGATTTATGAGAGACTGGATTTATATGAATCTACATAGTCCTTTAGCTGGCAAAAGATGATGGATAGACTTCAGACTAATAGGTCTTCTCTGTGTCTGCATAATCACGAAATCTGTCATGTAACTGCTTAAATGTATCATTGAATTACTGTCAGTCTACAATCTAAGTAATGAGACACTTGGTAACGTGCTTGATCAGGAGTTGTACAGTTCCAAGCGAACAAGATGTTGGTGCGCCACTAAAGGGGTCTAATACATATCGAGGTAGGCGTGCAGACCAGGACATATCCAAATACAGCATATAAAGTTATTTAATCTAAACACAGTACATATACTGTTAGTCACTGGGGCTTGCATGCACTCTTATATTGGCTCCTTACTTCAAACTAGTAAGTATGTATATAGATATATTTATATTCTTTTACATAGGCCTGCAACTGAATTTTACCATGACCTGGGGAGACTCTCATTACCTTGGACTGACAGGACTTGAAGTGATAGGAAAGAATGGTCACGCATTAAAAATAAATACAGAACAGATTTCTGCTTCACCCCAAGACTTAAATGATCTTCCAGACTATACAGGAGATTCCAGAACATTAGATAAGTAAGTAGTAAAAGAGTTGGATTGTCCAAGCATTTTCTGCATGGTTCTTTTTCTTTTATTTTTTTCTTTGTGCCTGTTGTTTCCACCAATAGTTTTGGAAATTTATCAATTTTAGCATTTTACATAAGACTTCATAAAGTGACAGAATTACATAAACTTTTATTATGTTAACACATGTTAATGTGAACATGATTTTCATACCATCACTGCTCATTCTTGGATTTCACAAGTTACTCAGGAACAGCTTGTTGTAGAAACATGAATGAGATGTTTCCAAAAGACTGTGTTTGAGTTAGGAGATTGTAATATGCCCAGTTGGTATCTCTGCTAAGGACTTTCCAGGCAGAAATGTGGGTGCTCTGTAGCATCTGTCTGTGCATATGCAGTGATATTTAGGCAAGATTTCTGGATAGTTTCAAGACAAATTTTCAAGTTATCCAAGGGTGAGGGTGTATTAGGGAATTGCATAAATAGGTGCCATTCTTTTGGCAATTCTGCAGCAGTTTTTTTTAATATTTTTTGTTATTCGAATGAAGTTTTATTCACTGACAGTATACTTCCTCAAATTAACTTGTACCTCCTGAATGGTAGCAGTATAGAAATCATATGCTATAGGTCTGGAGAGGACTTGGCATTTGGATGCTATTGAGGCTGCATCCTGTTGTTTCCAAGTCACATCTCCATTTTAAAAAGGGTGTTCTCAGCTGTAATCCTGTCCTCTGGCATATTTATTGTCTGTGAATAGGTTTATGAATTAGGACTTCTCTTTTCAAGATCTTTGTTGAGTCTTCCTTAGAATGCTGTATTTATCCACACATACAATAACTGCTCTTTGTAATTTCTGCCAATCTGACTAATACAGATGTCAGGCTTACTTGTATGTAATTCCTTGGTTCTTCTGCCTGTTTGTATGAAAAAGTCTTCAGTAGACATCAAGATCTAAGAAATCTTCCCATGTGATCCCTTGTGATGAAGAGATTCTGGTGGTGGAGTCTTTCTAAGTCTCTTCATACTCCACCATGATGCACCCAGATGCAAAGAATTCATTTAGCTTTTCTGTTGGTGTTTTATCTTCTCTGAATGCTCCTTTTACTGCCTAGTCATCTGTTGATCCTACAGAATTTCTGGCAGGCTTTCTGCTCCTGATGTATTTGAGGAATTTTATTTATGGTACGTTTTGCTTGCTAGCCTTCATACTCTTTTTTGGCCTGTGCATACGCATTTAGCCTTCCAGAGTTTATGATCCTATCCATTTAGGGTTTTTTCATCATGAATTTTGTGAAAGATGGCTTGTAATAACTTTCTTCATCCTGCCACTGAGCCAGGCTGGCTTTGATTTTTCAAGTCCTCCCTCTTTCTAACATCTTTCTTAGTAAGTGAGATACATTTTTTCTGTTTCCAGTATGATATCCCTTAATAATCTCCCTGCTGTGTGTAATGGTTTTATTTTATTTTGTTGCCTTTTTTTTTTTTTTTTTACATCTTTATTTTTACTTAAAAACCTGTTTGAGCACAAGAAATAGGGGCTTTTTTGGCTTTTGATATTTCTGCAAGCATGTTGAATTTGAGTACACTACAGTGCTCTTCAACTCAATTTGGAGTAAGTCCTGTGTACTATTCAGGACCAAGTCAAGGATTATATCTTCTCTCATGGGCTCCCTAATCAGTTCCTCTCTGAAAGAGTAATTATTCAAATCTTTTTCTTTAAGGAACTGCCAAGTCTGGTGCTCATTCTTCCATTAAACTTTTAAATAAATAGTAAGTACACAGGGCAGTGTACCAAAGTAATTACAGAGGACAATTAGTTTATATTCTCCTTTACTCCATCTTTGTATGCCATAGTTTGTGGTAGAAGAATATAAAGTCAGGATTCCAAAATGAGGAAATAATGGAATTAACTTTATCTAGTCAGCCTGAAGTCTGTGCTATTATGAAAAGACATTGTCATGCTGGTACAAAGCTTTTTGAAAAAGTAGGAATGTGCCTACCTGTGTGCATGAAGAAGGATGTGAACAAACTCTGCTTCTTCTCTGGGTTATCCAGCTGCCATCCGGCAGGTTGTTGGATTTGGTGTAGTTGCATTGCCATAGTAACACACTGCAGCGTGCCACATACACTAGTTCAGGCATGGAACTACATTAATAAGTTATATTGTGTCTGGGCCTTAGAGTTTTGCCTATGGCCGTTTTGGTACAAAGGTAGTTGAGCTTTCCTCTGCCTGCTCCTGTTCACACAGGGAAAACCTAAGGATTTTTCTGTTTTTCCTCAAACAGACCCAACTAAAGGAAATACTGTCTGTTCTCCCCCCACTGTCTTTAGTTCAGCAATTGCATATTATTTTTGATGTTTACTGTGCTTTTTAATTGCGTACACATGGGCACAATAAGCCCTGGAAGCAGCATCTAGAAAAAAGTAACACCTAGTAAAGTACCTGATTTTCATGAGAAAAGCAGTCTTTTCCTTTTTTTGCAGCTAACAGATTTTTCTCTTTGAAGGTTAATAGATGGGACTAATATCACAGTAGAAGATGACCATATGTGGCTTGTTCCCTTCTCTTTTGGAGAAGATCATCTGCTCACAATCCATTTTGATAAAATTGAAAGTATTGCAGGGCTTCGCTTTTGGAACTATAATAAATCTCCGGAGGATACCTATAGAGGGGTAAGTAAAAGAAAAGGAGCACTGCCAGCAAAAATATACAGCAGTGCATTGGAAAATTGGTACTGTGATAAATGAATATAGCTGCCTTAATGGAACACCATAAATCTTTCTAGATTGTCTGAGTCTGAATTTTGTGGCAGGTATAATGCATTTCTGTCTCCACAAACAGCAAATATTGAAAAAAAGCCAGAGATAGTTTAAAGAAATCTTCACAGCTGATTTTTCTAAGAGACACATAGAACAGCACATATTATTTTCAAAATACATGATTCTGAAGTGGTATCCCTCAGTATCTAGTACTTAGGCCTACCATATGATTCTTTATTTCCTGGAACACAGAGAGTAAGAGAACACAGACAATTCTCCACCAGAAATTCTGTTTAGGTAAGTTACAGAAGGCCAGTCAATCAGTCTTTTCCAAGAAGCCAGAAGAGTCTCTAGAACTCTAACATTTATTAGGGAAAGTTGACATCTTCAAACAGTTTGGCTAAAGTAGTTTAGCTAAAATTGTCTAACATACTTCCTCTCTTCTTTTTCCAAATTGCTTGATTTGTATTCTTTTTCATATTGAATACTGGGAATTGACTGGCAACTGACACCTAGGGGAGGTCATGTTACATCTTGCTGGCACTCTGAGTTTCACTGTCCCTCATTTCTCTGGTTTTTCGCAGAAGCTATACATACACTTGTAATGATAATGAAGAAGTAGTTGCTGTTCACAGCACAGACAGTTTAGGAATTCATTTGTTTCCAGATCTTCCCCTTCACGTATAACTGTTGCATTCTTGATGTCTAGACTCAGTCAATAGATAAGAAGAAAAATGTTGGTATGTATTAAACTAGAGAAAGACAGGACAAGGGCAAAAAGGGTCACTAAAGTTCTGGAAGAAATTTTAGAAGTGAAGTTGGAGGCATGGATCCTTCATATGATTGGGCAAGATAGTGGCAAAAGTTGCAGAACTGCTTCTTTGTGTAAATTTACCTTCCAGGAATTGCTTTAATATGAAAACTACATAAATGTGTGGAGAGGTGTTTCCTCTCCACAACAGAGCCCTGGCATCTTTTAGTATCAGCATGGGGTGTTGTTGAGCACCAAAGGCTGGCCAAAGACTCCCAGAGGGCCAGAGCGTAAGTTCTTTAATTTAAGCCACAAATGATCTAGAGATTTTAACATATGGCACCTGGTTTTGTAATACATTGCATTAACCCAACATGTTTGACACATGGGAGAGTCCAGGAGCGTGGTGAGCTTCCCATCTAAACATATCCCCTGTAGGGATTTTTAGTAAAATCTGTGCCTAGTTTTGTCTGGGATAAGGTTAATTTCTTCCTCGTAGCTGGTACAGTGCTGTGTTTTGGATTTAGGATGAGAATAGTGTTGCTAACACACTGATGTTTTAGTTGTGCTGAGCAATGCTTACTCTAAGTCCAGGACTTTCCAGTTTCCCATGCTGCCCTGCCAGTGAGCAGGCTGGGGTGCACAAGAAGCTGGGAGGGGACACAGCCAGGACAGCTGACCGCAGCTGGCCAAGGGGATGTTCCAGACCATATGATTTCATGCTGAGCTATAAAACTGGGAGGAGTTGACTGGGGGGTGGCAGCCCCCTGCTTGGGGACTGGCTGGGCATCAGTCAATGGGTATTAAGCAATTGCATTGTGCATCACTTCTTTTGTATATTCTTTTATCATTATTATTTTTTTCCCTCCCTTTTCTGTCCTATTAAACTGTTTTTATCTCAACCCATGAATTTTACCTTTTTTCCAGTTCTCTCCCCCATCCCACGGGAGGGAGGGAGTGAATGGCTGTGTGTTCAGCTGCCTGCTGGGTTAAATCACAACAATCTGTTACTTAATTGGTATGATTTGGCATAAAGAAAGGACTCTTCCCTGTGAGAGTGATACTGCTCTGGGGCAGGATGCAGTGATAAGAAACTTTCAAAACTGAGTTTGACAAAGCCCAGAGTGACCTGATTTACCTTTGCAGGCTTCTCTGCTCTGAGCAGGAGCTGTGACTAGAGACATGCAGAAGGCCCTTCCAACCTAAATCTTTCTGTGATTCTGTGTACAAAATGCAATATGAAGAACTGTCTTTTAAGTGGTGATGTGGAATGTTTTTCACTATTGTTGTAAGCCCAAGCTTCTCCAAGGCAGAGCAGGGGAGAAAAGTTTGAACATGAATTTCCATACCAAATCAACTCCCTGTATGTGTGTCTCAGTTATTAAAAGGAGGGAAAGTAACAGCTAAATCCCTAAACCCTAACATGGAATTTGGTCTTTGGAGGCCAAACCAAGAAAGAAAGGTATATTTTCACAATTTACTTTGCTAGGTAGAAAAAAGAGGTGAGTGATAAAGTGTGCATGCAGGTGGCACACCCCTAAGTCCCATAACAGTTAGTGGTTACAATTTAAATGAGGAGTTCAGCCCTGCAGTCCTGTAAAAGGATGAAATAAATTATTTGGGAAACTGAAGATGCAAGGTATCTGCTGGGTCACAGCAAAGAGGCTTTAGACTGCAAACCTAGGGCATCATGACATCTGTCTGTTGAAGTATTGCTGTTCCTTCTAAGAAACAGTCCCGGGTATGAGATATAATGCTTTTGCTAGGCAGCTGTAGACTGGTGGCTTCTATTCACAGCTTTAGTATGAGAGGGTAATGGCAGTGAACTGTCAAAATGAAGGCTTGTGTGCTATTTCCAGCTGTATGAAAAATTACCTTGTGAAAGCTTTGTTATGTGATTTGTAAAATGCTATGTGTGACGGTTGAGTGCCTTCTCAGATGATGAAAATTACTTAGAAATGAGGGCTGTAAAGGGCACATAAATATAAGCAGCTGTGGTATAATAGGTAAGATTTCATCTCTAAGTCTGTAGACTTCCCATTCAATACGTGTTTCCTAAACTAAAGTGTATTTTGGTGGATTTTTCACTGCCTCTCCTTAGCCTGGCAGACTGATTCAGCTGGAAAGTAGCATGCAGAAGAGTTTCTGATACGAAAAAGATATTTCCTTTCTTTGCTCCCAAGCGTATAAAAGGTGAAACCAGAAATCACTATTTCTCCATACTTGGTACTCACACATTCTCTCCTAATTAATCTTCATGCTGTTTGAAAATGAACTGAGCACCTCCTTGAGTCTGGTACAATACCTGAGGTTTGCAAATCAAAAAATGTTCGTGTAAAACAAAAAAATAAATCCTGAAAATTATTTGCTTTTGGGAAATTGCTTGTGTAAGTTACTGAAGTTGTAACTGAATAAAAAATCATTTACAAATGGAAAAAATATGAAAACTGTTACGAATATCAGGTCACTGATAATATACAGGCTTTACAGAAAACACTGAATGTTCTCCTTAGATAGACACCTGAAATGGGAATATTAACTATAAATATTGCATATAGATTTTGAATAGAAATCCTAATAATGAAAATTAAATATTTGCTTACAAAACTAAGGTAACCTGGAATTATCATGTATACATCAGTTAGTATAAAATCCAAAGATTATAAAACTAACTCACATTACCCTTAGACTAAATTAAGTCTTTTGTTAACTAAGTGCCAGTTTTAAGGCCATCTTGTTATATTTTACAGGTATTGTTCCTTCCTTAACCAGTAGTTAGTAGAAAACTCAGTGCAATAAATGCTGCTTGTTTTTAACATTAGTTATATTTAACTTACTTCAGGGCAAGATGCAGTGATAATTATTGCTGCATGATTGAATTGTTATGTGCCTGGGATCACGCATACAACACCAGATGGTGCTAATGGGGGAGGGTGAAGGGGCCAGGACTCCTGCATCATCTGAATAAGTATGCCTGAATTATTTAGTTTAATCTTCAGAGATTGTATAAAACCTGCATGCATCTATGACGTGGACAAGGCTCAATTCTTTCTGCCTGGTATGGGTACCTCTTCTTTATTCATATGCCCTTAGGTTACATACATCACTGCTCGGCAGATGAGTTTGCGTGATCCTGGAAATGTCCAAGTGCCACCTGCCACAAAAATAAATAGAACTGGTGAAACACTGACTTTCTGTAAATGCAACAGAGATACAAAAGAAACTGCTCTTGAGAGACCCCCAGGTTATATGATTTCTTAAAGGCTAGCTGCAGCCAGTGCTGAGCAATCAGACCCGATCTAGCAGTGCATTCAGGTGCATGATGACTCTGTCTCCTCAAATCACCTTTGTGACATGTTCTGGCTGGAGAGCTGAGTCTCTCCATTCT
This sequence comes from Ibycter americanus, assembly GCA_035590275.1. Taxonomy (NCBI): domain Eukaryota; kingdom Metazoa; phylum Chordata; class Aves; order Falconiformes; family Falconidae; genus Ibycter; species Ibycter americanus. The sequence goes on from JAVJGI010000050.1 coordinate 39,016,093, forward strand.
GTTGATATGTGTATGTATTGCTGCAGGCTCAGGAATCTTGGAATCATAGGATCATTTAGGTTGGAAAAGACCTTCTTTAAGGTCAAGTCAAACCATAAACCTAACCCTGCCAAGTCCACCACTAACCCATGTCCCTAAGCTCCACATTTACACATCTTCTAAATACCTCCAGGGATGGTGACTTAACTGCTTCCCTGGGCAGCTGTTCCAGTGCTTGACAACCTGAAGCTTCAGTTTGCTGAGATCTAGTGAGACCCAGTAATTGAAGGATCTCTTCAATACTTTTTTTTTTTTTCCTTTTTCCCCCAAATCCTCACCTCTCCCATCCCCATCAGTGTCAGCTGTGATGCTTTGTATTGCATACTGCAGGTTGCAACTGCTCTTTGCTGGTTTGGGCTTTCTTTTTGCCAAAGGATGTCATACTGTAGAGCAATGAAACAAATATAACAAAATCACTGAAATGATTTCACCCTGTGAAGTGAATGCAATTGTTTTGGATCTATTTTATTTTATGTAATATCATTTCATGTCATGTAATCTTATGTTATGTTATTTTAAACAAGGCTAAGGTAGTGCATGTGTTGCTGGATGGTCACAGCATCTCCCCACCAGAAGGCTTTCTTATCCGCAAGGGACCAGGCAACTGCCATTTTGACTTTGCCCAAGAAATTATCTTTCTTGACTATCTGCAGCCCCAGCTGACTAATAAAGTACAAAGGAGGTAAACTAGGATGTTTTTGTTATCTGAACCACACAATGTCTCTTAACTGTTTATTATTTTTTCATATTCTCTGTTGAAGCCAGTTGTGTGAGGCGCCTGGATGAAAATATGGAGTGCTTAGAGCAAAATGTTTTATTGGGTTTTAACTAGATACTGTTAACCAGATTTCATGGAGATTCAAAGACAATCTAGACCATAATTGCAGGTGGTGGCGGGGGTGGTGGTGTGTGTGAAGGCTTAGTTCTTTGGTTTTGTTTTCTTCTTTTCTGAATGAGCCAAGGATACATAAAGAAACTATTTTGTCTTGGGGTTTTTTGACAGGACTGGTTCAAAGAGAATGGAACAAGCTAGTATGGACTATGAAGCACCGTTAATGCCATGTGGTTGTATCCTTCTCTGTCGTTTTCTTACTTGTCACGTAGAATATTTTAGTTATATACTGTGGTTATGAGTCCTGAGCTTTTTTGAATCCAACAGTTTCTGGTGCTTTAAGAAATTAACGAGACACCGAGAATATGAGAAAGGCTTCCATTAAGTATGAATTAAGAATAATAAATGAAACATAATATATGAATGTATGATCTGTTTTCAGATATTCTGTTAGCTTTTTGTCCTGTCTTTTGTAATCCACCCAAGCTGGAGCTAAAGCTCCATTACTGTAGTATCCAGCCAGCCTATCAAAGCTAGAAGTAGTCTTCGTATTTTTGCGTATGTTTGAATGCTTGTCTCATTTTATATCTTTATTAAGGTTGACCAGAACTGTGTAATATTTTTGCCATTTTTCTTTAGGTTGGTGGCTTTTTAAGCCTAGGTTTTCCTGGATAAGTACAGCCTTTTCTGATAATACTTACTGTTATGCCATCCATCTATTTGATGGGCCTTTTAAATCCATTAGATTATTCTAACCAAGTGTGGAGAGAATGAGGTCTCGGCAATATGAAGTTCCTGCTGGTTTCATGAAAATCAGTGTCTGGGTAGAGCAAAGAGGTACAAATGACCGCTCCATTAGAGAAATGGCGAGCACAGACTCCATCATTACATTTTCTGCCATTCAGTGTAGGGGTGTATTTGCTGCCCAATTATCACCCATATAATTTAAAACCAGGCAAAGGCATGTTCAGGAAACATTAAGGCAGTTAAGGCTCCACATAGGAGCTGTGGTGTTAAAAACTTGCAGTGTACAAGAAGGTAAGACACACACTGAAAAAAATTCAGTAGTTCATCTGATGGAAGAACATATATGAACATATATATATATATGTGAACGTGTATATATGTAAACATATATAGATATACGTTTGTCTAGTTGTGTCACCTGCAGATGCTCATTTCTATATGTATTATCAGTGATAGAAAAGGCAGGCTTCTTGTCTTAAAAGAAAATAGTTTATTCAGAGAGTTTTAAGACACAGTGAAGTCAGAAGTGAAAAGCATATTTTTTTTTTCACTCCTGTAGACTGCTAATAAGAGTGTCTGACATCGAGATACGGGCTGCACAATAATTTTTGAAACTGCAAATTAAATAGTCTCTTAGGACAAAGTATCAGTATTAAAATTCTCCTTAAGAGCTTTTTGCTTTTCAGTTGTTTTCCAGTTTCAGCTTCTGACAAGTTGGGGCGATCCATACTACGTCGGTTTGAATGGACTTGAGTTGTTCAATGAACACGGAGACCAAATCCTACTAACCGAAAACAGTATCCTTCTAATGACCAAGCGCCTCTATCCCTTTCGGATATACAGCTTGCTCCCTAGCAAATTATCATATGGCATCACTTGCTGCTTCTTCCAAATTGCCAGTTTATCCCATATGATTACTCTGGTTGTACTTCTCTATATTTGCGTGATGATACTTGTTTCCATATGTTTTAATGTATTCTATATACTTCCAGAACATTTCTTCTCTGAATGGGATGTGCCAACAAAGCAGGACAAGGTTAGAGAAGGGAAAGCTTAAGAAGGATACGGTATTTTTTGCTATCAACATTTATTTCTTGTATGGTATGGAAATACCAGGAAGTTTGATGAGCTATAATTTCATAAGGAAAGGTTGAACTCAGTTCTTTGTTATGGAATCTTTCATTGTGCCACAAGAAAGAAATTTTTCATAACTCTTGTTCTGGAGCTTTAGGCTATTCTAGACAGCCAATCCCATTGTGAAGATAAGGGCTGAGACTTTGAATTTGATTCAGTGTTCCCTGGGTAACCAACAGCAGGAACAAAGGACATGTTTGAAAGATTCATAGTCATCAAGGTTCCACTTCAGTGCTCTGTATCAACTGAAATCTCTTAAGAGCTAAAAGCTTCATGTGCCAACATACAATTCACGTAGTTGCAGTGACATGGAAGAAGCAGTTTCTTAGCCAGCTAGGAAGGGTAAAAAGCATGGATGCTGAGTGAATTGTATGTCTCTAAGGATTCTTATTGCCTAATAAATAGAAGATACATTGAAAAAGGTAAAAAAGGCTTTATCCTGAGTCCTGTTTTTATGTATATCTTGTATGATACATGATGCACTAGAAACATCTGTAATGGAGAAGAAGCATTTTGAAATTGGAAAGTGGTAACAAATTGTTTTTAAGAACAAGGGATCTTTAACTTAGGTTTTAAATGTTATGTCTTTACAGTGCAATACAATGCCAGGTAAAGATACCTCAGCTTGTTTTGAATGATGGCCTGTTTCTGCCTGTACAGTAGCATTGCTTGGATATATTAGGATCGTCAAAAGAGCGTATTTATCTTAGTGCAGTACTAGATGCGATAATTCAGTACTGAGTCTGGAGCAAGCTTTTTGTAAACAGTTGAGGCATTGCCATGTTGTTACTTAAATTATTTATAAATACTTACAGGCTGAGGCCTTTTAGAAAGCAGGAGAAGGGGAAATTAACATCCCTCAAAATGGATGCTAGGGATTTATAATCCTGAAGACAGTGTCATCCATTCACATTTCTTTGCATGTCTTCAACATACATATGTTTTTAACATGAATGCTCTCTTATAGAGAAAATCTGGTTATCAGTTATCTAGAAAGCCTGTTCAATAGGAGGTTTAATCTTTCCCTCTCAAAGAACTGAAAGAAGGCCTTATTAGACAGTTACTGATTTTTATCAGAAACCTTGAGGAACTCAAGCAAAACCTGATCTGACTGATGGCTACCTTCTGCAAGGATGCTTTTCTTGAGACATGTTTTATATGAGGAGTTTTCACAAGTTCATGCTAAAAAAATGGGGCTTTGTCACAAAAAAGCTGGGAGGTACATGTTCCTGATAAGGGAACTTTGTCAATGAAGTCAAAGATACATATTTGAAAATAAATTAAATGCAGCTAGTTCAGTTATTCCTATTTTTAAAATAATTTTGAATGCCAGAATGTGTAAGGGTTGTCCTGCTTTTAAAAATGTGCCTCCAAGTTCCTCAGCTACCTATGCAAAGTACTCAGAGTATTTTTAGGTTTTATTGTGGTAGTGGTGAATACTTGCTCATGGAATCTGGAAGAGCAAGCATGAACTTTTAAATATGGTGTTTCTGAAATGCTCTTTTTGGTTGTTTGCACTTAAAGGTTTTTTTTCAGATATTGCTGCTTTTCCAGATAGCGTCAACATTTTAGAAGATGTGTCTGGAGACATCCGAACTCCAGACAAACTAATTGACAGAGTAAATAACACAACTGATGGCAGACATATGTGGCTTGCACCCATTCTTCCTGGTTTGGTACATTTTCTCTTTTCATATCATTTTAGTGATGTGCGTAGATGTAGCTAGAAGCATAAAGGAAAGGGGGAGCATACATAGTTTTTAGGTAAATTTGATATTAGTAAATGATGCTAAATCAGTGCCTTTTAGAGGAATTTCTTTTTATTCCAGTTTCTCTTCACTGCACAGATAGCAGCAGTATAGATTTCCCAGGTTTGTAATCTCCTTCTGTCTCCATGGTGCAACAGCAGAAGAATTTCCAAGGCTAGATGTTTTTTCAGTTACTATGATAAAGATACTGACAAAGGAGTTTAATATGTGTGTTCTATGCAATAAACACCTTTCAAACAGGAGCAGACTGGGATCTTATATTCGTTTTTACAAAAAGCAATGAATATTGTTCCAGCAGTGAGAATTTTTTTAATCTCATTATCTGTGTTGAATTCAAATTCATAAATTAGAGATGACAGATTTAGTATTTCACGTCCTAAGGCCCCAAATGATTCAGCCCTTTTAGAAGCACCATGTTTAAATTATGGGGTATCAAATCTATAAACGGGAAAAGTAGATAAACTTAGATGAGTTCTGACTTTGTTTTAGGAGAGGACATTTTTTAGGGGCCTGTTATGGACATCATTAAGATGTGTTTATTTCTTAGAAGAGGATGGATTTCAAAAGTAACAAAATGTAAACCTGACATGTGATATGTTGTAGCTTACTGTGTTGGAAAAATCCTTACTTCATATGTTACAGTTACTAATTAGAATATTAAAAGCAAAGAATTAAGTCAATTTTGAAAATACTTCATGTATCATTTTATGTTGTAATGCAGTGGGCATAATTAAGATCAAGTTTTTAAGTATAGTTAGGAATACTGACCACTTGGATTGCTTAGGAAAACAGAAGGTCTATATAATGCTTGAGGCTCCTACTGTGTAGACCCCACATCTTGAATCCTGGTAATTTTTTGGGGGTAATTTTAATGGGACGCTCAGATATTCACTATAACATCGTGAATGATTGATTTGACAGCCATCTGGGTTTGCTCATGTCCTTATGAAAGACATGCTTGCAGAGGCTCTTTCATTTTGACAAACAGGAAAATGCCAGTACCTGGAGTTCTAGCACAGATGCATACACTGTTTTATGGTGTTATGTCTGACACCAAAATAGTGTAGAAAAAGGGTAAATTGATAAAATGTGATATGCAGGAGGGAAGAGTAAGCAATTTAATGATGCTTTTTGTCCTTAAACTGTAGCAAATTATGCCTTTTCAAGATCCACACAGTATTTTTCTTTCTTCCGTGGTATGGTTCTGCAGCCAGGAATTGCAAATGGATTAAGTGATCAGCCTATTCATGATCATCCTCTGTAGTTGGGATGCTGATCCAAAGCTTGTGTATACTTACATCATCATTGCTAAGCTGCTTTGAAACATGCCAGTTGCCTAGAAAGCTGAATTAACTCTGTGCTATACTGGAAGGTTCAAAAGCTTTAAGGAAATTTTATATTACAGCCTTTCTTTTCCTTTCTAAATATTTCTTCCTTTCTAATTCTAAAAGTGTTTTTGTCTTTTGCAAATTTATTACTAGTGCAAGTACAATTTGAATTCTTTGTTCCCTGTTACTGGTTGTCATTTTATTTATTTGTTTGAATGTATTTTCCATCAAATCTATCATTTGGTGTGAGACTAACAGTTGCTATTGGACACTATGCCCAGATTGTCTTCTGGAAAATCACAGGCAGAAACATTTATAACATTTATATTGATCGCATCTCCCTTTCTTTCTTCAGGGAGGGGGGGAAAAAAAAAAAAAAAAGCATAGTGAAAAAAAGCATAGTGATGTAATACAACTAACAGTTATCTTCTCCAGTGCATCAAAGGATTAAAACTTCAGAGGATGCTAGAGATGAAGTTGAAGATATGTTGCCCCAAAATTGATCTAGTAGCTCATAAAAGGAATAACATAGAATTAACTGTAGCAGGCAAAATTGGTTTCCTACAGCCTAATCCTTGGTCTTAACATCTTGACATTAATGTCACTGAAAGTGAAATGAATAACACCTCAAGCAGTAGTTGTTTAGCAAGCATCTAGAGAATTGTCTCTACATTCCTGTCGGTGTACCTCACGCAAAAATTGCAAAACTTGTGCAAGAGCTTTCAAAGTCAGAGGGTATAGGAGAAAGTTCATTCTTGCAAATAGAAAGGTGGATTCCATTCGTATTTGGGGGATTGGAATGGAATGGAATAGACACCAGCTTGTGTTATCCTGAAGCACATGGCTGTATGTGAAATAGTCATTAAAAGTGTGTCTTGACCTCTCCTCCAACTGATGAGCAGGATGACTACCCAGGCTGACAGGCTCGGGATAGATGTTCTGAGGAGTTACAGTTATGTTTGCGAGGGCAGCTCTGGGGTAGGCACAACATCTGTAAACTATCAACAGAGATGATAGCGGAACTTAAATCCCTCGCATCAGTTATCTGTCCCTTAGCTATATTTCTTTAAATATGGACCTCTTTTGATGCAACATGCATGAGAATTTAATTTCTTTGGGGAATTTGTGCTGTTAAATATAAATTTATTCTCTTTTGCAGGTGAATAGGGTGTATGTAATTTTTGATGTTCCTACTACTGTGTCAATGATCAAGTTATGGAACTATGCCAAAACACCTCAGAGAGGTGTGAAAGAATTTGGTGTAAGTAATTTTTGGATGCATTTGGTATGTTCTGGTGAGTCAGCTTACTTGATTTCTGTACTTATTTTCACAGTTTACTGAAGTGTGATTCCATATAATCTCAAAGGATGGGATTCATCTCATTTAACTCTGCATTTAGTATTAAAATGACTAATCTATGCCAGTCATCTGTTCTCCCTTTCTTGTCTGGGGGGAGAACACTTTATCTGATATTTTTCTTAGATAATTGTTTTAAGATAGAATAATGCTTTCCTTTTTCCACTGACTATAGAGCAGGCCTGGAAGACTAGTTTAAACTACAAACCCAAGTTTTAAATGAAGTGTGGTGAGATTCATTAATTCCTAGATTTGAGAGTGATTCACTCTAGTTGGTAGAATGGCAATTATGTAAAATATGAAATACATTTTTAATTACCTACTTGAAAGCTACATTTGAAACATCAGTGAGAAGACAAAAACTTGGGGGAAAAAATCAAAACCCATCAGGAAATAGAGAGAAGTGGAAGTTTTAAGGAACAAAAGCTAAACTAATGGCCAGACTTGTGGAACAAATAGGGCAAAATGATTTCTAGTGAATTGATAGAGACAACTGCTGAAAGCAGTGCCTGATTTCTACATGTTTTGTTTCTTTCTTAAATATCTTTAGCTTCTGGTGGATGACTTGCTTGTCTACAATGGGATTCTGGATATGGTGCACCATGTAGTATCAGGCATCCTACCAACCTGTGATCCAGTGGTCCCGTATCATACCATTCTCTTTACAGATGATGAGAAGATTTGCCTTCAGGAGAAGAGAACTGTTATTAGGTATGTGAGTGGATCTTGACTGGAGGAAAGAATCTTGTTTTCAAAAAACGGTTTTATGTAACTAATGTCAGCAATATGTATATTGCTATAGAAAATTCCCTTCCAAAGCATACTCCGCCTCACTTAATGAGAAATAACCAATAGTTTTTTAGATACTAGGACAAATCGCCAGCTTTATTTGTAAGCATTTCTTAGCAGTTTCTGGGATTCATGGTTCATATTTACATATGTTTTCATGGAAGCCGATAGTAATAAACACAAAAGAGAAAAGTTAAACTTCCTTACAGAAGAAATAATAAATCCCAATGATACTACACGTAGAAAAAATAAATAAAAATATAAAGTTAATGAAAAAGAACAAAACATCAGAAGTAAAGAAAAGAAAGTCCCCTGGTTTGGCACAGATATTAATTAAGGAACCAGAATTCTACTATTTTATAAAGGTTCTAAAATAATTATCTTCTTAAATGAGAAATGAATTGCATTAGAGGAATGACACTTTGAAACAACTAAGTTGGCAAATGCACAGAAAATATGATGAAAACAGTGGAAAAAATGCACTTATATTTAGAAGGTCAGGATTGATAGAGTCTAAAAAACAATCCCTAGCAAGGAAAATAAAGATTGAAAGAATAATTTATTTTAAATGAGACTGAAAAGTGAAAAATTGAAAGCTTATAGAAATAAACACTTTCTTATACATTGCACAGCTAGCAAGTAGAATGTGTTGCACATACATCACTTGGAAAAAAAGATGACAGTTTTGCGTTCAAAAATAGCACATGATCCATTCAGAGGCATATTCAAATATTTTGCAGTAAGTGGAAGGAACATAAGCTGTCCTGATTAAGAACAGAAGTTCACATTTGCCTACGGGGTTTGTTTTCCTCTGGTTCTCTAAAGTATTGGCTGTTGGCCACTGGTACTTGTCAGATGTTGCAATAAATTATTATTGTTTGGATGTATTGTGTTAGAATCATGTTTGTGTACAAGTGGCTGTGTTGTCATGGGAAAATTGGGAGGTAAACAATTTTTCAAGTGAAAAAGTTACTAAACTGAAAACGTCTTGAGGAAATACGAGTTTTGAGAAATTTTTCAGTGGGATACAAAGAGGAGGAGGAGAAACGAACCTTTACATTCTTCAGCTTAACATCTTTCTATGAGTAAAGTTACTTTATTAGAAGCAGCGAAGCACTGGCTGTAATCATAAATCTTTGATTTTACTTTTATAAGAGATAGATTCTTTGATTTAGTTTTCAGCGGGGTATACTTTTGGGGTCACGCAAACTGTACGAACTGTTCTCCAGTCAAGAACAGGCTGAGTCTTCTCTTCCAGACTTCTTTGCAGGAGATTTCTTGGTCTTTCTTCTTAGCCTGTTTTGCAGTCCTCTTTTCCTCCTTTTCACCTACTACCCTACTAAAATATAGGGTACTTCAGCAATAGAAGACAAATCCCTTACTACATGCAGGATAATAGCCCTCCATTTTAAAAATGCTCTTGAGCTTTTATGTATTGTTACTTCTGATTTTGGCCTGTTCTCTTTCACATGTCACTGTTCAGTATTATATGAACCCTGAACTTGAGTCTGATACTATCATCAATAGCGAAAGTTCTGATTTACTTCGGTATTGGTTCCCCTGTTTCATTCTGACGGTTTGCGAGACATTACATTTTTCTCCAAAAATAGAAACCTATTTTGTGTGATATTTGTAGAGAAAAGAAAAATATACTTCTTTTTTTCTGAAGGCATGGATGTTTTGTTTTGTCTATGTGAAAGGGAGATGTTATTAGTGATATTTTCTTCAACTTTCAATTCAGTTCACATTTTTTTTTCTGTAATTTGTCTGATTTACTTTAATGTTGAAGTTACTACTTCTTTCCTGAAAAAGAAATTGTTAAAATTTTGCAGCAGCCTGTAAACAAAATTTGTCACAGAAATGAATTTTGTTTAGTTCAGAAAACTTTCAAATAATGCTATATCAACATTACAAAACGGTGTTAAGTTCCATATAGGGATTTTTATACCCTCTTTGTACAGCACTGATTTAAAGTCTCACTTTGGTTAATGTGGTTCAAGCTGTGTAGGCAGGCATGAAAATTGTAGAGTGAATATAATGATATTTAGATTTGAATGTGTGCCTGAATGAATGCCACATTAAAACTGGCAAGAAATCCTTCAGGTAGATGCAGACAGAATGAGTTTCCTTTCCAGGTAGTCTCATATAATGTGGCTTTGTCTAGCCTCCAGGACCTAAATAACTTCTCTGGCAACCTTTTCCATGACTGTCATAACTTTTCACAATGTTGATTATTTTGGCTATTGTACTAATCTTAATCTTTTCAGCAATCATGTGGGAGATCAGGATGTACGAATGATGAATGAAAATGAGATTGTCACAAACAGCAAAAAGAAGCAGGTTGTGGCTGATCCAGGTTAGTTCTGTCTTCTATAGTTTTCTTCTGCCCACTTTCTACAGAGACAGTATAGATAATGAACATTATTATAGACCCAAACTGGGTAGAGTGGGGAGACTTACACCTTTTTTATATGTTTAGCTCTACTTTTTCTACTACAGAAAGGCAAACCAGGAATGTCATACTCTGGTGAATTTTTATTCTATATTTAAATCTGAAAGTGAATGATACAAATGAAAGATGTCTGTGGCATGTAGTCATACCAGCACATACACAGAAATCATCAGGAAAGAAAATGACTGAAGATAAACTGAAAACTGGTGTTAATTGTGCAGGTTCATAGATAGCTTTGGGAATAATAGGCTGATTGCATCCCCACTGGCCTTTTAAGCAGCTTTAGAGATGATGCATGTGTGTCTCAGAATTAGCTGCTTGTTGCTCCTCAAGCAAATCCAAAATCATGGTAAGTGTAACAAGGGGGGAAACATGTTGACTTTATTCCTCCCACTGTCTTTCTCGTTGGTCTTCTCTCTTACAAACTGATAATTAAAAAGACAACCTCTCTTTTTTCCCAAGGGGAAAGAGTAGATTGTGTTTGTAGTCTGAGGAGTCCCAGTCATTCATTGTAAATTACTCAGCATAACTCCCTAAATACATTACAAATTCTCAGCCAAGCTGGTATATTCATGATTGGTTTTCTCTCCTCAGCATGATACTTTCTCCAGTTAGTTCCTCTAGAAAGTGTTACATGAACTGTTTGGTGGCTTTTAGTAACAGTTCTGTAGGAGAAGGATTTGAGATGCCATTGACTGTACAAATACAGATTCAAAGCTGTTAGTGTATTAGCACTGGCTGTGTCAAAAGTATTTTGAACATCTCTGTGCCTGTTGTAATGACATCCTGGGTTTCAGGGCAGACGTACCCTATGTCCAGTAAAGAATAGCTGTCATTGCCATGGCTGTCACATCTATTGTCTAAGCATTAAGGGCACAGAATGCCTCTGAAGTCATCAGCTGAGTGTTGCCTGTTGCCGTTTGCCACGTGTCTCCTCTGTAGTGCGTACTGGTATCAGCCGCAGTGGTCAATAACAGATTTGTAGAATGATTTGGGCTGGAGGAGACCTCAGGGGGTCCAGCCTCCTGCGCAGAACAGTGTCAACATTGAATTCAGACCAGATTCCACAGCAAAGTGATTCCATGGGACTGAAAAAAGTGGCAGCACTCATTGTCAATATAAGAAGCGTTACTGAGAAGAGTAGCTTAGCTATCATTCTGGGATGGAAAGAGCGTGTTTCTTCCTCATTTTAGTTTGTGGCTTCACTGTTAATACAGGTACAGTCTTAAAATGGCACTCCATTTTCCTTAACAGCTTTGCGTCCGAAAACCTGCATATGTGAAAAAGGACTGCAGAGGAGGAAACGGTAACAAGGGATTGTGATTGGAAAGTCCTGAATACATCCAGCCCTAAGTAACTGCAGTCTAGATCTCTAAGATGTGTACCATCCAAATGGAAGATCTTCTGTTTCTGCTGCTGCTGAACCACCTCCAGTCTTATGAGAGGGAGTTTTATTCACTACAGGAAATTTTCTTCAGTAATGAACTTTAAAGCATGAATTTGATTTTTTTTTTTTTCTCTTTTTTCCATTATGATTTTTTTTTTCTCAATCTCTTAATTGAAAATCCAGGGACGAAAGAACTTAAAGGAGTGAGTGAGAACCTTATTGCTAACTGACAACTGTTCCTGCCAAATACCAAGAACCTGGGTGAAGCAGGATGGTTTTAACAAGAGGTCTTTCAGAGTATTTCTCAAGCTTTAATTCCTAATTCCTAGCCGGATGATCACGAAGCTTCTCACTAGAAGGAAATGTCGTCTTTGTTTCTGATGCCTGTAAATAGTTCTTTGGGAAATGCACTTACTGGAGGAAATACTCTTTTCTGTTTCTGGGCTGCCACTGTATGCTTTGATGCCACGGCTCTCTAGGGGCTGGCACTGTTTCTGACATCTGGAGAGGTTCCACTGGGCAGGCAGAAGTGTGAAGAATGCTTTTAGAAAATTGAGATCAGGCAGTGGGTTTGTCAAGGTTTAATAAGTAAGTTTCAGCTGTCACTTCTTTCATCTTTTGCAGTGAAAGAATTATTTCTTTCATTATTTCACTACCATGAAAAAGGCAAATCGGGTGTTTTGCCTGAAGTGCCGTTGACAGGCACTCTACCCTTCAGGGTCCTCCTGTTACAGAGCAGTGCTCTTTTCTCCTGTTTTGCCTGAATTTGGTTATACGAATGAGGAGGCCATACCTCTGGGCTGCACTGACCAGATCTGTTGCCAGCAACATATCATCACTTTTGAGAAACGGTACATGCATCTTAAACCAGCAGGAGGTAAGAAGTGAACTGCATTTTTAAACACAAAATGCCCTGCATATGTGGTTGTTTAAACAAAAACTCTAACCAAATAATTATGCTGCAAGATCTGTAGCTATGCAAATGTACTTTTCACTGAAAGTTTGTCAGTTGTGACAACCTGTAAATCTCTTCCATAGAAGATTCTTCCTTTCTCATTTAGAACTTGCTCATTGTTTCCAGAGAGAACTGAACACTCTGAAGTCAGTAAATGCTTTTAGACCTGAAACAGAGAGATACTATTGCAGCTCCTGATAGAAAGTCAAAATGTGCTGCTTCCCTTTCTGTAGGAGGTCAAGACTGCAATATCTTGTATATTTGCTTATGAAAAGTGTACTTCTTAACTGTTGTTAGCTAAGCTGAAAGGACACAAGACAGCAATGGATTTCCCAGATCTCTTTGTACTGATGGACCAACAAAATGTATTTTGTACTAAATACAAAAAGCTTTACTTCTCAATGTAAACCAGCATTGTGAGTATATTGTACTTTGTTTAAAGGCTCTTCCCAAACTGGACTGACAAATGAACCCTCTGTTGTTCTGAGAACTGCCCCCCCTAGCAGCTAGCTCCCCTAGTGCAGCTCTACCAAGAACCTAGTTTTAATTTTTGCTCCAAATCAGAGAACCATTACATGCAATTCCAAAACAAAAAAGAGGAGGAGCTGAAAGCAGGGTTATTGGTAGGGCTAAGAACAGGTAGAAATGTATGTGTTTGGAAGCAGAGAGGCTATAGCAAGGTTTTTAAGACTCAAGGTACAATCACGGATTTATCATGTAGGCAATCTCTAGATGAGATGAGGCCTGTCGCATTGTTTGTTCTTCTGAGAAAATTGCGTTGAATGTGAAGAGGAATGAAATCTGTCGTGTTTTCTGGCACAGAGCAGCATCCTTCTTCTTGATAAGAGAAGGTACGAGGGGTAGGCGACTTCCTATGCTCATCTGTCTCCTCTGTATCTGCCTGGAGCATCTCAAGTCCTGTGTGATGGGCTAATGATTTTTCAACCCTAGTGCTCTGAGATAACTCCAGGTTTTGTAAATTATTGCAAAATACTGGGTCAAGCTCAGATGGGTCACAGTTCTCTCTGTTGTCTGTTTCTCTGCCACAAACTCTTCCTCACCGGTCTGTTGGTAACTGCAGCTGGTTTTCACACCTTTTGCCTTTGGACATCTGTATCCAGTGCAGCTGTTCTGGCACAGAGTATTGGCTTGTACTTTCTGCCAACCTCTCCTAGCAGCTCCTTTTACCCATTCAAGAGATTCTCCGCAATTGCCATGCAGTGGAAAGACCATGAAAGTCTTCAAAATATTTTTTAAAAAATTGTTAAGTTGTGGAACATCCTCCCCTGCAATGTCTCTGTCTGAAATAAGGGTTTGCCAGCCTGCTGTCTGCTCCGGGATGACATATGCCACCAAGGCAAGGCATAATGAAGTCCTTGTTTCTAGTCAGTCATATGGAGAAAGTAGCATAATGTTTAGAAAATACTTCATTAATCTCTGTGGGGTAGGAGATGTCAGCATTTGCCCTCCTAATTAGAGCTGAGATGTAATGACCCTTTATATAACCAAAGATAATTAAGTCGTCCTAGTCAGCCCTATGTACTCAAACACAGACACTCAACTCATTTCCACAGTGAATTGGGGTTAAAAAAAAAAAAAGTTTTATTCCATTTTTCACCTTTTTTAACTAGATAGTCACAAGTACATTCATGTCAGACTAGCATTTACAGGAGAGAAAAGACGAAGAGTAAACATGCAATCAAGAAAATCCCCACGGAGCACTTCAGTCAATGTCAGGCACTGTTTCAGCAAGAGTAATTCAGCAAGAATGTGCATGGAATTCGACGTTGTCAAAAGCATGACAAAAGAGAAGGATTAATATGAATTCTTGCTAAAACCTTTGATGTAAATTATTGAACTTTTGCCCAGTTCAGTTTCTGGGCCACTCAAAAAAATTTGTCGTAGTTCCTCACCTTTACCTGTGGTGACTTGCTTTAAAGGGTTGGATCAAGGTAACAGAAATGAATTTGTTTGTCCCACAATGACACTGAGAAGGACACAGGATAAAGAAATAATCTGTGAGGAAGTACATGTCATGCTGTCTACTTTTTGGTCTTTAGAAAGATATTTTTATCAGTCTTAACAGTGTAATCTGAAAACCGGGATGCCTGGGAAGGCCTGTGCCTTCTGTTTTCAATTTCTGCCTTTTTGTCATTTAGTCCAGTAGAATTTAAACAGCAGGGAGAAGCACCTGTCTGTGGACAAGGGAGCGAGCTGTGATGCACACGGTGTAAAAGGCGGCACAGAAGACATGGAAGCTTGAGTATTACTGAGTCAGGAGACTCGTTCTCTTTTGGAGGATGAATCCATAAGAGCTACAGGAGCAGCTATGTACGGCAGCTAAATTAAACTGAGCCCTTCTTGTGGCTTAGGCTGAGCCTGGACATAAAATTGCACTACAGCATCCTGCTTAGGTGATGCTGTCTTCTGTAAGATTTCCTGGTCCTGCTGGGCTTCTGCCATGTTC
This sequence comes from Ibycter americanus, assembly GCA_035590275.1. Taxonomy (NCBI): domain Eukaryota; kingdom Metazoa; phylum Chordata; class Aves; order Falconiformes; family Falconidae; genus Ibycter; species Ibycter americanus. The sequence goes on from JAVJGI010000050.1 coordinate 39,031,349, forward strand.
CTGGTGTGTTGGTCCTTTCCCACAGGGATGTTCAGCCCTGTCATTTCAGGGATGTGTGCCAGACTGGTAGCACCTGTGAGATCCTGACAGTGCCAATGAGTGACTGGGTGTTGTGAGACTGGACAGAGATCTTGTGTACCAGGTAGCACAGCAGAACGAATGACTTGCTGCCAGTGATGATGTGAGGATGAGAGCAATAGGTGAGGGAGGCTGAGTGTTGAGTCTTTAAACGCTCTTACGTTACCAGGAAAAGCTCGCTTCTCAGCCTAAGTCAGGTAAGAACAAACATGAAGTGCTGTATTGATGTCTGAATTCTGGCTCATGCGGGGGATGAACTCTGCTTTCCCTTTGATTGAGTCAATGGCTTTTAGTGTGTAAGACAGAAGCATTTCCCATTCCTTCCTGCTCTCTGCCTCAGCAATGCTAGCTGTTCGATGCGCCTCTATACTACCCTGGGGAATATAGCAAGTGATTGGAGTCCAAACCAGTGCTGGTGTGAGCAGACACATTGCGTAGGGATGCCTTAGGCTGGCCTCCGCATTCTGGGGCTGCTGGTCCAGGAGGCTGAGCTCTAACAGGAGCCGCTCTTCTGGTAAGAGTCGCTGAGGTAACCAAATCTGTTCCAATAGTCTTCAAAAAATGTGAACTCCGGAACATACTGCCTAGTAATGGCTTCACTGGTACCGTAGATACTGCATTTGTGCACACTGCCGCCTTTGATGCACCCTCCTGTATTTCCTTTTAGCTTTTTTCATCATGTCTTTTAGCTGCATCATTATGCTTAAGAGGTCACTCCTTTTGTCTTGCAAACCAGTCCCGAAGGTCCTGTTAGGAATCATTGTTCTGTGTCTTGCCTGTGTGACCAACCTGTTGTGCTCTTCAGATGTATGTGCTCAGATGTATTGCAACATTAGTTTCATGCCATCTAGTTTCTCATACGTAGGCCCCTGTCTGTCTGGGATCTATGGTGTCACCAACCCCCATGCTGTGGTCACAGCACAGTGGCTCCCATTTGCACGGGGCTCTCATTCCTAGGGGTGCTGGTGCTGCATGTCTGCCTGCTCAATGATTGTCTGTTCGGAAATGCTGCAGAGATAAGTGTTCGTTGTGAAGGTGGGCACTGGCATGTCTCCTCTAAAGAGCAAGGAGGGAAGCAGAGAGGAGTGTAACGGACTGGGAGAATGCTTCCATTTGAGCGCCAAGATCCTGGTATTCAGAGCAAAAGAAAGAGGGTTCCTGGCTCAGTGGTCTCTTTGCCCATTTCTGTGACTATTTGCTTGTTTGCTGAGAAATGACTTACAGCCCATGTGAGACACAAACATCCCTTTATCACGCAGCTTGTATCACCCTAATGGAATTCTGTCAGCTGAGGATAAAATGTGGACTAAGAAAGCAATTATAGAGTGAATCTCCTAGCTGCAGGAAGAACTGAGAGATGGGGACAGAGTGCCCAGCTGGAGTAATTTCCTGTCCGACTGGCCTCTAAATCTTGCTGGGAAGAGATCAATTTTCCACCCTTGCCTAATAGCGTCAGCTCCAGTCACCCCGACTCAGGACCCTGTGAAGTGCTGCAGTGTTGAGATCTATGCATAAAAGGAAACATTTGGAATTTGCAACTTCTTTCTTACTGACCTGGAAAATACTGGAAAAGGGAAAACCAAGGCTACAGACCTTCTGTCTGAGGGCTTTCTAGTGTTCCTTTCCTTAGCTCCTGGTTGAAGCCGAGGGCTGAGGATCCCAATGGTCAGCAGGGTAGGAGTTTCCCAGCCTGGACTATTGCTTCCAGCACTGCATGGTCCTCCAGCCATAGCTCACTGCGTTGGCTCTAATTAGGAAAGGAAAACCACCACCTTGTGATCTGCTAGCAGCCTTCCCCCGGTATACGCTGTTTATTTCTGGAAGGTCCCAATTATACAGTGAGACCACAGTGAAATCCTGCCTTTGGCTTTCAACAGGTCTCTTTGGTGCGACTATAAAGTCACCTTGACTCACAAATTCTTAGTGTGCATCTCTGCTGTGTTGCTCATGGGACTTCAAAAAATGTCAGTACGCACAGAGTTTGTGCAGGTTTCCCGAGAGGATGGGCATTCCAGGGAACCATAAATCTAAGGAGATGTATCGGATAGACACAATTAACTTGTGCTCAACTCTTACTTCTATGTGATCCGTTCTTCCAGAGCTCAGCTTCTCATGTGCCTTAGCTTACCTGGATCTAACTGGAAAAGGAGCTTCACAGTGGGTTTTGAAAGTTCCTCATGCTGGGCTAAGCACGTGGAGGTGAACGTCAGAGAAGGCTAAAAGGACTTGGAAATAGCCAAGTCTCCATCTTCTCAGCAAAGAAGCCATTGAAGGGCAGGGAGGAGCCTGGTACCCGGCCACTGCCTTCTGAGAGTGTGAGCCCAGCTGAGTATTATGGACTGAACTGATCGCCAAATTGTGTCCCTGTCAGAACAGCTGGAGCTGAAACAGATGTTAGTCAAAGGCTCAGATGGAAGGCAAGCATGGCAGGCATAAGGGTAAAGGGCAATACAGAAGAAGCTGCTATGGCTGTGAAGGTTTCTCAGGGAAATGACTTTTCACCCAAGGGGAGCATCGTACTTAGGAGAAGAGATGGTCCCTGTGGTAAAGATAATGAACTGGGAGCAGCTGTGCCCTTTTATCATTTTCACTAAGATTTCTCTTCTGCCTGGTGGCAGCATAAGGTGGCTGCTAGAATAGACATTTCTGTCTGTAACAAGCTGGGGAAAGAACTTTCATCTTGAGCAAGAGAGAGCTTTCATCTTTCCTCAAAAAGGGCAAGGACCGAGGCAGCACCGGCACAGCAGCTTTACTGAGTGTACGGAGTGGTTGGCAGGAAAATGAGTCAGCCAGCACAGCGAGCTGAGCTGAGACACTGATGACTGTCAGCCCCGCTTGCTTACAAGTGCGGCTTAGCTGGTGTAAAACACTGACGGTGCTGTTCCTGCCTGTTATTATTCGTGGCTCTGTGCTCCCATTCATCGAAGATATTCCTGGCTGCTTTCTGCAATTACACACCTTTTTATTTTTTACCTTACAGAAGTCAGACCAAGTGTTGTGGTTTAACCCCAGCCAGCAACTAAGTACCACGCAGCTGGTTGCTCGCTCCCCCCCCATGCCAGTGATGGGAAGGGGAACTGGAAAAAGTTAAAACCCATGAGTTAAGTACAGTTTAATAATTGAAATAGAGTTGTTAATAATAATAATAATAATGAAAAGGGAAAAGAGAGAGAGGAATAAACCCCAAGACAGACAAGCGATGCACGATGCAGTTGCTCACCACCCGCTGACCGATGCCCAGCCAGTCCCTGAGCAGCGATCGGCAGCCCCGGCCAACTCCCCCCAGTTTATATACTGAGCCTGACGTCTATGGTATGGAATAGCCCTTTGGCCAGTGGGGGTCAGCTGTCCTGGCCCTGCTCCCACCCGGCTTCTTGTGCCCCTCCTCGCTGGCAGGGCACGGGAAACTGAGAAGTCCTTGACTTAGAGTAAGCACTACGTAGCAACAACTAAACATCAGTGTGCTATCAACATTATTGTCATCCTAAATCCAAAACACAGCACTGCACCAGCTACTAGGAAGAAAATTAACCCTAGCGCAGCCAAAACCAGGACACCAGGTTACACAGGGCTTCATCCAGTCCGGCCTGGAAAACCTCTAGGGACGGGAGCTGCACAACCTCTCTGGGCAATCTGTTCCAATACTCGACTGTCCTAATAGGGAAAAAGTTTTTCCTCTGACACATACTGATCTCTGTTGTCCCCCACTGATTAAAGGCCTAGATCAGCATGGATGAAACTTCTGGCATTGCAGAAAGGTCATCTCTGCTGTCGTCATCTAGCTGTGTAATAATAAATTTGATCTCCCAACTATAATTTCAGATTTGCAGATTAGCAGAAGTCTTATGATCTGCTTCTTTCCTGGTCTGCTGGAGGCACTGCTAAAAATAGGGTAAGTAGCACAGCTACCTAGAAATGGTGTAAGCCTAAACAGTGGTAAAAACTAATCTACAATGAATGTCGGTTCTGGCATGTTTCCAAAGGAATGTTTTTGGATGGCTTGCTATATGCTGGAAATTGTTTGGTAAGGATTAGTTGGTGAACAGATGAATCAAACTGACATTTCCATTACCAACAGGAGATCTGTCTGTGGCCAGAATTCATGGAGAAGGATGTGGGATGATAGTAAGACTTTTCATTATGTTTAATATTGTCAGAGAAGTGAAATAGCTCCTATTATTCATCTCTCTGGGATGGTAACGTATCTGAATATTAACTCAAAATGGGAGATCTGATCAAAACCCACTGACCCAAGAAGACATTGATATGTATTTTAATCACTCTCTTTGGGGCACTGAGAAAATGTACTCTTCACAACAAATCTGCAAGAAGCGAAGGTCTGTGTTTCTCAGCACAGTACGTGGGTGGATCAGGGTATGCTCTGTCCTTGTGTATTCTGTCTGAAATCCTTTGGGATCCCCCAATGTTACTCTTTTTCCTGGGGAGTAGCATTAAGGCCCTGGGGAGATCTGCACCTTGGTCATCTGCTTGTGGTTTGAGAATAAGGGTCGGGGGATGACTTGTTGGGCACTTGTTTGCCTGTCAGCCTCCAAGGGGAGGAGGGGTCTGCAGGGGAGGACTCTAGCTCATAGTGAAAAAGTAACCACCTATAGAAGCATATGGATATGAGAAATGGAGAAGGGTCTCTGGAGGCAGTTTCACCTTGGGAAACAAAGATTTTAGATTTAATGTGAAAATTACTAAAGTCAAGTTGAATTGGATTGTGCAAGAGGAACTAGATATATACACGTATAGAGAACACGTCATGAGAAGCAGGCGTTCGGGTAGGAAGAATGGAGAAGGGATTAATGGTAATTAATGGTACTGCCCAAACCCTTGTGGCTCAGATTTCAGTACAGATGATGCTGATAATTAATATAAAGATGCTGACAGTTGCCTAAAACTAGTTCTGCTATATTTTAAGTCATAAACCAGAAGGGCTGGTGGACTTGTTTTGCAGACAGCGTTCACATTATGCAGGGATATTATTATTAACAGTACAAAGGGGTAAGCATGAGGTCATAAAATGTGTGATTCAGTGACTGATTTTGACTGCAATTATGCGTTAGAGATATTAATGAGAAGTCTGAAAAGTGAATTGGCAATGCCTGTAGATCTAACCGTAGTAAAGGGCCCTCCAAAACAGTGCTACAGAAACTTTGCCATGTATCTTCTTTATCTCTAATGCAGATCTAAATTAAGTTTCTACATGCTGATTAGCCTGTGGAGAGCTCCTGTCTAGATGATCTCCCAGCATTGTGCTTCTGGGAGACGATAACTCCTCAGATTTTCCTATGGTGGATCTGATCTGCAAGTGGTTCCAATGCAGGGAGTTTGTATGGCTTCTCTCTGTTGGATTTTTTTTTTCTGGTTTTGTTTTGGTTTTTGGGTTGGGTTTTTTTTTTGTGTGTGGTGGTTGTCAGGTGTTTATTGTATTGCAATGGGTTTGTTTCTGCAGCACAGACCTTATTATTTCGTGTCTCTTACTAGAATACTCTCTGATCAGAGGGGTTGGACCAGTTGACCTCCAGAGGTTCTTTCCAGCCTGAATTATTCTGTGGTTCTATGACCAGTATGGATCAGCACCCTCTGTTTAACATAACTTATCTGCTGTAGAAGCTGTTCTGCCAACTGAAGCCTACCGAGCCTCAGCATGGTGAATATTAATAGGTTGCTTATTTAACACAATCAATCAGTACAAACTACAGATCGCCTGAGGCTGGAAAAAGTATTCATGTCCTCACACTTCTGACTAGACATCTGCTCCTGGAGACGACACAGGGGAAGACAACCTGTGCCATGGCTCTTAGGTCCTCAGGTTATATGCAGGGATGAATACATAACAGACAGTGCATGTTACTTAATAAGTGCAATACTAATGAATCTCTGGATCTGGGTGTGACTGGAGAATAGCAAATGTAATGCCTGTAGTTCAGAGAGGAAAGAAAAAATCATTTAGTTCAGTATTGGGTCTTCAGACTTGAAAGTATGTGTTCAAGGCAAAAAAATAGTTCTGCGGTTTAAAGGAGGAGAGGTGGAATGCAACATGGATTTATAGACTAATTTTTCACTAGGTGTCTGATTGCCTTCTCTGTCTGTCTCTATACAAGTGAAGGTAATAACATTTTGGAGAGAAGGCTTATTTAGGCTAAGGAGCAATGCAGGCACAGTGCACATCAGCATGAATTGTCCAAGAAGAACAATGGCTGAATCTTTTTAACTGTCAGAATAATGGGACTGTGTAATTGCCTTTCTGTCTGAATACCAGGCAGCAAGACCTAAAGTCTTAAGACAGAGCATGCTTGTAACAGGACACATTTCTGGCAAACACGGGATGTTAAAAGTGAAAGCAAAAAAAATTGCTTTCAGGCCAGTGTATTTAAGATACTGCTGTCTTACCCCTGTTATGCTGACTCGGTTTTGTTACCCTGCAAGGAGAGAGGCTCTTTCTGCAGGTGCAGGCACTCAGCCTTCACTCTCCTGCCATGTTAGGAGTGGGTGACCACAGAAGAAATCAACAGACTGGACACAGAAGAGCTCTTCAGGATTGTGTTTCTCTCCCCAGCAAACAGAGGTAAGCAAAGCCAGCAGGGAGAGCTAAGGCTTTTAAGAGGTTGAAAGGACGTGGTAATGCACAGGAATACAAACAACAGGAAATGCGCAGGAAAACGAGTAGAAAATTAGTGGATTTTTCTCCCTGTACTAAAATTATGGAAGGGGGCTCAAGTATTGGAGTTGCTCACAAAGGTGCAGATAATGTAGGAACTGAAAAACAAACCATCCTTGCAGAGGCAGAGCTGCCTTCAAGGTGCAAACGCAGCAGAGGAGAAGGAAGCAAGCAGTCTGTACAGGAGAGATGCGGTGGCTGTGCCCTGCTGCTCTCTCCCCAGGTTCCCTGCAGCTGATCACGGGCTGCTGCGGCGGGTAAGGCGCTGGGGACAGACTGCAGGGCTCAGAAGTTGCAGATACCTGATAACGATGTGTGGAAGATCTGGCAAGACTGGCCAGCTCTAGCTGGGTGCAAATAACCTGGAAGCTCTGCCGGAACAGCCAAGTGCCGTGGCTGTCAGGGTGAAAGACCTAATGCACATCTCTAAAATGGGCAGAGGTGAATCGTACCACGACTGAGCCAGGAGGAGGAGGACACTGGAACCCGAAAGGGACCTGGAACTGACGACATCTGACAGGACCGGCCTTGATGATGCCAGGCTAATAAACATAATTCATAGGCCTGTGCTGGACCTTGTTACTAGTAGGCGTGAGGAGAACAAGGCTAAAAGAGAGAATGTGAACATGTTGTCCAGCCTCATGAACGTGGGACGCCACAGGGCCTGTTCGTGTAGGAGCAACTGTGTTAAGATGTTACAGGCAGAGAGGGCAGGCGATACAACATATGAAGATTGATGTGGCTGATGCCTGCATTGTGTTTTCCTGAGTTCTGTGTCCACTGGAGGTGATGGAAAGCTCTGAGGAGAGGCCTCCGGGTGAGTTGGGGTCTGGTCTGTCACACAAAAGCAAGCCTGGAGCAGTACCTACAGTCCTGTGAGGGGAGGGCCAGCCTCTTCCCACCCACCTGACCCAAAGGGACACATTTTCCTACAAAAAGAGCCAGGAAAGCAGAACATAAATGCTTGCGGGAGGGGGTGCTTGTGTGAGACACAATCATCCTCTCCACGGTGCACAGCGCCTTCCAGACAATTTGTCGTAATCCTTGACTGTGCTCACCAGGGTGTGTGATCTGCTCTGGGGGGACGCTGCACCTCCAGCAGCTCCATCCAGCCCACCCTCTGCCCCGGCCTGCCGGCGAAGGGGCTGGCTGCGCGGGGTGCCCAGTCCCCTGCTGTGGTGCTGTGATGTGCCGTGCCCAGCCCTGCGTACTGCCGTGGCTACCTGGTGTGTGCCAGATGTGGCTGCGGAGCTGGGCTGTGGCGTGGTGCGGAGAGGCCACGCAGGCGAAGGGCTGCGCCTCTGTCTGCACATCGGCTTGCAAGTAACATAAATGGATAATAACAAGGAGCTTAAAAAAATGCATTTATAAGCCCAGCAGAGAACAGTATAGATGGATCGTGCTGAAAGACAGGTAGGATTGCTCATACAAATGTCCGAAGAGCCCAGAAGGTACAGAGTGTGTCCTTGGAATGTACTGCCCCCTCCCATCTCTGAAGACGTTTGGAGCTGTGGTGGTACGAGGAATGATCCGGTTTTATTGTTTTTTTCAATTATTTTTTTTTACCTCCTTCCTGTTGTTTTTGGAATAAGCTTAAGAAGTGGTTTCTATCCCAGCAGAGGGAAAGGTAGGCTGAGCTCACAGGTTACCTTTTGCTCCTCTTGCCATCCTCAGTGGCCTGGCAGGGCGCAGGAGCAGCATGCAGGATGGACACGTGCTGGGGTTTGATGTCTTTGTCACATTGAGACCAGGGAAGTGACTGTTCCCAAGAAGTGTCAATGACACTCTGAAAGGTGCTGGGTGAACCAGTAGGGTAGGGAAGCAGTATCTTCCGTTGGTACCGAGCAAAATGGCACAAGCGCATCCCTCAACCCTCACTGGGTCTTTACAAAGTGGGCTGCCAGGCCAGCCCTGTGAGCAGAACCTGATGGACAAACCGTTGCTCATCCATTGCACTTTGCTGGGTCCCAGACGTGGAGGCAGGAGCTCCAGGGCCATTTTCCTCCGTGTCCTCCGTGACCAGCAGCCTCCTTCCCTGGGGGCAGGCTCCATAGCAGCAGGGCCAGCCTTCCAGCATCATTGTCATGGGGAGGCAAAGCAGGGGTGTTAACACGTCTCTGCTGGTCTGTCAGCTCAGTCGTCAGAGGTTGGGAGAGAGGGAGGTTACAGACCTTTCCCTGTTTCACTAGCGGGTTGGTGATTTAGGGGCATATTGCGTGCTTTTATGCCCTGGCCCCCGCTAGCTGGAATGGAGACCCGCTCGGGGGCGCTGGCGCTGCTGACCTCTCTGCCCTGGTTTTCCTCCCGTGTAACTCAGGAATGCAGATGGGCAGAGGAGGGTGGTTTGCTGCATGCCCAGGTTCATCCCAGCGTGTATTCAAGTTAGGATGATTGATTAGATGTGCAAAGCATTTTTAGAGGGGAAAGAATAAAAATAAAAAAAAGAACAGGCACAATTTTCTAACAAGTAATGTCATTTAATGAATGATATACTCTAGAAAATAGAAACTACCCAGATGCTGGTTGGTAGGTCTGTTTGGGGATGGGAGAAGGCCCTTGCTTGGACATACAATGCCTTCTGTGGATTCTTTTGTCAGCATTTGTAGTTGCTGGAAAAAAGGAAACGTTCATATATTGAAAGACACACTAAGGGGGCAATTTTTTCCTATAACGTAGGGAGTATGCGGAATGCCTTCCCACCCTGTCTCATTGGGCAAGTGGCATGAAGGGCTCAGAGCTCACCAATATCGTTACAGATGATTCATACCTAAAAGGGACAGACTCAACCAGCGGTACCTACCACAGTTCAGTCCTCTAAAATCAGCGGCGACTTCTCACTTTGCAGAACATCTTGCGGGGTCTGGTGTTACTGCACGTCCTTCTGAGTGCTTTTCTGCACGTGTTGTGTCTCTTCCCTCAAGGTCTGGCTGCTCATGCCAGGGAATATGCTTTTCAGAATGTCACAGTACACAGTGTACAGCTCTGGGTCTATTTTGGGCTTGGGCAGAGATCGGGAGTTGCAGGCCTGTTCAGTGACTGAGTGCTGTAGCAAGTAGACATCGCTGAAGAGCGCATTTAGGATCTTGTGTGCAGCCTTGTAAGGGTCATCCTCAAACTGCACCATTGCCTTGAGCTCCGTCAGGGTATAGCCGTTGTAACGCTTGCTGTCTTCGGCCAGGGGCTGCACAGTCTCACCAATGTGTCTCACTTTCCACTTCAGGCATTTCAGTTCGTCTTTTACATCTTCTAGTTCTTTCTCCATGGCTTGGAATTCCTTCGCGGTTACAAATCTCCTGCCAAGGAAAGAAGTGGCAGACACAGTGTGGAGTTCAGAGGCTCAGAGGGGTGGAATCAGCGCAGCTTGACGGGGCTCAGACTGCAGAGCCCGAGGGCCGGGAAGGGAGATACCAGCCATGTCACTGCGCACCGGCCCCAGCTCTTATCTGCCAGGTTTCATAGGAAGAGCAGAGCTTCTCTCCGCTAGTACAGGGAGAGGTGGGCTTTCTCATTTGGAAGGAAAGGAGGTACCGTAAGGCTGTGCCCTGCTGGAGGAGCTGATGCTGACAGCCTGGCCCAGGGAGGGTCTGTAATCAGGTCTGGAGAGCTATATGAATGTATGGCAATATACGGTATTTTGCTTCTTGGAGAACAGGGTTTAGTGGGGAGCACAGGGTAGTTACTGCAAAACAGACACTGAGAACATCTAAATCATAAAAGATATTTAGATTTTTTTATGAGGGGCTCTTAATGACCCTATACAAAGTTGAGTCATTTGAAGACTTAAGACATGTGTATGGTCTGGATACGTACCTTTCATGATCAGGATCTTCCAGATCTGATTCAAAACCCTTTCCTGTATTCTTTAATCCAGCTTTAGAATAGCCAGGAGACTGGGAACTCTCTTCAGGAGTCATTGTTGCTGGAGGCCTTGTGCTTTTCCTGGTTGGGGTCAGTGTGTGATCTGAGGCTGAAGCTTGTACGTTTTGTGCTGTGTGAGGACAAAAGGTATAGAAGGAGGTTGCATTGGTCCCTGGGCTGACTGGAGAGGAGTCAGAGTATTGCTGTGGCTTGGCTGAGCTGGGTGTTAGACTGAGCCTGGGGCTGGCCGGGCAAGGCGCTGCAATAGTCCTTGCTCCGAATGGGCTGGAACAAAATATTGCTAAATTTGTATCTCTTTGCTCAAATGGTTGAGGGTTTGGTGATTCTCCTAGGGCCAATCTAGTGATGGAGGTAATGTCCAGCAGGGTTTGATCCTGAACCATGGAGATCTGGCTGGTTGGTTCTGATGAAAGTGAAGAGCTGCTTGATGTGTTGCTGGAAGAGCTTGACGTAGCGAATGGGGGTATTTTCTGAGCGTTATGGTCACTCCTGTTCCTCTGCGTGTTAGTGGCATTTAGAGCTGGGTGTTGTGAAGCCCTAAAGAAAGACAGACAGACACTTTTTCCTCTGGACTGGGCTAAAGGCTTGTAAGACAATTTTAGGCCTATTTTGGGACAATTTTAAGCCTGTTTCCCACAACCGCATTTCCCCACAGGCTGATTTGCTTCTTGTGTCTGTATAAAACCCTCAGCTTCTCATGACCAAGAACAAAGTGTTTGAGACTAAGGCACGTAAGTCCAGGACCAGTTCCTCCCTGGTGCTAAGCATTTGTCAGCTATCATCAGTGTGATAATCACTGGTACATCGGTGTTCTCCTTCCCAAAAGCCATAGAGCTCGGTGGGAACCAAGGATTTAGTGCTGGGGAAGGACAGGAAGGGAAGAAAGCTACTGGAATATTGACTCTGACAAATTCCAGTAAGAATGCAAAAGGGTAAAGCCTGGCTTGCAGGTTGCCACAGCACCTGCCCTTGGTCTTCCTTGCGAAGTGTGAAGATCTGCCTTCACCTCGGACCCACACGCTTCCGTCCCCTGGTAGCTCTGCACGGTTACCCAGCCCATTAGGGGATGAATAAACAGACAAGATAACAACAGAAGGGCAGCACAGAATGACATCATTGTTCCTGCAGTGACATTATAGGACGTTTCTTTTATAGAGCTTGGTGTGTTAAGGACATTTCCCCCCATCCGCTCCCCCCCTTCCCCAAGCTGTAGCCTGTGTCCGGGGCTGACCAGCTATTTTAGGTGGCTGGCAATGCCAGCTGTGTGGGATGCCAGACTACTCCTCAGTATTGTTTCCTGTACTTTTCTCCTGGCTGCTGCCAGGCAGGAGACAACCCAATGCTTTTCTTTCTATGGCTAAATTTTACTTAGTTTGGCAAGACTGATGGCAAGAGAGGAAGATGTGCCCCTGTACGCTGGGATTGTGCCTTGACCTCGAAGGGGAACACGAACATACCCACTGTGCAGATCACGATAGAGGATTTCTAACAGCCAAAGGACATGACAAACTTTTGTAGCAATATCAGTGACCAACCGATTCTTCTCGTGCATCTGGCATATTATCTGTCTCTTGGTGGAAGACAGCAGAGAATCCTGGTAGGGATGGGTTATATGAGATCTAGCGTGTGAAGTCCTGTCCTGTTAGTACTGGTGGTTTGAATTAGCTACATACTCAAGTCTCCGCCTCCCTGCACCTTTCTCAATGTTGGATGCAATTAAACACCACATTTTTAAGGTCCTAAAGAGCATGGCCCACACTTATTGGCTTCAATAGGGTTAATTAAGGCCTTTGCTAGATCACAGCGTAATTATTAGGTTTAAATCAAATATGGAGGTTTTATAATTGGAAAAGCAAACAGTAACAGAGGTACTGTATAAAAACGGAACCAAGAAGCGTAAAATGAGTTATATGAAAGGCAGGAGAGGAAAGCAGAACACATGTGTCAGAGGGAGCCTTCCCCTGAAGTGCCTTGCCTTCATAAACTGGCTGAACAGGGACGGAAGACACGAATTGCCAACTAGATACAAGGAAAAGCTTTTTCACCCTGAGCATATTCAAACACCGGGACAGAGGCCTAGAGAGGTACTGGGGTCTCCACCCTGGCAGGTGTTCAGTACTCAGCTGGACAAGGAACCCAGCAGCCTGATCCAGCCTGGTCTAATGGACATGTGGTGGGCAAGGGGCTGGACTAGAGACCTCCGGAGGCCCTCTCCACCCTGTGTTATTCTGTACTTCAGTGATTCTGCCACCTTCTCTGAAAAGAACTTATTTCCCCCTCCAGTTTCCCTTTCTCCTTTCACTTTGCTTGCCTCTGAGTCACGTCTCACCATCCTTCTCTTCCATCGGAGCCTCTGGGCTGTCCTTTTCCTACCGGCTTTGTAGTGCCAGTTGCAGGAGAGTCCCTCGTAAATACAAAGGGTTTTAAAGGAAAAGTCGTGTAACTCGCAGCCCTCTGGCTCAGGCGGATTGCTTCCCCTTCTTTGCATGAGTCCAAGTCGGCAGCTCCGGCCTTTGGCGGCGCGGGCTGTGCGAGTGAGGGCAGCCCGGAGCTGGGCATCCTTGTTGTGTTGCCTTTGGAAACTGAGTTGCTGTTTCTCAGTCTCTCCTGAAAGCAAGGAATGATGGCTCGGAGCGTGTTTGGTCATGCTGTGCGGGTGTTCCGAAAGCTGGAATTTGGCACAGGTGAAGCGTGAAGCTGATTGCTCATTTCTCGCCAGAGAGACTCAGAAACCCGGTAAACTTGTGAGGATCTAGAGCCAGAGCTTCTGGCCCAAGGAGCGTGTCCCCGTGCCCCAGGGGCAGCGATGGGCGAGAGCTGGCTCTTGTCACATGGGCTGCTCTGGGACTGAGAGGAGGAGTGGAAAAAGGTGATCTTCTGGCTCAGAGAACACAAAATTACTTAAAATTATTTAAATCGGAGCTGAATCTCAGGCATTCCTTAGTCTTCACTGCAAAACCCCACATTCAGGAAATACTTTTTGCTGTAGCAAAGTGTAGGAAACTTTTTCTGACAAGAGCAAGCCCCATTTTAAGGCAACTAAAATAAAAATGCATGTCTTAACTTTTTTTATTTTTTGGTTAAAAATATGCGTATTTGTCCTCAAATGTCTTACACTGTAAAACTAGCTGAACGTTAAGTGAGCAACAATCCCTACCTGCATTCCAGGGGGGAAATACAATATGCACAGCAACTGAAAGGCTGTTTGGGTGCAGATACAATCCGAATACTTCATTTCACATCTTTAGAAGAGTTGGACAGGGTTAGCTTTTTTGTAGAAGGTGGTTTCGGTTTTTTTTGGTTTGGGGTTTTTGGTTTTGGTGTTGGTTGGGGTTTTTTTTGCATAAATCTAGGATTAGCTGTAGGAGATGGAACATTTATTGAAAGATACAATTTAAAAGGGTGACAGAATACATGTTTTGTAACTACTCTCACTGAAATTTATGTAAGAAACTTTTCCAATTCACCTGTGCACTGGAGGAAACAAAAAAATATCACGAACTATGACTTTATTTTGCTTTACTTTTCCACTCTTTGGTTTTTACTGGCTGCAGCACTGAACATGGGACTGAATTTACTTTTATCATCGGGCTTATCTCAGAAGCAGAGGAACTGGTTGCTTAAGAAAAAATCTGAAGCTTGTTAAAGCAAAATGTCGGTCTGGATTTTAGCAGAGATAAATGAGGACAGAGCTGAGACCTATGACTTTGGAGTTTTCTAGTGGGCAAGGGTTTGCCCGAAGACAGGAAAGAAATTCCCATTGCTTTCAATACAGCAAGGCTGGATCTTAGATCTGTAACCATGGTGCTTTATCAGAGGGGATTTTTTTCCACCTGTTTTTATGTAGTGAATCACTATGAACTGAATAAATTACAGGAAGAACTGCAAGACCTGGAGTTGAAATCAATGCTGACATGAAATAGGAAGGTGATTGCAGCTGTCAGGTACCTCCACAAGGAGAAACCTTGACTCAACTTTGAGCGACACTTCAAATGCGTCAAGCCCTTGTTGTCTGCCTTCTTCCAGCCCTGTGCTGCTCAGCATATAAAGCATGTTCCCCGTTGTCAGAGTGACCTTGTCTGCCGTCTGTGCCTTGCCCTCTCCAGCTGAGCTTGTGCAATAGACTTTTTGTAGCACTGAATTTGGAGACATTTGAAAGTTGCCTGTAAATCCGGCACCACTTCCCTTCTGTGACACTTGTGACCAAGAAAAAACAGTGGATATTCTTTTTTTTTTATGAATTATTTTCACCATGTTTTAAGTCTAGAGTTCTTCTCATGATCTTGTCTGAATAGAAAAAAATGACAATATGTTTTACAGTGAAGCACTGAGGGGCTGGTTGCATAAATTTTACTGTAGACTGCCAGGGTGGGAGGATGGTAGAAGAGCTGTGGGATGGACTCAGGGGAAATGCCTGCAGGGTGATGATATGAGAATAAAATTAATTTTTTCAAGGCCTCCTCTTTGTCAGGTGACTGTCTTATAATGCCCACACTGCCAAAACCATAACTATATTATTTTTTTAATGCTGAATTAATTTTGAATGGTCTTTCAGTGTCCTACAAGAAAAGCTGGTGTCCCAAACCCTCGATTCATCTGCCTCCAATAACAACCAAGTGTTGTAGCCACAGACGGTAAGAATCTGCTGTTTCCTGCTCAGCCCTTGGCTCTTCTGAGCTGCCCATCCCCTCTTTGGCTTTGCCACCATACCTGTCCCTCCTCATCCTTTGTGATGTTTCTCTCACCTCTCTCTTACCCCTTGTTCTACAGCTATCACCCATGCCTCTCCCGTCTGCCCGGTGGGTCCCAGGCACATCGATCTAAGCAGCAGGCTCATCATATTAATGTCTAGTGGTGGGAGAAGACTGGAGGAGAGGGTGGAAGTGGCATGGACATACAGATGTCTGAAATCAGGTACCATTGCTGTCTGGAGCCTAATAACAGTGAGCTTTTCTTGGTAATAACTGCAAGCAAAAAAAAAATCCTGGTCTAAAGCTTCTACTGTTTTCGTGTAGCAACTGTGCACAACCGGTGCATTGAGATCTCCCAGCCCTGTGCATCTGAAGGAAAAAGCTGAGATCTCCAAGGTCAAAAATGACAGCAAATAGACTATTAAGAGTGTTTAGAGCTTTGCAATGGAAATGCTAAATTTGGTATGAACGAAATATGACTGGGGATACTAGATGTGCAGGGGCTAGTGCCATATGTTTGCACAGGAAGGAAGCTTGGAGGATGCCAATTTGTAGCTAGAGCTTCCTGATGCTCTTCTCAGCCCAGCTCAGGCAGGTTTAAACCCTGTTAAAGGAAAATTATAGTTTCGTGATAGATATTAAATGGTTTAATACAGAATTATCAAGACTGAATATTACATTGCCCTGATCAGGGCTCCTCTGGAATCAAGCTTCTGATGAAATTTATAATTTAAGGCCACTTCTCAAAATGGATATCTTACTCTTGTCAGCAGAGGAACCCAAGATCCTGCCCTGGTCCTGGCGTGGCATAAGGCCCTTCACACTACCTGCGCTCTCACAGTGCTCCGAGCTGCTCACAAACCTTTAATATTCTCTCCTAAAATCACCTGGCCAGCTGGTGTTTGTCTTCTATGACTGCTCAGTGTTGTTCTTTTATGTAAAGTTTTTACTCTTTCACTCTGCAGCAGCACTCCCCCAAAACCCTTGCCTCTCAACAAGGACGAGATGCTCTGTTTTGTCTTTGTGGACATGATGGCTGAGAATGAGTGAATATTCCTTATATGCTCTTTGGTTCAAACCAGAAGAGCCTCAGAGCGTTTCTGAAGGCAGCAGACAAGTCCTCCAGGGATGAAGTGCTGGTTGAAGTGAGCAGATGAACGACTTCTGGTGATACCTCCTTGTGTCCTGCTGGTACAGGACCACCTCTGTGTGAAGTGTTCAAGAACAGCTCAGAACAATCTGCTGGCATTTACCCTGCTAGTGCAATGCAGGTGGTGCATTGACCAAGCAATGGCAAGGACTTGGTCTGTTCTAGGTGGTGTGCCCTCTTCTTCCATCCCAGCAGGCCCCTGGATAGCCAAAGGGCCAGCGTAACCTTTGTGCTTTAGCAAAGCACTTCTCATGTCGTTCTCTTGCCACTAACACTTCTCTGCTGGCCATGAGCCCATTGCATGGGTAATGCAACAGAGTAGGAGTGCATGAAGCTATAAAAAACATTAAGGAGGATCCTCTGGTTGGGTACAGGCCAGTTATGGGGCTTGTTCCAGGATGGAGACTTTCATCTGAAGGCTGTGAGGCTTTGTGCCATCCTGAGCAGCAGTAACTAATGTATTTTCCTCCCTAATAAGCACGAATAATGAAGATTCTGAAGCTTAAGTTGGATTCATATGTAGTGTGAACTGAAAGCAGGACTTCACTCATGTCACTTTATAAATATTGATCTGATTTCATTACAGTAGGTAACTGGTGTGAAGCTGAAGCTGATGTAATATTGAAGAATGGCCACTGTTCTTTAGCCTGATAGCGGAGTTCTCATTTGCAGTTTGCTTTACAGCGCTCTCGGCTCACCTGTGGAGGTAAGCCAGGTGTCCTTGGATTTGAAGTACTGGGGCAGAGCTGGGCACAGGACCGATAGACCCTTGTTTCTATTCCTTGGAACACCTAATGTCAAGAATTGTTATTTGTTCTTTGAAACAAAGACCTTTGGACAGTCTCCATAATGAAATGAGCATATTTGAGCACAAGCCAGTAGCTTGGCAAGTGGGAATTTTCTTGGGAAATATGACCCACGTCCATTTTGTACTAATAGATATTTCCAGGCCTGTGAAAATGAAGGATGTGGATCTGCTTGCGGAAAGGTCCATAACTGACATGGCATTTTCAAGGAGCAGGAGTTACCAAGTGAGCTGATGTCAAACCAAGCTGGAGAGCAGTGCTAGCCCTGTCCTGCCTGTGGGGAGACCACCTGCAGTGACATGGGACTGCAGAGCTGTTCCAGCAGGTCTGATGGGGGAGCAGGACCCTCAATTATTAGGGTTATGGACACCAAGCTTCCATGCGTGTGTGGCTGAGACGTGCATCTCAGCAAGACAGAAGCAGCAAAATGCTATGAGGTTTCCAAATTTTAATAGCGCAGAGTCAGCAAGTCACTTTCCCAAGCCTCCCTCCTGCTGAATGAAGGATCGCTTGCTTTCTCTGCAAGGAAATAGATGCATGAAACTGCCCACATCTTTCCTGGAGAGTAAAGGAAAAGTGTAGTATTCAGAGTGGGGCAGGAGCCATGCTCCAGTAGTGCTCCGTACATTGAACCACTGATTCCCATAGCTTAAAGTAAGAATTTTTGCAAACGCTGAATAAAAGCATAGCAATTTTCTGAGTAAGTGCAAGAAATGGCATTAATTACACTAAAGTTATTGTCTACCAAAGCTGCTTTCAGTCATTTTTATATTCAATAGCATGCATCATCATGAATTGATGATAAATATAGATGAAAAAAGGTAGTGATAATGAAAGTTATACAGGTGTAAATTAGAGCATATTTTTAAACTACTATGAAGTCACAGCTCCTTGAGATAACATAAAATTATAGGGTATGTGCACATCCTAAATTGAATCCTGGAGAATTTTGTGCAGTTCGTATGCTAGTTGATTATCATTTGGGCAACGCTGTCTGGCAAAGTTACAAACCTCTATTTCCATAGCTTCCTACTCCAAACCTTATTCTTAACCCCAAGGAGTCAGCGTGGGGATGGTACAAGCCATTGTGTGTCGGACATATTCGAGCCATGGTCACTTACTATTTGGGGAGCAGCTATGGAGGCACTGTAACCTCAGGTCCCCAGCCTCAGCCCTCTCCTCCTCAGTCCTGGAAAAGAGAATATAGAAGTAGCACCTTTAACAGAAACAAAGGCTGCTCCCAAACATCCAGAAATGGAAGGGTCAGAATCAACATGAGTACAACATACCTGGGCTCCTCCATCTATAGCCAGCCAGGCCCATTATGGAGATCGTAATGGTCTCGGGAAGGACTCGGTTCCATTGGCTTTGCCCCTCTCAGGGGAAAGCTCATGTAAAGAGGCCATGGGGGATAGAAATGAGGGGCTCAGGGCTGCGTCTCTCCCACTCTCACTCTTCAGGATGAATCTAAGCGTCGGGGACTAACAGCATTGTACAGTACGTGTGTGTTGGAAGTGGGTGTGTTGCTAGTGCTACACCATTTAAGTGCCAGTCGGTGTAATTTTCCAGAAGGAACGGCTCTGCAGATAAAGCTTCCTGTGTTGCAGAATAAAGTACAGAATAAATCCAAGGCAGAATGTTATAGTCATCCCTGTGTGCTAATGAAAGGTGAATAGTCAGATTGGAAATTCTTACTGATGTCCATATGAAAAAGATACTGACTCTGTAAATGGGAGGTACGGTAGGTCAGTAGCTTAAAACCTGTTCAGATATCTAGGGGACCAGAGAGGAAACCAGAGCTAAAGTTTGGCATGTCTTTGGAAAGCATTGGTATGATCTGCACAACGTCTAAGATGAGTACAATGGAGTTAGAGAAAGCAAGCTGTGAGTAAGCTACATTACAGAAATGTACAGAAAAGCAAAAAAAAAAGCGTATGTGAATGATGATTTGAGAAGTTCTGATTCTCACAGTGTTGGGAGTAGTCCTGATTTATTATCTCTGCAATAGCCTTGGTCCTGCCGTCTGTTTCAGACTGCTCCTAGCACTTCAAACCGACATTTTCTCTCCCTGCAGAGACATTTTGTCTGCACTAGTATCAATGGCAGTTTGAACTCTGTTCACTCTAGAATTTCCCCAGTAGCATCTGCCTGACGTTGGGTTGGTTTTGCGGATCAGAGTAAGGGCTCCATCAGGAAGGAGGCTGCTGTGGATCGGCTGCCATGCCACAGCGGGCGTGGATGGACACGGCGAGCTGGCAAACGCTGCGCTATGGCTGAGTGCACTGGGGAAGGCTGAATCTTCCACATTTACTTGCTCAATTTGTATGGTTTAACAGCACCTAGTAAGCGAGATTTGCTTCACAGGGAGCAAAAGGCTGGCTGGCAGGCTGGAGACAGCCCTGTGCTGAACTGGAGGGTCCCCCTCCCAGCAGTGCCGGGTGGGCTAGCCTCCTGTCTGCAGCGGCCGCAGCTCCAACGGGGTGCACCACCCCTGGCTTCACGCAGCCTGACCACGTATGGATGCGTTTCCAAAAGCTGCTACTCTTTCTCCTCTCGTCAGCAGTAAAAGAGGGTGATGGGTAATTCAATTTTCCTCATATCACTTCACTGCCTTGTTATTCCCGGCTCAAGGAGCGACTAGCTCTCCACGAGGAGCTCACCTGGATTTGACTGCCACCCTTTCAGGGCCCCTGTCCCTGACCCCAGGCTTCAGTCCTCACGTACAGTCACCCCAAGCCTCTGTGTTCCCTTGCCCCAGATCTTCCTCCCCATAGCTACAACCGTCTCTGTTTGGGCAGCTGTGGCTGTCGCCCCAGGGTCTCCATCTGCCCCACTAACCCTTTCTGCCTTTCCCCCAGCATACCAAAGAAGCAGAGAGGAAAGTTTTCCTTCTTTACCTGAAAGCAAAGTCCACCAGAGTTCTGGGAGCAGAGAAAGGTGGTGGGGAGCGGTTGAAAGGGGACTTTTTTAATATGTAAAAAAAGGAAGGCAAGAAACTGGGGACAAATTTGGGAAAGATATTCAATGTGAATCACCTAGCTGCACTGTCCCTTGCCTGAATGGATATGACAATAGAGTTGGCGTAGCCAGTTGGTCCAGAATTCACAATTTTTGTGAATGTGTCCTAATTATTACACAGCCATTTGGACAAAGCTGCTAAAACTGCTACATCTACTACGGATTTCCATCTTGCCTTCCTCTCATTGTCTTTTTAGAACCCCCAAACTAGATGATTGCACATTTATTAGACGTTACACTGAGAAGGCTGAAGATGTGATAGTCTGAGTGCACTGCAGTTAGTGCTGCACTGGAAGGGTTACCCCAGACCCCTGCTTGTGGGCCTTACGAGTACACTTGTGCAGGGTGGGCAGGAAAGTGTGGGATGGCATGGCATGATCCCACTGTGCAGCAGCTGCATCTCGTGGCAGCAGGCAGTGGCAAAGGGATGGCAGCCCTGGAACTGCTGCCTGTGCTGCAGGGCACTGCAGAAGCCAAATACCTGGGCAGTGGAAGAGGAGAAGGTCCTAGCACCTTGACATTCCTTCAGCTGACTGTCACATATAGCTTATCAGACTATATAGGAGAGAACAAAGAATTCTTGTCCCTTTGACTTATCCGGAAGGAGCCTCATAGCAAAGGAAGCAGAAAGGTATGTGGAGGGTTCCTCCCCTGTTGGCTGGGGTGAGCTGTAGACAATGGACCATGCTCAAGATGGTATGGGGCAAGAGCATTCATGTGAAATGGAGGAGAAGGAGAAATTGAGAGGGGAAGAAGAGAGATACCTATTATGAACTGACACCTAATAAACTAAACAACTGAAAAAGATGAGCAAAAGTTATAGACAAATATTCAGTTAAAAGAAAAACCAGAGAGAAAGGGAGGACAGCCAATAACAGGACAAAGAGTGAAAGCTGACAGGTTGCAGATAATTCTACTGACAATGTTATAGAACACTTAATGCATGAATAACCCCTCCAATCTTGTATCATTTACTTTTTCTGCTTCCAGTTACTCTGAGGGCTATCATAGTTTTTATATCTGAAGAGATATAATATCTTTTGATTTTATGGTGTGAACTACAGAGTCTGTTTTGTCTGGACTTTTCAAAGTATCCCAGGCCTCGGAATGAAATGACTGTTGAATATAACACCATGAATCTTTGATTTTTTAGCAGCTGTTTAAGTATTTTCCCAGTGAGAGAAACAGTAAGATGCTTAGCTGTTGAGAGACGAGGTCTGTGTCTTTGCGGTTGCAGGGAGTCAAGAGAATTTGGCTGTCTGGGTGTAAGCTGTCTGTGTTTGAAACTTGCTTGTGCTTGTGTGTGGACTTAGGGCTGGATAACTGTATGTGCTTAAGGTGGAGTCAAACCAGGCAGTGGAGCAGCATTTGGGGTGTACACAGATATTCATGTGATTTTAAAGGTCTTTCCTATTTTCTTCACCACTGAGGCAGTTCTTAGGATGCAGAGACTGAAGTTAACAAGCAGCAGTAATGCAGACTGTGTGAGGCTGACATGCTAGGGCAGGGGTTGGGCTGAGCTGATGGAGAAACTCGGGTCAGGACAGCATGCCAGGCGTTGGTGTGGCTCATCCCCTGCATCTCCTGCACTGGGTGGTGAACATGGTGCGCACTGGTTGAACTGGCAGCTCTCAAGGGAACATTTCAGGTCTTTCATCTAATATGTCTCTAGTAAATCTTCTGTTGTTAAGTGCAGTTACATGTGAAAATCTTCTGTTGTTATGTGCAGTTACATATGATTGAAAATTAAGTGAAATACAATGATATTACATTTGACAAAGTACTTGCAATATTAGCAGTTTTTATTTTACTGTCAGTATTTTTCATAAAGCAAATTTCTTCTCTGGGAGCAGGGGCCTGTAGAAGAATATTCCAACAAAAATCTTTTCTGAGTTAAAACGCAGCTCTTTTCTTCCCTGTCTCCCAGAAGATAAACTACAGCTATTGGGAATGATGATGAAGCTTTAACTTTCACTAGAAATATATTGCTCTTAGAAAACTGCCTATTGCACAAAGTTTATTCAACATAGAGGCTCGATGCGTGCGTACAGTGGGTGCTGGATGTGTACTGAGGCAAAGGAACATGCAAAGAGGGTAGCAATATGTGCAAAGTACCTGGAAGGAAGAAAGGCTGCAGGGTTTTATTTATGAGATATGAAAAGAAATATGGAGGTGTAGGAGTAGGAAGGAATGTGAAGTATCCCTGGATATATATGCACAGAAAGGAAAGAGAATTTAAGTTATTTGCTATTTGTGCAAAGGAAGATGGGAGCTAGGGGCAGTTGTGTGCTTGCTGGGACTGTTGGCACCCACAGCATGTACCGACACTGTGTTGCCAATTGATGATCCCTGGACCCCCTGCAGTCCCAGAGGATTCCCTGGTCACAGTAGTGAAGGTGATCGTGAATGTGCTAACTTAAAAAAAAAAGAGTCATTCTGCACAGCTTTAAATCTCTAAATTGATCCCATGGTAACAGTCTCTGGTCTTCTTATTATGTATTCAGATACAACAATTAAAATAATGTGATATAAAAAAAGAAAGTCATAATCATGAAGTTTGGGAACACCACATGCTTGAGCTGTGTTTGACAAGTGTGTGTGGAAGGGCTTGGAGGATGTGACCAACAAGTGAGTTGTTCACACAAATTCAAAATGAGCAAGGATGCTGGACGGACAGAACAAAGCATACAGCCCAGCCATAAAGCAAGTGGTAGACAGCATTGTCTCTGTACACTGGTCAGGGTGGCTCTGACCAGTATGCAGAGCAGTCACAGGGAACAGGCTGTTCTGTATGCGTGTTGCCTAGGATGGAGCTGGTTTTGAATGAAGCGTATGAACAAAGAGTTTAAAAACACATTGCTTTGTACTGGCCGAGGTGGGGCTTGTCACTTGCCTTGGGCATATGTGTGTTAAATACCCTGCTAGTTCTGTTCAGTAGGTTAAGTTCAAACCTTCCTTGCAAGAGACCTGAAAAAGCCTCGATGCTGTATTTAGTTTGTTGTCATTCTTTGGGGCCCTTCACCTGTTCATCTAGTGTGTCGGGGTGAAGGCCTCTCAGATTGAAGGGGAGGGGGAGCTGTGTAACATGGTGAGTGCATGAGGAAGCGAAATCAAACCACACAATACATATGTGAGATAAAGGGGGTTATGGTCCTCTATGCCATTAGTGTTTTGTGGTGTTTACTGTTCCAGAAAGGGCAGCAGTGGTACTTTATCAAGTTTCTTTAGCATTTCCCAATAGAACTCAACATGTTGTTTGCAGTTCTGCTGGTCTCTCACCTGCAGTTCTCACTTGAATAATTTGTCTGACTGTTTTGCCTTGGCCGAGTGTTTTCCCTCACTGTGTGTTGATTTCTCCTGAGGCCCATGCTGACCACTTTCTCTTCACCGTGTTTGAGGGTTTTTTCTCACACACGGAATTTTTTAAAATTCACTGTCGATCTCTAAATGCAAAATTAGGAAAATCATCGTTGTTGGAATAATTTTGCTCATCCTTCCAGACTGTCTGAAAGGTAGAGTGAAAACTTGGAAGTTGGCTAAGGGGTAACTGTAACAACAGAGACTATTAGTTAAGGTTGGGTAACCAAAGCAAAGTAACAAGCATGGAAGTTCTCTAGTTCTTCCTGCTCAGGGGAGCTCCTCACTTTGCTACTGAAATGTCTGATCATTTTAAACTTTCTGTCTCCTTGGAGCTTCCCAACCACTCTCTTCTGCCACTGAGAAACTGCCACATTGGTCAGAAGAACAAGAATGAATCCTCCTTATGTTCTCTGACCCCAAAATATCTTTACATTACTTCCAACAGTAGGCTTTCAGTGAGGATTCTCTGTACTTATCAGCTCCTCATTCCGTCAAGGTACCCCTGTGGAGTCCGTCACGCCTTCCCTGCTGTGTGAGGTCAATATTTGTGTGTTCTTCACATTCTGCAATTCTAAGCAAAGCCTTAACTTATCATGAAAGAATGAGGGCAGCAGGTATCCCAGCGCAGCCACTTGGGCCAGCTAAGAGTGCATGGGGTCAGCGGTGCAGCAGGTTGGCGGTGTGCAGCGATGGGCAGAGTGAAGGAGCATCTGGGCCTTCAAGGCTCAGACAGGACTTAGAGTCCGTCTAAGGCCCTGGTAGCAGCGTGGTGGCACTGTGCGGACGTTTCTGCAGTGCAAAATAATGTATGTGCTGTACTTGTGTGGAGGAGCTCAGGAGGATGAGTTGTGTGGAGGAGCCTAGCATGGGTTGTAGGCATGTGGCTATGGAAGATGGCAACTCCAAAGTGGCTGGAAGATGTCTCAGCAGCTGTTAGGATTATTGGGAGGTGCCTATTACACATGCTGAGAAAAGATGGCTGTAACATTTGTTTCCCCACAATTTTACCTTTCCAGAGAGGGAAAATCAGCTTGTATTGGCAGCATAGCTTCTTATGAGTTCCTATGATTCAGATGCACACTGTAAGGACTTGTCAGTCTTGTGTGAGTATATAGGAAAAGGCAGGCACTGGGACATCACAAAATTTAAGAAAAAAACAAATCAAGGAGGATCTTTTGTGTTTGTCTTTAACACACATCTTCTCCAAGTATCTCAGAGACTTCACCCACATGTGCTGAAATCGGTGAGATCCTGGATTTTCTGAGACTAGCAGAGTCCGTGACAACCTCCACTGATCGAGCGACTGACTGCACTGACCTTTCTCTGAAGTACTTGATGGCTTCCTGGTCTAGGAAGTTCTGCTCTTCTCGAAAGCCCTGCTCAAAGATTTTGCGCTTGTGTCTGAACTCAATGACAGTCTTAGTGTAAGAGTTCAAGGTAGTAACGGAGGCCGCCATGCAGCAGGTGAAAGAGCCCCATGCCAGACTGTGGAGAGAGAAACCAGCAGACAGAGCTGGGTTAAGACAGCAGCTCATGTTATATTTCTGATGCCAAGAGACACACATACACAGGATGCAACTAGGCAGGTAAGTCGGTGGTGACAAACCCGTTCTCCTCATCTTACCTCAGATGACCTGTGGCACATGCTCAGGCATGCAGGCAGGATGCTGGGCTGGGGGCTGGGCACAACTTTCATCCCATGGACAACCGTGTGGCAGAGTGGCTAACGTGAACACTCGGTGCGCTCTGACAGAAGAGTCAAACACCTCTTGATTTTCCTTTGAAATGTTTCAGACCCTTGCAGATAAGTGCTAAAATCTATAGAGCAGTCATGAACTCCTAGAAGGAGTCCCGCCCCAGAAAGCACATCTTTTGGACCAGTGGAAGTTCTCCAGCATCCATGGGAGACCGGCTCTGCGCAACGCTACTGCAGGGATGGTTTCTATTCTGTGGTTTTGTGCCTTCATCAGACTACTGTATTTCCTTCTTTCCTGGCTCATGGACATTTCTAGCATTCCTGGCTTATATTCAGTCTCTGAAAGCCTGACCAGAATAGAAGACAGCGCTTGCATTTTGTGGAGAGATCCAATCTGAGGGCAGTGCTCCCAGTGTGCAGGCAGTGCTGGCCGATCTTGTCAGCCAGTGGCAGGACACCTGCAAGTACCAACCAGGAGCACGGGGAGATGGAGGGAGAAGGAGAGTGGAAGAAAAACAAGTGACTGCCCCAATGCCAGGCTGGAACAGCAGCTGGTGTTGTCCTGGGTCTCCTGGCAAGGAAAGTTCAGTTGGGAGCTGCTCTGCTCCCTGCTCTGGACTGGGTTTCCCTCCTGGGTGCCTTCTGTCCTCCCTGCACATCTCTCCTCCAGCCTTTACCTCCCTGATCTCAAGTTCAAATGTGGCTTGTAGGGGAACTCATGACCTCACAGAGTTTAGATGTTTTTTGAGCATGAAATAGGGCTACAAAATAAGGCACTGAAATCTTGCTTTTGTTTGCAGAGCTCATCTGCGTTCAGACTCCCGTTGACTTCACGTTCAGCCCATCAGCTGCAGCTACAGTTCACAGTGGCTTCCTAACTAACTTGGATTAACTTAATCATCTGTGTCAGCTACACACTTTACCTGTGCCTTGCTTTCACCTTTTCTATAACCAAACTGAACATTGATATAAATTATGCAGAACAGAAAGAATACAGCCACAGTAGGATTATCTTATAAATACGCATTATCAACAGAGCCCTCAGCATGAGCTGTTTTCCCTTTCTGCAAAGGATCTGCAGACAAGGAAACAGTTTCTCATTTCAAATTAGATAAAAGTTGAAAAAGAGCACTTATTCATGAACTGAAAAATCTGGGGGGAAAAAATGGTTCAAGTAAACAGAAATGGCTCATTTCAATGACTTCAAAATTCAGTGCATACCAAGTCCTTTAGGGACTCCCATGGCAATGAAGCGTGTGGAGGCAGCCCTTTCCTAGTAATTTTTGAACCCATTTGCCAGATGCAGTCAGATGAGAAGGAAGCTCAGTGAACGCTGGGGTGATGAAGTTCCCTTAGGTTTCCCATGGCTGGGTGAAGTGGAAAGGAAACTCATGCTATGTGTGAGTGTCCAGGCACAGGGAATCCTGGCAAGTGTCTTCCTCCTACGAGGAGTGTGTGGAAAACTTCCAAGAGCTCCGAACATTTCCAGCTGGACTCCTAAACAATATCGAGGAAGAAGCCAGCTGAAACCACATGCTTCTCTGTGCCTGGTTGGTGCCTGGGGAATGACATATGGAGAAAAATTTCTCTTGAAAGTTTCTGATAATTTCTAATCACTAACTCAGAAATGCTGAAAGGTTCAGAGAAGGAAATACAGAATGAAGACTCTTAATGTGACCTCAGGCCTGGCATTTGGTAAATCACAATAATGAGACAATTATGGTTGATATGGTTTAGTTTTTTATGGACTTTGGTTAAATGTTATTTAAGCGTAAAAAGTGGCTCTCCTATCTGTAAGTGTTACATCCTGCTTTAGGTGAAGGCCTCTTTAACAGCAATGCCCCTCCATGCCAGCTGTGCCCCAGATGTGGTGGGACTATACCTACAGTGCCTCTGATAGCTGAGCTCAGGGCTGTGCTTTCAAGTTCCTCTGTGACATAAACAGCTCAGGGTTTTGTATTTTTTATTTTTTTTTTTCCTAGGGGTCTGAGTTTGAACATCCCCTGATCCTCAGAGCCACTGGAGAATCCCCTGGGCCACTCCTGGCTTGTGCCAGAGCACAGACACCCCTCCAGGCTTTGCCAAAGGCTTGGGAATGGGGTAGGATAACAGGGACCAAGCAATGCATTTTCAGCCGTGGGATGTCTGAGCAGATTACAAGCAGCCCTTCCTTATTTTCAGGAGGGGTATTTTTATCATTCCCTTTCAATAGAGGGGAAATAGTCACGGAAAAAATAGTTTTCCCATTGGCACTTGGGAAACGAATGGCAGTCTAGGTCTGCACTCATGTCCTTGGGCTCTTGGCCATGGGGAGAATGTTCCCAGGACCCACTTTGCAGTGGCATTACAATTCTCTGTGCTTTGACAGTTGTCTGGGAGGATGCTGCAGCGGTACTTTTTACAGAAGGCTATAAATAATGCTGATGTTTGCACTACTGGTTCAGGGGTATTTAAAGCTCATGGTTCAGGCCATCACCTGAACCCAGAAGGAGCAGAAGGAAATTCCTACATGTGCAGCGTTTCCAAACTCCACCAGGCTGGGTAGGTGTTTGTTTTCAACCCTTCTTAAAGAAGGTGTTCAAGTCTGGGGGTGCCAGGGGGGGTTGTAGCTCTCTAGTCCTTATGGCAGTAGTGGTTCAGTGTTAGCTGGGAGGAAGAAGCCTCTTGTTTTTGCTGCATTTGACTTTCAGACCTTCCTTTGCCAGGTCTGCTACCAGTCACTGACATGGCATGACGAACCCCATGGCCTTCCTCCAGCTGCTGAGGCTGAAAACGCTGCACTGTTCATGTCTGCCCCGGGGGAGCTGTGACTGAGCTGATGTTTGCACCGTGCCCAGCGTCCTGCCTAGGTAAGTGTGTTGCCTTGGAAGGTATTAGTGGAAGGAGGGAGATTACCAAATCTGAGAAGCTATTTTGTGACAGCAACAGCTTGAGCGGAGCTCAGGGTGAACCGGCGGTCACTGTATGGAGTGAAGCTGAGGTCCCACTTCAGGAATATGGGAAGAGCTGAGGTTGCTCCCACATATTTGTCTGCTTGTGAGTATCTCCAGTGTCCTCCACAGTGAAGCCTAACCCCAGGGTCTTTAAACCAAAGCCTGCTGTGCCCTGGCTTTGGCTGCCTGGGCAGAGCTGCGGGCAGGGGGTGCACCTGCTCTGGGGCAAAGCTGTGGTGAGGGCAGCAGGCAGCGCTGCCAGCTGCCGGCGCAGGGTGGGATGCTGGCTCGGAACAGCTCACTCCGAGCATGGGTGGGATGAGTGGGCTCGTGATGCCCTACGGGACCTGCGAGCCTTTGATGCCTGCTCTGAGACGCGGGGTTTCTTGTCTTGCACAAGATGAAGGAGAATAATCTAATGAGTGCTTTATCATGCTAGACATTTAACAACATTCTGAATTTTGAGTATTGCAGTAAATTATAAAATAGATTTCTGAAGACAAATTAACAGAGAATATGCCTTATTATTTTAAGATATTAATAATTATACAATTATCACCACAGGATTGCTATGAATATTTATATAAATATTATAAATATATGAATGCAGTATATTTATGAGTTCATCACCATATGCAATAAATATTCATTTTTGATACGCAAAATAAGCTGTATTTTAAATATAATGCAATTTATATTTTGTAACATGTTACTACAATATTAGTAACTCCTCCCATGAAACACAGTATAGTGAGGGGAGAAGGAAAGACTAATAATTCCCTGTAGTGCTGTGTGTAAGAAGTATTTGTGTTTATTTACTGGTGTTAGCAAAGGTTCTTGTCTCTGCTTTGAGATGGAATGAAAATAATACGCTATATTTAGCAATGAAAAAGTATTCTCCCTAGCCATGCAAAGAGGCTGATGCCTCTAGAGGGATGTGAAAGTTGTTTGCAGTTATTTCTATTCTCCACAGTTTCCTTGTAAGCTTCTTATAAGCTTGCAAGCAATATAACACAGTTGACGTATCTTGGCCAAATTAATTTTATGTGAATTTTAGAAGATAAATGGGGAAGGTAAAAAAAAAATCAGTCTGCAAAATGTCACGTCCATTTTCCCAAGCCTTCTTCCCATGATCCACAGGGAAGTCTTAAGGTGCCGGGAGCACTATGCCTTCCTCTGCGGCTGTGTTAAAAGCTGCACTGTAAGGTTCAACTGAGACATTAATTAAAAACCAAAAAAAAAAAAAAAAAAAAAGGAAAAAAAAAAACAAAAAAAAAGAAAAAGCTAAGTCTCTGAAATGCCATGGCAATTATGTACCTAAATTGAACTTTAATGAGAGTGCTCAATCTGTGTTGGTAATTGTGGCTGCTGTTTATTTACAAATGCTATGTACCTGCTGATACGCACAGCTGCTGCTGCACAGTCACTGATAACTGTCCTCTACACCTCAACAACTGTACGGCCATGGCGGTTTTTTGCTCCTAGCATTTTGGCAGCTGGAAATTCACATGCATCTTTCTGGAAACCTGAGATATGTACAATCTCCCAACAGACTGATAGAACAACTCAAAAATGAAAAGATATTAACCAGTGGTGACACTTACCAGAAGGACCATCCATAGTCCCATGAATGTGGTCGCCAGTCCTCTGGCCCAAGGCTGACTGTCACTTGGAAAACTTGAGTATACATCATGTGTGCCACCATCCCCAAGAGACCTGAGAAGCAGGGATTATAACAGGAATTTTTGTGCTAATGTTTTTTTATAATTCTTGAGATAGCTACTGCTGGAAGTGCTTTGAAAGCTCCAAAAAAGTCTTTGTTGTACTTTTCTGCCTCTTATTCTACTGTGGAGGAGGGAGTTGCATGGGCAGAGGAAAGGTGTGACTGAGAACTCATTATTTTACATCATACTGAATTCTCAATTAAGAGAAGAGTTAAAGAAAGAAAATTGTTGAAGAAAACGTTGCACAATTAGCATCCCCACCAACCTTGCTGCTGCAGAACAGGGGTATGCCACCCACAAGCTATCTCACTTAGCCCATCGCAGGCAGGCCTCAGGTAAGAGAATAAGGAGAGAGACTTCTGTAGGCAAGTCAAGATTCAGTGTGTTAATGTCAAACAATGATATTTTATCTGAACAGTTACTAAGATTTATAAATATGAACACTTAGAAAACACTTGGAAGTTACACAAGGAAGTTAAGTGAACTCAGTATTCCTGATGATGTGTGGTGAGAGGACACCACAGGAATACTTTTGCTGGTGCAATGCTGATGATGCTTGCTTTTGTGCCACCATTATATTTTGCTGAGATAATGACAGCTGGGTGAAGATTAGATGCTCCACTCACCATGGTGTTAAGAACAGGGCTGCAGATAAATCGCAGAGCAGCCTGAGTTTGCTCTGCCATTAGCTGGCCAGCATGGTTCTTCAGCTTAAGCAGAAAAAACTGTCTGAATTTTACATTTAGACATCTCTCTGAGGAAAATTGAACCCCGCTTTTCAAGGAGTGGTGGCCAGGAGCAGCTCTGATGCTTGGAGAATTTTCTAGATACAGTAATTTGGGACGTGTGTGCTTTAGTCCCTAAGCAGTGCGGATGATGCTCCCAGCTGAGCTCACGAAAAGCATGGGTGCAGGCACTTAGCTAAAGAGTGGGGCAGGATCATCATATCCCAAATAGACCTTGGACCTACAAATGTTAAAAACCCCCTTGTTCTGCAACAACAGTTCAAGGCACTTAGAAATACAGGTGTTCTGTCACGATGGGGTATGATGCAGTCCCATACATTACACTGGCACCTTAACTGAAGCTGCCATTTACTGTTCTCTCTCACCATCTACTTTTTTCAACGGTTGCCCTTCCTCCATGTGGAAGAGTCTGATTTTTCCCTCCCCAGACACAAATCTTGGCTTTTCTTTCCTGCTTACTTTCAGAGTCTAAAGCTCTTCATTACTCTCACCAGACGTGGATGATTCAGGGCAATTCTGGGGGAGGGAAGTCAGGAAACGTCATGTTTGTGTTGTGGGTATGTTAAGCAGGACCTTCAGCAAGACAAATGTCATATTTGATGCAAACAACTGCAGAGGCTGAAAGAAGACATTTTATTACAAGAAGCTGCGGTGGTTTGCTCAGCTGCTTCATGTTGGTGTGACACACTGCAAAGTTAGGAGGTGGAAAGAGCAATTCACATCGGAAGAAATGGTATTTCGGCAAGGTGGGTGGCCTAATGGGAGCACAGCAAACTGGTACACACCTTGCTTGTTTCTGGCTATATTTAATTTCCAGAATTTACTGGGAGCTTGCTGTACTTTTTAAATTGGTGGATTTTTTTCTCCAGCTGACAGTTATGACATTGATCTTAAAGTTTGGGGTTTGCTGTTCCTATACCTACTGTCAGTAATTTTTCAACCTTAATAAAATATTACAGACTGCCCTGAGACATGTCATAGTCACTCAGAGCCATCAGGAGGTTTGACACAGCCAGCACTACCTTGAGCAAGGCTGATCTGTTCTGTCATGCAGAACCTTAATGGCATTTCAACAACATTCAGGCCTTTTGCCGTGTGGGAGGCCAGCATGACAGTCCACTTATACAGGTGAGTAGGAGGTCATCACCAAATCCTGCTGCAACTGGGGGACCACAGTGAAAACATGGCATTTATTGCTTTATCTGCCTCATGGTGGAGAGGGTCGGGAGCGGACATGTACCTGGCTGTGCTGGCAGTGGCATTATGCCATGTATAAGCTATAGCAAAACGATACGAATCTTTCTTTCATTGTGCTACTTCATGCACTTCTGGTTTGGCTTGTTCCTGATGCCACCCATCGCTGTGGGCTGTTTTAGGTGTCCCTTGCCAGATTCTCCATGGGGATATCCTCTGGTACTTTTTGTTGTACATTTATTTGTCAGATTTTGGATAAAATTAACAGCTGTAAAGTAAATCAACAAATGCTGTATTTACAAGGTCATCTTTTCCTCCAGCTGGCTGCTTGAGGCTGGACAAAGAGGACAAAATGCCTGTCTGCCCGCCCACGTGGGGTTCAGGGCAACAGATGCTTGCAGGTGGAAAACCCTGATAATGTAGTGGACTGGAGTGACTGGGATGGATGGGAGTGCAGAAGCACTGACCGTTCATAGCGGGCTCGAGATTATTGGCCTTGCAGGACCAGAACTGTTGCTAGGTGTCAGTAATGGGAGAACTTAAGGAACTAAATTTGGAAAAGGCAATATATTTTAAAGCAATTTCAGATACCTTTACCAAAAATATTATTTATAAACTATATCACATTAATTAAAATACTTCATTACAAATATTACATGAGAGACATATGCAAGTTTTAAAATTTGTAGAAGGTTGAAAAGGATACCAAAATCATGATGTTCTGGGGGTTTTTTAATGACTCATAAGAGGTTAACAAACAGCAATGAGTAGCCACACTATCAGCATAATTTTTCCTAACCTTCAGATGTTGAGCTATGAGAATATGAGGATCCCATTGCACTTTTAGGAGGGAATTCTAGCATGGGTTTAATGAGAGGTGTGTTGCTCCAAGGCAAATTCCTCTTAGTTACCTAATTTCTATTGAGCTGTGTCATTATAAATATGCTAAACTTAAACAAATATATTTTTTTTCTTTCTTCTGATATCTCTGTTACTGAAAGTAACAGCTAGTGGAGTTTTGGGGTTTTGGTTTTGGTTTTTTTTTCACTTCTTCCTATTTTTCTATCTTTTTTCCCTGTAAAATTTAAAAATTTATATTTGGAACATCATGGCAATGTGTTTATAAAGAGGGAAGGACAAAATAAAAATAGAAAGATGTGTAGGAAAGCAAACTTCATAATTCTTACAAAACTTTAAAACCACAGTTAATGGTGAGGAGACAGAAACAGCATGGAAATAATTGCTTGAATGCTGAAGAATTCCACATAGTTTGATTTTGAAAACTAAACTGACTTTTTTTAAAATACAAATTACATTCAAAGATGAAATACATGCTTTGGCAGTTTTTACCAGATTTTTTTTGTCCTCTCAGCTCTACGTCTGATCTAAGTTTTATACCACTAATTGTATTTAAAAATGTGAAGCTATCTCTGAAGATACAAACTCCTTCACAGAATGTACACTGCCCATTATAATCTCTTTCAGCTTGAAATACAGCAGAATAAAACGCACTTTTATTACAGAAGTTCTTTCTGCCAGAGAGGTCCATGCAGGAGTGCTTACAGAAACCAGCTGTGGCTGGTTGCTTGTATAAATCCTGGGAAGGGGAGCTTTTAGCCAGCACAGCAGTAAAGGGGCACTTCATTACATGGTTAGATTTGATAACTTCTTTTAGAGAAGTGAGTTCCTCAAGTTCATACACTGAAGGGCTCTGAGTACAGGCCAAGCATGAAAATAGCTTGAAACAGTTGTCCTGAGAGATGTACATGTCCCCAGATTACTCTTGGGGTTGCTGTTAAGTGCAATTACTAGAGCCCTTTTTTCTCAGTTTTGCTAATGAACAAGATGGGCTTCTTCCTTTGGTCTGAAGCATCAAACCTTCACCTACTCTCAGGATTAACACAGAAAAAAAATTATCAACACTATATGTTTTTCATTTTCTATTGGCTAAATAGCATGATGATGCTGAAAATGGAGGCTCAGGCTATGGCTGCGGTAACTGCTGTGCAGGCTGGGGGAAGGCTAATTACTGCATTGCTGTTGTGAAATCAGAAATCTGTATTTTCGCTTCTCCCTGGCAAGAGGCAAATTTATCATGCAGTCCTTGTTTCAAAGGAACAAAAAATTATAGTGAACAATGTGATAGCTGAATGGGGATAAGAGAGTCTTGTAGCCCCCAGTTTTTATTCTTTCAAAGTTTTAGAATTTTGTTTTGTTGTGGCTCCTCAGGCAAAAGGGAAAGGGAAGGTTCATACCTGAAAGCACAGTGAAGACAGCAGCAAAGGCATTTAACTTGAGCCCGTCTATCACACTGCTTGAATGAAAGAGCTCGAGGCACATAAGGCTGAATCCGACGACTAACAGCATGATGTATAACACCTCGGATACTACCGATAACCACAGGACACCTGCAATGCAACAGAGCAGCAACCAGTCACTTATTTGGTAAATACTTTCAAGAGGTTAAAGTTTGTAAAAATTGATTAGGAAATCCTATCTAGGAGTAATTGTGTATTCAGAAAGCTTAAATTTAGCAAACCACCACTCAAACTCTGAAAAATAGAAAAAGTGGTGAATGAAGATGTGAAGAACAGCAGGGTGGAAAAGATACTGCAGAAAGAACAAGCTGTTGCCTAAGATCCCAGCTTGACTAAAGAACCTCTTTGGGTATCTCTAGAACCTCTTGGCTCCTCTGACCCAAAACATAAGACACACAATCTGTTTTTCCTCCCTGTGTCATGGTTTAGATGAGCAGAATCTAGCATACACAGTGGTGATGGCACATGATACCTTACAGTTTATGGACTGGTGGGAGATGGACAGGCTTGGATACCTCTTTTTCACAAGACTGTTCGAAGAAAATGTTTTCAGTCCAGGTTTTAAAATTTTTATCGCAACACAGTGTTGGGGCCTGTTACTAGAAACTCTTTCACAGCAAGTGGTGTCCTGCAGAATGACTGTTCTGACTTGGAACGTTTGTATCCACTGCACAGGTCTCTGCTGCTGGGACTAATACGAAAACTGCCAGAATACCAGTGGGGGAGAGCCAGTTATTTATAACATACGCAGTTGAAGAGCTGCAGACACAAAATTTGGACTGCCTTCTGTTTTCGCAACCCCTAGGTACAACCCCTCAGAGGAAGGGCAGAGTTGACATGCCCGGTTTGAACTGCACGTGCTGCAGGACCCTGGGGTCTCTGCACAGGTAAGTGGGTCTGGCAGCGTTTGGTAGTGGCTGGCTGAGACCGATACACTCACTATAGATGTACATTTGGAAATTTCAGCACAAAACCTCTTGCACGATCTGCTGAGCCTTTTAAAGTCACCAGGCCATGGGGTAAATTTGAGAGGATGGTAACAGATGATAATATTGAGTCCCAGCCAAATTTCCAATTGCTGTTTCAGCATGAGAATCTGCTAGAATTCTTTGGTACATTTGCTAACCTGATTGCTAGAGAATTCACCTGGAAACAATGAGCAGTGATGGAAAATTTCAGCCTAAGAGGTTGAAACATGGAAAGTTAAGCATCTGAAGACAATGGCTTATATTAGAAATTGTAGCTGTAACCATAGAGACTGCTACAGGCTTCACTTATATTAATACATTCTCTTCTTACAGTAAGAACATATGTGTGATAATGCCTGTATCAAACCAGATATGCAGTCTCACTTCTATCAAATATTTGAGTGTCCTCTTAATGACCAGGTTGATCCCAGCTCATATTTTGTCTGGGAACTTGTCTTTATAATTACATCTGATTAATATGTGCTATTCATTGTTGCCACTGTATCTGACCTTTTGAGTTTTTAAACAATACTACAGAGACAGTAATAAATAAACCTTCTAATTTCTTACAGTGACTGTATGTGTAATATTGCATCTATCAACAGCAAACAGCTGTTTACCTCGCTCCTGTTAGGCAATTTGGTATCAGGGCAACTGGCACACTCTTCCAAAAAGAAATACAAGTGAGAGACAGCAAGGGTGGTGTTCTGTGAATCAGCAGGATTAGGAAGGGATTTTGCCTCATTTTCTTACAAACAGAAGTTTCTGTGACAAGAGAATGATGAAATGGTTTGAGTTGGCAAGAATCAGATTATGTAAACCTGACCTATAAATTGAGGCAGTAGGGAGCCCTAACTGAGTTCTAATTTGTAGGTCTTTTCCAACCTGAATGATTCTGTGGTTCTATAAATTTTTCAGCCCGGACTGGAAGGAGTAATAGACAACATATCTGCCCAGATGTTTATTGCCCTGTTTCTACTCTTGAGGATACTCACTGCTGGTATCTACGCACAAGGGCAGTGCTGTAGTAGTGACTGCAGCTCAAGACTGTGGTGTGGCTCTGTCTTCAGCTTCCTTGGGTGAAGAGCTGGCTAGAAGGATTGGGCTCAAAGAGTTGTGGTCAGTGGGGTAACATCAGGCTGGTGGCCAGTCACTAGTGATATTTGTCAGGGCTGTTTTAGGGTCAGTTCTCTTGGATGTTTTTATCAATGATGTGGACACAGGAGTTGAGCACGTGTTAAGAAAGTTCGCTGATTGATACTAAATTAGGACGAGACATTGAGTCCCTTGAGAGGAGAGAGGCATTGGAGAGAGATCTTGGTAGATTTGAGTGCTGGGAAATCAACCGTATGAAATTTAACAAGGACAAATGATGGATTCTGCTCCTGGGACAGTATAATCCTGGATGTATAGACTGGGGGACAAGAGGCTGGAGTGCAACCCCAGAGAAAGGGATCTAGGGGTTTGGTTGATGGCTTGGGTGTTCAGTTGATCCATATCTGCTGTATACAATTTTTATCTATTGCCCACCTATGAAACAGTGCTTGAAGCTGGATACTGTAGACACAAGTGTAGTGTGCCTGAGAAATAACAGGAAGCTGGAGAGATGCACATACATCTCTATGGGAGGTTCCAGGTTAACATGTCCAGAAGGCGAGAGGGGATGCTGCTAGAGGCACCCTTGTGCACATTCAGAGTGACGGGAGAGCTCTGGGAGGTGAGGGTGGAGGGTGTGGGGGTCTGGTGGGTGTTCTTTATCCTGCTGGTGAAGGAGAAAGGAACAGGAGGAAGGAAGACCTGACTGTGTGGCTGGTGTCACAGGGAGTGCTTTGGCCTCTCTAACCACAAGGAACAAGGACTGCTGAGAGGAATAGGATCCACCTGGTCAAATGGGACAAGAGCGGTTTTGCCAACAGGATAACCTTCAAGATCTTCAAACCTGATATGCTGGAGAAGGCTTGTCATAATTTAAAGACCCGTAAGGGCAAGGGGGACAGTGAGGAAGTATCAGGGGGCTGGAGCACATGGCGTACAAGGTAGGGCAGAGAGAGCTTCACCTTCTCATCCTGTAGAAGAGGAGGCAAAGTTCTTGCTCTCTACAGCTACCTAACTGAGGGATATAGATAACAGAGCCAGGCCCTTGGAGCTGAACAGGGGTAGGATGAGGCAAAATTTGCAACAATTCCGGACTGAGCTAAGGAAAAATGTGGTCAAACACTGGAAGAGGGGCCCAATGAGGCTGTGTGATCTCTGTCCTCGATGACATTCAAATCTCCACTGGATGTGGCCCTGAGCAGCTGGATCTTAATGGACATGCTTTCAGCAGAGGCTTGGACTGAAGGCTCCAGAAGCCCCTTCAACCCTAAATCATCCTATGATTTTTTAATTGCACAGTTGCTAGGTCTGTTGTGCTGGGGGAGCAGCTGGAGGGAGGAAATTAACTGGGGTAGGGGTAACAGGAGTAGAAACAGAGTTGAACTATGGCTGTGATGAGCTCAGTGAGACACGAGTTTTGCTGTCCTGTGAAACCTTTTTCCAAGGAGACAATGGTCGGGTGAGTTACCCCTGGAAGACATAGTCAATTCTTTCTTCTTTTTTTGGGTCCTGTTCCTATCTGGCAAGGAACTCTATGTCTCACTCTTCTGTCTTATTTCCTGGTGTATGCTGAATATTTGCTCTATGCCTTTTTAAAATGCATTTAATGTGAGGGAAGGTAAGTTACACATGCAGAGTTTGCATAGTTCTGATTATGTCCTGTCCTGCCTGCTTTGATTTTGAATTTCATCTGAAATAATAACATCCAGAAAATGCAAGCTATATCTGGATTTTGCATCTTCCTGTGTCTGTCAGAAGCAGAACAGTTGATTCAGGTTATTAATTCAGGAGACAGTGTCTTTCTGTTCTGTGCTGATGGTGAAGTGATCTCCCACTGCTCTTCTCTCAACATGAGATTCATGAGGCAGTCACTTGGCATCACTTACTTCTACTTACAATCTCTTACAGCCTCCTTCCTGCAAAGTAGAGAGCTCCTTCTCTTGAGGAGACCTCAGTTATTCCAGGTAACAGGGAAGAAGCTCTCCAGAGGATTTTTCTCTTTCCTTGTCTTCTCTGCTGTCACCTTTTCTGTCTGTGTTATTTCCTCTGCTCCAGGGAGTTGTCTGGCCTAACTCAGCTTTTGTGAAAAAACTTTCCTTCAGAAGAGTCAGCACTTCATTCGTTTGGAGAATCCCGCCTGGATGGCCTGTATCTGAGGGTCTGTATTCTTACAAATCACCAGCTTTCTCTCATTTGTTTGGGTCTTTGTCCTGTTTATGCTTTTTCCTTGCCTGTTCATCAAACTGACGGTTACACGTGCAGAAGGGTGCTGTGGGTTTGTGTACAGAACTCAGCTGGGATGTGCCTGTTGTGCCAAGGACATTCCTCTCTAATGCAGAAAGATTTTAGGTTCTGACCTGCCTCCTCCTCACTATGTGCAGCATTTGTCAGATGGTGTGTCATCCCTGCTAACCTTGTAGGAAATAATGCTGTGCCATTGTGGCAGCAATGTTAGACCTCCTGGGACAGGACAGTCTTTTACTTTAAAACAAAACTAAATCAAACCTGATTTCACTTACACTCCTGTACACACATTCTCACAAGCATGAGTATGTGCAAGGAGTCCATCCAGCATGCAAGCACCAAGACGCATGCATTCAGTCAACCTTCCCAGGGTTCCCTGAAATAATACAGAGGATGCCAGCTGTTGAGTCCTCCTCATGTCTTCTGGGCTTTTTGTAGGTTAGCAAAAATGTGCTAGGTTTGCATGTTCCTTTTCATCCCAGCTAGGAGCTGGCAGTCATTTGTCTTGCTGTTCTGTCATGTCTCTGTTACACATCATGATTTGCTTGTTGTCCTGTATCTCCCAACCTGGTGTCTGAGAAGGTGCAGGTAGATGGGCCTCGATAGATCTTGATGACCCACTAATCTTGGTACCATCAACACCTGCTATTCCAATACACCTTCTCCAGCCATTGTTGACTCTGGTGCTTCTCCACCAACCAGTCTATTATGTCCTGAGCAGTGTTGCTGACAATGATAGTTACTTTTGTGTACTGTGGGCCACTTTGAATCTTTGCTCCTGCCCCAAAGATATTATGCTGTATGTCACAGGTGGGATTGTTCTGAAGCTGAACACCACAGACTCTGAAGTTGTTCCTGCAGGTGAAGGGGTCACCATCTTTAGGACAAACTCCCTGCAAAGTGAAAACACTGGAAGTACAGGACCTGGGCTGAGCTGCTCACCTGGAACTTGAGATGGCAAAGCTGGGACTCACCAGAAAAATTCACATAAGTCAACTGATGTCATTGGATTCCTACCTCAGAAGGGCTCATATTGCTTTCATGTTATCTCAAGACATGTTGCACTCTATATGATCACCATCTTTGCCTAAAATGAAAACACCCCTGCTAAAAGCATATTTTTCATCTTTGCTTCTGTCATTGTCCAGAGATTCTGATTTTGCAAGAAGATCAGTAAAATAGCTGGGACATTACTGAAGTTCTTTGTGCCTCTGAGCTATTTTTATTTCCTCAACAATGCACTAAGAGATTGTCTTCTCTGTGGAGCTCATAGTGAAAAGCATTAGTGTCACCTCCTCATGGACTTAGCCACTGCATCAGCATTGTTACGTGCCAAGGAAATTCATTTCCAGCAACCCCAAGTGAAGCGAACATACTCTTCATTGTGACTGAAAAGATAACTGTTACCCACATGATTGCTGAAATTTTAGGAACTCGAGTACATCATGGACCCTCTGACAAGATCAGTCCCTTGTATTTCTGTCAGACAGCGGAGGGCAGCATCAACATTTTGAAAGAAGATTCGTAGATACTGAGTGCATTTCTGTGGTGATCACGTTAAGTGCATCTGCCAGAGACAATGTGTTAACAAAAGGAGGTTGCAGACACCTTCTGAATGAATGAAACAAACTGAATATTTTTCTGACAGTGAGGTAAAGAAGCTTTACCTCAGCCTGCAATGAGTCTCGGCTCAGAAGTTCTTCACAAAACCTGAGTTTATTTCAAGTTAGCCCTGATCACCAGGGAAGGCACTATAAAGGAACATGCTATTACCTCTCACCAAGGAATACTTTGATTCAGGAATCTCCAGTGCCAGTTCCCTTTGAAATAGGAATTCTGAAAAATGTCATAGAAATTCTGCTTAGAACTCAAAGCATCATACCACATTTCAGTGAATTCCTGATTAAGAAATCTAAAGAACAGTGTGGTTAATGACTTCCAGGAGTTTTGAACTGATTTTGCCTGTTTGGTATCTAAGTTAAGAAGTACAAATGTGAAACTGGGGTAACTGCTGTTGTTGCCACAGGTTATTCTGTTGGTATTTCTGCTAGCCTTTTTCTTCAGGAGTAAGAAACATTAAGGACCATCCACAGTACCCTGAGCAAAAATACATAGCAAAACATCAAGTATTCTTTGTTAAGTCCACTGCAATTTCCTGTCACAAAAAAGCAACAGTTGCTGATGCAGACTTTCCTGTGAGAGACTTCTGGGTAAACTGACCTCAGAAATGTCAAGAAATTACTGACATACTCTTCTGTGCTCTTTCCCCACAACATGCAAAGAAGATTCTTAGTTGTCTTGTGTTGCATTATTAAAGCCATTCTTAGAGTTGTTAGCAATTTGGACTGAAATACCAAGAACGTGGATAACATCTGAATGCGATTATGAGCAGGATGATAAAGAAGCATTTACTGTTGTTTCTGGAACCACAAAGTTCCATAATTTCAATTACTGATGATCTTTGGAGATGAATACAGCTGACAAACTAGTTCTAGAGAGTCTAAATACACATCTATACCTCCTACCACCTACATTCACATGCAGGCATGGAGTTATACTTGTTGGCAAATTGGAAAAGTTGATTTTTGGTGCCAGCTCACTACGCTAACAGTTTCTGATGCCAGATTGTGAGGTCCTATCTCCAGATGAAATAATGATATTGAAATCCCCTCCTGGCTGCTTCTCCAGGCTGGTCAGGTCATGAAAATGACTGTCAAAGATCCAATATTAGTACATGTTCTCAAGGCAACACTGAAGAGGTGACCAACAGAGAAATTGCTGTTAGAGTTCAAAGTGTTTTTAATCCATAAACATGAGCTGTTTGCTCGTAAAGGACCTCTTCTGGGAAAATCATTTTGCTATTCCTGAAGGAGATTGCTGAGTCATGTTAACTATGTTATATGCAGCATAGGCAGGAATTGTGTGCATGAAAATGTAAGTCATGCATTTTGGCTAGTGGTTTAGAAATTATGCCAGAATAAAAAAAAACATAAATGAATGTATTAACTGCCAAGCTATGTGATGCTGCCTGCTGAAAGCCCCAGCATTCCCTGAGCAATGCCCAAGAAGCAATAGTCCAGATTCTGTATTGATTTCTGAGGGCCCTTTCAGACAGAAAATTAGCTTCCTAATTGGGGTAAACTCACATTCAGAATGCCTCAGTGGGATTTCATCCTCCTACTGTCTCAGCCTCTGCTCCCTGCTGAAGATGATCTGTGGTTGCTGCTTACCAGCCCTTCTGATAGCAGAACTGCCCTCCTGGCTGATGAGTTCAAGGATCTGACCAAAGCAGCCTCATTTGAACTGTCACGCTGCCATGCTGTCCCTGAGCAAGTAATCAGACTGGACAATGGTGCAGGTAGCCAAAGAGATCTTGAAAAGGTTTATACTTGCGACATTCCTTGTAACTCAGAGTTACACATCTGCTCTGATAGTCAGAGCCTGATAGTCTGAGCTGTGATGAGGCATCATCTCAAGTCACTCCTCTGTCAGTTCAATCTTAATCTGTCTGAGAAATTCTGATGCAAAGAAGTAGAGGCTTTGGGGTTTTTTTCTACATCATGGTTCATCATATGACAAAAAACTTCTGTATACTAGAAACAGTGGAGCTTGAGCAGTGTGTGCTCCTAAATAACTATTAGGATTATCACACCTGACTAAGATGAAATCCAGAGCACTGCACTCGAAGGACAAGCCGGGTGCTGCATTGTTGAGCAGTTGAAGGGACATCAAGTGTTCAAGCAACACTGTCCTGGAGATTGTGCAACCTTCCCACCTCCTCATTGGCATTGCTGCTAGCCCCAGACACTGATGCTGCTACTTGAGGAAGAAAGTGCTCCTGTTAGCCCATGGTTCACATTCATTGTCCCCAAGATCCTGAATGGCTGAACAACATAGGGAAACCACAAGAGGCTGTGACAAGTCAAATAGATAGACGTCATCCAATGTGGGAGGAAAAGAACCATATATGAGGGCAAAACTTGGTTTTGGGTGGTGTGAGTTTGCATGGAGGAAGTCGTGGTACAGGCATTATTCCTTCTTTGTGCAAAAATATTTCACTATTCTTCTTGGTCTCCCTGCATGCTGCAGCAGTCAGGGAGATGGGGAGCTGTTACCCGTGGTCATGTTACCAGCTACAAAAAGCTATGCCTGCTTGCCTTTGACAGGCTCAGGTCTGTATGTCCTGCTTTATGAACATATAACACTTGCATTGGAGATGGGGGGAGAGCACCTGTGTGCTAAATGGGAATTGGTCCTTCTCCTTGGTTTGTTTTTTGGTGATGAAACTCTAAAGATGATGTCCTCTCTGTAAGGTACTGTGTTAGAGCTAAAGAGTGTGTGACAGACCCAGAACTTCTTAGTAACTGAAAAATTGAGGGCAGGCCCTTGTTGTCACCCCTCCTGGGAAAGGGAGCAGAGGTAGCTGTGGAAAGAGTGACCCCAACAGTCCTCTTGCAGTTCCTTATCGAGATCTAATTCTCAGAAAGATGCTGACCATCCATAGCCTGTGGCACTCACACAGTGGTCTACGACATCAGGGAAAATCTTGTTATTGTATCTTTAATACTTGATTCCAGAGCTAGTAGCGTGATGCTGTGAGCACACTGGCAGCTGCAAAATGTGTAGTAGGTGCTGGTTTTTATGGTGAGTGCTCCATAGACCTAGTGGGTGTTTGGTTTTTTTCACTACTGATTTTAAAAATATTCTGTTTACCTATGTTGAATGGCATTTTCTCCACATTTTTGGTCCTGTCTGCTTTGTTCCTCCTGGTCTATATTTGGTGTCCTTATGTTTCTTGACTCTGGCTGTCATTGCTCTGCTTTTCCAGACTTACATGCTGTGTTGGAACTGACACCTGGTTCTCACTTTAATCTCTCCTCTTCATGTTCAGGGCAAGAGAGAAGAGAGGAAAAAAAATACACAAATGGGTACACATTGAGAAATGTTGGGCATCTTGTTTGGGAAAAGCATTAAAGGAAGCCTGAAAGTGCCGTGTAAATCTCACACTTTCTCTTCCAGTTGCATTCTGATTGTTTTAGTAATTTGCTCATCTCTGCTGCTCCAATACTGGCAATTACAAGCCAGAAATATTGGAGTGATCAATAAAAAATGGTGAAAGGAATAAACATTGAGCATGCTGTTGTGGCTGGCGTAGGGACTCGGCTCTGAGCAGTCAGCCCGTCTGTTGGTTAATGCAGTCTCATAATATCAGACCATCTGCCTGCTCCTCTTGTGCTGCAGTGTAAAAACACTGGGAGAAGTAGACCACAGAGC
This sequence comes from Ibycter americanus, assembly GCA_035590275.1. Classification (NCBI taxonomy): domain Eukaryota; kingdom Metazoa; phylum Chordata; class Aves; order Falconiformes; family Falconidae; genus Ibycter; species Ibycter americanus. The sequence goes on from JAVJGI010000050.1 coordinate 39,075,190, forward strand.
TATGAGAGACGTTCCTCTAAAAGAAAGTAAGCTTCATGATCCTAAAAGCCATCAGAGATACTTAAAACTACCTGTTACTGTAAAACAAGTAAGACAGTCAAGTTAGATAAAGGGCTGGCACCCAGACAAGAGACTGCTGTTTGCAAGACATGAGAGACCATATGACAAATACCCAAAACTGCTTAGGTGAGAGAAGAAATGCCAGCTGGTTTGATTTTCTTTAACTTTAGTTCTTCATTAGTTTCTTTATTTTGAAAGATGAGGTGGAGCTGTGAATCATAAAATGATTCTCTTCTACAGGATGATGTGTTTTCTATGACTTTTTATGGTTCTGATATTGAGCTTGGTTTTGAATTTAATCCTGTGCATGACACTGAGCAACTGTGGAATATTTGTGTGCCTATGTTCTTTTTTTCTTGGTGTAACAGTAATATAGTGAGTTATGTAGTGGAAAAGACAATGAAAAATACTCTAAGTAAGGACTAGCCCATATGCCTTAATAAATGTATTTGGGTTAAATGTTTCCCTTTGAAGACCTACAGTACAGGGCATGTGATGTACTTCCCCCCTCAGCACTGGGCTGAGAAATTCTGTTCAGACTCTGTGGCTGTCATTGTCCACAGCAGAGAACCAGTGTTCTCTGTGCCTTTGACATCGCCAGTTTGAAAAGCTAGACTTGCTTCCTTTTAGGAATTAGGAATTCAGCTGGAATTCTGCTATTAAGCATGGTCTCATCTTTGTATATCTGATGAGCTTTTAAAAATAGCTTCAGTGATTCATAACAGATGTGTAAGAAAACACAGATAAAATGTTAGTAACACATTCTTTTCCTGCATACTTAATCACAGCTCTCCTAAAACAAGTTCACAGGTACTTGTCTGTGTGGGTATGTATATACCCTATTGCAGATACATTAAGAATAATGAGATCAGAATACAAAACATTCAAGAAGACAGTAGAGACTGTTTTGGAAAGTGTACAACTCTGTGGGAAACCCAGTTACATTTCTTTTCATTGGATGCAGGGGTCTCAGTGGTCCTTTTAGAAAGTCTGTCCTCTTTTTTTCTTCTCAAGAAGAGCTACCCAGTTCACAAAAAAGGAGTTCTGTTTTTTAACTTGGCTGTTATGAGTTTCATTTGTCTCTTTTCCAGCCTGAAATCTGTTCTGTTGTCCTCATAGAAAAAAAGTATTCCCTATCCTTGACCATAACTGTCAAGCTCTTCTGTCTCTTGCAATTTTATCATAACTTTTTTGAGCTGCGGCTGGCAGGGGAGGGGTGAGAGGTGTGCACAAATTGCTGCGAGTGGGTACATCATGAATACATGTGGTGGCATGGTGACTTTTTTGTTTTGTTCTTTATTTCCTACAATGATCCCAATGTTTCTTTTTATCTTTTCTTAATCTCTGCAGAGTAGTGAATTAATGTTTTCATAGAAGTGTCTGTCATCACTCCAAGAACTCTATCCTGAGGGGAAAAAGCTAATTCAGAACCCATCACTATATATGTAAAGGTAGGATTAATCTTCACGTTCACCACTTTGCGTGTATCAACACCAAATATTATCTGCCATTTTCTCTCAGTCACTCAGTGACTGAGAAGGATTTGTGAATAGTTTAGATGTCTGTGGTATATCTAGTATCGTCAAAATTTTCAAGCTCCATTTGTCCTTTTAGCTGAACCTTTTAATTACTTTTAATCAGCTCTTGTTTTTCTTGCATACCCTTCATCACAACTTTTTTTTTTTTTTTTTTTTTTTTAAACTTTTCTTCCTTCTGCAAGGATACTGAATCTCTCTCTGTTAGTCCTGGATACAAGGTATTTCTTACTAACATTTTGAACCAAGGTCCCCACACCACTCGGGAATAAGTCAAGAGTTACAGGTTTTGCAACTCTTTTCTCCGTGCTCATAAATTTGTCCAAATTTTAGTCTCTGCATTGTGCCAAGCATGGTGTTTTCTCAGTTTTTGCATGGAGTTTTGAAGTCTGCTCCTACTGTTTTGCTTTCTGTCCTTATACCTTCTCTGATACCAAGTTTAACCCTGCTACTGTAAGTCATCCCAATGGGTGATCACTAATATAATTCTGTATTTTTTATCTGAGCATGGAATCCATCCACAGAGATTGTGTTGCTCATTAATGACATTACCTTGTTATTCTGATTCAGCTTTAGTACATGACATCTGCTTTGTCTTTCAGTGTAATCAGTACCAAGACGTTATTGCCCACTAATTATCTTTCTCCCATCAAATTTCTGGTACACCTATTATGTCAGTATCCATTAGAATCAGGCATCTAGTTTCTCTTCTCATTAATTGCTGTTGTAGTGCTGGCTTACAAGCTTGTATAGATTTGGCTCAGCTTTCTCTTTTTCTGTGCTGTGTTTAGGTGAGGCTTTCTCTTTTTCTGTGCTGTGTTTAGGTGAGACTTTATTTGTTTATTTGCTGTTTGCCATGTGCTACCTTAGTTTTGCCAGCTACTTTTTAGATAATATAGAATTTTTACTGCTTCATCTCTACAGGATGTATCATTATGAGCTGTGTAGAGGACATGCAGAAGGCATCTCCTACCTCTGCCAGTACAGTCTTTAATTTTAAAAAGTCCCCTGTAACATTTTGGACTGTTAAATGCTCACTAGCAATGAACATTTTCCTTCTGCAAGGTTTTGCCTTGCCTCAACCTCTATAGTCTCTAAAAAGTCTTGTTTATTTTATACATGTGAATTTCCCCATAAATAAGCAGAAAGCACTGCAATATAGGCAGTTGCTGATGACCTGCTGCTTTGCCATTCATTGTGGGTATTATTCCATAGGTACCACAGCTGAAGCAAGCGAGGTTCTACAGAGCATTAGAGTAACTTAGACCAGATTGTACCACACCTGTAAGGAGTCTGTCCTGTGAATCCCGTCCTATGTTGGTGTGGCCATCTCTAAATTTTGGGCCAATGCTGACCTTTGAGACTGTTCCTGAAGCAACTTCGCAACAGGACTCCTCAGGCTAGAGCACCTTATTTCAGTACGTGCTGCAGGCATTCCAGGTACTTGGAAGTGCCTGAGTCACAGCCTCGGTGAACACCATCCCGAAAACTCTTGGGGGCACCACGTTTCATGCAGACCCTCATTCTTCCCCAGCAAAGTTCTTCAGCACAAATGCTGCTTCCAACTTATTTCCACTGTATATATCCCAGCCTTCACTTACACAAGGAGTTTGGCTGGTCGTGACTTCCCATCCTCTGGCTCTCACTGGGTCACTGTCATTGACAGCTGACATTTATGCATCTATGGAAGGATGCAGGAATTTGAATCCCCACACAGTTCTGGGCAGGGGGAGGAACAGACCTGTATACATATATAGCTGTGGTGTTACGCTAGTCAGTGAAGCAATTTATCAGATCATTTGATGGGACATATATAGCTACCTTTTGCTTTCCATTGTGGTGCCACAGTTTCCAGACATAATACTTGGCCTTGGTTTCTTCCTTTTGAATGTATCCTTCATGGCCTCTTGGAAGTCCTCTTGGGTGCAGATTTGATGCAATGGTAAAGGAGAGCTAGAAGGTGCACCCAAAAGGTGTGATGAGAGGAGGAGAGTGGTGGAGTGTGTCCCAGCCTCAGTGTTCTGGTTGGGCACTGCAACAAGGAGCTTGACAGAAAGATGTTTTAGGAAGGCTTACAACAGCCCAAAGGGAGAGGAAAGACTCCAAGCTGCATTCAAAAACAGACCAAGTAGCTGAAAACTGAGTGTACTGTTTGGTGTATCACCTAAGTGTCCCTCACTAAATAGGTTATTATTTTATTCTTTGGACATCAAAATACTCAGCAGGAATAAAACTTTGATAAAGTTTTGTGGAGAAGATCCCAGGAGCAATTCAGAACTGAAAGATCAGGTCCAGCCTACTGTGACAGTTTCCTTGCGACTTCTTTTGGAAATACTTGCTAGCTTTCTGCTCACATCTGTAATGAACATTAGAAAATAGCACACTTCATGGGATCCAACAACATCTGCTCTGTGAGAGCCCATTAAAAGTCCTGGCCAATGTAACCAGCTATTACCCTATCATCCTTTATCGACAGCAAATGGAAATTGTAATAAGAAATATTTGTGGACACAGAAAATGTTTTTTTCTAGTTATTATCTACCATCACCAAGCTGATTTTGTTAAGCAGATTTGGCACTAACAACCAGCAATAGCTAATAAATTCAATGTTAGGCTTACAAGGTTCTGACAGATTGTTGGCAGCTGCCTTAAATGCAGGGAAGAGCTCTCCTAGTGTGGGTTGGAAATGCTTATTTATACCATACTGTGGGTCTGTTTGCCCCAAATTTTGCTGCCTCCTTTTAGTAGATGTCATTGGTGTGATACATGCAAAGGGAATAATAACTGATCAGAGATATAGTATCCAGCTACACTAGAGATCAGCAAAAACGGATTAAAGATAGAAAGCTCAAGCATAAGCTATTACATTTTTACAGTAAGAATAAGAAACATTTTCATTTATGAATGCAAGATTTGTGGTAAGGATGTAGCTCCCCTCCATATAGATGGTTTTATATTACTGTGAGAGTTTCGGTGATTAGCTTTTCTATGCTAAGCAGGTTTTAAATATGATCAAGGAGTTTTGTACTGACTTGCTGTTGATGATAGACTCTTCTTAGAAGAGACTGGCTGTACAACTAGACTGTTTGTTCTTAGGATTCCTTTTAGCATGTCTTAAAAGTGGGAGATGATGTGCTCAGGAGTAGGCCCAGGCTTCAACAGCCTGTATTTAGCTTAGAAGTTGCTTAGACAGAGGTCTTCTTTGGATCAGGGAAAACCAACTGAAAAGAAAACTTTGGAAAACCTGAGTGCTCAGTTGCGGTAATGGAGCATGTACTCTTTGAGACATTTTAGATAACTGAAGCCTTGAACAACCAATTTTTAGTGGTAAGTGATGCTAAGAATATGTACAGAAACTGAATAAGATGAAGTCTCATTGTGAAGATGTTTAGTCCAAAAATTCCCAGTTACACAATGGACTGTGAAAACCACAATATGTTTGTATAACTGAACTCAAACTGTGATATTTTCCGCATTTTGTCATAGCTCATTTACTTGGAAGAAAAATCAAGAATCTGTCCCAGCATTGGGTGTAACTGAGTACTTGACAAGCCTCTGGCCATTAAAGTCAATTCTGACTGAGGGGATGAAGAAATTAAAGGAGTGGAAAGTTCTTTCTAACGGGAAAAGAGCTGATTAAGTGAAGAAGTTAAAGAATTCTGCGGTGAAAGTAAATTGGGCATCACCGACCCAATTTTCTCTTCACATCTGGTGGAAGTATCTCTGGACAGTACAAGACTGATGGTGAAAAATTAAGATTAAGTACGTTGCAGTGTCCAACGATCTACAGTTGTGGCATTTATCCTGGCTTTGTTTATGAGTCAGATGGTCAGCATTTTCCATCTCTGACAGAGCATTCTCCTCTCTTTCTGTCAATATGCTTTACAACTCCATGGGAAAACTTCAGAAATAGATACAACTTTCTTGACACCACTACAGCAAAAGAGCCTGCCTTCCTTAAAAAGGAAGAATAGAATAGTCTGGAAATATACAGTGACACTGTGCAGTAACTCTAAAATTCTACTAAAAAAAAAATTGCTGACAGCATTTCACACAATAAAAAGAAATACTTAAAGTAAAGCGCTAAATGCTGTTTTGGAAAGTGTGTGGGTGATGCAACCAAGCACTATGCACCATAATGAACTTTCACAGAAAATGGATAAAGCATGAAAACATCCCATTGCCTTTGCAACAGATTGTGCTTGTTTGGAGTCTGTCTCCCGAAGGTGTCATGCAATGCCCACTAGTCCTTGCACTGGGAAAGGCAGTAAACTACCATTCCCCCAGTTGCCTTTTCAGTTCCTCTTACAACTTTATCAATGACCATCATATCTCTTCTCACATGCCTCTCCTTCAGGCTGGAAAGTCTTAGTCTTGTCCTTGCACAGAACCTTTCAGACCTATGATTATCCTTGCTGCCATTCTGTGATCTGGACTAAAAAGGACAAAATGCCACACTGTATTTTATATAAAGGTGAAGCTTTGGTTACAGTCCTCATGCAACAAGATACTCACTGCTCTGTTCTCAAGTCCTTTGCTAATGCTTTCTAACTGATTGTTTTTTGACTGTTGCTGAGTATTGAGCTAGTGGTTTCATAAGAATGGTTATGCCCCAAGGTCCCATTTGTGTGTGTAAGACTTAACTCAGAGCCCATTTAGTGGCAGTAATCCCAGGATTGTTCTTCCCTTATGTGCATAATTTATTTAGGTTTACTTACAATGAATTTCACAGAGGCTGTCTCTATTTCTCTCATTGAAATATCCCACTGCTTTATTAATGGTAATTGCTCTTCTCTTTCAATTTGTCCAGCTGATCAGCAATTCAGACAAACTAAGAACAATTGTTCCTTACACCACTTACTGCCTCTCTGCCAGACCTGATGGAGGTACTGTATGCCCAAAAGGTTTTGTGATTGTCTCAAGTGATCTAACAACATATATCGCTTCTTTGTACAGATACGAATTTTCATCTGTCCTTTGGATTCTCCAGAAGCCCATTGCTGGTGTGAAGGGCACTGCAAGGCTCGTGCACCTCTTCAGCTGTGGGCAGAGTGCTCTGTCTTGAGCAGGGAGCAGAATGGGCTCAGCTGCCCAGTTTTTTAATTGAATCCTACCCATTTTTTCCTGATAAATACTATTTTGAAATACGGGTTAAACTGGTGTTGAGAATTTACAACTCCAACACCAAGGCAAAGAAAATCTTTGCAGCCTGTCTCTGTGCACTTGGATTTTTTTCAATGGTAAATCAAACAAACAAGCATCTAGATGATTTGCTTTCATAAAGAGACATTTGGTACTGTGACTGCAGCTTTCTGACCATAAATGTCTTCATGGCCTGAGGAAACCATGTAGCATGTCCTTCCTCACTAGAGGAAGAAAAGAAATGTCTGTATTACAATATAAATCTTTATATTCTTGGAAAAAAAAATCAGCTGAATGAAGTGAAAATGCATCAGAGAAATGACAGATCTGCATAAAACAAGTAAACAGCTGTCTTAAACCCTTGGCATTTGTTTCACCTGGCTGTGTGTAATCTGGGTGACATGTAGGTCCTTGTGTGCTTAGGAAGTAATGTTTCCCCTGGCACTCAAGTACGACAAGAAACAATACTGATGCAATTTGTAAAATGGGAAGAAGCCTTGACTGTTTTGTCTTACCTTTTTCAGAAGCCGGGGCAAGGTCAATAAAACTTCGACATTTTTCACCTTTAAAAGAAAAGGATTATTTTAGGAGACAGAAGTTGACTGGTTTTGCTCTGCCTCCTCTCTCTGACTGGTGTTTCTGCCATCGCTCCCACCTGACTCTCTACAGACTCACTAGGTTGTCTCACACAGAGAGCAGACATTTTTCTGTGCCTCCATCCTGAACCAAAAACATGGGGCTCACAAGGCTGGACTCTCACTTAGGATTACAGTCCCTTCATCAGGAGTATGAAACACAGTTAGTGAAGAAAAAAGTTCTCTCTGATGGCTGGGTCCCTGTGGGGTCAGTGATGCTCTTTCCCAAGGCCAGGAACGGTGTTGCACATCAGATGGAGAGACAGAATGCAAAACACTGTAGAGGGATAGCACTGGGAGGGCACAGGCCTCTGTCACCAACGCTTCTGCTTTCCTTCTCATGGTCAGGACAATGCCTGTGCCCCACCAGGGTGTGACTGAACCTCCTTGTGCCAGGAAGCATTGCCATAGGCACAGACGAATCAATAAACATATACGACACATGTGACTAGGACAGACAAAACCTGAAGCACAAAGCAAGCTAAGCAATTGCATAGCATTTAAAAAAAAAAAATGTTGAAAAAGCAGGCAAATGCCTTGCTATGACCATCACAGCCCTGTGCCACTCCCTCTGCTTTGTGGCTGCTGCATCCGTTTATCATTGTAAATTAAATTTTCTCTGTTTAGGACTCCACCTCCATTTTTGCAGACGTTCTTGAGAAGCCTATTGCTTCTGAGCAGAAAATGTATCTTAAGGGTGGATGTTTTGACCTTTCTTATTACTTCTTCAGGCAGTCAGAGATTATAAAATAATTCCTCTGCTCTAGGTGCATCCATCCACCAAGTGCATATGTTTCCTTCAGTAGGATATGTTCCAGGGTGACCCATAGCCTGCCTGCCTCAAGGAATCAGAGCCCAGCATGCCTGCCAGAGGTAACAGAGAAGAATCCGTTTTGACCTTTAAGACATTAATTGATGCAAAGACAGCTATAGGAGTAGGTTTTTATATTAGTTTTTCTCAAATTTAATTGCACAGCCTAAAGATCAATTTAGGAAATGTGAGCCATTAAAAAAGAATAAACAGTGAAATGCTGTAGTGATGTTGAAGTCAGTGTGTAATTTTTTCCTGGTTGTAATTAATTATATGTACAAACCAATATAAAATGTTAATCTTTCTGGTGTCTTTGTTGGTGGGATTGAGATAAACATAACCATTCAAATGATAACAGTGCTGAAATAACAATCTATTATTATAATGCTGCTATTACCACTTTTTAATTTACTTTTTGCAGTTTTAAACCTATGCTAAATATGTTAAAAAATGTTGTGTACATAGACTGTAGCCTGTTTGTGTATGAATAAGTTGTTATAAAAGAAAAGGTCCACTTGACATTGAAATGAATATTTCAATATCTCCATGGCAGGGGAAAGGATTTCTACTCTGTGAATCCAGGCATGGCCAAGAGGGCAGTCAAGACAAGGAAGCGACACTTGACTTCTTATCAAAGCACCATCTCTGTTTCCAAAGAGGTGGGTAGGGCAGTCTATATCTGAGCAGAAGGAATGTCAGATGAGTTAGTTATTAAGTTTTGCGGCAGACAGACCGAAAGATAAGGATGGATCACAGAAATCACAGCAGCCCAGAAGTGTTGTGTTGACAGAAGCCTGCAGGTCTCTTGTTCAGCCTCCTTCAGAGCAGGACTATTGCTAACACCTGACCAGGTCAGCTGTGAATTTTCCAAGCCAAATTTGAAATACTTCAAGGATAGTGACTCCAAGGATGGAGTTTCTCCCCTGCTCTGGTCCCAGGGCTGCACTACCCTTCAGGAGAAGTTTCCCTACAGCCAACCTGAACTTCTCTAGCTGCTTTGTCATCTTTGTAGTCATCCTTCCTCTACTTGTAGGGACATGAACAAGCCCAGCTCCCTCAATGTCTTTTCACACTTGGTGTACTTTAGGTCCCTGACCAAGAAATCCAGAGACAGGTGGACTATAAAAGATACTGTGCTGTAAGCAGGAATCATTCTCATCCAGAGACTCTGAGTTTTAGGGCATGAGGTGTGTCAGGAATGCATTGACATAAAATCAAAGGAATATCAGGAGAGTGACCTTTAGATTCAGACTTGATGTAAGCAGGTTAAGCAGGGTTTTTCATTCTAGCCATATGGATCTGTGGTTTGGGATTGTGACTGTTCTTTTCAGATGTAAGATATTACTTTTACCACAGTTTTATTCTAACCTGACTTCAAGCTAACTGGCTAGCACTGAGTCACCTCTCAGCTGAGGCTGCAGTGAATCTGAAGCCATATTACTGGAAAACTTTAACAAACACCTGACTCTCTAGCATGTTATCCCAAGACAGCCAAAAAGGAATGGCATTTGCTACTACAGAAGCTGCACAGGCTGTTCTGAGAGCTGGAGATACATGGTGTGTTTCAGACACGTGGCAAGGTACAAAGCCTTTCTGACATGCATGCGTACTGCAGAGGCTGATGGTGCCGTAGTGTTTGGCTGCAGGTGTCTTGTCTGCAGGACAGATGTAGAGTGTGGTCACAGGCTATTTGGAAGAATGTGCATCCTCATTCTCCCTCAAATCAGCTTGCCCAGAACACCATCTCTCCCAGGAGAGCTGGATGTGGCTGAGGCCTCCAGTTTAAATAATATAGACGGAAAATGCTGGAGTGTTCAGAAGTCCTTTTGGAGCCATAGCACAGAGAAATGACTGTAGATTGGAGACAGAGAAAAGCTTGGAAGGAGGTCACTTCATTTTCAGTGGCTGATTCCTAGCCTGACTTACTGCTAAAGGTTGTGGTAGGAACTGCACAAGCAGTTCCTGATGAAGAACACTTCCCTCCATTTTTCCTGTTGCTGGAGCACTGGAAACACCTCCTCCATTTTCAATGGTAACCACTGGTGGTATTTATAGACCACATTCATACTTCAACATGCAGACAGGCATCGCACTGAGAACTGAAGATGTCAGCAGTGCTTTCACTGTTCCTCTTAGGATTTATTCTAAGTTATTTTTGGGTATCTTGTATAACCAATCTCTTAAGCTCTCTTAAGTTTAATTTTAGACTTGGCAGAGTTTATCCTGCTGTGCTGCCCTTTTCCAGATGCATCTTCTCCTCATAACCAGTCTTCTGGAGACTCTTTAGAGAATACAGAAAAGGCTGTTTAGACATGCAACAAGAACAGTGTCTAGGATTCATTCCCCTGATGGTCCTGCCTTCACCCATTTGTGGCAGCGATTCTGACAGAAGAGAAAGCCAAGAAGTGATCTCTCCTGCATGTGACTCACATAAGAAAGAAGAGGTGTGACCTGGCTTGAATGCTTTCCACTTCCATGTGGGAGCAATGCCCATGTACAGTGCATGTGAAGTTCTCTGGAGCTCAGCAGTGTCAGGGAGCTGCTGGAGGCTGAGAAGAGGACTGACCGACCACTTAAACATCAGTAAGAGCAAAGCACTTGATACTAGCTTCTTCTATGGCTTCCCAAGGGTGAGGTAGAAACATCATTTATGCAAGCCCTTGCAAATACATTCCCTCATAACCACTGGTACTGCACAGGCTCAGTTGTGTCTCTGCTGGGCTTCCCAAGAAGGGGTCATGGGTCGGGACTGGATACCAACAACAGCCCAAAATTTGTGTGTGTTTTTCTCTAATTAATCCTAATAAATTAATATAATACTGCTTATGTGCATGTCTATGTGTGTTTCTAATTTGCTAGGGAAATTCAAACTGAACCAGCCAAAGAGCGGGAGGACAGATATCTGGAAAGACCCAAGGTCCAAGCTAGTGGCTGGGTAAGAGTCTTGAAGTCTTGGTATGGAAGATAAACTTACAGCCCACGATAATATCTGAGGGACCATTAGTGTGACGTGCTTGTGCATCTACAGGGGGAAGAGATGTGCATGTTTCAGTAGTGATCTGCAAACCTGCTCAGCCAGAGAGGAGGAAGAGGAGCAAGCTTGCTGTTGGGAGTGATGTTGTTGTTTCTGTGGGTGCTGGTAAAGGCAGAGCTCTCTCTGGGTTGGCCTGTGTGGCCAGCCACATTAGTGTCATACATGTTTGCACATGTGCATGTGTGCACGTGCGTGCACCTGCATCTTGAATATGTGCCTAGCCTGAAGTGGGAAGGACACCAGCAGCAAACAGTCAAGGGAGGAGAGATCCCCTGGGCCTTAAAGTCTCCTGGGCTCAGCTTCCTAGGAGCACACACAGTGTTTCCTCAGACAGGCTCATTAAGACTTTTCCCATTTCATGGCTCTGCAGCTGAGGAAGCTCCTGCAGCAGTGCAGGTCAAATGTTTTCCAGCTCCTCAGTAGTTTCTACTGAAGAAAGCTCAGCTTTGGGCTGCTGCGTGTTCTTAGGAATCAGTGTACAGGAAGATGTGGATTTTATCACTGTGTCAGTGCCAGGGACACAGAGCAAGGTGTGGCAGCATGAGATGATCTCTGTCCTACTTCCTGCCTGAAGCCCCTACTCTTTCTTCTCCTTCTGCTGCTCACAACGTGGAGGGATGTCCTGAGCTTCCAGCTCTTTCAAGTCTGTGGCACATACTTGTCATGAAAATTGTCTCATGTCTTCAAAATCAAATCGTTTCAGGAAAAAGTAGAAGGCTGTGTGAAAAGCAGGCACTGTTCTGGCAGAACTGTGTTCTGGAGAAAGTAAATGAGCTGGTAAGAGTAAAACTTCTGTAGGGAAGGGAAGGAGGCACTGCAGGACACTGCTGACAAGCAGTTGCACACGGTGGAGGGGTCACCCACGTGTCCTGTCACCTCAGATAGGTAGACCAGTCCCCCAGACACCTCCCCTTCCACATGGAGGTAGTGGGGCTACCCTGTTACCTTCTCCACTGAAGAGTCCTACTTCAGAGTGTCACACACACTTTGGACAGCTGGGACTCTGTGCTGGAAGCAAATGCTTGTTCCTTCTACCTTCCTCAGGCAGAGTTCAGAGACATTTGTACCTCCCTAGCCTGAACAATAATCTGAAAGCAAACGCTAAGGAAGTGGCTTTTCCAAATCTCGCAAATCCAGTCCTTTCAGAAAATGAAGACAAACAGGTTCCATAGAGCCATCTGGTCTGCTTGGTATACTGGCTCCAGGGCTCTGGGCTACCTTCCCTGTTATGGTCTGCACACCTTGTCATGGGCACAGTGAAGTTGCATTGTGACAGATCAGCTTAGCTGCAGCTTCCAAAGTGGATGCAGGGTGCCATCCTGCTATGGGTCTGTGGAAGACTCTAGGGAGCAATTAGGGAGCTATATAGGGCACCTGGAGAGGCAGGACTAGGTGCACGTGTAGTTTGGGTCTAAACTATAGTGCACAGATGTACTTCTAAGCTCAGTGTGTGGACTGGAATCACTCTGACTTTAAGCCTTTGTGAGACCACTGTGTATTCTACCGTTTCTTCCACCAGTTGTCTAAAATGTATGGTTTGTGTGCGCCTGTCTTCAGGACCCCACACTGCACAACAGTGGTTGGATGTTTCCAGAGTATACCTCAGTAAACTGGTGATTTAGACTGGAAATCAGGAAGAGGGCAGAAAACACACCAAAAAGAGCTTTGGCTTTAAGATGATACTCTTAAGTTTATAACATGGCTGTTGCAATAGCAAGGATCAGAAGTTGATGTCCCGGATCATACTTACTGGTCCTACACTCCCAAGTTCTTTCCTTTCTGAGCCAGTGATAAACGCCTCATTAACAACCAGGGCAGCAGAATAAAAACAACTCTAAAAAATCCCAGTTTGTATGTCTCCCAACTACATAGTTTCAAAATATTCTAGTTAAATAATTTGACTTAAAAGAAATCTGGTGATTTCTGAAGGATCTCTGTTAGAACTCTGCTTTTCATCTCACAAAAAAAAGAAAAAGCTGTCTGTATTCACTTACTCTGCATAAAATTTTACTAGTTCAAAAGTACAGTTCTGATGGAAATTTAAATGATTACATTTCATTTAAACAGCGTTCCCTTTTAGTAACACTGGCTCCCAGCCTACGAAAGACAAGGTCCCCTTTTTTCCTAATAGGCCTTAACAAATCTTTATCTCTCCAATTATATCTGGAGTCATGTGATTCTGATGAGATCCCACATCATCTACTGAGAGTAAAATCATTGTATTTGTCTAAAAAGACATAACCCTCAAGGGATCCCAGCCTAGACGAGGCTGAGGACTCCAACACAACTTCAGTGAAATAAAGTAGTACATTAGGGAAAATACAGGTTAATGAGCTCACTCAAACTGCGTTGTATCAGATTAATTAATGAGTGAAATATTCCACTTTTGATTAAACAGATCCCACACAGAGTATTTAATTGATTTTTTTTTCTAATGAAAAATTGAGTATTAATCTGCAAAATCAACATTTTCCGGTTGACCACGTTGATTTTGCTGGAGAATATTTTCTTCAGGAAAATGAACAATTTCATACAGAATTACAGTAAAATATGTCTTGGACTATGAAAACAATTGCTTTCTTTCACTCTTAACAACTGTCATTCATAGCTGCTGCCCATCAACATTTCTCTTACTTCCAAATAACATGAGAATTTGTTCAATTTCTCAGCCTCTGCTGAGATAACTCACAATCTTTTTGCCTTTTGGGGTTGCCTTTAGATCAGAATGCTATACTACAGTTTTCTTTCAGCAAACTCAAACTCTTAAAACTTTCTACCTCTTAAAGTGGAAAAACTTAAAGCTTTCCACTTTTTCATTTCAGGCATGTATTTTTCCTCAATTCACTTATTCACAAAGAAACCGTAATAATTTTATCAGAGAGGTATCATCCACACTGTGGAGTTTCCCCTTCAGTTCCTTGGAGCAGTAGATAGCTGTGCAGTGGGCAGAGGGTGCAGGCAGAGCAGGGAATGCCCAGAGTGTTCGTGTTTAACTGGGATTATGTGTCATGGCAACTGCATTTTCTGTGCTGAAACTCTTCCTGATGTGAAAAACCTTGCACAGTATCTGAAAGCAAACATCTCCACAGGCTGCTCTCAAATCACATCTAATTGAAACACATCCAAGTCACAAGACTCATCTGATTATCTTGGTAAGGCCTGATGGATGTGTGCACACATTTGTCATTTGGAGAGCTAGAAAATAGTTCAGCTTTCTAAATGATTGGGAGAATCAAGGAAACAATGGTGTCGAGAGAGTCCTTCAGTGATTCTGATGTCACATTAGACCTGACTTTATAATTTGGAAAACATTAAATCAGACAAAGAGTTCTGAGTTGCTTTAAGCATTTCAAACCATGGAACAGGAAGAGGAAGGTTTTTACCTGCTCATCCCACAGGTGACCATCTGCCACACTGTGCTTACTCTGTGTGGATGTAATTATACCAAAATAAGCTAGTTATCAGCAATCCAGTATCTGTGGGACTATAAGTTCTCCCCAGAAATCTGTGAAAGACTAGAAATGATGCTCTTCACAGAAGATGTAGCTGATATCTAGCTCTCATTGTATGAAGTATGCCATACCTTCTACAGTCTCCTGTGTGACTGCATTAGCAGTTCCATTCAGGCTGGTGATTAACAAAGATCAAAGGAGTAAGTAACCAATCATACCCTAAAGTCCTGGCTGTAGAAGAAACGTGGTTCAATAGCTCCCACTCCTTCCAATTATTAGCTGTGGATCGATGTGGATTCTCTTTTAACCGTGCCAGTGTTTCTCTCCAGATAATGCCCAACCAGAGTATTTGCATTGGATTGGTGCCCTAGCTCCAGAGATACATGAACAGGGCAGGCAGACATGCAAGTCACTGACAGCAAAGAAGAAAACTCCTTTTCACAGATGTGATTACTCCAGAAAATGAAAACTTCAAAAGCTGATGTGTGCCAAAATGGAGGAAAAGACAGATTTGGGACAGAGCGTTACTCTGATGGCCTGGCACATCAGTGTGAACAGGAGTCCTGAGGTTGCAGCTTGAAACACATGTGACTGTAGGTAAGAGGCAAAGGGTTTGCTGGAGGGGAGGGGACCTTGAATGTCAGAACCTGTACTACATCAACCTGTATTCTTTCTCCACTGTTAACACAGTTAACGCTGTAACAGTATTTCTTCCCTGATTTGCCTGTCTATCTGCTCTCTGCTCCTCAGCCGTTGCAATTTAGGCTGCCTGTTTCAAAGTGAACTCCAGAAACTTCTCCCACCTCCCCTAATCCAACGATACTCAGTTGCTTTTTGGGTTGAAGTATCCTGTTTTTCCAGGCAGGCAAACCTGACTTCAGGTATGGGAACTGAGATAACTTTAACCTTTCAGCCACAGACTTTTAAAGGAAGTACACTGCAAATGAATGACCAGTTTTTGAAATCAAGTGAAAAAAGTTGTGCTTGCATTTCTTCTTGTGAACCGTATTTCCAAGCTTGTACCTAGTAACTTTGCAAGAAATTCTCGTTTAGTGGATTTTTTTTCTGACCAGGTGATGCTCAGTGAAATCAGGCTGAATGACAGTATGATGCTTTTTTTGGTCTTTCCAAACCTAGTGAGTCTAGATATGGTGGAATGGCTCTGCTTCTTAAATCAGTTTCCCACACTGTAAGCATGGTTTGCATCCTTTTCCCCACCAAAAGCAGCTAAATGCAAGCTGGAACACTTTAGAGTGAATTTTCTTTGCCTGTGACTATTCTGCAAGCCATGTCATTCCATAGTAATAACATCTGCTTCTTATTATTTACTGTCTTCTGTAGTCATTTGTAAGCTGGATCAGGAAAGATTTATAGTACCATTTTGTTTACCAACAAGAATACTGAAAAACATTATGACAATTTATGATTAACAGAGGGTCCTGCTAGAAGCAGCCCTGTTCCCTGGTAAGTCCCCATTTTGAGATCTGTCAGTAAGCCAGGTCTGTTAATTTCATATAAGGAAAGTTTTAAAATCAGCATTGAGTCTGGTGTAATTTAAAAACCATGGGATACCATGATGATTGATATTCCATCCTGTATTCATTTCTGTAGCCCTGAATGTATCTGTTCATATTTTGCACTGACACTGGAGTAAGCATCTCAATTCTCTTTGAAATATGGGACCTATGTGTTAGTCTTCCAGCACTTTGAAGCTTATTCTGTTTACGAGAAACTACCAGAACCCCTCAGATGCCTCCTTTAAAGCTACTGGGTTAAATGGTTGAGGACAGACACATCCAAAGAGAAAGAAACACAGTTTTTGCTCGTGAGGTAGAAAGAAACATACAAATCAGGAGTGGTTCACTGCCTAGTCCCTTCCTTTACTCTTATGAGTCTCAGCCTGTAGGGACTTTATATCCACATTTTATGTATGATAGATGTTCATATAGCTAGTCTGTCTAGCAAGATCAGGAAGACTTAAAATCCAAAGTTCCCAGTGCACTGCAGACACAAAATATCCCCAACATCCTATAATAAAACAATCACCACCACAAAAACCACAGCTATCGTGTACCGCAAGAAGAGAGCAAAAGTGAATGTGAGGAACATGAACAGATCTGAAGAGTCTTATCATATAGCTTAAATTCCTATGGCCAGGCCTATCTTATCCTATAAGCAAAAAAACAGGTATTTGTTAGGAGTTCACAAGTGCTTTTCTGAAATGGACCTTCCCCGTGTTGTAAAGGAAGGCAAAAAATTGTTACTATCCTTGTTATCTAGCCTGAGGGAGATTTCCCTTCTGATCCCAAATTAGATCATCAATTTAATGTTCAGTGCATGAGCAGACATACCAATTAGATACTGAAAAGCTGTAATAATGTCAACGGCAGCAAAACAACCTCCTCACATACTGTCTCCACCTGTAGCCAATTTCTGATGCTTTAGAGAAGGCATAAAACCCTCCAGAAAACATGATAAGCACCAAGTCAGCAACTATTTTTTTCTGGGCTCCTACTGGTGACCAACAGCAGCCCTGAAGCATGGATGTCATGTAATAGAATATAGACATGGTGTGAGCAAGGCAGGGAAATCAAGATGGCTCCTTTCAGACCTCCTTAAGATACCAACAAATCAGCTATGCAGGACTCACTCCAAGCTTCCTCATGCCAGAAACATTCCTCTTCCCTGGTACAGTTCTTTCTGTGACTTCAAGAAGCATCCATTTCAGCCCACAGATTTCCTTTGCTCACACTGCCCTCTGTGGAGGTGAAGTCCAGAGACACCCTTTCTAGGAACCCCTTCTTGGATTTTCACTTTTTTTCTCAATGACAAGTTACTTAAGTCATACTGTTTTCTTGATATTTATCCGTATATATATATATATATTTATCCATATCCATATATATATATATGGATAAGGAAGGTACCATCACATCCCCTCTAGATCTTCAATTTTATACTAAATGTTATACTAAAGAGGACCAGTTTTTCTTTTCTTTTCTTGAAGGAGATTCTCTTTTCCTTAGCTACTTGGAAATCCCACTCTGCATCTGTTTCACCTCCCCCTTTTTCTTACCATAACTATACACAATGGTGTTAGTGAAATGCACTAGTGTTACCTGACCCTTGCACAGTGGTGCTGATTCTTACCTAGAATAACACCTTTCCTTTATATCACAGCACTTTGCAGCTCACAGTCACCCCACAGACAAATACCAGCCCACAACTTGTTTCTTACCTTTTGCCTGCAATTGATAACTACCTGTATCCTCACAGAATTTTATGCCTTAGTGGTTTGTGCTTTTAAGCTTTTTTTTTTTTAATGTTAGTACTATTCTTGCAACTCTATCAGACCAGCTCACATTTTTACTTATGCAGAAAAATCTCTCCTCCGTAATGCCAGTATTCCCAGACTTTATGTCACAGCATATGTAAGGAGTGCATTTAAAGTAGGATTATTCTCTTCAAATTAAGACTTCTATGTTAGTAATGGCAACTTCTTATAAGGATTCCTTTTTGGCCAATGAGGCAAAAACATAATCCCAGGGCTCAGTTCATCCCATATGAGTAGGAATTTAATCTCTCCAGGAAGTACGCACTAGTCTTTACTGACTGTAATGATGATGTTCATCAGTTTAGGCACAGACATTTACATTTGCTAATGTCCACAGGTTTGCTGTAGGATTCATCTTGCCTTTGTTTTTGTTGTGATTTTTTTTTACAGATTAGGTTACATGAATTGTATCCCTAATTTTTTGTTCCTAGTTCGCTAAGCTCAGCAAAAACAGAATCAGTCCCAAACCCAAATTTGAGGATAACTAGAAATAACTGATCTCCATTATAATAATTTCCCTATTTATATTACTTGCCACAGCCTCTTTGTAAGACTGTTCTTTAGTCAGTTTACAATCTATTTATCCCCATTAGAATAAATAAAGTAAAATCTGCAGCACAGATTCAAGCAAAACATCTACCTACTTCACTATCTTTGTATTGTCATCCAATGACAGATATTTAGGGGAGAACAAAAGGGTGGGTATAGGGTGATTCTGCCATGTACTCCCCTTGTGATATCAGTACTGCATCAGTAGTTCAAGGACTTCCCGGTCAGAGGTTGCTCACAAATCATCATGTTAGTAACACAAATGGCTGTTTCCTCCCTGCATCCATGCATTCACAACATTCCCTGGCAGGGAGCTCTGTAGGAAGGAGTATTTCTTTTTGTCTGTTATGCCTTATTGTTCTTAGATTGCAGAAGCAGTCAACGATATTTCTCGTCTGAGCTCTGCCATTCCCAGTTGATTCCCACCAATATCGTAGCTCTCTGTACATGTGCCTTCCTTCCAGACTGAAGAGCTCAGACTGTTTAGCATTCCCTGGTGTGGAAGCATGCCTACATCTATCACCATGTTGTTACCATTCTCTCCTCTCTCTGTACTTCTTCTGTAAAGAATTTTCAGTGGGATATTCCATCAAATGCTTTTTTGTAAATCCATAGAGACTGGGCCTAATGCATTACTCTTGTCTAAGTGATTCATATTGTTAAAAGATTTACCTTTAATAAAACCCTACCTTTGATAAAACCCATTTGTTGCCGTGAGCACTTTCCCTGAAAACTGTCCGAAGGTTGCTGGGTCAAGTGGCCTGTACAATTTTTTTCCCAGTCTTCTTTCAATACAGCAGCGTGCAGATTCTTGCTACTAACCCTGCATTTTCATGTGCCAATTATTTCAACATCCTCAGATGGAAATTATCCAGGCCCCCTGGGTTCAGTTTCTCCATCACTGGAAATTTTATCTTTAATATAGAGCTCTACCTCCTCAATTCCTTTTACCAGTCTTTCCTTCCTAAACAATTTTTAACTAGCAATTTTTACATTCCAGTCATGCGAATAAACCCACCAGGTTTCAGTCATGCCAATTATATTGTATTTCTCATAATCCAGCAAGAATTTTCAATTGCTCTTGCTTTTAATTATATAGTCACAAGGTGCTTCTCCCTGGTCCCCCTCTCTGGACAGCCGCCTACGGTGAATCACATATGCTTATTACCACACAGTTGTAGGGGAGAAGGGTGATGCAGTACTGCTATGGATATGTGAAAGTGTATGGCAAGTTCTTGTCTTTATATCTTACAGATTTATTCATTTCTGCAGGATATACCTCTCTTATTCTCTGGCCTCTTCACAAATGTGCATTTGATGTCCATATTTATGGCCCATTTTGATGCATCCTTACATACCATGCAAGTTCCTCTCTACTCTTTACCATTTAGAGTGCTAAGGAATATGTGGTACAGAGCATGCAAAGAGCTACAGACCCCCTGCCCTTAAAATATCATTCCAAGAATACAACTACGCATAGCCATTCCTGATCTACCTGACTTCTACGGAGTGTGGTGAGCAACATGAAAATGCTCATTTATTTAATGGGACAGTACTCTTATAAGGCATCAAGGCAACTGCTTTTCCCTCTGAATGTGGATGTTATTACTGAGATTGCCTGTTCATTAGCAACTAAAACAAGCTCTGAGTTTGTGTTTTTTTCTAATAAAATCAAAGCAAACACACTACTGAGAGAAATTGACTAACCCATTATTGCTTCCCAGCTCTCAAACTCCTCTTACCTGTTAGGATAAGGTATGCCACCTTACCTACTTCATGTGTTAATTTTTTCATGGCATGTATGTTCTTGAGTCATGGAATCTACTGGTTAGTTTACTACTGCTGCTATTAACACATCACTTGTCTGGTATCTTGTGAGGTGTCCGGTACTAACACAAGGACAGACCTACACTGCAAGTGTGTTGTAAGATATGCACTCAAAGTCATACTCAAAAAGAAATTAAATGAGAGAGCTTGGCTCTGAGACACCTGGCCATAGCCAAGGAATTCATGGCTTGGGAGGAGGCACCAGGTGCCCTGTGCAGCATGTGAGTGCAAAACAGGACGCGTGACCAGCATGATCTGCAGAGCTCGTAGGGTATGCTTTAGCTTCATCCTCTTCCAGAGATTAGGTGCATTGCTCAATTTACAGAAGGTACCTCCACCTGTGTGGAATCCAAAGCACTGAATCCACTTTGAAAGGGAGAGCCTTCATCCTCTTTTTGGTAGACTGGGAATCAGCATACTTTTGAGTCAGAAATTGTGCTAAATAATTACAGGACACACCCACCAATGTAATATGTATGCTCCCGTCCTTCTATTCCCAGAGGGGATTCACAATTATATTTCTCAGGTGCTAAATGCTTTTTGGATTTTTTAGCCATCCTAGGTATGCCGGATAAAAATAAACTCTGGAGTCACAAATTATTTCAGAAATAGTTGCAGCATTCAATCTCTGTTAGAGCTGTCAGTGAAAACCAGAAATCTGCAATAAGATGAAGGCCCACTTTGCTGGTCCCTGCACAGAGAGGATAGCATGCTTTTTGCACCTCAACCGCTGGAATCAAAATAGACATTTCAGATAAACAGTGGGAGGAGGAGAACACTAAAATGTTTTTTGATTGCAGCCTAAATGTCATTTTAAGGTGTGACTGAGTCCCAGCCCTTCCAGCCAACTGGAAGCCCTGCAATCCTGCCCTTTGCAGTATCAACCTTCTGGGAACTGGTCCTGTTGTGTCTGCACTACAAGATCTGCTGTGTTGCAGCTGCATCAGTGCAGACAGCAGAAAGTTTTGACAGTACTGTGACTGTAGGGACAGAGCCTGGTGGCTAGATGAAGAGTGTGGAAAGTTAGGGGTCTCTGGAGAGTTTTGACAGCATCACAACCACAGAGAGTGTTACTGGCATTCATGTGTTCCTGGTGGGATTCATGTTGCTTAACTTTAGACATGGGTAGCAAGGATTCAGGGATAGGACAGGAGCTGTAGGAATGGTGCTAACCATAGGCTGTGGCCATAAGTTCTGCTGACAGGTGTGAGGCTGTGGAAGTGGCTACTAAAAGGACTTTGCCTGGAGCAATGCTGTTGCAGTCATTTTCAGTATGCTATTGGTAAAGCTTTAAGAAAGATGCTGTTGCAAGTATGGAGTGCACTCAAGCCAGGGATTGTGACTAATTTAATACACTACTATCTGTGTGCTTAGCAGTATTTTCTGGATGTTCTAACATCCTAGGGTGTGGTATTAACAACATGGTGGCTGTATGACTTGTGATACCTACAGGGCTGTGGTCAGTAATCAAGCTGTGGACAGTGTGATGAGCCTATGAGATGGATTACTCACAGATATATTGCGCATTGGAGGTGTACGTATAAGCATGATCACAGTACTGTTGGACTGGGGCTGGCTGGTGCCTCTCTGCCCTGGAGCTCAGATAATGATCACCAGTCAGGCTGCAAAAGGCCATGACAATGTAATGACGGTCTGGTATTATAAACCTGTAAGTCTGAATGAAGAACTGTCATGGTTATTGACAGTCTTAGGGACAAATTTAGACCTGTGTCCATTACATCGTTCCTGTCTTTACCAGAAAAAAACTATGGTAAATCCTGAGCGAGGCAGCTGTGTGTCTAAGACAATATATCCCTGTACCTGGCTGGATTCTTTCCAAAGGCTGGTCCTTCCTGGTCTGCTAATTGAAGAGTACTTTCCACCAAGTTAGTGTTTCAAATAAGATGAAACACACACGTGGCTGCTGTGGTGGTGTGGGAGGGAGAAACAACCCCTTCTCTCCTGCTTTCACCATAACTTTCTAAAGCTGGCTTCCAGCTATCTCCTGAAATCACCCACTACAGCACAGCTTTGTTTACCCAGTACAGCATAGATCACTGTATTTCTCTTCTCCCACAGATAATTCAGTTTTCTGAGTGGGCTAGAGTCACGCAGTTACAACTTATCTCACACATAAATCTTGGCTAGGAAACCTTTCAACGTCTGCCAGAAATTCGGTCATGTTTGATTGTCCTAATCCCAGCTAAGATGCTCAAAAAGTTGGAGAGTCTTGTTGAGAGTTGCCCACTGAGGTTGCTGTGGCCTAAGTTTACTTCCAAATCAGTAAGACAAATAATCTTTTCTTTCTATATTTTTTCTAACATCAAGAAGGTTACTTTGGTGCCCTCATTTCAGCATGGAGCTATTTATTGACAGTCCCAAGGTTGGAGTTAATGAACTTTCCTTTTCATACATTAACTTGAGTTTTAATGACCAACTAATTCTTGAAGCACCTTCCTCAAAAATTCCAGTGAGTATACACAGCATCTTGGGATGAAATGGACTGTGAGCTGCTCCCCGGGTTTGCCCAACTTTATAGTACATCCTTACAGAGCAGTTTTACCAGGATCTCATAAACTTTCCATTATCGGGGAGCTTGTGTCCTCAAAGACACAACACATAGGATGATTAACTGTTCCTCTCTCCCAACAGTGGTGAAGGACCAACTCCCCAGACTACTCCTTGGGCAATGGCAGGACAGAACAGAAACAGCTCAGCAAGGAGGGACCAGTATCCATGAGCCGTCATCATCTCATACTGTGTCACATTTGTAAACTTTATTTTCCAGTCACATAATCTAGAAAAGAGGTCTTTCAAAAACAGAGTTTGGATGTTAGCTCTACCAGACAGCTCTGGGAGTAGGGACTGTCAGTTTGCATCTGTTGAGACTTAAATCAGTCCCATGGCTGCTACCTTCCATCCACCTTCCGGTGTTTTATTTCTTGGTAAGTGCCAGGGTACAGCAAAGGAAATGAATGCACTGATAAGCTGGAGAGATGTCTTCTTGAGTGGTTCTCGGCAAGTAAATAGCTGAGCAGGGAACAGAAATGAGCCTTCTTGTGCTCAGTTGTGCCCTTTAACTGCCATTTCTCTACTCCAATAAACATACAGCCCAGCCACCAGGAAGGGTTTTGTGGGTGGTCATTTACCTAAGGGATACCAGAAAAGAGGCAGTCTAGGCTACAACATGATAAAAACTGTGACCTTTGTGTTTTCCCTGTCATTCAGACCACTGTCCTAGGGGTTATTTCAGGAGCAATTACAATTAGATGTCAGAACCTCCTTAACAACTACCAGCCGCTGTCTTTTGTGCGCTTCATGGAGCAGCTCCCAGAAGGGAAGCACTGACCAGTCTCTGGCTGCAGTGCCCAGGAGGGTAGCACATACTGCTTAGCAGAGGTTCAGCTGGCATTAGAGCACAGACCCTGCATCAGCCAGCAGGTAAACAAGAAAATCCTTGTTCTCACTGGAAACAGGTTGCTTTTCAACAAAGAACTGTTAAAATCCTGCCTCTCTCTGCAGGGCGAATCTGCTTTAAGATACAGCACAGAACAGCTTGCCTGTGTGTTTATCACACTGAGCCAAACACAAAGCAACACAAGCTGGAAGGAAGTTGTTTTATACTTACCAGCAGCATTGATATTTTCCTCACAGGAGTACCAGATCCCAGTGTGGAAATACCTGAAAAGGAAGCGGTCATCTCCTGTCTCCCAGCTGTAATGAACCACATTCTGGTTTGTCTCATTTGCAGTCTCATTCCCACTGTAGTTGAGGCAGTTTGTCTTCTTCTCTTTCCCACAGCTCGGCTTGGGGACCCTCTGTGTGCCCTCACACCAGTGGGTCGTGATAAAAGCTGTTGTAGAGAAGAGGAGAGCCATCAGATTCAGACTCACTGCTAGCAGGGCTCTGCATCTTCGATTTGTCTTCATGGTAAATCCGCCCTCCCTCCCCCTCCTGCTGAGAGAAGAAGTCAAAGGGGTTTGTTTTATTTGGGGGGGGGGGGGGGGGGGGGGCCTTCAAAGCCTCTCACGATTCAGAATCCAGTTGTCCAGGCATCAAAACTCTCAGCTTCTTCCAATCTGTTGTTGTAGCAGTGAAGGAAACGCTGCAGCCAGACTCCCATTCTTCTCTTCACTTGAAATCCTGCCTTTGTATGTTAAAGGAGCAGCTGCAGGCGCGGGAGCACGGCCGTCCTCTTGTAGTTGGTGTGCTTCAGTGCGCTGACAGGATCAGAGAGGGTCTGTCTCACAAACAGCACCAAGAGCAAGTGAACATCTGCTCGGGTACCACACATGATCCCAAGGGGCTCCGCAGCCTCCTCCGCTGGGAGACACCTGCAGGCTGCGGGACTCGCTGTCCTCTGCTCCCGTAGGATGAAGCAGGAGAAACTCAGTGGGAGGCAGGCGGCAGGGACAGCTGCTGCCTGCTACCACCGTCCTCGGCAGACCTCGGGGACCACTGCAGCATGCTGACGGCTGAGTTGGACTGGGGGGAGGCGTCACATCTTAGTCCCAAAAAGAATTGTTATTTGGAGCTGCGAAATACGTTTTTCATATACCAGAGGGTAGAGATTCATCCAGGAGGAGGAGGGATGGAGTGGTACTTTAGCATTCCTGCTCTGAGCTAGTGGGTAGTAAATCAGGGGTTTGATTCTGCTGTCAGCATAGTGGAGTAAATCTCTGTCTTCAGGGACTTACTCTGGCAGTCAGCAAAGCCCCAGAGGAATTTAGATTTGAAAGTGTGTAATGAGTAAAACCCGCGTCTTTCACAATACCAGGTGGAGCCCTTTTCTCAGGCTTTCATTTCCAGACACAGCGCATGCAGAGGTTCTGTTTCACATGGGTCTGTAGGACATTTTGAGGGTCCTGGTTTGTGCAGAAGGAGACAACTAATAAGAGCAAACCCTGGCCTTTACTCACCAGATGGCAATGCTGTGAGAGCAGGGAGCACTGCATAGTATCCCATTTTCAGAGAGAGGTGTATTGTCCTGTCTTGTTTGTTGGCTGACTCAAGTTTATGACCTCTTTCCACATTGCTCAGAGCTATCTGGTGAATACTGAGCGCTGTGAGGAGACCAGGGTGCCTGATGTTGGCCGTGGTACGATCTGTAAGACCTCGTATCCAAGCACTGAGTTTGGCCACATTTGTCACACAACAGTTCTGTGTCCTTAGTAGATGAATGTAATTTTCTGTGGTGAAGCTGCACGTACCTCCTGGGCTTTGGGCTGAGTGATATTTTCTTCCAGCCTTGTTCGGACTCCCTGCAAGGGCTGTGGGGATGCTTGTGGCTTCTCAGAGCAATTCAGCAGTGGGTTTCCAGCAAGCCCTGGAAATAACCTGGCAGCCACGCAGGGTCATACTAGCAGATGGGACAATGCTTTCATCTCACACCCTGTACTCCGTTAAGTCATCATATTGACTCAATATGCAAAGCTCATCCTGTGCCTTACTGCCTGCAGACATTACATGTTGTGGTAGTTTCTCCAGCTCCTTGAAGAAAGCCAGCAAGAACCAGGTGAAGTTTCTCCTTAGCAAGCCACCACACAAGACTTCAGGGACGTGTTCCTGCCTCCCTGATGCCCTCCTCACAGGTAGCCATAGGACTCTGTATTATGCCTCTTGTTGCTGCCTGTTCTGCATGTGTGGTCCCAACTGTTAATGTGATTTTTCACGATTTATACCGACTCACTTGACTTTAGCCATTTTATGTTATAAATGAACTAGAAAGTTACTAGAAACTTCTGCTCTGTGAGAACAACTGTGATGGCAACTTTGCAAGGTTAGTGAAATAGCTTTGTACTGCAGATACTTCCCTACTTAAGTGGCCTCTGTTTTGCCCACTCCTGCTTGTACATGATGACTGCTGCCTCCTCAGCGCTGGATTTTTCCAGTGGCTTGTGCTAGCAGAGTGCCTCTGTGCACAGTCTCCTTTGTCCTCTGAATTGTACCACACCTCTTCCAGTTCCAGTCCTAGCAGCCAAATAATCAGCATTATTTGCTTGGTTTTAATTGCATGCAAGAAATACAGATGATAGCTATTTAGAGGATGACAGGATTATTACTTCAATTATTTTTATGTTGCAGGACATTCCACTTAGTAATGAATTTGTATGTTCCTGTGTTTCTCAGGCTTATCTACCTGCTTAGAGGAATAAACAATGCACTTTAAACTTTGACAAATGCCTTCAAAAGAAAGCTAGTACTCTTCTTCAGGATTATCTTTCAAGTGGCTGTCAGTATCTGAATCATCACACTTTTCCAAGTGTGACTACAGGTCTTTGCAGGTCTTTTCTCACAGATCTTCTCTCTCTGCTGCTCCATGGCTTGTGTTTTCTGGTCCCAGTACCAACTTCTGCAGACTCGGTTTCTCTCTGTGCCCATGTCCCTGGGGGGTGGGCATCCAGGAGTTTGGTTATCTGTGATAATTTTGTTTTTATTCCTAATCCTAACAGATATTTCTATTTCTGTTCCTCCTTGTCTTCTTTATTCTTGTTTTTCAGGCTGACATGGCTGTTGAGAACAGAGATGGTGGCAGCATGTTAAAAAAAAAGCAAAATAAAGCAGAAATTTGGTTTCTTTTGTGATAGCTTTTAGAATCTTAAAACATTTAAAAATATTCAGCACAAACTAAAGTATGCTCAAAGTCAGGGAATTTTTTTAACATGATTTGTTTTCTTTTTCCTAACATAAGTAATTTTTTTTTTCCTAATTGTTAAGACTCCTCTGGCTGTATATGTTGGGATTACTTGAAAAGAAAGAAACTAGTCTGTGCTATACTCATGCTGTAATGCTCCGATGACTTCTTTTTATATAATCTGTT
The DNA here is from genome assembly GCA_035590275.1 of Ibycter americanus. Lineage (NCBI taxonomy): Eukaryota > Metazoa > Chordata > Aves > Falconiformes > Falconidae > Ibycter > Ibycter americanus. Next base: position 39,102,389 of record JAVJGI010000050.1, read on the forward strand.
TATCAGATTTGTTGTGTATAAAAATGGAAAGATCATGTGTATGTTGCAGAAGGCAGTTCAGATGCCTGGATTAAGTTGTATTTATGTGGTATTAGATTTAATAGTAAAGCAGAAGGGTTTGAATGCTATAGAGAAGCAGTTTTCATATTGTGGCTACTAGAACCTTTAAAATCCTTTTGCAGCAATAGCTTTTCTCTGATACTGTGAGAAAAAATACCTTCATGAGTTATAGCTAAATCCCTTTTCCTTTACTTTCTTATAGGATCAGTGTAAATTGTTACTACTGAGTATTTACTCAAGTACAAAAAGAATTTGACCCAGAGGATTTAAAATAATGATAGCGTTTGCAAAGGAGCCCTTTCAGTAAGGCTGTTTTTCACTAGTGGGAAACAGAAGCAACATTCACTGAAATGAGAGGAACCCTGACTTTTGGGTCCTCTGGTGATGATGGAGGGCTTGGTGAGTGTAGTCTGGTTGTTTATTTGAGACCAGTGGTGTCAGCTGCATGGGATTATATGCTAGTTTTAAATCAACATTTTAAAAACCCTCCAGCTTTTCTTTAAATTCTCATTTCTTACAGGTCTATCCTCCTGGGTTTTCTCATGTGTTTGTATTGTCTTTTTCAGCTGCCACTGGATTGGGCTTCTCAGCTCCTCCTGCCACCAGCCTTGGGTTGGACCCCTTCTGGTAGCTCATCTGTGCTTTTTCTCAGCACCACAGAGCCACAGAACCCACTTGTTCGATTAATTCATCTTGCAAATGGTTTAAAATCTCTTTTTCTGGTCAGAATTTTCCTCCTTTGACATAGCGATCTGCACAGCTCATCTTTTTCTTGTTCTCTTACTACGGCAAATAAGAATTGTTAGTGTGCCCCCGGTATACTTCGCCTGTCCCCACTCTGTTCAGCAAAATGGCAATTTTTTCCTTACCTCAGTCACATAACCTTACTGATTTTTGTATTTGGAGAAGAGAGTTAGGATGGAAATGCTCTATATACTTCCCCAGATCACTACTGTGTGTGTTAGTCAACTATGCATAGTTTGTCTTCTTTCCATATATAGGCTACCTTTTGTTGTTTTCACCTCATTTTTTATTTTTTGCTCAGAACTCTGACCCAGACTAGTCTGTGTTCAGCAGTGATGCTTACCACTCTGAGCCCACAGGCTGAGCCGTACAATCCTGTTCATCTAAGAGATGCTGCTGAGAGACATTACGGATTTTTTTACAGAAATTAAGCCTTCAACAAATGGACAATCCCACTAGGGTATATCTGAAGGTGGGCTGCATATTTATACCATATGAAATCCTGGTCTTTCAGTTTAACATTGACTTGAAGTCTGTCTTTTGTGCACTTTGCTTGTGGGCATTGAGTCAAGCACAAGAAGATTGCTCAGGAAATTTTTCCTGTTCTTAAACTGACCAGGCAAAAAATGGTTTCTGACAGGACTCTATCAAAGACCTTTAGGAATCTTGACAGAAAGGAAAGCAGTAAAACAAAATGTTTATTCTCCTGTATGTTTTCCCCATAACAATTTCCTTGGCCCAGTGTCACTGGTCAGTAGACAACACGTTCGTAACTATGCTCTTCAGTGTAGCTGGTTTGGTTATTTTAATCAATTTTCTGTGTTGCTCATCCTTGCTTGGACACCAGGACTGTGCCATTTAAAGACTATAAGCACTCTTTCCTCTGATAACAAATGGGGTCTCTGCAGCTCTCTGATTTGCAGTCTGTCACCAGCAGAGTTAGATTAACCATCCAGCACTGTTCTCTGTGTAAAAACTGGGTGGTCCATATATTTATAATAGGAATGGGATGCTAACAGATTTGCACTTATCTGGTATCTGCATTTAATTCTTCCAGCAGCTGGTGGAGAGGAAGGGAGATGAAAAGAAGTGACAGGCCTGAGTCATGTTGTAGATCGTGTTCAGGAGAGTTGGCTGGCTAAGTTGCCTGAAAAGGCAGTCCAAAAGGTCATGGCTGAACAAGTAAGATATTTCTGCGACTATTCCCAATAGGCCATTTACATGTGTTCGCTTCTTCTGGGAGTGAATAAAATGTAATGTTATCCTACTTTTGACCCTAAATTAGAAATTTTTCTGTCTTGGAGTTACAATAATTATTTCTTCACAATCAAGATGCATACTGTTGGATTGGATTAAGAGGAAAGTTTAATTAATATTTAGTACTTTTGTTAAGGCTAACTTTGCTCAGATAGGTTTAAGTTATTGCAAGAAGTTACAGGCTCACTTAAGAACTCTAGAAGCTGAACTCACGTTCTTTATTGCTACCATAAAAGAAGCATTCTTGCACATCAAAGCCTTAATAGTAACTTGTGAGTCTTTCAATATTCGTAGACTCCTTGGCCTGGCAAAATAGTAGCCCTGAAACAAAGGTAGCCACAATAAACAGCAATGCTGAGAAATGTCAAAGGGCTCATTACACAAACATGCTCTTTCATAATCCAGGCATCTGATTTCCACATTCATATAAAGTTATATATTGTCATATCCCACTGTGCCTTTTGAGTTGCCTAATACACTAACTAGAGAGTAATTAATTTACATCACTTATGTTTTTTGAAACATTGCTAAGGTTACACTGACACTAGTTGGTCACTGATGGTTGATCAAAACCTTTTGAAATCATATAGATCTCAGAAACATTGCATTCTAGCCCTTGTGGTAAAGCAACCAAATTTTGAGACAGATTTAATGAAAATTTGACTTCCTCAAAATAGACTCAAACTCTGAAATAGCATTTTAACTCCTCTCAGATATCCCTTGCCCTTCTCTCTCTCTTTTTTTTTTTTTTAAGACATTTCCCCCTTCTATTATCTATATTTTTAAGGACAGAAGCTAGAATATTTAAATGACTGTAGTTTTCATTTTCTGCTTGGCAAAGGAGTAAACTCTGTACATTTGGTGTCATTTATGTGAAGAATAATGTCGTTTATTTGTATGTCCATGTATTTTATTCCCATAATTAGGATTCATCCATATGCCCAGGAATTCTAAGTGGTAGAATATGTTTTGTCAATGAGATTTTAGTTCAAAAAGGGGTAGCCAGGCAGCTTTGTTTGAGCAAGATCTGTACCCTGGGATTCATGTTTCTGTATATTCTCTGTAGAAATTGTACCCTGTACAAAATACATTTGGGAAAATAGACTTTACCAGAGCAGAGCGGGAGAGGCTACTTATGTACGAGGATGGCTTTTTGATGGGGCCAGTATGGCTTGCAGAGAATGAGCTTACATTCTGTCACTGAAGGCATATTCCAAGCCAATGGATCAAGAGCCCCCAGGCTGTGCTCATGATCTCAAGTAGTGTTGCTGGCTCAGAGACAAATGGAAGCAGGGTAGTGATCTTGAAGGTCAGTGCAAAGTTTGGCAACCACAGGAAGGCAGGATAGTCAGGTTGGCTCTAGAAGCTGAAGCTGAATTTTGCAAAATACTGCAGTCTACATTGAGACAGAAGCTACAGAACACAGCAAATTTATACATACAGCAAGGAGATTTTTAACATTTTGGTACCAAATCTCAATTTGAGCAGAAGTCTTTCCCCCTGGGAAGGCAGCAGAAGACAAAGCAACAGAAGTAAAAATTAAGAGATCAATAGTAAAACAAAACAGAGAGGAAAAGATGTCTCTTCATGGAAAAGCTAGGTAATTGCATAACTGTTCCAAGTAGAAGAGAAAAGGTCAACAGGCGGATGGCAGGCTGGTGCGCAGAAAGCCTGTGCCTAGCAGGGGACAATATTTCACAGTGCATTGGAAGAAAAATGAATGGTTATGCAGAAGTGAGTAAGAAAATTCCAAACTGTATGGACAATATGAGAAGCTGAGAAGGCCTGGGTAACACTATCCCATAATGAGACACAGTGTCATGGCGGGAGACATCCTCTAAACTGCAGGACATTTGAGGTAGCACCAAACTCAGCAGAGTGATGGGAACAATGTCAAAATTAACAATGAAGTTGTACCAGATGGCAGAAGAGGGAGTCAAGGCCAGGACTTGGCAAAAAGAGAGAAAATGTTTGCCATCAGCCTGTCTGGATAGCAGCAGGAGGGATGAGATATATGGGCAACCTGGAGGATGAGCAGGACAGTACTTACCAGAATGAAAGCACAGCAGTGAACAGACAGGGATTATACAGTGGGAGGTTGGTTCGAAGACCACAATATGTTAAAAAGTATAGAGTTGCAGCTGGTTTGTATCACAGACTGCTTTCACAGGACTATGTGAACTCTCTGGCCTCAGCAGGGGGGAAAAATGAAAAAGCAATTGTTCAAAGGAAAAATGCAATAAATCTTCTGGGAACTTAAAAAGGAACGAAGTTGCAGGAGGGATGAAGTTCAGCAGTAGCATAAGGAATGCCTGCTCAGCTCAGGAGCCTGGGGTTGTATTTCCAGGCTCATGGCTGATCTTGAGTATTTACTCTTTCAAAGCCCTTCCTTGGCTAAGTTTTGGATGGGGAAAAGCCCTCTCTATTCTCACTTTCCTGCAAGGTCTCAGGTAGGGAACTGTCCACCTCTCTACTTGGCTTCTAAGGCTGTGTACATTTTTTAAGAGTTCTCCCTTTTCTCCATCATGGGCTCTACTGGTAGTCTCCAAATCATTCAGTTTTCACAGAAATCTGTTATTCTGTATATTTAATATAACCCCCATAAGACAGAATAGACTGCATAATTTAATAGAGCTAGGAAGCACTCAGTTAAAATAGTTCTGCCAAATGTGAATAGTAGAATATTTGTGTTTGGAATGGCTGACTGGAGTTCTTTTGATCCAACCCCCAATTCCAAGCTAACTCCAAACCTAGATCAAAACTACTGGGGGCCTTGACAAACAAGTTCAGTATTATGCCCAGTGTAATGCAAGAGTGCTCTGTCCAGACTTCAGGAGACATTTTTTCACCATGGGGACAGCCAAGCTGGACAGGTCGCTGAGAGAGGTTGTGTAGTTTCTGGTTTTTGAAATTTCCAAGCCCAGACTGGATAAAGCCCTGAGCAGCCTGTTCTGACATGAGAGCTGGCCCTGCTCTGAGCAGGAGGTTGGACTAGAGACCTCCTGAGGTCTCTTCCAGCCTGGATTATCCTGGGATCATACGAGAGCTGTGCACCACAGCTAGTATTCATATATCCCACCCCCACACAGGAACTCCGGGCTGAATATTGGAGTAATTTATCCGTTTTGTTCCTAGTAGACAAACATTCCTAATGAACAAACATTCCAAGCACATCCACCTGTGAAAGGTAATCCTATGCTTTCAGGCATAAAGATTCAGCAAGGGAACCTTCGTAAACTCCTTCACAGTAAGCAAAGTTGTTACAAATTTAGTTTGTTTTTCTGCCATTGCTCTAAGTTCTCAGAGAGCTCCCTTGATACGTGATCATCTGTTGGCCCTGTAGACTCCCTGGCAAGCATCCCATTTCTAGGATCTATTATTAGTTTAGATGGTTGTAGGAAGTTGTATCTCAAATTCTTTTTGTCCTGATTTATTGTGTGCTTACATCTAACCAGACAGAAATTTTGATCCCTCCTGTTTTTTCTCATTTGGATATGACTTTAGGTTTTTGAAGGATGCCTTATTGCTCGTATTATCATCCTTCACCTTGCTATTTCACCTTGTCAACGCTTCTCTGCTTTTCCTAAAGTCTTTTTTAACAAGTGGAATGTATTTACTTTAAGCCTCTGCTGTGTCTTTAAATAGGCCTCATGCTCTTGATTCAGATGTCTCATCAAAAAATGAAGGATAATGTAAAAATAAATGACAAAAAATTCAAATATTGTCAATGTCCCAAGGGACAATGAAGACACAAGTCCTTCAGCTTGCTTGTAGAGGAGGTCGATAGATCCCCTGGTGTCAGTGGCTAGCGTGCCTGTGGCTAAGACCAGCTCTGATATGGTGCACCCATGTCACCTGATTTCAGACTGCTGTGAGGGAGGACTGTGAAAATTCTTACTAGGACCTCCCCTCTGTTGGTGGAGCCTTTGAACTCAAGCCCTGGCCCTTGGTCATTGCCAGAGCCACACTCTAGCTCTATCTGTGCCTGGCCATGTTTGATGCCCCAGTCCTGATCCACCAGCTTCATCACTGCAGACTTGTCAAGTGACTGGGCCTGACCCCCGTCATTGCCCCTGGACCTTCTTGTGTGGGACTGGGGGAGCTGTGCCTTGTTGGGAGATAGCAACCCTTCCTACCTTGCTGCCCGCTGTTGGCTCACCTCACTTTGCAGAGCTGTCACTCTCTTCCTGAGTCTGCGGTGAGGAATGACAGACTTCGGGGTGGCACAGCAGACCTTGGTGTGGGCAAAGTTAGCCGTTAACATTGTTAAACACAGCTGCACCAGGAAAGTTCAGGCTGCCAGTTTCCTCATTTCTCTCTTTCATTCTAGCGCTGAAGATCTGTAAAGCAAGTGCAAGCTCCTGTCAAACCTCGCTCTGGGACTGAAGGCTGTGGGGGTGAACAAGATGTTGTTGGGTGGGATCACTGCCTGCTGGTCTGTGCCATGAGAGCACGTCCTTGGCTGTTAATGAAGGTCAGAGTTTGATCCCAAGCGAATCACAGACATTAAATTTCTCAGAAGTAGCCATTTCTGTAGTAATAGCTAAATTATAGCCCATACACTGAATGAAACCAAATTAGGGCTCTGTGTGCAGTATTTATTTGGGCAATTTCACTTAACCTTGCCATCTTTTAATTCCTTGTATACCTTGATTTAGTAATTTCTGAAATTTTTTATAGTTCCATTTATTGAGAAGACCACAAGAGACCTGAACTGGGTAATTTTCTGTTTCTGCAGCTTTGTACTTTAATAGCAACAGAATCATCTGTACATAAAGTCTTTAAACAATAAACATCTTTTATCTGCAGTGGTTTAGATGTTTATTATCTTTGTAGCAGTTCATTTGCAGGACACAGCACCACCTTCACAAGAAATTGAATCGATTTGTAGTCAAAGCAGTGATTTTGGTTACTTTTTGATTTTGTAAGGAAAAAAGGTAACTTTTAAAGAAACAAAACATACATAGGCAGAAAATATTTAAAATAGTAATTTATCAAGTTAAAGATCTCAGTTTGACTGGACAGTGAAATGCTGGACTGTATATTAATATCAGCCCTTTAAAACTGCAAACATTAATATACTTCTAAGGAAACATACTTCACAGGAAAAATTAGTCTGTATTCCAGCCAGTTAGTGTCATGGAACAGATAATTGAATTCCTCGCTTTCTTGTCAACCCAGTAATATCATGTAACTCTTTTTCAAATGTTCATGTAATCAACAGTCTTTTTACTGGTCTGCATTTAATAGACTGACTCATTTTTTCTTTGAAAACCAGTCTTATCAGCATTTCTTCTGTTCTTCCAAAGTCTTCACAAAAAAGTTGTTTTTTTGGAATCATATCCCACAGGTTCCATGCAGCACAGAAACAAAACCCACTAAAGAGGTGGTGCAGATTTGTGCTTTATTTTCATGCAGCTTTTTTTAAGGAAAGTAAAAAAGAAGTATATTTTGAAAGAAACGGAGCCACTTACTACCACATCAATGGAAAGAAACAGCAAAGTTCATCAGTACACATTGCTCTTTGCTGCAGTTACTTGTCTGGTCCTTCTTTGAAATGTAGTATCATGGTGTGGAAGCAAAATCTGTTATCAAAGGCAGCCGTTGCCATGACTGCTAAGGCATGATTAACTCTTGCAATGCAAGGAAGTGCACTAAAGATAGTGACTGATGGCAGCTGCCTATGCCAATGCCACCATGGTACTGCGTACATGGATGGCAAAGGAATTGCTCTTGTTCTATACTATGATTATCAAGCTTAAGAAAATGAAGCACATACTTCAAAGTGAGCAGCTTTCAAGGGACTTTCAATCAGCATCGCAAATTTGGCTTCAAGTCTCCACAGACACAAAGTGGAATATCCTGATGCAAACTAAATATGGTCTTGCTAAGATGGTAGAAGCACTTAAACAATTCCCTTCCATGTCCCTATTGTAAGAATTTTTTTCAGGTATTTCTTTTGTTTAACATTGTCTGCGCAGTTTTGTACAACAGTTTAACTGCTTTATTGGCAACAAGAAAGGGCATAAAATCTGTTATTGCAAGTCAGAAAGAAACATATGCTCTATGCTTAATATGCAGGTGGAAAATATGCATTAAAATAATTTTTAAAAGCCCTTCACATTCAAGGGCCTTTTCTTTCCCTGCTTTTCTCTGTATTCCTAAACAATTGCTGGTACTGCCATAATGTAAAAATGTCAGGAGGGAAAAGATAGGAGGAACTGCTAAGGCTTTTCAGACCTATAACCATGGAATGGACAACAGGACATTTTCCTGCATGGGGGCACTCCTGTGGGGCACGTTAAAATCCAAGACACTGAACACATCCAAATCAATGGGGAATAAAATAAGGATAAATTTGAGGCACAGGAGCTCTCTAAACCAGCTTTACTACCAAGGTGTCTGTAATGGGGAGCTATGCCTTGAAAATTCAAGCACTAGGCAAAGCCATTTAAGGGGTTGTCTGACAAAGAGCCCATAGCCCTGCAAGGCTTTGTGCTGACTGTCCTCAGCAAAATCATCTCTCCACTGCCCACTGCCAGAATCAGCCAGTCATTGGTTGCCTCCCACTGCCACCCCAGTCGGTTCAGGGAAGGCGAGAGACCTGCTGGGTCCCTTAGCACTTGTCATATCAGCCCTTGCACACGCCCTTCTCCTCTTTGCTTCCGGCATCACATGGGTGTTTGCAACTAGGCATTTCACAGTTAGTTATCAACAATGTAAAATTCAACCTTGACTCCTCAATGCTCAGACTTGCACAGATTTTCTCACCCTGTAATTTGCTACATAGTCAGCAGTACCAATATCACGATTTAACACCAAAGCACTATAGCCTAATATTGTCCAGGCAGAAGCTAGTGAGACAGGAATACAACTGGGCTGCAACACGAAAGTGAGGTGCTAGCCAGGAACCAGGGCGTGAGCTGCCTCGCCAGGAACGAATAGTCCTAAGTCACTTCTACTTTTTTTCACGGTGCTTTGTTGCCACCTGATGGCTTGATGCAAGATTGCAAGAACGAAATTTTAAGACATTCTTTAAGCGCAGTTCTGCATTTCATTAGATCCACTGATAACTTCATAAAAAGCTTTTCAGCTCGAAGTCTTTTCATGCCTTGCTAACACAGGTCTCTGCTTCACAGGTAATAAATTACTTTCCTTCGAAGTGACAACCATAACTGTAATATGCGCACCAACTATATTTTACTTGTATTTAGAAGGAATTTCTCTTTGTCTTTTGCAATTTCCTTCCATAAGAGGACAAGATATCTGGAATATAATGACGTTGTCAGGCCTGGAATGGCCACTAACATTGTAATTCTGTGATGCTTGATCCATACATCCTGATATTCCTCCACTAGCCAAGATAGGCACTCCAGTTGCCCCCTCATCCTGGCCCTCCTGAGCACAGAAGCAGGTTTGCCTGTGTGACATAGTCAATGTCTGGCTTCAGGTGTGGTGTTGAAGCACAGGGATTCCCAGCAGGCACACTGGACAATCCTGACCACATGATTTGTGCATCTTTTTGTCCCTTTTCCCACTTCTACTATTTCTTGAGCCTACCTTTCTCTGTCCTTTCCTTACCTTTCGCCAATATGTCTCATTTAAACAATTCACCCCTAATTATCTTTTTCCTGAAGGTCCTAGTTTTCCTTCATGCATAGCCAGCTCTCATATTTTTGACACCCTGCCTAGGTGATCTCGGACCTATATAGTATTAGCCACGCTGCTGGTCTTGCAAAGCTCTGCTCCCCAAAAAGTTCTCAGTGCTCCCTCCAACCATCTTTTAAGTCTAGCTGGTTCTCACATCACTCCCTGCTAAGCACTGGAGAAACCCAGCCATCCCTCATGGCACTGTTCATAAGTTTAGTTGGCAATGTACATTGTTATCAGTCACATGCAGCAAATTATTGTGTCCAGTTGCTGTCAACATCCTTTTCAATGAGCGTAACCCCAGGTCAGGGCCTGCAGCTCTAAGAAAAAAATTTTGCCTACTCATTTCAGCTGGTTTAGCCATGTGAGAAGCTCTTACTGGCTCCTTAATTTCTTTTTTAAATACTGAGGCAAAAATCATGAGGCTGAAATCATTTGGAACTAAGGAACTGGGCTCTGCATTTATTGCTCTGGTGAAATCACAGTGGCTGAAGGGTGGGCTCTGCCTTGGGACCATCGATGTGGCTGACAGAGGTAAAGGGAACTTGGGTTAACTCATGTCTGGTCATAGGTATAGGTATGAAGGAGAACAGAAACTGGCGGTTGTCACCTGTGATCTTCACTTGCTTTTTATGTAGATGGAGGAAGATGCTACAAAGGGGACCGCAACAGGCCACATGCTTATCATACACAACACCTTTGGTTTGCAGCAGCTCTTAGACCTGAAGAAAACCACATTACTTATTGGCACTCTGAGGAAAGTGGCGGGGCAAAATTTGCCAGCTCTGCTTAGTTCTGTTCCCACAGGCTGGTTTTTTCTGAGGTGCTCTAAAGTGTTTCTTGAATCCACAGTCGGAGAACTTCTTCTGAGGGCACCACACGCACCATCAGATCACATTGCTCAGCTTCTTCATTGCCATATAGTATCAGCTGGGTGGGGGGCTCTGATACTTGCTGTAAAACAAACGCACTCAGGCTGATGAGCTGGTCTGTCCATCTTCTACTTTTCCCCACAAACCATTCCTTTCATCCTTCCTGCCACAACTGCCCAAAGACCCAGTGCTCAGGAAGCCACAACCCACAAAAGCTGCTGCCTGCGTTCTCAGTTGAACTGGACAGCACATTTAAGCTACTGCCTTAAACATACTCCTCCTGAGTGCGCGAGAAAAGAGGCTGCTTTTGATGATTGGTTTCTCCTCACCAAGGAGTTGAGAAGCTCAGTGCTGGTACCTGGGGACATGGAGCAGCGTTGCCTGTGACACAGCTGTTTTGTTCAGGTAGCAGCTTGTGAGGCAGGGTCAGTCCATGCCTCCCCAAGCTGCTCCTCCACAAGCACCAGGAGCATCTTCCCTGTTCAGGGCTCTAGGCCAAAGGCAGTGACAGCTGTGCAACCAACTCGTGTGCTGCCTGACCCCTGCAGCACAGGTCATCACACTGCCTGCCTCATGCTCCTATAATACCCAGCACCCTAAAAACCGATAAAGCACAACAAAAGAACTTACCAGTGTGTCTGGCAGGACTGCAACAGGGCAGCAGGAATACTGAAAGATTTTATTTGTTTTCCAGGTAAGGAAAGGCAGGGCCAAAGTAGCCACAGCAAAGACAGCAGAGATGAGGGCAGTAACCAGCCACATGGATGTCCCACCTAGAAATAACAGAAGCAACAAAACTTCTCAGAGAGACTGTGAGGACAAACTACTCGGTGCAGTCAGCCTGCACCCTCTGTGGCTGCTCTTCCCACCCACCCTGGTGAGATCCTTTGCCAGCACACTCCAGGAAAGGATACTAATGCAGTGCAGGGGGCTGCACTCCTGAGTCTTCCTTTTTTGCCTCCCCCAAGGAACAAATGGGCAGCACATTTGCAAACAAGACATGAGATATTGGGTGGAAATGAAAGGAAGAGCTGCTGGGGTATCCTTCTTGGGCAATGGGGAGGAAGGCTGGGTGTTACCTTGTGCCCTCACGCACTGTGTCTGGCTGAAGCTGCTACTTCTGTTGATTGCCTCAACGTATGTCTGAGCTTTTACACAATAATCAGGTCCTGCCTCCATGGTGTCCAGATGAACGACTGGGCTGACCTCTTTCACCAATTTCTGCTGCATCTGCCACAAGCCCAGGGGAGAAAGCATCAGAACACAGAGCAAGAACCTAACTGAGGAGTCCTAACGTGATGCTAGCCCACACTTTACTGGGAGAAAAGGAAGGAGCAGCAGGAGGTGTCAGAGAGGACTGTGTGAATAAGAGGGGAGAGAGAGAAAAGCAGCAAACAAGGAAGCACAGTGGAGCACAGAATGAGACCACACATGTCTGGAAGGGTAGGAGGGGATGGAAACAAGTTGCTGTGAGCCAAAGAGGCATAATGATGATGTTGGGGCACAACACCAGACCATGACCTACTCCCCTCATGTAAGGGGGATCTTGATCTTGACTGATCCAAGTTTTTGCTGGGATATCAAAATCATGCTGGTGCTAGCATGATATGATAGGAGTGCCAGAACCGTGCTGAGACAGGGGTGTGAGAGCTCTCTCATGACTAAAGCACAGACAGGGGATGAACTGGGCTAGTGAGGAATGAGTGAATTTGGTGTGTGCAGCTGTAACACTTCAGCAACCCTTAAACAGCATATGAACACGAGTACATCATTTTCTTGTAATAGGACTCCATTAACTGCTAGCAAAATGAAGTTGCTATTCCCAGTCTCCTCAGTCATGAGAGGACAGATAACAATTAACTAGTTGCTCCTGAATCTTGCCGTGTTGCAGATGCAAAGCCTGCCTCACAGAAGGCCTGATCAGCCTCCAGTACCACACACATATGGGCACCTCCAACAAGCCAGTCGGGCTCTCCTAGCAGGGCAAGTCCTTCTTTCCATCAAAATGTCCTCTCCACAGAAATATGATCTTGAGGGCCATTAGTTTGAAAAGATTTCAATGACAAAATCAGGTCAGCAACTACTTCAGGTGTGTAATCTCTTGCAAAACCTCAAATCAGACATGTCAAATGTGACAATAATTTAAAAAAAATAATTTAAGAGTCCCAGCAGAGAAATTGGACATGAATTGACCAGCAAACCTGATGCTTGTGACAGTCCAGTTGGTAGAAAGTATTCTGAAGTTTGGAATTAATATTTAGGTGACTAATATATACCAAAGAATAGTTAACATTTTATTCATAAAAAGAAATCACATATAAATCTATAGGCTTTTTTCTAAGGTGTCAGAAAGCTCATGGACAAGGCTGATCTCATTTACTTGGGTTTCCAAAAGATAGTCAAGAAGATTATTTCAAAAGCTTATTAAGCTAATAGCCATGGGATAAAAAGACATCAGAGCTCTGAGTGCACTAACCAGGCTGGAATGGTCCTGACCAGCCCTGTCTGCCTCCCTGTCCTCACCCTCCTGTCCATGGCCCAGGAGCCCCATTTGAGCTCAGACCAGGACCTTCAGTCCCAGTCTGAGTTATGCTGGAGGTATGCCTATCTCCAGACCTGTCTCCAGCAGGGACCTCGGATATACGTTGTATGTAGCTTGTGTCCAGGATGGACCCTTAAGCACACTGCAATCTCATCCTCCAGCCCTGCCTCTGGTCCTATCTCCTTTTGCTCGTGGCTGTGGTCCCTGTAAAGACTCTGGGCCTGGTTCAGCGCTTGCCTTGTCTGGGGCTGATGATGGACCCTGTTACCAGTACTTGGTTCTGTCCACTGTGGTCAGACTCTGTGGGTTTGTGCTTCACTGGGGAGGGCACTGCTTGCACTGGGATCACCCTTTGCTTCTGGCTTGCCTGCTCACGCTGAGCAGCCCTGCTCTTGCTGCTTCCTGATATGAGAAAGACTTCTGTATGCTTAAATTGCTAATCCTTTCTCAGAGTGGAAGGAAGTCATGGTGGAGACCCATGCAGATCTGTGATCACCATCGTACTACTACAGATGATCAGGAAGAAAACTGAAAGCTGATACATGCTAATGGCACTAAAAACACCACTTCAGAACAATAAAGATGACAGCCATCTGTGAAGAACTGCAGGAGGATCTTGTAATAAAATGAAAAATGAAATTCAACACAGATAAATGCAAAATGATGCTCATGAGAATTTTTCCCCTTCTTTTTTACAGTGACTGAACCGTAAGTTGAGCATCTCTCATCAGAAACAGGAGCCTGGGGTTCAGGTTTCATGGAATAGTCAGCTCTGTGGTAGTCACCCATATTAACAATTGCTGGGAAAAGAAAAAGAGTGTGAAGACCTGTTTTGTTTTATGGTGCTAACTCATAGTGCTCCTGCACCTTGAACCGTGCAGGTTTACTCCCAGCCCACCTTGGTAAAGGCAAAAATAGCTGGAAGGGCTTCCATAGTGAACAACTGAGCAGTCTGGGAGTCCCTGGCCTGGAAAAAGATAGACAATATAAAACTATTAGAGAGGTGTGGAAAGTGCATAGGGAATAACTGTCTCTCTCCCTCCTAAACCAAGGCTGAGACTGCACAACAGTTAACCTGCAGAACTCCTGACTACAGAAAGGTGTACATACTAAAAGTTTACAGAGCTTGAAAACCAGAACAGATAAATTAATTGAAAAAAAATCCATCAAGGGTTATTAATGATACCATATCCAGCTCAGGAATTTCCTGGAGCTGTCTCTCTGAAATCTCAGAAAATAATCTAAGTGGAATTACACGCAGGCTCTCTCCTTATTATCTTCCTTGGTCATCTCCATTGCCCACTGGCAGAGAGAAGATACTGGGTTTGATGGTCCCAAGATCTGACTTTATATGGCTGCTTTCATGCTTTTACGTTCTTAGGCGCTATGGAAGCACCAAGTTCCCGGAAGAAAAAAAAAAAATTGATGTCTAGTGAAAACAGGAGGACCTGAATGGAACATAAATTGTCACTGCTTCAGTATTACCCAGGTGTAAGCAATGCCCTCAGCTAAGCAAGTTACAGCTCACTGTCACAGGCAAGCTGTTTTACAAAAAACTCCTGAGAAAACTTTGTCAGCATCTCAGTGTGACACCTTAATTGTGTGTCCAAATGATGTTCAGAGAGGAAAGTCAGCATGAACACCTTCCGTTCTTGACATCTGGTTTCTTTCAATAACTGAGGTCCCTGGGGGATTCCTCTTCCCAGAGAAGGAAATGTGGAAAGAATGGACAAGCTTCTCCACGGGGGTAAGAGCAACCCACTGGTACGTGCAGAGGAATTTGGCACACGCTGGTTCCAGGCAGGTCCTCCAGCCCAACAGCAGGAGCTCGGACTGGCAAAAAAGCCCTGGGCAATGTCTGCATGCTTTCACTCTATAAGTATGTGGGCTCTCTGTTATTGCCCAAAACCCGAGGATAAAACTCACCCTACTCTCCTGGCCCTTCTTCCAATAGAGAACACAGAACTGAAAGGCAGGCCCCATGTCTTCCAGCTCCACTAGTAAATGACACCCATCTGCTATGACCTTCATCAGAGGTGGGGTCAGGGAAGCTGCCAACACAGAGAGAGCACCATTATCACATCATAGGCAACCCTTAAAAACTGTCTTCCTTTTCCCAGCTAGGAGAGGAAGGGAAGCTGCAGTCATGAGCATAGTGACATTAATCTGGAATAATAGGTGGTTGCTTCAGTGGGGCAGAAACTTGTCTCTGCTCTGCTTCCCAGTAAGTCTAGATACAGTAGCAGACTTTGAGCAGGAGGAGGACCATGACTGGCATTGCAAACAGGAGTTTGGCAATAGCTGAGTCTCACAGAACTTGAAAGGTTTTGAATTTTCTCCAGTGGAAGAAGTGGCTGGCCTGGGGGTCCCGTGTGAACAACAGCAGCAGAACCAGCTGGGTGACCAGAAGCTGAGACACCAGATAAGGCCAGTTCTGCTCCTGGGCATTAGCTTAGCACTAACATGCAGAACAGGAGCTGTGAAACCACTGCTTCTTCATGGGAATTTTGGCAGTTATTCAAAGGTGAAGGAAAAAGCAATATGAGCCTCAGGATAACTCTGGCAGTTCACATGAATCCTGATTATCTTTCAGTATCTACACTGTTTTAGAAAGACCTGGGCTGGTGACCTGCTGTGACTTAAGTTTTTGTAAATGTATGCAAGTAATTCTGTAGGTGATTTGCTTCATGCTTACTTTCATTTTCGAAGCTTGGTTCGATCTGGGATTCTGCTGCGAGGAGTATTAGTGACACAATCAGAATCAATCAAGCATGGATGAAGCTACACACTGTACATTTGCGAACTGGGAACCAAGGCAGTACAGAGATCATACTTGCACTGCTTATCTATGCCATTCTTGACTCTGTTGTAGGTGAAACTGGTTTCGACCTTGCTTTCAAGAAAGGAAGGAGAGCAATGTATAGCCACATACAGAAGAGATATTCTTAACAGAATTTGCTTTTACATCCAGTGAACTGTCATTAATACTAAGCAATATAAAAACATAAAATCCAAGTATGTTCATGATAAGTGTGCCACGTATGGGAGGCCTGGAAAACTATTTTATACTTTTAAATTAAAAGCTGAGCATCTGCTTGATACTATGACTCAAAATTTTGAAAAGTGGTAGCATTTGCAGGTTAAAAACAAATATCGGGCTAATGTATTAAGAAATGGACATTGCAAGAAGCAGCTACTAACCAAACAGGAACATTTATATTTATCTCTGTGCTGGCACACTGGATACCAACTATTTGAATTTTGATAAAAGAAGAAGTAAGACTGACTAAATTGTTAGTTTTAGAAAGAACCTTTACAAGTCTTTTCCATGTGTTATCATACTTCATGTGTCTCTACACCTAAGGCTTTGACACTGGGGCTATTTAGTCTAGAAGTACTGTGGGCTATGCTGATGCCCTGAGTGTCTATGAACCACATACAGAACCTGTGGGCTGTGCTTTGAATTCCTGAGTTCCTCTCAGACTTCTTCCTCGGCTAAAACTGATGACTGCTGCTGATCCCAGACTGAGTTGCACTTCAATAGCGACCTCAACAGAGGTGTTCCACCACAGTTTTCAGCTGACTGCATGGCAGAGAACAGAGGTAATGATTCCAGAGAAACACTGGAAATAGTATGCTACTGTTATGCTGCAACATGATCCTTGGGCTGAGCTGGGCCTAAAGCTCTGCCTGGAGCTGGAAGGATATGGAGAAAATACCCTGCACTGCTAGGACTGCAGCAATGTTGTGGTTTCTATTTTTCTTTCCTCTTCTGAGGTTACTTCATATATCTGACAACATGGGAGGAGGGAATCATGTCTGGAAGGGAGCAGCGTTTCCAGGACAGCATGAGGCAGATGGATGACTGTTTTCTAGAGTGAGTGCTTCCATAGGATCAGGTTTTGGATCTTCAGAACTGACTAGGTGACATGGATTAGATGGAGCATTGACAGCAACCCTAACTGATCAGGACTCTTCAAAATCAGGGGCAAGAATGGCCAACTTGCCAAAAGAAATATCTGGTGTCTTCTTACCTTATCTTTGAAGCCCTTGAAATTCAAGCCCTGTTAAATTTGGCCCTGCCTCAGGAGGAACTCAGGTCCAAGAACACAGAATAGCTCTCTAAGAGTGAAACCCAGCCTGGCATGAGAGGAGCTGAGTAGGCTGTGATCTGTGTGTTGATGGGCTTTATGTGACATGCACAGTACACATGCATGCACGTGAGCAATCCCTCAACACCGAACTCTGAGAAATTAACATGACTGACGTAGCTTAAGCCAAATAGCAGAACTCACTTGTGATGCGATTGAAGAAACCTTTCAGCGTGCCCCACTCTGATCTTCTAGCACCAACATCCGCCCTTACACGCAGGTTATAGGCCACAGTGGCTGAAATATCTTCTGTGACGTTACACACTGTGGCTGTGATGAGTGAACATTCACAGATCGGAATCCAGCTCTCATTGGCATACTCTCGTTCATATTCCCTGAGGAGAGGAAAAGAAAGCAGACAGACAACAGTCTGATGGGAGATCTATCTGTGACATGGGCTAAGGCTGATTGCTAGTTCTTTCCAGGTAAAACCGGTACTGGGATACATTGGGGCTGAAATACCAGGAGTGTATGAAACCAGTATGGGTGTGTTTTAGATCTTATCTAGATAAAATCTCCCAGAGACAGCTTGTTCATGAGCCAAATGCAGCATGATACTGTAGGAGGTGGGGATAGCCAACGCAGTGTTGATGCATCAAATCCTGCCCACTCACTTGACTTGATCATCCCTGGTAAAACAGAATTCCAAAACCATACTGTGATACAAGTCATAGCTCAAGATGTATCAGAAACCTCCTGTAATGTGTGCTAAATGTTTAAAAGATTAACACTGAATAAATCTCAAATGTTTTCTCTTCCTTCTTTTAAGTAAACTGTTGCTAATCTTCCTAACTTTCTAAATCTTTGGACAGAGACAGTTTTCATATGTGGGCTTAATGCATATTTAGGTATCTATTAATCTGTAAACAGTCTCAGAATAGGAGCAAAAGGACACCACACCTCCCCAGCTTGTGATCAACAGTGCTGGAGTATAAAACTTCTCTTACGCCTGTGAACTGAACAGTGCTCAAGACATCCTTACAGTGCAGGATTTTAAGTCTAAGTAAACAGTGTTCAAAGAGAAAAGAAAAAACCCAGAAGTTACCCCTGAAACTCCACAGAGTATCTCACAGTTTCTCCCTGGATGATCACAGGACTCCAAGTTAAGAAGTGTTTCATGTTGGTAGAAAGAATAGAGATATTCTGAGGTGCTGGCAACAAAGCATCTTCACCTATAATTCCCAGCAAAAGAAAAGAAAGAAAAAAGGTATATGAATGTACTAGAAAAAAAGCTTAGAAGAATAGTGCAAATCTGTGTTTTGCATCAGAAGTACACCCTCTCCATTTCACTACTGTCACTTCAGTGTTCGAAAGCATTTTGCAAAGAAGAAATGACAACCAAAGAGGAAATGACAGAGCAATTAGGCTGGCACTGCTTACAGAATGGCAAAGCATGCCTTTTCATTATTTCAGAGGTTTCCATCATATCAGCAAAACACTGAGAAAAAGTCAAGCTTTTATAAAGCCATCCAATTCAATTTAATGAAGTCAAGTAACAGATACTCTATTGCACTCTACAGACTGTTTCACTGGATGTTATGGTTTGAAATGTGCTGTTTCTTTCCAGACTTGACTGGGTTGGACCCTGTAGAAGATCCTAGCTCTGGCACAGCTTTTTTCATGTTGCAGGATTCTAATGCAAGTGCTTGTAGGCTGCAATCAAAGCACCTCTTAATAGAATAAACGTATTCAATGGACTATAAATGAAATTACTACGTTACTCTGAGATCGTCAAAGCATAAGTATGGGTTGGTACCTACAGTGTAGTTAATTTTATCCTATGGCATCTTAGCATAAAATCCTTAGCAGTGTTTGGACTAAAGCACAGAAGGCAGGATTTCCCATGGGACCACCCTGCACTACGCTATGGGAACAGACTTATCTTTGTTCCGCCACTTTCCAGTCCCAAGAAAATTATGTTTTCTCTGCCTAGCAGGGAATGGTTCCCAAGGAATCACTGGAAGGGAGGAACGGATGGAACAGTTTCAACCAACCCAGTGTAGCAGTGGTCATTTCTACACTCTCCCAGAAACATGGTAACTGTTCTTTCACAATATATGTATGTTACCTAGAGATTATTTCCTAAGCATTTTTTTAAAATTACATTTATTTCACTTAAAGACTAATGGAAGATAGACCTTGTTAACTGTCATTAAAAAGAGGGTGTCTTCTTTTAAGCTGTGTTTACAAAGTTAACCCTTTAATGTCAGTTGTTCTACTCAGGATCAAAACCAGGTTGACAAGTCCATGAACAATGTTTTCATGATTATTCTTTTAAAGCATTGGAACAACATTGGTCCTCTTTCTGCCCTTAGCATATTCCCTGTATTCATATCTTTATATAATCACTAATGATGTGGAGAACCTCGATGCCAACCCTTTCAATGATTCTTTGGCATAAGTTATATGGATATGTTGACACAATGCTCAGCTGTTCTTTAAACTAAAAGCCAGGTATCTCTGGGATGAGAAGCTTTCTTCTCCTTGCCATTTAGATAATGGAAGAGTCACTGTCTGCCATATCAGCAGTTCTATTGTTTCTGGCTTGTTGGGGGTCCATACTAGTGTCAAGTCACGTTTTGTCTTTAAAAAAAAAAAAAAAAAGTCTTTACTGACTTTCACTCTGCAGCTGAACCATACATTTGGTCTCTTGTATTGTCCATACTTCTCAACATTTAGATTGTTTGCTACTACTCTTCTGATCCCTGGCAGTGCTCAAGGCCAGGCTGGATCAGGCTCTGAGCAACCTGCTCTAGTGGAAGGTGTCCCTGCCCATGGCAGGGGGGTTGGAACTAGATGATCTTTAAGGTCCCTTCCAACTCAAACCATTCTATGATTCTATGGTACTTTTCCTTGTACTCTTGGTTCCCATGTTAATTTGGGGAGTTGGCATACCTAAGTGTGTGAATTCTGCAACACACTTCAGTTACATGATCAGACACTGGTTTTTCCACATGACTCATGCACGTAATGATGTTCCAGGTCTGAACAGGGGTGAACTGCGCTGGAGTGTTTCCAAAATTTTTAAGTCCTTGACTTTAGGACTTTTTGGATATATACTTTTTTTGTGTTCAATAGTACTGAACTTACTAAGTAAGCTTATTAAACTGCCTGGAAACCCGTTTTAAAAACAGAAGATAGTTCTGATTTGGACTATTTTCCTTTTAATGGCCCAAAGATTATTTTCTATCTGGTTGAGACCAATCTTCATTTCCTGGCTATGCCTGGCTTAGTATAATGTTTGCCTGGTTTGCTGGCAAAACCAGTGACTCTCCTGTTGGCACAGTGAGATCTGTCACATCACTTCAACTGAACCACAGAATCTCGTATACAGACACTAAGATTTCTTCCTTTCATTAGGAAAAACTCTGGGCCTAATGACAGTGCATGGGTCTGTATATTAAAAAAAAAAACAAAAAACCACTGGTTGAAGTTTCTGTTGGTTATTAATAGATTCAGAATGGGCACAAATTCTGCTACTTGTAAGAACTCTTCTCCAAGAAAAATAAGAGATATAAAAACCTAATACTCGTGTGTTATCTACAGAGTGTGTTTGCTGATTTTTACAGGGCCACATATGTTCTGTGGCACAGCCATAGCACACAGCAGCTATTCATTCAGTACCACGGAGTGTTTCCAATTTAGTGACAGAAAACTAAGTCTCCAGCACTGCAGGTAAGATGGTGGTGATGAGGTATAATGTTATGGACAGACAGTTCACATGAATGGTGCAATAATTTGGACATGTGCCTTCACATGAAGGGAACTGCATCCTTAGGGAAAGGTATTTACCTTCCATAATCAAACAATATAGAAAGAGGTATCTGTGTGGGCATAAGTATATGTATGTATGCGCATGTAGCTGTTAAAGGTAAAAACTATAAGATTTTGTGCTTAGAAAGTTAAATAATTAAATAACAAATACACTAAAGTGAAACTTATGATTCAGCTTTAGTATGACTCACTTGATTGTATGTATAGAGATGTTTGTAACTGCATAACCATGCTCTACTGCAAACACAATGGACAGCCCTCAGGACTGAATCAAAAAGGTGTGAAGCTAAAACCTGAGATCTTTTAATCCAGTACAAAAATTAAATGGGGTCCCTGACCAGTAAAAGAAATAATGCACTTCCCTACTTTCTGCCTGGGACCCAGAGCTATGCTGAAAGCTGTGGTTTGGAAGAGAGGTTCATGCTCTTCTAAAATACTGTTGATAGACATAGCGCATCCTGTGTCATATCCAAACAAATTATATTTGTGGTTTCTCCAATCCATCTGTTGCAACAGCCCACAAAACGATTGCAAGCAAGTACATGTTTAACACTGGGAGAAAAGGCAATTCTAGGTTTTATAAACAGGGAAAGCACTGAGTATAAATGGTAAAGTATGTTGTTTCAGTACTAAAATACTCCATTAACTCTGGTCTATACATTTTGAAGGGGAAAGAAGCAACAATCATATGAAGTGTAGGACAGAACTGGACAGAGAGAGCAGGCAGGACCCAGAAAGCTGTTAGCCCAAGGCTGCGTACCAGTTCCATTTTATTTTGGATTCACAAGTAATATGTAAATAGCCTCACAGGAAAAGCCCAACTGGTGTCTTTCAAGTCAGGGTACTGACTCTTACCCTAGCACTTCCATTCATGCCAGAGAAAAGACATGTCCAGATTTTCTCTGTAAATAGCATTTTTGCCTCCTACCCTATCAGCAGTATATTTCATTTACTTTGTTACATGAAGAATGAATTCCAGTTTAGAATGGTGATGACCTCTCTTGTTTAACATTTTTCCCCTCTTTGTCTGAAGGAACTTACAATTAAAAAAAAAAAAATGATCAAGTCCAGTAGAGTCTTTTTTTTCAGTTTAAAATGCCTCAAATAAACTCTGATAAAATTCCATTGCTCTGGGACAGATAGCAATACCGTTCTTTCTCTGTAAATACAGAATGCAATAATTCTTTATCATGACTACTTCATCATGACTTGGTGTTACTTCATCACTAGTATCACCACAACTTACTGTTAAATGTGAACTCTGCAAAATTATTAATAAAATCACCTCTTTATTCATAGTAGCCTCTCCTTTCAGGGGCTCAACAAACACAAGAAGAAACAGTAACTCCAGAATCAGTGCTGCATAGCATTCAGAAGTGCTTTTAGCTCATCTGTACTTTTTCTGGCATGACCCTTAAAATTTTATATACAGGACTGAGAAATCCCTCCTTACTGCTGTGTAAGTATTGTCTTTTAACTTCCAAGCATTGTGCCATTTGATCTCTTTTTTTCTAATCTGGAGGACAACAGTCACCAGTTTCTTGTCTCTTTGAGCACTGTCTGCCTCTCTGCATTTGAGGAAATTCCGGTGAAAAGGAAACTGACAAGAGAATTCTGTGCTCTAAATATTGGTGACAAGAAATGAGAGTAATGTCTGTAACACCCCAAAAAGCTAAAGAAATTTCTTTGTAAGCTAAATGGTGACAATGAAAGCCATACATCTTTAACTCCTAGAAACACAGCATTTCAGACATCAGTAATAAATTATGCTAAACAATCTCTTTGGCTGTAATTCTAACCTGAAGGCTCTGGGAATATCACCCTTCCTCGTTTGCTGACTGCACAAACTGACTGCAAACGGCGATAGTGCATACTGTTAACAAAACCCTAGTGCACACCCCCCTTGCCTGTTTTTCTCCCCAGCGCCCAGAATGCAAAGCCTGGACTTCCCTAGACAGGAACACGCTGCTAACCTGCTGTCTGCTCCGAGCAACTGCAGGGCGGATTTAGATGTAAACAATCACATGACGTTCTTTGCTCAAAAAGGACATTAGGACACAAATTTTCATATTTCAGGTCCACCCCACGAGAATGAGGGACACAATATCAACTATCCCACCTTTCTCTCCTACTGTCAGTGTACAAGACAAAATTGGATGAGTCTGCAGCTGAGCAAGGCTGGCAGTCGCTACACACACAGCAGAAACATCACACAACTAGCCAGGCCTTAAACAAAAATACAGTAAAAACAAAACCAGATTTGTTTAAAGAACACTTGCCCAGCTTTGCCATCTTTAAAAAAAAAACATTTGTCATAATCTTCCCTATTCTATAGAATAAACTTTCAGAGCATATGCAACCTGGTGCTGAGTCAGTGGTTTCCGTACCTAGCAACTAAGAACTATAAATAATTATCTAAATTGTTTTGCTGGCCATGAAAGCTATACAACTATTTTTTCTGAGGCACAGAACAAAATGGAGCAAGACACAACCTGAATTCAGGAGCTAAGATGGCACATTTAGAAAGACGGAACTGAGAAAAATCCGAGCACAGTGGCAAGCCATGTTTGCTTTCTAGAAGACCGGCAAAAACACCGAAGTGTAGTCAGGAGATCTAAAGCCAAACTCCTTCTAGAAAAGCCTAGCATTTACTTGAGGAAGATCAAAAATTGTACAACCTCCTTCCAGGGTGAAGGACACCCTCAGTGAACATTTTTGAGCTATTAATTAAAACTTCATACCCTTCCTCTCTGACCCTGCATCCACTCCACAGGCAGGGCATACCCTGTGCTCAAAGAGATCAGCATTTAAAAGAGGACTTGAAAGTTCAGCTTCCCACAGAACAGCAAAAGAGCAGAGAAAAATACAGCATCAGTAAGATAATTTCCTTCAAACTGAAACTCCCATTTAGATTTCAGAATTGACTTGCAGAACTTAGAACTTATGTATGGTCTTTTTCTAGTATTAATTTTAGACAAAGAATTAAAATTCAAGATCACCTGACCTCATACTATTTGGCTTAAGTTTTGTAGAGGCATGTTTAACAAAACGACAAAAAACTTTTTGTTTCTCACAACCCCTTTACCTTCTGACTTAAGTCAACTGAAGATATTTTAGCCATTTACCTGTGAGATTTGGTGCAATCAGAGCGCAGAGGAAGAAGCAGATGTGCTTTAATGACATTTTGCTCACTCTTGTTGCCTTTTTCCACATTCATACCCTGTTGCACAGCTCAGAAATTTCCCTTCCTGGACAGGGAGCCCTATCTGAGCCAGCCATAATGTGAGAGAAGTGAAGACGCCAGGGGAATATTGCAAACACTGCTTCTCTGCCTGTCTGCACCAATGCCAAAGACGTACACACGTTGTTTCTAAGGGTGTAGTTACAGGGAGTGCCCGGGTAATCTTACGCCAGCATTTCTTTACAGGTCTGTGCAACCGCTCAACTAGATGGCATGACTCCGTTTCACTTACCAATTATGTGTATTAAAGATGTTATAAGGAGGAAACAGGATTCATTGGACAATTCCTTGTAGCTTATATAGCTATAAATGCTCGTTTTTCCACTCAGCCCCCGAACTAGATAAATCCTGATGCTTCTGAGCACCAGGGAAGTTCCCCAGTATTACTAGGGCATGACTGTAACCACAGACCTTGCACAAAGGATTGGTGAAGGACTGCGTGCCTTTGGGCTGGCAGGAAGGAGTTGTGTGCTCCAATTTATCTTTGAATACTATTTTTATGGCAGCTGTGTTGGGTGTGTACTGAGGAGGACATTGTTTTCAGATCTGATTTGGTGCAGGCACATGTATCCCAAGGTTTTTCCATCTTCCAAAGCCCATCATTGCTCACCATCTCACCTTTTGAGCAAAAAGGCAGGCTCTTCAACTAGGTGCAGCTTTGAGACCTTCTTAGAAACCCAAACCACCTCCTGGCTCCAAGGCTGCAGCAGCAGCTACCGGTGTACTTGTGAGGCTCATTTCTTCAGCAGCCAAGGGAAAGACAGAGTTTAGGTAGAAGCTTGTTATGTTCTGCGAAAGGCCACTTAAATTAAATGAAACTCTGACTGTACAGATAATGGAGGAAGAAAGCCAAATCCTACCAAAAGCTTTTAGCTCTGATAAAAGTATTAGAAACCTCTCCTCTAAAACCTCTTCCTTTTCCTCACAGTTGTCACCTTAGAAAGGGCTTTTATATCTTTAAAAAATTCTCTCTGATACCTTTTAATAGCAAATACATGCCTATTGTTTTCGGAGGTGAACTAAAGGGATCTGTCAAAACACATTTAGTCCATACTTTCTGAAGAAAGAAAGAAAGGATCTTTTATTTATTTATGAAAGAATAAAATTAATCACAGGTCTCCAGATTCTCAGACATCCAGGAACAGCACAAGCAGCTACACCCCAAAGTTTGCTCCTTCCTTCTATCCTCTCCCTTCCTTCCCTCTTTCTTTCACTTCTTCCTTTCTCTTTCCTTAATTTCTTTCTTTGCTTTCTCTGCCCTCCCTTTCCTTTCCTCTTTTCTTCCTTACTTCATTCGTTCTGTCCTCTTTCCTTCTGCCCTTCCTTCAATTCCTTTCTTTCTCTGTTCCTATCTCCCTTTGTCCCTCCATCCTTACTTTTCCTCCTTCCCTCTTTGTTTGGGACACACCAAAAGGCACATGCTTCTGTATGTTTCCCAAACATGGGAATGTTTTCCTTCTATGGTAGAAGCATGTTCCTTGAAAGTATTTCATAGCTTTCAGGTAAACTTTTATCTTCTTGCTTTTCATTATCCCAGTCTCCTACTATTTTTATCAAATGTCTATACAGAGAACAAAAAGGTAGATTATTGTCCTGATTGACGTCATTGTTGTGAAATGCATGCAATGTCCAAGAGGAAAACATGGATGTGTTTACAAGTATTAGCAATAAGATACTATGCTTTTGCTGTGAAGGAAAGTAAGTATTTGCAGAAGAAAGGCAAAATTAAATCTTCAGTTGAAAAAAATCTATTTTCTTCTTGTACGAAGAAGGTATAAATAAGGTAATCCTGAGTTTTGAGCTATCATCAGTTAGGCCTGGGTAGCATACCTGATTCTTCACTGGTTTATATCCTGTGGTGTCATAAACATGGGTGTATACACTCTGATTAAATATTCAGAAATGAATTGAGAAGTATCTCAAAACCCACATAATCTGTCATGAATTATGCTTCATACCATTCACTTTATTACTGAAACAGATGCACAGAAAAGTTTTGCAAGAAATTTATTGGGATCAGGTACATAGCTAGAAGTTTTCCTTTCCAAAGATTTCTTGCTGTCTGTAAGCCAGTTAGCCTCTTTTTCAAAGGTGGGGAAAATGAATACAGCCCTATATCACAGTTAATCAGCACTGAGCAATAAAAGAGGTAGAGTGAGTCTGCCATAATAATGAGGATTGGAACTGCCCTGAGTTATCAGCAAGACTCTAAAATGAAAATTATAATATTACACTATATTTCCTTCCTTGATTATAGCCACCTTAAGGCACAACAGAAGCATAGAAATGGATTTGTGGGGCACCTAAAGAAAACTTGAGGTGGAAACAGAAGGTAGTGCATATACAGGGCTAAATTGTGCAAAACTGAAGGCTTGGGATAGAAGTGATTATTCAGATTACAGCAGCAATAGAATAAAAGAATACCTTCTGAGATTTTTCCCTTATTTGGAAATGCTGTATGGAGTATTTGGCTTGAAAGAGATGGAAGTACTCTTTCCATTTTAGTGTTTTGCTTTCAGAATTTTATCAGTTTTACAAGTCATTATGAACTTGCTGAAACAAATGTTTTGATAATATTTCCTTCACAATTTTGGTTCCATTAATGTTTCTGTGAAATATTTTTACATTATTAAGCATGTATTTCTAAGGATAAAAATCATTAAGCATGTGCTTCTAAAGATAAACATCTGTCTGATCAACTTTGGTTTGTAATGCTTGCCTTTTATTTCAGGTAATTCAAGCCGTTAGTTACGCCAGTAAGCCTGGATGTAGAGACCTGATTAAGTTCTTTTCTCACTTGCAGGTTTGTAATCTTGGATAAGCAACCTCAATTTTCATCACAAAACAGAGCACTGGACTTAGTTAAAACAACTTAAGGTGCCAAGAAAAAACACAGAAAAAGAAAAATTCACAGGTCAGTAGGAGTCAGTTTTGAACTGGAACCGGATCAGTAAGAAACTATGGGCAAATTCCAACCGTTGCCTACTTTGGAGGTATTCTGGATTATTTTTGCTCATACAAATCAATCCAACATGTTGCAAAACTATATTTGGATGGTCAGTTTAGCACAGTTTACCATCAGCATCATAATCACTGGCTGAGGACGACAGAAATGTGATTCTGTTGCATCAAATTTGACTAACGTAAGTTTGATGGTACTCAAAATCTACATCCAGAAAAAAAGAGACTGTACAGCCTTTGACATGCTGCTTCAAGTCAGCCACCAGTTTAACCTTCCCAGGAAACAGCGGAGAGCTGGACAGAAGGGAAATTGGCAGAATATGTAAACAGAGTTGAGCTTTTAGTATGTCTGATACAAATGAGGACCCCTAAAATAAATTGGCAATAAATTGGTTTATTAATGCTTGTGTAGGCTTGGCTTTGCAAGTGAAAATCAGCAAAAGACAGACAAAGAGATACTGAGAAACTGGAATTTTCCATGGAGTTTTAACAATTTTTGTAGCTGCTCATGAGGAAAAAAACCTGCCACTACTAGAAAAAGGAAAAATTGATTGCCCTAGGGCCGGTGAGTGTAGTTCTGTTTCTGATATGTGTGACTGAACAGGGGAATTCGAAAATAGGTCATGACATTTGCCAAACATTTGCAACAATGATCATTCAGTTTGTAAAAAAGAGGAAATCAACAGTAATGCAGAAGGTAAGGAAAACAGTTCAATTATTTGCTACTATTCTGGAAAAAAAGAAAAAAAAAATTGCTCAAACCCCAGAAGGACGTTTACAAACATAAGGCTTGCTGATAGATATGCCAACATTTCCTAAGGGAATACCCAAGTTAGAAGGATATCAAAGCAAAATATGTACATCTGGTTGGTTTGTTTACATTCTTAGTAAATCACAACAAGTTCAGCTGTGAGGCTAGCTGTTGTGTGTAACAGATTTGCTAGGTGAGTGGAAATCACAGAACCAGTTAAGAAAGCTTGAGAAAAAAATAAGTGTGTTGGGGAAGAAGTAGTTACCGAGTTGCGCCATGCATAAAGCTCAGTGTGGACTAACATAGCCAAGCATCAGCATAAATAAGCTGCTGAGCTTCCTGCTGCTGGTAAATAAACTATGTTGATCTGGCTGAATCAGGCGTGTCTATATTGCACTTCAGTGGCATACCAACTACTGCTGTTGTTTACGAGTGGGAACAAGGCTGACAGAAGAAAATAAATGACTAGAGGAAGAAGTACTATATTAAAGCACAATTTTAAGTTCTTCAAAGAGAAATTATAGCACTACCTGAAAGAAACTCCTGGCTGTGGTTAAATCTAGAAAAGATTTTCAAAGCTCTTTATTGGGAAGAAGTTTCATCAGGACAGACAATACATCCTTGAAATAGCCCTTTAAATTCAGGAGTCTCGAAAGATAACTTTAGTACTGGCTGAAAAAACTGCAGTGCTGTGCTTTCACAGATGCTTATGGGCTCAGGCATACAGGTAATAAGGAGCTTTCTTCAAACTGGGACACTAAGTGCAAATACTGCCTTAAGTGGAAAACCAGGAATTAAGTGCTCAATGAAATGAGTGTGCTCAGGAAGAGATAGTCATGTCTTGTTTCCCATAATCAGTCAAACAACAAAACTGTTTTATCCATCCAACTCTCTCCCGAGACTCTCATCTCTACTTTTTCAATGCTTCCAATTATGTAGGTATTAATTTAGTCCTTCCATTGAATGGCAATCTATAATACAGACAAGATGAGTACAAGAGCTGCTGCTGTAGTACTCAAAATGACCTTAGCTGAATGCCTGATTTTCTCCTTCAGTTTTTCAGCTAGCATTTTCTCTGTAAGTATTAGAGACCCAGAACGGGACAAAGGATGGTATCACAGAAGTTTACACATCAGTAGATATGGGGATCCTGTCAATGGGCTAAGCTGAATAATTCTGTTTAAAAATAGGGCCAAAACCTCTAAATGTCATTTTTGTGTTCAGATGATCATTAGCAAACACTTGATCTCCTTTGTTAAAATGTATGGAATCCCTGAAATCAGAGTGAAACAAAACAGCTCACTCATATTTATTTAATGCTTCCAATCCCAAAGGAACTTGTAGGCTTAATTTCACATGCAATGGTTTATTAATCCTTCACGAAGCTGCTTCTATGTATGTAGCAAAGTCTAGTTGGCATCTAACTAATACATAGCAATGTACACACAAGTGTATAGGAGGGAGGGGAACTTTTGGTAGATGCTGAATTTGGACAGGCTGTAACTTCCATAAGAAATGTGACGAACAGTATGTAGGTTCAAGAATGTACCTCAGTGTTCTGGTATTGAAGCATTAGGCTGCACACACTCAGCGTTGACCATTTTTCTCTTGGCGTTCTGCAAAAGTTTTCCTAAAACCTACATCAGAAGGAACCTATGTCTATTTTAAAACAGAGTAACTTTGAACAACCATACTGGCTGTTCACTCTGTGCTGATAGACGGACCATGGTTTGGCTTGTGCTGCAGAATAAGTGAGGCCTTATGTTCCTAAGCCTGTGGCTTCTAAGGTCAGGAAGGGAGCTGCTTGTGGTGTTACAGCATGCCAGCTAGGAAAGCTTCAGCTCTCCTCCTCTTCCAGTTTAGTTTGCACAGTTCTGCAGACACAATTGTAAATTGTATCAACAGGGGCACAGAGATCTGGGAAAAGGGACTTCCTATGAAGTAGGAAACAGGGACTCTGAAGGAGCAAGTACCTTATGCTCAGGGTTCAAAGCAAACCCACAAATGAACAATTTGAGCTTAATACCAGAATGCTGTGATAACCGAGTGAAAAATTAAGGGAAATAGTGGTTCTAGCCAATCCTTGCAATTTGATTTGTATAATGCATTGCTTTGGCCTGATTCTCAAACAAGTTGGAATTTATTTAATTATTATTAAGTGTTATATCATGATATGCAGAAGAGCTGACTTTCAAGACCCTCAAAACAAAAAAAATATGTTGCTAAAATGTCTGTAGTAATCTATTATAGAAAATAGCTTTTTACCCCTTTACAAACATTACATTACAATATACAAAAGTATGGGTATAGAAGGAAGGGGAAATTCACTGTGAAGCGCAGAAAGGGTGAGAGACAGTGTATGCTAAATGTTCCTGGGGTCAACAAGACCATAAATGGTCAACAGGATTTAGGAATTGCTTCAGTGACCACTAAATGTCACTGTTGCTCCACAAAATGGCTGTAGGCACCTTATTTTGTCAAAGATAACTTGACTTCTAAAGACAATCTTTGGAAGCTATAATATACACTTGTGAACGTATTTGTGTTACTTCTGGATGAGGCCTATCCCCAACTAATGCAGCTAAGAAAGAATATTAACTTCAGAAAAACAGGCACTTTGTTAACCCTGTCCACGAGACTTATTTTTTTTCTTAAAAATCCTTGATATCTGATATGTTTTCTAGAATCATAAATAGAGCAAACTCAGTGTATTAAATTTTTGGGTTTTTGTCAAAATTCAGTACAAGTAAGAGAGGCAAAATAAGGCACCTTTATAGAAGAAAATATTGGTAGAATATATTACAGAAATCTCTAACGGATACATCCAGCAATTCAGTGCCAAAAGATAATCTGGAAGTCTTGATTTTGGAAACAAGCCTAATGTATATTCTACTGAGGATTAATATTTTCCTCTTTGAAAAAAAGTGTCTCTGGGTTGGATGAATGTTTAAATAATTCAAGCTGGTCCAAGAATCTCAAGCACAAGTGAACAAGAGAGTCTTGCCAAAGACACAATAGAGCTACAGTTAACAAAGAAGATACCTTCTTGCTATAGGGTGAGCGATTTTTGAGTTTTGCTGTGTATATAGCCATTGCTTTTCATGAATTCCATCTTAGATTTTCCAGAAGTAAGGAAATAAGGAAAGAGAGTGTAGGTTAGAAGAAATGGAGTCTAGAAGGATTTTAAGAAAAATTGACTTAACAGGAAAGAAGTAAGCATGTTTTGAAATATTTATGCAGGTGTAGGAGCCAAATTGCAGTGTTAAAAGCCTCTTGGACTTCAGAGAATATATGTAAGTATTCAGCTAAGGGACAATTCTTATTATATATCACATTTCCTACTCATATCTCTCTTTTTTTTTTAATCTGGTTATTTCTCAGGAAACTAACATGGGAACTGCATGTTTGTTTTTCTGAAGTTCATCTCCTCCAATTACTGTCATTTTTCTAAAGCAAGACCTTACATTCTCTGTTTCTTTACAAACTAAGCCAAATTCAGTAGAGTTGCAGTAGAGTCAGTCTGGGGAGAACTTACACATACGAGGTTACAGCCTGTGGCCGAGGAAATCATGGTGAGATCACTAATACTAATTTCTGAATTCTCAAGTCTCTTATTGTGTGCGGCACAATGGCAATTGAATGCCTTCTGTAACTGCAAAATGTGCTCATAAAGATATGTTTATTTCTCTGATTTTCAAAAGATAAAAATGGTATACATTTCAAGATTATATACAATATATGATATGTACTGGAACTCTATGGGTGAGAACAGGTTGCTATTTTAGAGTAATTTATAAAGAAAGGCTCCAAAGCCGTCTCTGTGCGGTCCCAGTAACTGCCTGTAGAAGTCTGTAAGATTATCCATACTGAATACCATGGGCAGATGCAGGAGTGTGCATATGACTGTCTGACTCTTAAAGTTTGTAGGTTTATGAGAGACACCATCCATTATTGTCAAAATTCTGTGTTTGGCCTGATGGTCTGATATCGGCAGATGAATATGGAAGTAAACTCAGAAAGTATTTCTCACTTAGCCTGAGATCGGGACTCAGGATAAGAATGTTAGATTTTTTAAAGAGAATCCTGTTTGTGCTGAAGATCTCTCAGTAATAAAAATTAAGAGGAAAAAATATATATCAGATAGCATAGCTATGACCAGTGAGAATAATCCATCTGGTATTCAAAAATTGTACATTAGACAGTTTAGAAGATGTGCTTAAAAGCAAGACCATTAACTCTACCAAATCCCCTCAAAATTACCTTTCCTACTTTAGTTAGTTACATAGGTCCATACACTTCTCTTCTGATCATCACAGGCTCTATATTATGAAGTCTTTCCCTTAGAAGAGTTTCTGTTCCATAATGTGGCGCTACTGCTACTGAGGCAGTAGTCTCTCAGTTCACCTGGTCTCCAGTACTTGTTCAAAAACCGTTGGCTTAGATTCTCTGCCGTTGCTGTTCTTTACCAACTTCAGCTACCAATGCTCCACAGTTCCTGGAATGCCATTTTGCTATATACCATGTGACATTTGAGAAGGTCAGAAGGATTCTCTGACCTCTGCCTGACTTTACTAGCTTGGACAAAGCTATCTGCCATGTGGTAATAGCTGAGGCTCAGTGCACTTTTTTGATACCTCGTTCTTGCCTGTACACAGTAGGGAACTTCTGATCCAGTTACACAGGTTCACCACCACCTGCTGACATCTGTCTGCAGTCTTGACTTAAGGTGAGACACCACACATTAAATAAATGGGTGGAGAAGCGGAAGAGGAAGGATAAGAGAGGTAAGGTGTCTATAGGCACAAGGTGCCTTACCCTCTGTTAGAACTCTGTGCTACAAGCACATACTTTGGCACCAGCTAATATACCATTAGCATAAACTTCATGATTTCTTATTACTGCGTGTGAGCATGAGGAAGTGAATGAGCATAGGCAATATACATTGAATTATTACATTCAAGTTCGTGGAACTGACCTTAATAAAATTTAAAATACAGTTCTGTCTCATGCTTCTGTTCAAGGAGCCTGCTAATTTTCTTAATATTTGCATGGAAGAAAAGTTAAGGCAACCTTAACTTAACTTTGAGCAAAGCCTGAATTTCAAAGGGCCAAAGTGTCAGTTTTCACAGGTCATTGATCTATTTCAAAATAGCCTTAGCCACTTTGAATCATTAATGAAAGGATCACATTTTCTTCTCTGAAGGTACAGGGAACAGTGCTAGCACAGAGAAATGTTTTGACATCCTCTCAACAAATTTAGACCAGATACAGACTCTAAAGTTTTATTTCTCTGGTCATCATCTTAAGCTTAACATATCTCAGAAGTTCTGAGCTACTGCTTTTGAGTGTGCCACACCTCTTTCCTATGGTCCAAAATGGAAGGAACCAGAAAGGGGACTCTTAGGAACCTCCCTCCGGGCAGCTTCTGCTTTTGTCCCAACAGAATGTATTTCATACGCAGCCAGATTCTCATCTCAAATAATAATTCCATTGCATTCAATGGTCCAAAAGTTAAATCCCTTCTCATTTTTACTGTTCTGAGTGACAGCAGCAGTTTGTTCTGTGAAACTCCGATGTGGAGAAGCAGAACTGAAACCACCAGTGTTTTATTTCCCTTTTAAAATTAGGCTAATAATACGGATATTTTTTTAAAAAAGTAATCCTGCTCATTATGAATAATCACCTACATACAGATTATACTGATTTACAAACAGAATTGATGTCTTTCTGATGAAAGGCCTCAGGTAATATCTAAGTGAACCTGCTAAGACAATATATAAATTCAGTGACCTTTCTGTATGACAAAGTTCATTGTTTTAAGGACTTGGTGAAACTATAGGCCTTCAACATGCTTTTACTTGGAAAATTTCTTTTTGCAGCTTAAGATGTCTAAAGTGCCTAGACCTTAGAAATGAAGCAAGAAACACACAGACCAAAACGTATCCTTCCAACGTCTTCCATGTAATCTATTATCCAAGGCCTTCATGCATACTACATCATCAGTGCAATGCTCTTTGATGACTACTGAGTTCTTTTATAAATAATTCATAGATCTTTTTATATCACCTACTGTGGCATCAGCCAGGGACAAACAAATATTACAAACATGGCACCAATAAAAAAGAATGCATAATCAGTCTCTAAAAATTCTTTATATTCTGCCAAGTCCTGCATAACACTGCAGAATACTAACAACCACCGGATCCCTCTAGTTTGAAGGTCCCCTTCTAGAAAAAACATGTTGGTAAATATTATTTGACAAACTGCAATCCATTTGCTATTTTCATAGATGTGATGGATTCCTTTCGAACATGGGGTTTCTTTTTTGTGTTTGGGTTTTGTTTTTATTTTAATATTAGATTTTTAAATCTTATGAACAGTTTAATTCTTTTGTTACTGATGAATAATCGAGACTGAAAAACACAGGTGGAAAAGCAAAGCACACAAAAGCTGGAATGAATGACATACACGCATGCTGATGCCATTACTACTGCATTTTCAGTAGGGTGAATGAATTAAGAAAAATGTGGATTTATGGATGTTGTGAAAAAGTTGTTGATATCCAGTATGCTGATATTACTTTATTAGTACAGATTCCATTCTGTATTGCTTTCATCAGAAGGATGGACACTCAAACAGCCTTGGTTCTATGCTGTGTTTTCATTCCTGGTCTACATGTTGGAACCTAGATATCGGAAGAAATGTTCAGTAAAGCTGCAAAGATTTTGGAGAGCAATTTAGAACTATCTTGGATATTGGAGAAATGGTCTAAAAATGATAAAATGAAGCAGGGGCAAGTACAAGATAAAGGGCACTATTAGGTTAGTCAGTTGCATGGCTAGAAGATGGGAAAAATTGATTATTTTGCAACTCCCCACTAGATCTACACCATCAGTCACCAAAGTGCAAGCAATAATCCTTGACTTGGGGCTACCACAATAAAGCAAGTTCAGGAATGACACAACACACAAGGGTCACACACAATCAGGGATTTTAGGGATTGCACAAATGGCCTGTCCTGTAGCTACTGAGCCATCGTAATGTCCCAATACAATTTCTGAACACAGCTGTAACCATTGTGTGTGTAACAAGCACAAATTCACTGCTCTGGATGTCAACAACATGAAGAGGATTTTCAGAACAGGTCAATGAGAAAGGAAGGGTCAGGAATGAAAAAATGGTACAGGGCAGGAAACAGAGCAGCATTTCCAATGTTTTGTTTAGAAGGGGTTAATGCCCAGATCTCATCCCTTTATTATGCCATTGCTGAAGCTTCTTTTCTGCTAAGGTCTGAGGTAATGAGCACAGTAGACAGTAGTTTAGTTAAGCTTTCTGTGGTTAACACATCTGTTTGAAAATTGTTCCTTCCTCCTCTAACTTTTGAAAACATAGTACTTTTCTGACCCAAGAGGTGGGAATGGATGCTTTCCATCTGACTCTACAATCTAGCATGACCTGTTCCTCATTAA
The DNA here is from genome assembly GCA_035590275.1 of Ibycter americanus. Lineage (NCBI taxonomy): Eukaryota > Metazoa > Chordata > Aves > Falconiformes > Falconidae > Ibycter > Ibycter americanus. Next base: position 39,137,861 of record JAVJGI010000050.1, read on the forward strand.
GGATTGAGCAGCAAGGTATAGAGATAGGAAAACGTAGACTCACTCATTTATTCCTCTACTGAAGTAACACACATGCTATAATTTGTAGTCCCTACAACCTTCACTTTGTAGTGCAAATCATTTCTTGTGCTTTATCTTCATTCTTTTAATTAGCACAACGTAAGAACTCCCCTGGAATTCAAAATCTCTTTCCTATTGCCCACTTAAGTTATAAAGTTGTTCTAAGTAACACAGAATTTAAATTATACTTTTTTTTTAAATGAAATTAAATTCTGCAGCCCCAAACAGCAAAGAAATAAGGCTTGTGAGGAGAACGGAACTGGAGATAAGAGCAAACAAGACTGCAAGGACAGCTTTGATCAGCTCTAAAGCTCTTCTATAATTGCTGCTCCCCTAGAGTCCCTGCACAACAGGAGCATGGGAATAGGTTTGAATGTATTTGGCTAGCATACCACAGCAATGGCAAAACCACTGTCAACCAAATCTGCCAAACTTCCCCAAAAGGTTCAGCTCTGCCATGGACAAGTATGCCAGAGATCCCTGGAGCACTCGCCCCAACTTCCAAACTGAACTATCAGTACTCTGCAGATCCTAAGGCTTTTATTAGCTTCCAAAGGCACAGTATTTTTTAAACATCTAAATTCAAACAAAAAGGTTGTCTGCCTCTATTTTTCTCCTATAAATAACATTTTCTTTTAGTTCCTGTTGCTGCTTTGTCGTTATGAAAGATTTCATTCTTGGTTTTTCCTTTGATTCATATATGTAATGATGTATAAGCTTGGCTGTTCTTAGCTATTCTTCATTCAATGAAGACTAAATAAAATGGTGCCAAACCATTAAAACAATTTGAATTTACAAGGTGAGGCACCCCTCTAAATGATGAATGGCTGAGATTTTGATTTATTACCGTTCTTTTCCATGTAAAATGATGACTCCATGAATAAATAAAAGGACTTTTCTTAAAGCTGAAATGCTGCCAGTATATTACAATCATAGAATCGAGGGAGTTTTCTGTAGCAGAGGGCTTTGTGATACCAAAGCAGGTGGCTGTTCTTTCTAAAACCATAAAGTCTATAAAAGCTCAAGGTAGAAATAACTGAAAAACAGGACAGATATAAGTGTTAGGAGTCACATCTCCATTTACAAATATCAGATTATAGATGTTTTGGTAGGTCTTAAAAGAAAAACCTGGTAGCTGTGCTGTGCTTAGCTGAAGTTATACGTTAACTCCATATGGAAATTAGAACAGGTCTGATGGAAGCTAAAATGAATAAATAACCCTGTTAGTTTTTATTTTCTGTAATATTAACTTTAAAATCTTTCTTTTGTTTCTGGTAAAGATGAATGTTCTTGCAGCCACAGAAGACCTACTTTATATAATTCAGATTTGAGCATCTCCAAGAGGAGGGAAGAAGCCATGAGCTCCAAACTGCAAGCCTCATTAATGTCATGTGTAATCTTTACTCTGGACATAACAAGCTCATGGCCTTGTTGCATTCAGTGTATTTATCTATAAAGAAGGATGTCAGAATGTATAATGAGGAAAAACTGTACAGAGTATAGCTAAGATTTTTATTGTCTTTGAATTGTATATATTTGTAAATATTCCTTCTCTAAAAAGGCAAACATCACCCAGTGATCTAGAGTTACCTATACGTTATGTTATCCCCAACATCAGGCATAAATTGCTAAAAAATTATGTAGTGTGTAATCTCATTAGTGCTCCTGTGAAGCTGACAAATTAATTCCTTTAACACTTTATTCAACTGTTAAATACAACTGTACGGAATACACTTAAGCTGAAATAAAACATATACTAGAAAAGGTTTCTGTCTGCAGCATTGTCTTTAATGAGTCTAAGAACAGAAGAGTCTAGAAAAGAGGAAAGGAAAGCTAGCTCTTCAGCTATTATCTTCTCTGCAGAGTTGACATACACAGGCTCATTATTGCATTATGTTTTATTCAACAAAATCACTTTAATGTTGCAGCTTAAATTGAATTCACTAAAGCATCTTCATCTCTTGCCTAATGTGTCTCAAGTGTCTGCTTGCTGTTTGCATTTTCTTCAGAATTATGGCAAGGAATCTTTGGAAACAGCAAAATTATATGCAATCCACAAAACAATGTGGCTGTAATGGGGTAATCGGCCTTCAGTATAATTAAAGAAACATTCCCTCATCAAAGTAATTCTACAAGAGACCTAGAGGCTGTATTGTACAAATCATCCACTTAGTAAAATTCTTTATCTGATTTGCATTTAAAACCTAGTTATGCAAATAGGTTTGCTCAGTGGATCACAAGAAATGTAATGACTTTAAAAAACTACAGTGATTAAGTAAACCTGCTTCTTCTCCATAAATCATGGTATGTAATCCTCTTTTATTCACCTAGAAATATTTTTATTAGTCTCTTACATAAGGTCTTCTGTAAGAGAGGAACTCCTTTGACACATACACAGTCATGTATGACATCCACTCTGGACATGACAACTTCTCTGAAGTAAAATCATCCCAAAACATGGAAAAAGGCAAATGTCTTTTCCTTATCTAATGGTTTGTATCAGAGCAGAAGCATTACATTTGCCATTTTAATCTGAAAGCTTGATTACCAGTTTAAACTAATGCAAGTGGCAGCGAAAGGTGATGTGTCAGTGAGAGTTAGTAATGCACCATGGAAAAGGCTCATTTTCACAAGGTTCAAATTCACTTGCAGCAGACTGTAAATTCCTATTTCTTAGACTAGCTTTAGCCTTGAGTACCACCAATACTGGTGTAAGTTTTTAAAATCAGGACATAAGGTTTGCAAGTTTTATTTGTGTTTTGCTACTGTAGCTCCTAATGCTTCAGTTCACATAACCTTTTGTCAAAATATTTTTTGTTTCTTTCATTTTTCATAGTATCTATACAAACACAGTACTCCTATTGCACTTTTTAATAGCAGGGAGAGTCCACTAAGTCACATCAATCTCTCTTAAACACCATTTCAGTACATGAACTAATGCATTTTGGACAAAACTTATGAGGATGAGCAAAGCAGGTATACGAGTGTGTCTCCTTCAGTCAAACTGTTTAATTTATACTAACAAGTAGTCTGTACCTTACCACTCTTGGACACACCAGGTTTCAGTCAGAGTCAGACGTGCATCTGACACATAGGAATATTTTGAGAAGAGAGGATTTTCATTTCAGTATAAGTAGATGAGGTTACAAATTGATTGTTAAAAAATTCTAAGACTACTGTTTCATAGCGATCAAGCACTTTCTTGGGTTGCTTTATTTTAATGCTACTGGGAAAAAGTAATCCTTTTTCCCTTTGGTTTACCTTGACAGAATTTCTAAGTTTCTCTGATATTTGTACATTCCCTTTTCCACTCCAGGGTATATACACACTTTCTGGTAGTCAGTCTGTAAAACTGAGGTGAAATATCATTATCTACACATTTTACTAGATTTGCATTATCTGAGCTTTGATGTCAAGGGAAAACATGGAATAATAAAAATAAGCACCAGAACTTCTGATAAAATATATGTTAAGCATTAAATTCTCAAACTTGTGGAAGACTACAGCCCCATAATTCCTGTTAGCATTAATCTGCATCACATAACTATCCCCCAGGCACTATAATTTAGCAGCACATGAAAAACAAAAGTAGAACTCTCTTTTCTCCACCCACCTTTCTATTCCAAGCCTTCAGAGAATGAGTGCTTTCAAACAAAACCCCAGAAGATTATGAGGGTTCTCTTTGCAGTGCTGGAGGAAGAAAGCAAGAAAGAGGCAATAAAGAAAATGCAAGTAACTCAGACAGATATTAACACTTGACTTTGGAAACAGGCTAAGAATGCTTATGTTTTAATAAGTATAAAACGTTAAAGTTAGCTTCAGGAGACAGGTTTCTTGCTGTCCTTACTGTGAACTTCTGTCACTCTGTGCCTCTATTCCCATTTACATTGAGGAGGTAAATACTTTTAAAGGCTCTGACAAATGTAATGTTTTAGACTGTTCATATGAATTGCCACTGAATAATGTACCAGTATTTACCTGTTTTAATTACGAAGCTTTCTGTTCAGTGCAAGTTTTTCCACTCACAAGTGAAACAACTTTGCAACAGCAAGTGTTCCTGTACCCCGGGCACCCCACAGTCCTGTCAGTGTGCAGGAACTGCTGCTGCTGGCGGCTTCAGCTTCCCAAAGACTGAACCACCCTTAGGGAGCACCCACACCGCCCCACCCTCGCTAGCCTACAGCCTGCCACCCGGCCCCCTCATCCCCGACCCTCCAGGGCCCAGAAACCCGCTCGCACAGCCCCGGGCGCCTCGCAAGCCTCGCAAGCCTCGCACCCCCCACAGCAAGGGCAGCTGCTCCCCTCGGCTTCCCGCTTTTTAAACCGCCCGCGGGGCCGCCCGCTCTCGCCCGCCCAACTCTCGCGAGAGGTGCGGCCCCGGGGCGCGG
>JAVJGI010000050.1:39142408-39214106 GCA_035590275.1 Ibycter americanus
GGTTGGGGCGCCGTGCGGCCGGTGGCGGGAGGTGAGGGGGCGGGAGGGGCAGCTGCGCGGCGGGGCTGCCTGCGGGGACACCCTGCAAAAGAAAGCGCTGGGGAAATCTTAATACAATACAGAACACAAACCACTTCGCACGTATGGAGACGTACTTCTTCTTTACCCTAAGAACAGCAATCAAAATCCGGATGTTTGCAAAAACATGCGTCTGAACTTCTCATTTCAGCTTTGATACCTAGATTGTATCTGACGAGCAAAACTTACCTGTGAAAAACTAAAGCTTGTATGTGAAAAGAAAAAAGAGCGCTTCAGCAGCGGGTAGTGTTCTGTATGAAAAAGAACAATTCTGTGTGAAAAGAAAAATTAAAAAGTGTTTGCACAGAGCAGACGGTGTTTGGTGTTCCTTCCTGCGCTTGGATGCTGCAGCATTGCCTTGATAGAAGAACAGGCCCAAATAACTCTGTCTCCTCAGAGCAGGATTTTGAAAAACAAGAATATGCACAGCCTAACACTGAACAGCAAGAGGGAAATAGAATACAAAATACCTGCAGATTAGCCGGGCATTATCTATTCTATGCATTGAACGAGTGAGCAATCTTGAAAGAAAATATGTGAGAAGTCATTGTGGTGAATGGCTGTGTCATCAGCCACGGTCACAGGGACTTGAGTATAATGTGGTTATTTTTCTAGGTCAGGTATTAAACAAAAAATGAATGTGAAAGCTTTCTAAATTTTGAAACATTTCAGTATCTCAGAAGCTTTCACCCTCTTTGTTGACTATTTACCAAGCTTGGTCACAGTTTCAATCCCCCTGAAATCTAAATATTTTGACAATTCTGCTATTTGTCAGAGTGTTTCCTAGCTCTAAGATGTAAAAACATCTTCAATAGCCACAAGAAGTGGCTCTATACAAAAATCAGTTGAAAGATTGCTGAAGTTAGGTGTTAGGTGCAAGGAACATGGGCTCTATTTTATTGACAGAAAAATGAGATGCTGTAGGCTGCCCGTTGAGATTCCTTGCAACCCCTACAGCATGTGTGAGGGATAGTTATACAGACTTGAAAGACAATATAAGCTGTTTGATTTTTGTTACTGTGTAGTTCAAAAAGAGTGTGACTGGGAAGATTTTCCGGTATCCAGGTCCTAGGACTGTGCTCCGGATCAGGTTAGATGCCGGGAAAGGAGCAGGACACTGTGTGCCCCTGAGAGCTGTGTGTGCTCCCTGGGGTGACATTTCCTTTCCAAAGTGTGCCGCTTCCCGCAGGCAGCCAGGCAAGGACAGGGGAAGGACAGAGGTGCAGGATCCTACTGGAGGAGATGCCAGAGTGGCAGGCAAACTTTTGACTGCAAAAAAGGTCCATGACTGTGCTTCAGAAGCAATTGGAAGATTTTTCCTGTCAGGGAGGTACCTTATGGGCTTAGTCAATTTGAAAAGCCTGAAAGCTATGGGAGCAGAAAGAAAGAAGTAAAGGATACACCTTTGCAAGAGAAAAGTAAACATCAGAGAAAATTATTTTCAAAACCTCATTTATTCTGTTTCAAACCTTAGTGATGAGTAAAGAGGTAGTAAAGAGTAAAGAGATCATTCGTATTCAGAGCTCATATACCTCTAGATGCATAGTTTATTTTAATAAATCTGTTTATTTTAATAAACCTTTAGCAACTGGTGACCTCTGGTGTGGTCCCTGCAAAACATGAGGCAGACACATCTAACAGTGTTAGCAATGGTTAATGTTAATACTATAGAGTTCTAAACTGTTTTTTTAAACTATGTGTGGAAAATTACAAATTACATTATTTTTAATTTTTTATTTTATTTTATTTTATTTTTTTTAACAGACAAAACTTAAAGGGGTAACTGTACTGTCAATTTCTCCAGTCAGTAACCGCTGAGATCAGTAAACCCACCTGTGCCGGCATTACCAGTATGGGTGAAATCTGGATTACACCACAGATGTTCCTGAGAGAAAAATACAAATCCTGTCATGCACTCTTTAACTACAGTTCAGGTTAGTCATAGGTTTGTTTGTTTGGGGATCAGTGTTTTTCAGGATTTCATCCTAATTCCAGATTGTTTCTTTAGTGAATCCAATGTATTCTGTTTTTTAATGCAGTTATTGAGTGACAAGTAGGTAAATTAACATAATTGGTCTATAGAATTGACCCACATCACAGGTATTGATCTGACTAGAATTGAAGTTTGCCATTTCCTGTTTACCACAGTTCCTCTGGAACAGTCCTGTGGAAAAGACTTTTCTTAAAGTTCATACCATGAAGAAAATAAAACAAATCTCTCTAAGCTGGTTTTTTAAGTGTATCTCTCTTTTTCAAGTCTCCAGCCTTTGCAATTCTCTTACTCTACCTTCTCAGACCTATGTATTCTTCAGTGATGTGATACATCCACAACATGAAACTGTGTTTCTGGATGTATTCATCCATTAGTTGAATATATTTAGCATTCTTTTATTGGGTTAGTGAGAGATGGCCACCTGTGTCTGCAAAGGCATAATTCGACACTAAAAAACTACACTGGTACTCCTTTGAAATGGAGTTTACCCTCTTGTCCAAATTGTGTAAATTTGTTTGGGGTAACTGTAACAATTAATAATCTTCCTTCAAGTGAAGGTAAAATGAATGAGGAAGAACTATTGGAAGAACTATTTTTAGTATTAAATCTTCAGGCCAGTTCGGTGAGATGAGAAAATATATAGCTTAAGGATGTCACAGGATAATAGCTGCTGGTTTTATACATTGTTTTATATTCTGTAATCCATCTTTAATTTCTAGAAGTACATTTACCTCAGAGCAATTAAATATTTTCTTTTAAATTCAGAGTTGAAATGCTTTTGCCTATGTTTCTACAAATATGGGTGCCATGACATTTTTTCTAAAACCCCCAAAATTTTTTTCTAAAAACCCATGAAGTGTGTTCATGAAAAAGTGTTTCATACTTCCAGAGAAACTGCAGGAACTAAAACTATTAAACCATTTGGTAGACAAATCAGTCTGTCACTTTCTCCTTGTCCTTAGCATGTGTTCAAAGAAACAAACAAACAAAGGAATTTCCCTTGTTTATTTCATGTTCTTTGATGTGAGTATGTTCTGTTACCTTAAAAATGTTTCCTGAATGTATTAGAGAAATATGTAATTCAAAGGTGAACAAATGTTATGGAGGTGTCAGTGAGGCAAATAGCACCGTGTTATAACATCTGATTTCTTCTGGAGTGAATGGTAGCACTACTGGCATAAGCAAAAGGAATAAAAGTCATATCGCTCCAACCCCTGATTTTGCTTCCCTTTCTTACCTCAAGATTGCAAGAGATCGTGGCAGAGAAGTAGCCAAGTCTGCTTCCACAGTAACGAAACGACTGTATTCTGTGGGGAAAACATTACACAGGAGGGCGTGTCTTGCACATACATACAGAACAACTGGAAAAGGCCCTCTGAAGGAGTAGCAAAGTTGGGGGAGGAACGTCTGTTGGGAATCAGTCACAGTACTGCTGGTTTGTAGAGGAATGAAGCCAGACTTGGTTTGAGATACTGTCGATAGTCAAGAACAGATTGAAAAAGCTGTATGATACATATATATAATTCATTATCCTACATACAGTTGGAAAGAAGAAACAAACAAGAAACCTGCCCCCAAAAAACCCAAAACACTGACACCAACCCCTGCCCCTGCCTCCTCCCCCATGAAAAAAAAAATAAAATTCAGGTTCCAAGCAGAGCTTACGTTTGAAATGGAGTATCTTGCTGAGCTCTACAAAACCTTCTATGAAGAATTCTGGTGAGTCATTTCTGGGCTGTAAATAGGACATATTTCAGATTTGCCTTTACGCTTGTTACAATCTAAACATTTGTTTACAGTGAAGAATGGTTTGGGCAATCTGCAAATCTAACAGCTCACTCATGTTAACTGAGCAGGCTGGACGCGCAAGGAGGCAGGCCAGAAGTACTAGTACTATGCCATCAGCTCCTCTGGCTTCCAGTGCAAACTTTAACAAGTTTTTGCAGAATACATAGATTCCACTGATTTGATACTTTCTTATGAGGAAATACACTGTTGGAGGTAATGTGTGAGCAGTCCTAGCCTTTGCTTTTATTACTTTATTGTCTTGCTCAGGTGTTGCCTTCCTTCAAATTGGATTATATACTGCAGGGAGCAGAGGACATTTGTACCTGGATTACAAACATTCCTTAGTTCTTAGTTGGGCATGAGAGACCTAGTGGAGTAGCTGGCATATGCAAGCCTAACATGCCTACCAAACTTGCAATTTAATTGTGTATTTTGAACTGGCTAACATTAGCATCATACAAATAACTAGTTCTATCATCTGCTAGCTCCAGATTGGTATACATAATAATTGTTTTCTTTAGCTTAAAAAATTTGAAGATACATAAACCAAGAAAGTTGCAAAAATGCCCTAATAGGGTGAAGGCATTCTGCTGCTGGCAAGTTCATATAACTGACTGTAATGTACTTGGAAGTCAAATGCAGTGAAAAATAGAGAAGCCTTAAATTTTTGTGTCTTTAAGACTTAAAGAGCAGCTCATGAGTCGCTCTTACAACTCCTTATTTTTGCAGTGTGCTTCATGTGATGGAATACCATAAACTACAGTGGAGCGATGTAGGACTGGCCAGTTTCATGTGAAATAGGGACTAGTCAGTGTCCTTAATTTGCTGGGCCCTAAGAATAAAATGAGTTATCGAATTCATGGTCTGTGAAAGTCCTGAGGAGATGAGGAATGACTGATGATATTTTCTTTGGGCTGAGCATAGGAACGAAGAGGAATGAGAAATGAATGGCTTCAATTACAAGTCTACTACACAAGTCTAGCAAGAGCCTGCTCCTAGAAGAAAGGCTTCAGTGTAGCTTTTCTTAACTCTATTTTTTGTCCTGGCTGTACACCACCAAAGTGTTGTTTTGGTTCATAAAGTCACTGCCATACCCATGTAGCGTTCTCTAGGAAATATAGGAATAGAATGGCACAGAGTTTTATATAGGTTTACAGAGGTTTACATGTTGGCAAAGGTTTTTTTCCTTCTGTTTTGGTTTTGTTCCTTTTCTTTTTTTAGTTCTGTGTCTACTTTGCGTAGGCTGGCCAAGCCTTGTACAACTTTGCAATGCCCTCCTCTAGTCAGTGTTGAAATACCTAGCAGTGATCTGTTTTTCAAAATTCAGCATTAATAAAAAGTTTTCTTTGAGGCTTTTCTGTTGTTGCTATGGGGTTTTTTGGTTTTTTTTTTTCTTTGTTCGTTTTTTTGTCCCCAAAACAAAAGGCAGCCTCCTAAAATGTAATAGATAACTTGTTTCCAATTGAACTCGTTTTCTTTCTTCCAGTATTATACATATATATAGCTGGAACAGGGAATGTATAATGCTAGATATGAGCTAATTTAGTATGTAGAAGTTGCCACCTCTTTTTAATTAACTATTGATTTGGGGAATTTGTGTATTGAGTTTAATAGATTAACTTTAGCTAGTTTGTTTGAATTTAAGGCATATAAATCTGATGCAGGGCGTCTATATATTAGGAGTGGAACTTCCTGCCAGGAACCATCAATATCTTTCCTGGAGAGTGGCATTCAAACTGTGACTCCACTTTGTTTTACTGGAGTCTCTCAGTTACAAAGTTTTATGTGACAACAAAGATTTTGATCTTAAAAAAAATCACTTTAACATTACCATCACTGTACATAACTGGATATGTTCTGGAAATGATGCAGACACTACTTTTTATTGAGAAATGAAAGATGGTACTGCCAGTGTTAGCTGAAGCCTGAAGTTTAGCTGTTGGGTGGGGGAAGAGTACAGCTGCCTGTAAAGGTGAGAATTTCTTTGCCTGCAGACTATGAACCAGACTGAGGAAAATATGCTGCCAAAGAAGTAGTTTCCTATAGGAAGACTGGGAGAAAAGTCTTCTCTTACTTTCATTTTAAAATCTCACCTATTATTTCAAATTAATTATACTAAAATATTTAAAAGAATGCAATAATGGACTCATAAGTCTATTTAAAAATGATGTCACAAAAAAACCTTGAAGGTATCATTGCTTTTCTCCACAGTCTCACTATGAGTACTTTGTCTATATGGTATTAATAAAATGCCTCTTTGCTCTAGTGATACCAATTATTCCATGGCCTAATAGGTTACACTATTAAAGTGTTTGATATTCTAAATTTTAATCCTATTAGCTTAGTCCCTGAAGAGTCATCTCCCTCCTTGGTGTGTTCATCCTCCATGTATTTCAGTAAGGTTATTGTTCCCCTCTGTGATTATTTAGTCAAGGTATTACACATTAAGTCTTTAATTGTTTCTTCTGAAGAAATCCCTTTAGCCCAGTTTGTGGTTTAAGTATTTGTGCTTATTGACCAAAGTGCATCTTCACTACAAATGGATGCTGTTACTGCTAGGTAAACAAGCTTTAAATCAACAGGCTAGCTTTCAAGTGCTTATGCTAAGCATTTTCTTGGCCTAATGTGGGCTAGATTCAGCAGCTGCCTGATGGCCTTTCACAATCTTTTGCTTGTTTTCCTGTGGTAAAAATCTCAGCTGCTGGCATTGTGGTCTGTGAGTGGTATCACTGACTACTTTTTTGTTATTCCTATACTGTGAAAAGATAAGCCCTTGGAAAAGGACTGCAAGATGATGATTAATGCCACTAGCTAAAAGAAAAGTATGCTAATTAATTCATAGTGGAAGGATTTGGACCTTTGGATCGTCATTTCCCAGTATAGTTCTCTTTCTTTATTCCACCAAAAAACTGAGTATCAAATGTAGTTGATAGTCTGGCCCTGCATTGCTCCTCAATGTAATAATCAAGTCCATGATATACAGCTGAGGTTAATTGTTAAAGAGTAACTTTTCTGCTTCAGATTTTGAAGCACAAAATGCATTTTGCACTGGCTAGAACAGCTATTAGGACTACTCAGCCTGACTATCCATGGTAAAGGTAAAGTGCCTTTAGACTAACAGCATTTGATGTGTCTCGTGTTGAGCTATGACTATTAAAGTCTCTACTAGCTTAATCCTGCAGAACAGGTGCAAGGGAGAAACAGGTAAGTTTCTAAGCGGTGTGTAGAGTGATTAGGATTGGCACAGTTGATCAGGATCTGTTGGTAGCTAACCCTTTAAATGAAAAGCCATAGCTTAATATATTGCAGTCACAAATGACTGTAGAGCATGTGTGGGGCAACTTTTTATATGAATGAGAATTAGGTAAGTATCTCTTGAAAGCTGAATTTTCTCTTACTCAGTCTGTCAGAAATAGATCATTTTCCAGAGCTGGTCTATGCAGAGCATGCAGCTGTAAATCTGCATTTATGAGAAAAACAAGAATGAAGGACCTTAACTCCCATTTTTTTCTTACATTAATGTAATTGAATTTGTATAATGTATAAAAGCAAATAGAAATAGATTGCCGGGGCTGAAAAGCAGCAGCCACTTGAGCAATGGTTGAGAATTAGTAGTGTGAACTACAATGACAATTGTTTGTACTGTGTTACACAGCTAGTATTTGAAATGGTTTAAACCTCTTGCTGGTCAGGGTGCCTCATTGCTAGGGACAGATTTGCAACAAGAGAAGGAACACACAGTTGTATGTCAAAACTTTGGGCTTTAGAAATCTCTTTTCATGACAGGGTGATGTGATATGATACACTGCTTGAAATAGCTCTTCTTCAAGAGTGAGATGGGATTAGGTGATGCCAAAGGCTCCTTTTCAACAATGTTTTCCGTGGGTTTTTTTTTCCCCTGAATGTCTTAAACTGATACCACTCAAGACCGTAATAGCTTTTCATATCTATAAGAGTAATGTTTAAAGATAGAGGGAAAGCACCAGACTTATCAAAACATTTGATAAGGAGAAAAAAATCAGTATTTATGTAATATAACTTTACACAGCACTTTGTTGCTGATGTAGAAAACTGCTTTTTGAGACTTAGATTCTGTTCTTTGCTTTGGTATTTGTCTGGAGTGACTAGCAGGTCAATCCCTTATCTCATGCCTCTGTTTCTTTATGTACAATTGTCTAGAATAATTGCAGATGGGTTTCAAGAGTCCTTGTGTTTCTATTGATACACGAAAACAGACATTGAAAAAGTTAGAAGCAAAGAATACTATGTAAGAATGTAAGAAAATCATAGATAAAATACTAGCAGAAGTTCATAACAATTATCCAGCAGTGAATGCACTGTCGGATAATTTGGTGGACTGTATTTGTATACAATTGTGGTATTAAGAGATGGATTTCTATTAATTGAATCACCACTATAAGATGTTGAAATCTTTTCCTCTGGTCTTGGCAGGTCTGCTGGGCCATATCCTCAACAGCACTGAAGGCAGAGTCAATTTATAGTGGCTATACATCTACAGTCTCTCGGAACAGATGGTCTTTCAGGAAAATCATGCAAGGAGGTGCTATATGGTGAGAGTAAGTGAGATCTGTCTCTTTAAGCACATAAACATTATAGCTGTATTAAATACTTCAATGAAAAAAAATGCTATTCAATAGTAAAAGCTGAAATGTGGAGCATTCATTCTTCATTAAAAGATTTTGAGTAATATCTTTCAACTTGATATCTAAACTTAATGGTTTGCCTAGGTGGTACAGAAATGATCAGTCAAAACATAAAAGCTAATGCTGTGCATGTGTTATTTTAGCTGCTGTAGAAGCCAACATTATTATTAAATTTAATGGCTTCTCTCCAGGACTTCAAATTCTATAGCATTTAATTACTTCCTTGTGTGGTTTGCACCGCAACGGTACAGCTGTTTAAACACTGTTGATAAATAAAGGGGAGACCTTTAAAACTGTGAGATGCAGAGGCTATATCTCAATTTTAAACAGATCACTCAGGTCTGATTGAAATGCAATGAATAAAACTGTCCTTATTGTAGAGTGTGCTGGCAGATGCCAGCAAAGCATCCTTCTGTGTTGTGAAACATAGACACTGGTGTCAGTGCTCAGAGCACAGCTGCAGCTCCCTGGAGCCAGGCAGAATTTGAGGGAGAGTTTTTTGGAGGGTTGGGAGGCATTCATCTCTACTCTGTTAGGTGTGCTTATCTGCCATGTTGCTTGTGAGTGCACAAGTGTCCCAGCTTTGGAGCCCACCACCCAAGTTCATTAGTTTAAAGCATGATTTGCCAAGCCAGCCAATCTGCCAGCAAAGATTCTCCTTCCTCTTTTAGACAGGTGGATCCCCAGTTATCTGTATTCATCAGATAAGGTCCTATCATCATAGAATCCAAAGCCCTAACAATGACACCAGCCACAAAGCCAGGCTTTGATATGCATGCTGCCTTGACCTGCACCCCTATCTCTGACTCGCAAGATACAGAAAATCACTTGGCCGCTCTCCCCTTCAGTTGTGCTCCCAGGGCTCTAAAGTCCTGCTTGATCTTGCCAGTGAATGCTTTACGGTGCCATTGGTGCCCTTCCCACACTAACTGCTGCGGTGCCCCCCTTGAATGGCTGCCACTCCCTGGAGGCTGTTGATAGGTGGCTTCTGGCAGGTTGAGCCAGCTCAGGGGGCTGTGGCACCCCTGGCTCTTGAGGGACCTGCTTCTGGCTAGTCCCTCGCTCCACACATGGCACCAAGAGTGCTGGCACACACACCCTTTGGTCACTCACACACCTCGGGCTCCTCACGGCAGCGACACATGGCAGCTGCTGCTTTAAGCATTGGCTTCCCATGGTTTGAGGAACCAATATAAGTGATAAAAATTACATGTCCAATGAGTTTCTGTTAGTCTTAAGGGTAGTTAGCCATTCCATGTTTTAATATAACCACTTTTTTGAATTGTGTATTCTTGCTTGTCTGCCCTCAGGGACAGCTTTCTTGCAGTTAGGTTTATAGGTGTCCCTAAGGTAAAATCAGGATAGCCCCAGTGACTTAATGTAGACTATGTAAAGACTGGCATAATCTCACCATTTCTTGGTCTCTTATCTCCCATGGCAGATTTCTTTAACTTCTTGTAGGACCCATACAGTGCCCAGTAGCTTATCTGACTCCTTGTCAGTGATGTGTAGAGTACCATATAGGGCTTGCTTTACTTGGACTTAACTGTAAATTAAATATGCTTTCTTTACTGTAGCTGCTAGTTCTGCAGAGGTATAGCAAGGTTTTTTTCCCTTTCTCTTTCTAAGGAGAACGAGTAAGGCACTCCTTCACTTGGTCCTGTTTTGCAGAGGATGTTAGGCTGATTTATTTCCTTAAAGGTGAACACAAGAGGTTATAATTCTGTTGCTTGTAAGAATACACTCTGGAAGTTTAGGGCATTAACTAGATGAAGGCTAGTGTGATTACACAGCATCAATACTCAAATGAGAGAGACGAAAGGAGCGTAAGGTGTGAAATGCCTTTGCATGACATGTTTGGTTTCTTCCCCTGACTTTCCCACCTTCCACTTCAGTGTGTCTTTAAAGGTATTTATTTCACCATAGCTACATTCTGAGCATAAAACATCAATGAAATAAGTGATACTAAGAATGAACAATGGGCTCTTAAGGGGGTTAGGAGTCTTTTACCTGAAATACTAGACTCATTTTGAGGCAGATATGAGCAGATATGCATTAATCTTTTCTGCTGCCCTCGGGCAAATTTAAAACTACTAACCCGCAGCCTGCTTTACATAATAGCAGATAGTCAGATGTTAGCTGTGGCTCCAAAAACCTCTATTTTATTCCTTGGATTAGAGACTGCCTGTAGTACATTCTTGAAATTTCTGCTCTCTCTAATATAAATTGCCTACACAGTGCTTAGGCACCTGCGATAACGCATGTATAAACAAAACTAGATAGCAGCTTTGCCTTTGCCATTTGATAACAGGAACAGGAGGCAAATAAGCTAGCTATGTTTGTTAGACACTGAGTAGGTTTCTATAATTGTGTCATAAAGGCTTTGATGGATCAGGACATACCTTTCAATCCCATGTAAAGCTGAACCCTCATCAATCATGAGACACTGTCACAAAAGGCAGAGACAGCTTCTTTCTGCTTCATGAGTGAAGGAAATGGGATCTCTTCCTCTCAGGGCTGATGCTTGGAGGAAAGTGAACTTGCTGGAAACCAGCTGAGATCATATGCTTTATTTCCACTGAAGTATCTGTGATAATAACTTACCTGCGTTAAAGGAAGTGAGGTTCACCTCCTGCTTTGGATCTTGGTCTTTTCTGTGGCTCAGGTAGTAACAGACACCCCGAGTTACACTTTATTTTCTTCCTTTGGCTATGATGGGAAAGTTGTTTTCTTCTGCAGAGGAATGTTGTAGCTCAGTTATTTCTACTTCTGTTGCTTCCAGGTTGACCTAAACTGATGACCTCTCTTTCAGACTACCAACTCTTCACTTGGTTAAACTCGTTATCTGACATTAATGTGTTTGGTTTTGACCTGACTTCCTCTTTTTTCCTGCAGTATAGACAAAGAATATTGCTTTTGACTGATGGGATCCATTTATCATACATGTGGATTATGGTAGTATCTATTTGCCCTGGTTATGATCAAGGTTCTGTTGCATTAAGGTTTTTAAAGCATGAAGCACGACACCACTCCTTCAGAAAGATACAAGGCAGAAAAAGAAAAGGGATGTGATATACAAGCAAAGCAAGGGCTACAAAGTGTGAAAGGGAAACAAAGCTTTTTAAAGGAGAATTTGAATGAGGCTGTGCTGAAGCTAGAGAGGTAAGGAGGGCGCATTGAAGACAGCAGAGGTTATACGATGAGGATGCTAGGTGGACTGGAAGAATATTCAGATGACAGTCACCATGCCTGAATGGTGGCTGAATGCTGCAGCAGTTCTTTTATCTCTGCCAGCCATCTAGTTTGTTCCTTTGTCTTCTCGTGCTCCTTTAGTAAGTAGCATTTCCAGTATTATGATGATAATGTTAGCTTTTGAGCTGACTATCTCTGAAATCACTGATAAGATTTCTCTTGACTTCACTGATCAAGATCTTATTGTAAACTGGAATAATACAGGAAAGAGGAACAAAAAAAACCCCAACGAGTTTAGTGAGAGCCAATTGCTGCATTTTTCAAGCTGCTTGTTTTGATTTGTCAGTTACTTCCTTGCAATCCTGTGCTTTATCACTGTTCACAGATGTGCCAGTGAATTTGGGAGATACATAAGAGTTGCAAAGTGAATTTTTGTTCAAAGACCAAGGAGAAGAGAGCAAAGGGCAGCTTTATAAGGCTGAGCTCCTTCAGACACATGCCTTGGTAATACAAATAAGTTTATTTCAATGCATGACAGCTGTTGCTGCCAAAACTCTGAAGTCTGTTCCTAGCATGAAATCTAATGATGAATGAAATTAAGGCTTTGGAACTGCCAGTACATTATTAGGCCTCAGACACAGATGGTGGGATAGAAAACACCACAAACCAGATATTTTTAAGAAAAAAAAAAAAAAGTTTGTGGAAAATAGTTTACTTGGTGGTCCTATGTGACCTTTAAACCTGGAGAAGGCAGGAGATTTCTGCATCCTTACAGAACTAATAGGTGTTTTAAATAATTTTCCTGTGTGCTGCTTCTGGTCCCCCTCCAAGGAATCAAAGTGATCTAGATTTTTAACGTTTAGAAAGAAGAGATTTATGAAGCTGGTCTCTGCTGGTCCATATTTATGCATGTTCCTACTTATACTGGTTATTCAAAATTTACAAGGATGCTCAAGTAGAAGGGAAGAGCAAATAAAATAACCTTTCAGTATCTTCTTTCCTTTTTCCTGGTTTGTACTTGCCTGGTTGGGGTGGGGGACAATTACTTGGAAGCCAATTTGAAACAAGTGAGGAAAGCTTTTGTGGTGGAGACAAGTGTTACTTCACTGGAAATGGCCTGTATTAAAACACATCAAGGGAGGAGAACAGGGTGAAGAAAGCAAAAACTAGTTGTCCTCTTGCCTGAGGCTTAGTCATGTGGCAAGAGAAGCAGATACGTAATATTAACTACACCATCTACTGGGAGCTTGAGTGGAGTCATTTATTTATTTTATGACCAAGGATGCTGAAGGAAGAACCTAATCACTTCCTGTACTGGTTATATTATAGACCCCCCGACCCTGTCTATAAAACAGATGTAAATACATCCTTGTCCTTTTTTCTGTCATCCTTATCTATCAATCTATTTTGCCTCTAGCATGGAATCATCAGGGCCCTGAGAGCACTAATGGGCCTTAATTGCACAGAGCCTCCTCAGCTGGCCTCCTCCCACTGCTGGGTGGTGTACAGGGGGTTCTGAGACAGTCTGAATAATAATTTGTCAGGAGGACAACATAGACATTCCAGAAAATTTCCAATCACAAAAGCTTGCTATAAGTTCCCTATAATATTTAGAGAACATTTAGCATTATATTTCATTTTTAAGAGAGGGTATTTGAAGGTAACAAGCTTTCTGACTGACATCTATTACTTAGCATTCTTTGGCTGAAGTACCTTTTGCCTGGTTTCTATACTCCAAAAGATATTCTGGATGATCTCTTCAGGGATGTGTATCTTTGTGAGGCTGCTGTTATCAAGGACTTGCATTGCAAAGTGTTCAGTTTGTCAGCTGGCCTTGACGTCAACGTGAAACCTGCTGTAGAGGTGTGCCAAGCAGCTTTATAGTATTACAGTCAGTGGCTGAACATTCTCTTGGTTACGTTTCGAAAAACAGGTATGGTTTCCCTGAATTTGGTTTGCGTGCTTTTTGTGGTAAATTGATTTTCCTAGAAGCAACAACTTGCTGAAAAAAAGCGTGAACCAGTTTCAAGCTTTTAATTGGAATTCAAAATTTGGGTCTTAAAGTTTGTGAGCCAGCCTGAAATCTGCTGAAAATGCTTTCTCTAACAGAAGCTTCTACTCCAAAGAATCAATTAAAAATATTAAACTAAAAATTAACCCTTTTAAGATGGCTTAATGCCTTGTAAAATACAACTAAATGCACTTTTAAGTACTGAGTGTATTGCTTCAACTTTTTATCAGTCATATATAATGAGATAACATGCAGCACATGTTTCCAAATAAGCATGTATTATGTATTTTAGTGCAGTGAACTAGTTTTGTGCAACAGTGAAAAGAGTATTTTACACTAATCAGCTTGAGCATTTATGTCATCAGTGTACTAAGTTCTTCATCTGGTTGGGTTTAACTTACGGTCTTGACAATGGCCAGCAGTTGACCTTAAATCTAAGCACCCTTCACAATGCCTAGCACATGGCCTGTGCTGCCTTCAAGGACTAAAACAGGGTGAAAATGTTTTGAATACCTTTGTCTGAGCTGCACGAAAATGAGGAAACATGTTGTTATAGCTGCAATATGAAGGTTACTTTGAAACCTACATTAAACTGCTATCATTATATATCCAAGTCCAAACTCAAGTTAAGAAGTCTTTAAGAAACCATGAATGGCATATTTTGTGCCCTGGTCCACTCCTAATGGCACAACAAAAGTACAGGACCAACCAACACAAATGTCTGGCTAGTAAACAAGAATGCTGAGATGCTTCTCAGGTTCTTACTGTGTATTTGTTCTATCTTTGTTTTCGAGAAAGTAGTCCAAATACTTCAAAATACTTCTTTCAAGAGGGAGATACTACAGTTTAAGAGCACATAAACTGAAAATTAACTTTGTGCTTAGATATGTTTAATGTGACCATGTAAGCAATATTCCATCACAGCCAGGGTCCTTTCAGTAAGCTGACATCAAAGCACTTAGGTGGGTGCAAAGACTAAGAAAGGCTTTCCTCCAGAGGACTTAAAACAGCATGAGAGAAAACATGAGCTGCTTATTATCTACTTAGGAGTTTTCTATTTGTGTATGGGTTCAAATTAGTTGGGAGCAATGTTTTCAGGCTTTATGTCTGCATCCCCATCCTGTGGATTGGGTAAGCTTTTGCTGAGGGCAAGAAAACGATGTGATTCATGCATGCTGCACCAACACTTGTATGGTGCTGTGTAATCCTGCCTGTCAGTCTGTTGCTTAGGAGACTGTAAATCCATGCGGTGGGTTTACAGGGTATAGTTGTGCCAAAATGATGGGTTCTGGCCTTCTGAGCTGTGTAAGTCTGGGATGCCATCTGAATATGGTTTTGTGTCCTGTCAGCTATTGTATTTTGTTCACTAGTGTATAATATTTTCTCACCTGACTTTTATGATCCTGAGATGCTGAAACAATAAGTAAATATAATAATTTTTTAGACCTTTCTTCTGTACATCATTTTTTTCAGAAGGAAAGACCTTTTTCAGAAAAATATATTTTTTTCCTCTCTGTAGTGCTTGCAGTCTTTCAGTTGAGTTTTGTTACTCTCTGGCCGTTTAAGATTCTCTTTAAAGAAAAGACAGGAAAGAACTGGGATTTTAATGCTTTCTATATGATTTTAAATGTGATAGGCTTTGTTTATAAAGCCTATAGTAGTAGGCTGTCTTTTAATAGGTTCTCTTTATAAACTTACTCTGGTTTGTAAGGGTTACACAGATGGAAAGTGATGGTAGGGAGGGTGATGATAACTGCGTCATCAACTTTGTACTCAGCAGGTGTGAATCCTGAGTAGCTTTTCTGATGCAAATAGATAGTTTGAGATGGCTTCTTGTAAAAATTGAAACACTTTTTTCTGGCCTGTGTTTTAACATGAGCCACCTAAGTGGGAATGCTGTTACTCCACTCTCCAAAGAGTGACTGTTTATTGCCACAGTTTGACAACTGGATGTTCAAATTCCTCAAAACATCTTAGGTGTCCTTATCCATTAAATGGAAGACTAAAATTTGATCTCAAAAACTCAGGCAAGGCAGTAGGTGACATGCATAGCTCCTACCAATAATTGCCCACTTGAGCAGATGTTTGACAAGTTTATTTGAAGGGTGAATAGATTTGGGTGTACTGAGACTAATGTGAAGGCTGGAGGTGGGTCATACAATACATCTCATGCTTAATGTAGACCACAGAGAAAACAGCAATTGCTTTGGTTAAAAATTAATCCCATTGTTCAATTAACTGCCATATTCTGTCCTATAGGCCTATTAATGACATTAAAACAAACTCGATCATCCAGTTAAATGCTTACTTTACTCTGATTCAACATTATTAAGGCTCAAGATTATCAGTAATGGGATGCTCAGGACTTGGATGTTAAACATCATTTAATCAGAAGTCCATAGTGCTAAGTGGTGGTAGGCAAGATTTTTAGTTAAGAAGGATTTCAAGGTGTTACAGAAAATTATGTGGGAATAATCTACTTTCTTGTGAGGAGCTTCA
This sequence comes from Ibycter americanus, assembly GCA_035590275.1. Taxonomy (NCBI): domain Eukaryota; kingdom Metazoa; phylum Chordata; class Aves; order Falconiformes; family Falconidae; genus Ibycter; species Ibycter americanus. The sequence goes on from JAVJGI010000050.1 coordinate 39,158,634, forward strand.
TGTCTGCTGTCTACATGTGGAGTTCATGGCATGGTAAGGATATTGGAGAAAGAACTCCTACCCATACAATGGTTTTCTAAAGCAAGAAAAGTACCATGTCAACAAATGAAAGAATTGTTTTTATAAATGTGTTTAATAATGAATACAGGTTTTGGTTTTAACTTAAATTTGTTGAATTATAAACTTGAAAGTGTCTTTCTTTCTAATCGCCTTTGATTTAAGAAAGGAGATTTGGAAAGGGGATTAAAACACATGTGTATGTATCAGCCATAGTTGTGCATGTCTTGCATAATGATCCTGAAGGTGGGACATTGTTCTGTCAGCAGCCAGGTACGGTGGCAGTGGGAATGGAGATTGATATGTTATCCAGCACAAAATGCAACTTGTAGCTGTGGAGAGAAACATGAGTGCACAAACAATGGGCTGTTCCTGATCCTCCAGGGGAGATGGTAGAAACAAACCATACCATTTGATCCCAGATTGGAAAAGCAAGCCTCTCCATTGTCTGTGGGTAACCACGAATCTTTAATACTTACTGAAGTCCTGGCACATTTCTGGTAGAGTTTCATGGGGATATTTTGATATCTGATTGGTTCTGGAAGATTTAATAGTGACATATCCTATTTTGTTTTTTGGTGTGGCCATCACAGCAGATACAACTGTTGCATCCAAGCGTTCTTTCTCAGCTGTCGTCCCCCCATTAGGTGCACATAGCATTCAGGGATGATGTATCACAATGCTGTTGTAGGGAAGAAAGATTTTTGTAGTTCTGTCTTTTGCCAAATCTTATTTATTACATGTCATCTGCAAGGAGCTAGTTTGAAGCTGCCATATTATGGCAAGAATCTAGTTCCAAAGTGCTTATAAAAGCTAGAGGCCTTTGCCAATACCTACAGCCTGTTCCAGTACCTCTTGAAGAACTTTGTGACGGTTTGGGATCATATCTCTAGAAATCCAAAAGTCTCAACAGTTCTAGACAATGATATCACTTTGGTTTATATGATGACATGTGGCTTGCAATTAGATTTTGAAATATAGGCAATATAGAAGCCACCATGCAAAAAGATTATTTCTCTCTCTGCTCCTAGTACAGAGCAGAGTAAGTTTATAGGGAAACCTGAAGCTATAAACAATGTGCTATAAACAACGGAGTCTGCCTGCAATGTTTGTCAGTGAACATAAAACAATAATAAAGAAGAATGAAATATTTATAAGCTTTTAGAAGTAATTACAATGATGAGATGCAGAGTTTAATTTGGAAGCAATAGCAAAATAAATGAAAAATTAATTTTCCATACTTATTGGTTCATTTTCAGACTTACTAAAAAATAACTTGTCCTCCTTGTAGCAATAAGATGTGCCAAATTACCTGATTAATGTAAACTTACAATTCTGTTCTCCCATTAAAGTAATTTTACAAGTGTGTAAGTTGTTTGTTTTTCCTTTTCTTTTTTTATCAGAGCACGTATGAAAAGAGATCCAAGCTTTTACTGCTGATTATATTACCTTTCATTGGCAGGACTGGCATTTTATGTTCTCTTGCAACATGAATAGAGTTACAGAGCCTGTGTTTTCACTGTGAGGAAGACATACATTAGAGGGCTTTAAATCAGAAGATTGGTCTTACATTGGCTTGCAAACTAAGGTGAGCTAAGGGAATGCAACAAGTATTCCATTAAATTAAACTTAATAGCACTCTCATATAAATGTCATTCTGAGGTAATTCCCATCATTTTACTCATTAAGACACTAAAATATGTGAATATCCCAAACTTCTCTGTTATCATGGTTGTGAACTGGTTGAACTGAATTGCAAAATCACTTGGGAATGGTCTAACTGCTTACACTGAACCTGCCTGCTTTCAGTGGGAGCACGGTTAGGTAACAATATAATCTCTTGGCCAGTCTGTCCTTGAAACTTGAAATTCACTGTGAGTGTTGTTTTCCTAGAAGAGTCTAACAAAGGGATCATTGCCAAGTTTGAACTCTGAGAGATTAAGTAGGATGCAAATGATGGGTAGGCACCATGCTGGCATTCTACAGGAGAAGTTCACCCCCTGAACTGAAACTACTGTCCTTGATATTTCAGTTGCTTATTGGTAAAGTGGATACAATGAAATAAACCATCTTTACATCTGAATGTTGTGAGATTCAGTCAGCAGGGTTTTTTTGCTTTCCACCTCTGCCCACACCCCTATTTACTCCCTGGTTCCCTGCATCCAAATCCCATGGCTCCTGAGTGGCACTTGGTGGAGACTAGGCTTCCCAGCAGGAGACATGCCTCCAGCTGCCTCATGGCTCAGTGTGTTTTGCTGTTCCACAAACGTGGAAACGGTGAAATATAGATTTCTTTGTCGAGACTGTAGGCCACACCGACAGGTGCGCAGGTATCCAGAGTATACATAAACAGAGTTGTAGCTGCTGTCCCCATGTTCCTCCCAGCTACTGCTCCCTGTTTGGTTCCAGGTAAGCACTGATGTTATGTTTTCTTTGCTGTTACAGAGGACACCTCTGTGAGAAGGTAAACAAGCGAGAGACAAAGATCAGAGGGAATTTTGGGCTGTTTTTTTGTTAACTGGTATCCTAGGATGTGTTTGTATCTCTGGCTCAGTTTGAACACTGGTGTCTCATTGCAGTGCCCTGGCAGGCTCAACATGCCTGTTGTATTATACTTAGCATACCTTACGGTCCGAGAAGAGATGCTGACTACAGCTGGGCTAACTGTGGAGGATGGTATTGTGTATGATACCTGTGAAAGTCTGGCTGTTCTGTTTTGTTGTCGATAATATTGCATTTTTTAGCAATGATTCCAAGCAGAAACCTCTTGAAAGCCAGTTGTGCGAGAATTCCCAAGGGCTCAAAGCACTTTGTTACTCAGTTTGGCCTACCCTTCTTGTTAATGGCCTCTTAGATTTTAGTGAGTTGTGCTAATTGCTCTGTTTGACTCATGATCGGTTTTGTGAAGGGTTGTGTGAGGAACCAGCATGGGACTTGAAATCTGAAAATGCTCATTTGGTATAAAGTGACTTCTGTCAAAAGAAGGGAAGGGAGTGATTATGGCCAAGACGCTAGTTGTTAAGCAAACTATCTAGCCAAGTCAGAAGGTGAGACTAAATTAGGCTGACATTAAGCAAGGGATGTAGCAATACTGAAAAATGAAGGCCGCTAGATATGTCTGTAGCACTGACTCTTCTCCCAGGTCAATCACTTTATCCTCTTCTAAAATTTATAACGAATCATCTGAAAGATTTGGAACCTGTTCCTGAAGTGAGCTTCATGCATAAAGCCCGGTGCTCCAACTTAAACTTAAAGTGTAGGCTAATGTATTGGAGAACTGCCTGATATCAGGGATCCTTTTAGTGCAACATGCTGTAGAAACATAAAATGTAACAACTAACTGTTCTTGCCATACAGTATTTGCATGCTAAGTAACAGGAAGCAAACGCCTGACCAACCTTCTCTCCCAGAATACCAACAGAGAATTTATTTGTTATCATGCCATTTCTCCTTTTTTTTGCACGAAAATGTTGGCATTTCAAAAATGTTTGTTTTTAATTAGAAACAAAAATATAGTATCTGTCTCTGTAAATTTTCATTTCTTCAAAAAGAGAAGCAATGCTTCAAAAACAAGGAACTGGATGCTTTATTTTTTAATTTGGAAGAAGCAGATTCAGCTTATGGTCAAGACAGCTTGGAGTCACAAGCGTGCAAGGAGCCAGGCAGCTGCTTGGCAAGCACACTGGCAGGGATGTGGCTGGACTGGTCACTGAGGCAGCCTGTGTGGCTGGCTGGTTCCACTTCAAACACAACTAAAATACTGGTAGAACTGGCAAGTTCTTGCAAAGCTCTTGGATTCTATGAAATCAAAGCTTTTGGATGAAGAACTGTTTCAACCAAAATTGATGCAGTTTACTGTACAAATAAGCTATCTGCCTGAACAGTATGATAGTTAAAACAACATTTTTGTTTCAGGATTATTTCTGTCTTTTAGTATTTTAGGTAAGGTTGGGAGTGTATAGAAAGAATAAACTGAGCAGACATGGAAAACAGGGTTAAAGGACCTGGTGGGACAAGTGTGATGGAAAAAGCAGGTATGAATGGTGAATGAGCACTAGAAAGGAGAAAGCTTCAGGCTTTTGCAGTCTGACCGCTCTTGCTGTTTAGACCTTCACCTTCCACTATGGGGGACAGGATCTGAACAGTTGTAGAACTCTTTCAAGAGTTCCAAGCCAGAGGGAAAGGTGGGAAAGATTGGAGAGAAGGTCTTGGAGGAGTGTTGGATCACATTGTTAGTAACCAAGGAAAGAGGGTAAAGGGTTTTTGTAAGTCAACAGTTCTGCATAGGGGGTGTAACTTTTTTACAAAACCCCAGTTGTTACTTGCTACTTCTGCTGCTGTTGAGGATAGTGAGTAGTGTTTTAAAGCTTTCCTTTTCTCCTGAGGTATATGTGTGTAGGAACTCCTGGAACTGGGAAGTGAGACATGAGCTGTACTAATCTGTGCTCCTGTGCTCATCTAGAGTGAGACTCTTCCTGCAGTAGCTGCCTGGCTTTGCTCTTGCTGACAGTCTCTTGGTGATTGAAGAGGATCAAAATTATCAGTCAGGCAGGTTACTTTGGTAGATGGTTAATCACAAGTGGACATGATTCAAAAGAGAAGGCCAAGCGGTGGAACTAAACAACTGCAGATTACAAGGCATGTGTTTATCTAGCACCATTTAAAAAGCCCAGCAGTTTTATTTTTACTTTGTTGAGCTGCCTTGGCTTGTACTCATCCAGCTCTGAAGGTATTTACAACTGAGGCAAATGCCCACACCTTTATGACAAGAAATTTTATTAGTAGATATTTAATGTCTCTAGTTCTGGGTGTGGAGACTTGCACATCTCTGCAAATCTGGTTGGGGTGTCTCGATTGACTGATGCCTGTTAAGATTCCTCCCCTCTAAGTTCATTCTTGAATGATCAACTTAATGTTACTTGCTCAAACTAAAGCCTACTCTGTAATGTCAGTGATATCAGTGTTGGGACACAGGTTAACTCCCTCTAACTCTGTCATATTCTTGGAAGACATACCTTGTTGAACCCTGGAAATACTGGACAGTTTGATTAGATGCATTCATCCACAACTGACTGATCAAAACTTCTGAAGCTTAGTCCCTACGCCCCTGACTGGAACATATATAGGGATTTGCAGAGGGCTTCTTTGGGATTCACTTAACTCTGCAAGATTTAAGCAAACTCATTTAACTCTAGAAGCATTTAAGCAGGAGAAAACAAAACTCGTATTACCTTTTTTAAAAACTTTACTTCATATTGCCTTCTGTATTGGAAGAATAAGGTGAAGCAGCGTATTGTAGTCTATATATGAAAGAACTAGGTTACTGTTATTAAAAAAAAAGGTCCAGATACTACACCAATCCTTGGATTATATGTGTTGGTGGTTTTTATAAACTGAGAGAGCAAAAAGAATCTCCAAACTGTCATGTTGAGTTGTCCTAATCTTTTTTTAATCTCATTCCTACAGCTGTAGGACCAGAACACGTTGTGCAAAATTGATGTGATAATGTGGAATATGGATTTAGAAGAAACAAATTTACAAAGTAAGAATGCCCCTAAAAAAATCTATAATGAAATAATTTTGAAAGAAGCTGTTTGGAATTAATTCAACCTTTAAATTTTAATAGGTAATAATTCTTGGCATCAGTAACAGTATATAACCAAAACCACGACGTCCCTCGGGGACAGAGGTAAATCTGGATTTTAAAAAGGTGCAGCAAATATTTTGTACTTTAAGGAAAGGCAATTACTCTGGATCAGGTAGAACAGAAGTACAAAGGTTTTGGCAACGTAAGTAGCAGATTTGTGCGTACAATCAATATAGGAAAGGTTATTATTTTTGTTAGGTGCAGGGGGTGGAATATAGAAAGAAGCTTGTGAGGAGCATGCACTGGACTGTCCTCGGGCACAGTGCTAGCCAGTGATCAGGAGAGGGCGGCAGAGAAACAGAAGTGCTATGTGCAATTCCTGCAAAGGCTTCGAAACACCACTTAAAAATTTAAGAGGAGCGAGAGCACATCGCAGCTCTCAGAAACAAAACCCCCTTCAAAAAAGGCAGCTTCATCAGTCTCTTTAAAAAGTCCGTAACACTTTAAAAATGTCAAATTACAGTGGCAGCCCAGAAGACATGGTGAAGCAGCGAGGCAGAGATGGCAAGATGAGAAGGGAGGACGTGGATGATTCTCAACCTGAGGGGAAGAGGTTGAAGCTGGGGAATGAAGGAGGAAACACTGGGAAGGACAGAGGAGCAGCAGCAGAAGAAATAATGCCTTGTTTAGGCAGAGAAGAGCCCGTGCCCGAAGGAGGTGGTGAAGGCAAAAGTGTAAGTATGGATCTTTAGTGGCTCTGAACTGGGAAAGGGGGAAGGGCCGTGAGCTCACCTTTGAAATTATTTGTTATCCTGAAGTTGGTAATTGGGCATCAAGTAGTGTAGGACGAATGCAATCAAGTGTCCCATCTCACTGAGATTATAAGAATGTTACTCTGTAGTTTCTTATCTTGGCTACACGCTTTTTAGTGCAGGAGTGTGTATTTTAATCTGGCTCTCTCTGCTAGCTGCTTGCAAAATGTGTATGTCAGAGAAGTGGTTTTTTGAGGGGGTGAAGGGAGAAGGAATGTTAACTGCTAAAGCTTGTTTTTCAGCTCCCTATATCTATTTGGAAATTGGGTAACAGTTGGTACATTGAATTGGACATTTTGGGTTGCTTATCAGGTGTCCATTCAGACTTTCAACTGCATTTATGTTGTGGAACACTATTTTACAGCTGGGTGTGAGGGTAGAGCCTCCAGGGGAAGAGGAGAGTTGGTGGTTAGAGATCTCATCTGTTGAGATTTTTGCAAAATAGAGCTGCTGAACAGTTATCTGTATAAATATCACCATTACCAGATCTTTATATGAGGTTAACTTTGTCAGTGTTTTCTGACTGGTTATTTAACTCAGCTGCGGTGCCTGTCAGCAGGTTTCTGAGGCACAGCAGAAAACGGGGGGAGAGGGCACCAACGTATGGATTCCCAGCCAGCTGGAGCTTTTCCTCTCATGTTGCAATTTGGGCCAGGTACTTTTCCTGGACACATACTAGCTGCTTCGCTCAATCAGAAGTGGCGGGGGGGTGTGTGGGAACAATGTCTTGAGTGTAGATGTTTCCTGTTTAAGTTGTCATACAGCGAGAGTATACCTTCTAGAATTCACTTAACAGCTGTTGGAAATTTTAATGTACAGATTTTATCTAGGAGTTTTCTGAAATGTATTTTTTTCTCTCCTGGGATTGATTTCCTGAATTAAGATATTTGTCTTCGAATGAGGAGTCAAGTAGATGCTCCACAGTTTGGTAGGATTTAAATTTTTAAATAATGTGAAAGGCAGCTTACTCAGTTCATTGTGGTGGAAGGTCATCTCTAAATGCAACAGTTTTCTTGACTCACGAACCTATTTAAAATGTGTCTAGAGTGTCAGGTCTCTTTATCAGTTCATGTAACTGCATATAGTTGCACTTTGGTATAAGTCTACATTTTGGGTTTTCAATGCTTTCAAAGGCATGCTTTTTTTTAAACTCTCAGATATCAAAGTGGCGCTCTGGTTTTCATACCAGTTTTGGTAAAGGTATTTTTTCCCCCAAAGTTATACAATATATGGGCAAGTTAATTGGTCAAATCATAATGCTTTTTTTTTTTTCTTTCTTCTGAAATAAAGTCTTTAAATCCATTCCACTTCATGATAAGTATTCATAACTGAATACTACTATGGTTTGGGATAAAAGTCTTTTTGATGGTACAACTTACTGTAATATTTAATTAGGAAGTTATTGAAAAATAAGCCTTAATTGAATAAGTTTACTTTGTCTGTTAAGAGTTTAATTTTAGAATGTAGAATATACTAGAATGATGCGTACCTGAATCACTGGGCTCTGCCCCATTTGTGAGGCTAGGTTTACTCCCTTATTAATGTTCTACAAGTACAGGAGAACTCTGTGGTGATGGATATGTGCCCTTTTTTTTTGTCCTCTCAAGGATCTGTGTATATCTGCTCTGGTGCTATATTCTGACTTTTTGTCAGGGGTTTGCTAAAAATAATAACAAAGCAAATGTGATAATGAGCAATTATTTCACTGTTTGTCTCTCCTAAAAAATTATTCTTAAGTAGTTCTTATAATAAAGTAACAGTTCTTATAAAAATTCTTAAACAGAGTTTGATTCAAAATTCATCAAAGCTCAGTGAAGCTATTTTTTCCACTCACTTCAATGGACTCCTGTTTGGGATGTTGCACTATGTTTTGTATAGAGTTCCAGTATTTTTTTTCCCCTTCCCATTTAAAGCAGTGTGTCTGAGTTGGAGACATTATTAGAAATAAATTATGTGACATTTGAAATTCTGTTAACATAAAACTCTTTCTAAAACAATAAATACTTGTTCAACTATTGCTGTAAGTGCCTGTCACCTTGTAGAGAGCAAGCTGCTGGAAAAGATGGACTGTGTGCCCTTAGGAAACACTGGAATGACTTCATTTCTGTGCTTAGAAGAATCTTTATTTTAATAGGCATAGTGGTATGGGTAATCAATGCATGCATTGGAAGAACATTTCCTAATAGTCCATTATGTCTTCTATTTTAAAGAAGGACATTAAAAAAAATTATAGGCTTTGACTCATTTTTGGACTAGTAATAAAAAAATCAGCACAGTAAGTGTGCTATTTCTTTATTTATTCCACTGCTATTTGCCTGATTCAACATCCATTCTTAGGTTGAGAAGAAAGAAATCTACCTAGGTCATCTGCTCTAACTCATTACTCCACAATGAAATCTTGTACTATGAGAAAATGCAAACACCATCTATATTTTATGCTTGTGAAATGATGCATAATACTTCTGGGCATTTCCTTGGCATTGTGTATTTATAACAGTAGTGCTGCTGTGCAGAAGTTGCTTGTAGAAGGACATCTCTGCCGCTAGCTTCACTGGACAGAGCTGTTTTGTTTGCCATGGGAATGAAGGGCTGCATTTGCCAACAACTAGTTAGCAGTGGTATCTGGAATAATTCCTTCACTTAGTACTAGTAGCTAGTTAATGTAGTAACCTGGGGTAAAACTGTAGTTGTTAATTTAGGCATCTGTTAAAATAATTTCCTTCTTGCCTTCTCTCTATAGTGCTTTCATTTACGGTGAGGAAACTGCACACAGCAGGTGTGAATCACATAGTCTAAGGCCATGTAATTTTTTCCTCTGTAATGTTTCTTTTTGTCATACTATAAGAATGAAGTGTTTTGTTCAAACAAAATGGAATGCAATCTTTGTAGAAAGGTTCAATTTAAGAAATTTCTCATTTGGTATAGATCGTGGGGAATTAGCATTTGGAAGAGCTGGTGAGTTACCCCTTTTCACCAAAAGTTTGGGTAAAAGCATTTAACCAGTGTCTCTGTAGATTTCAGTCTACCTCTTGTATGCCTGGAGGATGCCCATAACTATCCACTACACGATGTCCTATGATTGATCGTTACCCTACCAATGCTCCAGTACATACTGGAAATTGTTAGTGTAAAATAGTATTTACTGAAATAGAAAGCATGTGAAGAAGTAAGCGTGCAAAGAATGATTTTTTTCCTAGGCTGATAGATGTGTTCTTCCCCTGACTATCTTATAGAAGTTATGAGTTATCCATGAGTTATGATCATCAAGAGTGTGTATCCTTGTAATCCATGTATCCTTATACTTAAAAGATACAGTCTTGTTTGGTCTCTCTTTAACCAGCTGTTAGTCCATACGACCTGGTGAAGCTTGTTTGGATTTTGGTGCAAAGATATTTCTGTATTCATAATGCCTGCTTTGCTACAAACCAAACTTCTTTTCTCCCTAAAATTTTGTGCAAAATTTATAGAACAAGACCAAATTCTGGGGTTTGGTTTGACTTCTTTAGTGTTCATATAGCATCCAGCAATCTTAATTGGGTTTTCATCTGTAATGTCACCTGTGCAGGAATGCGTAGGAGAAAGCATGAACTTTTATCCCTTCTGAACATTTATACCTTCTGGAACAACTTTCAGAAAGACTTAATGAACTTGGGAATTAAAGCACTATTTCAAATTTTTACAAAAATTGCCTTTGCCTTTTGAAGACTTGGAAAAGAGGAAAGTGTAGAAGTACAGTGAAGAAAAATTGCAACTTTTCATTGTTAACATCAAAAGTAACATCTTTATTGCAGTTTTGGGACTATCATGGTGTAAAAGAAAAACTGAGAAAAGCATATGAAAGCTTGTTCTTTAATACTTTTGTAAGAAGAGAAAACTGCTTTTGCTGATCAGCTGTGAAGAATTGGCTACACTAAACTTGTAGCATGTGACAAATCCAGCTTTCTAAATCTCAGATGTTAATCGATATTTTAAATACAGTTTACATGGGAAGATGTGGCATACTATGTGATGTCCTCGTCTTTGCATGCAGAACAAATTGAACCTTGTCATTACTTCTTTGAAAAGTGCTGGGAGATGCACTCTTTACTTAATCTTTAAAAGCAGGTAGTAATATGTTGGGAATTTTGGGTCAGTTGAAATATGGGGAAACTACCTTTCATGTCAGATTAAAATTTTAGCATGCTTTTCCCATGCTCATCACTGCCTGCGTGAGACATTTGGAATGAAGATGCACCCTAGTCCCTGTGGCCTTTCCTCCTGATCTCCACAGTGGCACTATCATGTGATACCTAGATACTAGAAGCCTGGTCCTGCCAGGCTATGGTTAGGAATAAGAAAAGCCTTCCCTCTTTCATTGTTCCCTAACATCTGCCTGTCACTTCATGTTAAACTTGTACTGGGCCCATTTGATAGAAGCACTTTACTTCAGCTCTTTACTGGTGTACTGGTATTCCCAAACTGTAGAAGAACACACCTTGGAAAGCTGAAAAACACACCTTGGAAAGCTGATCATTTAAACTTCTCAGGAGGAGAGGAAGGATTTTCTCAGAATAAAGATATGAGCTTGGAACTTAAAAGGCCTAATGTTCAGTTGAAGATAAAATTCCCTCACATGAGGCACAGGTCTGGATTCGTGGTAGCAAATTAAAAGCTCTGTAAAGACCAGATGAGGATGCAGAAACTGAACCCTGCATCTGAATTCACTGCAGAAACTTTAGTATGTGCCTTTAGCAGCATGAGCTACTGGCACGCAGGTACTTGAGGTAAATAACAAAGATATAAGGAGGCATTGAATATGAGAATGGTGTTAATCTAGACAAATGAAATGCACATTTATTATCTATTATGTTAGCTCAGGTTATACAAAAAGTAGGTTTTGGCTCAATAACTCAAGTCTATTTCATGAAATATATGCATCAGTATAGAGTCAAGTCTAAGAAGTGGATCTGAAGTCTGACAGTTTGACCTTTCTGTGCATTGCCACACAACTTTGCACTGTGTTAATGTGGTTTCTCATATAGATTTTTTTTCCAGAAAATTTATTTGCTCTTTAAAGTTGGTTTATTAACAAGACTTGTTTGTGTGTCCATGGCTTTGTGCTCTTGATCATATTTATGAATATTACTTTGAAGGGAAATTGGATTTAGAGAGAGAGAACATCAACCCAGTTTGGCATGATGGGTCCATACTGGATTGAGAGTCCAATTTGAGGTGGTGATTTTTGACCTTCAGGGTCCTAAGCAGATTGAAGTACTCTACTGTCAAGCCTGCAGTTTAGTTTTTTCCCCTCCTACTTATAATATTGTTTAAGTCTATTGAGATCCTTTTGTCCACAGAAGTTATGGAAAGGAATGGACCTCCTCTAGGAGGACAGCATAGATTTGAAACATTTTGAATAGCATGACATTTGAAACATGTTGTGTCCAGCATTCTATGTCTGCCATTCCTCTCTTGCCTATTTTTGGGTCTGGTTACCTAACTTAGAGGATAACTTCAGGTTTTAGACTATTGACTCATTAAGCAAGCTGTGGTATATGCTGGAATTAAGGTTTTTGTTGTTTTGATTTGTAACACAATCAAAATGTGTGATCTAGTACAGAGGCATTTGTATTTAGAAATGGAAAGAAAGGAGATAATAATTCTTTAGAAGTGAGTGGTGGTATGATATAAGCTGCTGGAGTTACGTCCACAGGAATATTTGCTAAATGCTAATAAGGGAGCCTTTTGTAGAAAGGTATGGATAAATGATCTTCAAAATTTGGTTTAGATTTGATTCCAAGTCTAAGAACAAGTCAATGGAAAAGTTCTCCCTGAAACTGATTCATCCTCTTGTTAACCTTCTGCTGGTTAAGACCCATGTTGGTAAACTGTGTCACTGGGTCTTGAGGAGGAATAACTGCAGTAAGGAATTGACTAGGATAACTAAAGACAGCAGAAATAGACCCTTATGAATGACCTTATTTTAACATTTTTACTGTAGTTATTAGGACAGATCACTAGATGGCAGGGGGTAAGTGTACAAAACTAAAGAATTCATATAGATTGCCTGATTGTTTTGACATGGGAGAAATTTTGTTTTATTCAGTAAATGACTGCCTATTTTTAACATGCAATTGCAACCAAGGCATAAGTCCTTTGTGTTTACACATTGGCAGTTTAATTTCACTGATAAGGAACATTCATGGAGCATTTCTGTCTCAATTTGAATAATCAATTACCTAAAATTATAATTTTTGTAGACTAATTGGAATATTATTTTTGATTGAAATTACAATCAAAATGCGTTAAAATCTTCTGAAGTGCAATAGAAGACATTTCTGATCTACAGAGTTGAATTGGTGGAGATATGAAATTAAGATAGCTATGCATTGCTCGTATTTGCTACTGTCTTTCTCCTTCTGTAATGCAATATAGGCTAGTGTGCATTGAATAATCCCCCAGTCATTATGAAAAATATTTTTATTTCAGGTCTTTATGATTTAGAAAATAATAAAATTATTTACTTTCTGGGTGTCGGTTGTTTTTTTTTTTTAATGTTTGCTGTCTTAGTCATTAGCTTGGATTGAAACAGTGGAGAATATGCTGTAGGAATGATGCAAAACCTGAAAACGGAAGCAGGCTGGTGCTTCACCAGCTTTCCCTTTCCTGTGGAGTACTTAATGTTCAGACTCATTTGTGAGTGCGTTATTACTAAGAAGTTGCCTATTTTGTTCCATTAAATTAGACTGTAGTATCTGATGCACTGCCACCCATGTAATTTCTCCCTCGAGAATGCATTTAATGTGTTCTAATGCTTTGTCCACTATGCAGTTCTTAAACAGCCCAAGGAGTTATACATAGTCTTGTCTACACTAGAAAGGAATTTATCCTTTAAATTAAGAATACAGAACATTTACTTTTGATAGTTGTCTTGTGTCCTGAACTCTTTCCTTCTGGCAACTTAAGCTATTATTAAAATGGACTTAACTTTTTCAATAGTTGTGAAGCAAGCTGGTGACTAACAGGAGTCTTCTAATAGCTCAGTGTAGGAAAATACAACAGTTGAGTAACTTAACCTAATGTCATTGACTGTAAGTGGTAGATAATGAAGTAATTCTGAAGTAGTTGTACTCAGATTTAATTAATAAAGGTCTATCTAAGATTCACAAATCAATGAGAAGTGGCGGGAGAGGACATATTGGTAGCTGCAGTCCTTGGAAAGGATACTTTCATTCTAGTCCTAAAAGCAAAACTTATTTAAAGTGAAACAGATTTCCTAAGCACAATAATTCTTATAAATCCATCTTTCTTCTACCTGCTGTTTTCTTTTTGCATGCTTACAATATAATGCATTTCAGCCATATTACGCTAGCCATTACCCAGAGTTGTGTCTGATGATAATGCTACAGATTGCTAATAGTTCTGTTCTGCTGTCTCAGGTACTCGCAAGGAAATGTAAACTGTGTTGTGGATCCTTGTGCTTCAAATGTTACTGTGTATTACAGATCATTTAGGATCCCTAGGAAATAACACAACTCTTGTCCTTCACTTAATAAAAAAAAAGTTATTCTTTAACTAGTTAGCAACTGGACAGACAAGTCAAAAGGTGAGGGGAAAGGGAAGCATGTACTTGTCCAAGACTATATAGGAAGTGATTATCTGCAGTGCTCAAGCTGCTCAGGTTCCAGGCCTCAGCTGTTAAGACCAGTGATCTCCAACCTGTGACTCAGAGATAATGTCTGAAACCTTTAGTAATTCTTCATCGCTGTAAGAAAGTAAAGGCTGCAAGAGGAGAGCAAAGATGGGTTATCTGTGGTGTATTACTTGCCCAGTGTTGTTGCCTGAAGGCTGGCAAGAATTGTGCAGGGTCATAATGGCCTTTAATAATTGAGCAGGGACACCACAGAATCAGCCATCACTAGCGTAAACTTAAAGGGCTCTATGTTTTCCCAAGGTCATAATGACCTTGAATAGATAAGCAAAGACAGCATAGGATCAGTCATTAATGGCACACACTTGATGGGCTCTATATTTCCCCAGCCTCTGTAATTATTTTGATGGTATTGGTTACCTTTGATAGTAAGGAGATGAAAAATCTTCAAGTTTTCACAAAGTTTTTATTATTGTTAATGTCCATGAATGGTGTGGTAAATTCCTGTTTTAGAGAAGCAGTGTTATCTATTCAGTCTCCTTGTTCTGAATGTAATGATTAGGGATTTTAGTAAGATGGTATTTGCAAGGTTTCTTTAAGATGAGAATTTCAAATAACGTGTAAACTCATAGCCATTTAAAATTCTTGTTTCTGCATTTGCTGTAAGTCAGAATGACTGCAGGTGTTGGAAGGCTGCACAGCATGGACCATCTCTGAGAGGTCTGAAGGTAAAAAATGTGATGTATTGTTAAATATTACCCTGATGATGATCTGTGTTTTTTAAATGCTGGTTGCATCTTTCTTATTGATATTCTTGTTGAGACCTGAATCTGATTTAGTGCTTTCTGTTGAACATTTGTTTCTTTTAACTGGGGCTTAGCCTTACTAGCGCAAACACCAAATAAATATGCATAGCCTTAAGTGAACTCATGGCAGATAAAACTTGCATAAACAGCAAGGATTGAATTTCATCCAGTAAATTTGTACCAGTCTACAGCACAGTGGATCAGAGTAGATTTCTTTGCCATCCTATTTGGTGAACACTAATTATGTGCTTTGTGTGAATCAAAAAAAAATTATTGTGTATTTATTATGCTAGTTCCCATGTTTCAATATCCAAAGTCACTACTCTGTGACTGGGTGTGATAGGCAAGCCCTGTTTAGAGTCCCAGCAAGAATAAGAGGTGATTGGCAGTTTCTGGTAAGATATGGTAACTGTACTTTTATGTATGTACTTTTGTGGTTGATCAGGACACAAAGTTGTGCTGGAGCTGAGTAAAGAATATACTTACAGGAAGAACAGTTGCACCTGTACACTGACAGGCTTTTTGCTAGCACAGAATTAGAACGATAGGGGAGAAACAGGTCCTAGCTGAGGTACACTGGAAGAAGGGTAGAAGAAAGAGAGACAGTGAGACAGGCTGCATAATCTTATTTTACATTTAAATCTGTCAGTCTCACTTAAGTGTACATTCCAGTTCCACTTACACTATGCAGGCTTTGGCAATCTTTTTGTTTCATTACATGTGTCTTAAAAAGTGTGTAGTTTTTTTTTTAAATTGAATTGATATAATGCATATGAATTTCTGTCATAGTATGAATGTTTGTTTTAGTAGTTGAAATGTACTGTGTATTCAACACAATATTTTCAGTGAACATTATTTCCCAAAAACTGAAGGCTAATCACAAAAAATATAAATGGTTTTAGTATGTAAAATTCCAAACCATCACCACACAGAGATTATATTAGTTCCTTGAGCTGGGCCATAACTAAATGGAAAGTAAGCATTCTGATCAATAACGCACTAGTGAAGTAACCTCTGTTCTGAGATGCTGAGAGGTTTTTTTTTTTTTCCTTTAACTAAAATATATATTTCAACTAAAAAACCTAATCTTTTCACTGTCTCCAGAGGGCAAAATCATTGACTTTTACGTGAATTAAAAGAGTCTATATAAAATGGAAAGAATGCTACTTGAGCAATTAATCACTTTTTACTTAATTTAAAATAAATAATGACATTGTAGAAGGCTGTTGCATTAGATTTTGAAAAAGACTGGTTCTTGGAAAAGCAACAGAACAAAATTTCTCCCTCTCACTACGGGTTTATTTCCAAATCTTGCAGGCACAATAGTTTGGGTTATGTGACAATATTTTCTTCTAATGTCGCTATGTAAGCATATGTTACACAAAGGGATGATGCTCTTGGCCAGCAATATATAGACCCTTGTTAGATTTCAAGGCTAGAATTGACTGTTAGACCCTGGTTTCTGTTAAAAGTTAGTACTAACGCCGTAACTTCTGTTTGAGCTAGAATGCATAATTTTTACAAAAACAGCCATTGTTGATTAAAGGCTTCAGGTCACGGACAAATCATCAAATCCCCAGGTAAATTTCTTGGAGTCGCTAATTATTCTCACTGTAAAAAAAACCCTGGCCATATACTTTCCCATAGCTGGAATTTGCCGGGCTGCATATGGCAGTCTGTATAGACTTGTTGCACCAGACCTTGCTGACTCCCGTGATGGGAGTAGAGTCACTGCCTTCTCTTGGATAAACTAGGTAACTGTATCCATGTACTTTGCTTTCCACCTTGAAGGTCTGTGTTCCCAATCTGAAATAATTCATCTTCACCCTCTCTGGCTCTTTGCAAGTTCAACACTTTTGAAGAAAGCTGATTCTGCTGGATGGTCCCCTGTTAATATTTCAATGGTTTCAGTACTTCTCTGCCTTGGATTTCCAGTGCACTTACCAACAACTGTGAATGAGCTAGTGAACTCGTTGGTATGTTGCTGCTGAGCAGAACTATGCCCTCATGCTGCTTTTGTCACAAATGGTTCTGTGTTTGTCCATATGGAAATGCATTTCTGTCAGACAGCCCAGAATTCATCACTGCTAATTGATTTGGTTTAAGTTGTCTGAAAATTACCGGTGACTTGATTTGTACCTACCCACTTTCCCCAATTCATTGAAAAAAATCACTGAATAATATTCATGGAAGAACAGATTCTTGTGGAACATAACTCTAGAAGCATCTTAATTGGAATGACCCTGCTCCCCCCCCTCCCCCCATGTTGTAGTTAATTTTAGTGTGCTGTATAGCTGTGCAATTAAACCAATCTGGATATGTATGTTAGTACTCCAGAGTGGTTGATATATATTATAAATAATTATTTTTACAAACAGAACTCCAAAACTTCAATCAAAAATCACTTCAGGTTGGACCATAATTATTTTCCATAACACACCATCAGTTGTCAGTAGCCATTCTGTTATGTAATCCTGAGCTCTATTCTAATTTCCCTAATTGTCCTAGATCAGTGCAACATTAGGCAGCCACATCGTACCCTTAGAATATGTTGAATGGTGATTATTTAAAAAAACACCTTCATTAAATAGCAGAGCCAAGAAGACTAAACTGAATTCATATCTTCTTGTTATCTGTTGACAGATGAATTTTGCTCCAAAGATTACTTTCTGAGATCCTTAATATTCCTAGTTGATGGGTCAGTTGGACAAAAATCCAAATATATTTGTCACATGTGACACAAACTACTGTTTGGTGTCTCAGGACTTAATGTCTATAACCCATACATAAATAAGGCAGCTGCTAAAGATGTTCCACTGGGGATATGTGCAGTGTGTACCGTGTACAGCAGGGAAGCCTTTAATAAAAACAAAACAAGGAAACAAAAACCAGAAAAAACCCCAGCTGTGTGTCTGAAATAAATTATGGGCTAACGTGCTTTTCAAGCTCTTGGCCACTGCAGTGGGATTGTGTGATGTTGCTGGAAGGTGATCAGCTTGTTATATATTTCATCGGAAAACCTGAGTGACCTGTTCACTGAAGATACGTAACAAGACGAAGGGAAAGCAGTGAGGGACTGTCAGCAAACAGAAGAGTTGAGTTCACTTGAGAGCTGTATATACGAATTGGGCTACTGATACCTTTTAAGAGCGTGAGGTACAGTGTTATTAGAGAGTGGTGGCAGTTTGGCTATGAGGCACAGCAACTTCTTAGTTTTCTCCTGTGACATAATAACGTTCTCTTAGCAGTGCAATGTACAGTATTGCCTCTGCTGAAACAGATTGAGCTATACTACAACATTAAAAGTTCACATGCACTGGGAAGTTAATTTTGTGGAAAAACTATTGCACAGGGTTAGGAAAGTGTGATGCCTGGTAATGCTGAGAGGACAGATGCATGAATATGTTTGTTTGCTTTTTCACTAGGGAAAAGTCATAATCCCACAGAGAAATTTCTTTTGCTCAAACCACCTAGTAAAGAAAAAATAAAAATATACATCAATTAATGGTATTTCTTATCAATTGCTGTTTTCTCAGTATATGGCAGTTTTCATTGGAATTTGGCATATATGCAAGTGATAGCATCTTATTATGTTTCCTTTCTTAAAGTTCTTTTTTTGTAAAAAGAGCATTTACTTAAATTGCTAAAGTAGATTTTTCTCTTACACCAGCTGCATAATTGCTAAATATGTTATTCTTAATTCTGTTTGCTAAAGGAAGGGGGCTTTTTCACGTGCTAATCCTTGGCCCTTCTTCTGGAGTTTCTAAAGAAGTAGCTGTTACAGGTTACTAAATTAGTATTAAGATTTGAATACCATACCATTTCATAGAGGCTGCAGAATTGAATTAGTTACATACGTATGATGTGATTGTGCAAATGCATGCACATCCTTGTTGCTACTTTGGTCTTGCATCAGTTTTCATAACTGCCAGGAATATTTTTCTTTTTCTATGCCCAAAGTCCAAAATACCCTACTTCATTAATATGTGATTTTGGCATGCTGACTTAAGGAATCCTGGAAATAAAATGTGCATGTTTGGCCTATAAACAAAAGCTTACAGCTTTTTAAATTACTGACCCTACTTCTTGGGCTAAGGAATTGTTGTCTGAAGAAAACGATTACTTTCGAGGTATAAGATCTGTTTCCTGTCATCTCAAGAAAGTGCATGTTGTCTACAGGACTTTGAAAATTCACTAAGCTTTTCTTTCTGCTCCTCTTTAGTTTGAACTTTTGAAATTGATTCTGTGTGCTCTTCCACTGGGAGCAGGCATGTGGACGCTTCTGGGGATGTAGAGCATGGTTCCTGCTGGCAGATGGTAGAGAGACTATTTTTCATAAGTCCCTTGCAAGATATATTGTTAGCACGGTGTTCATTTAGTCAGCAATAGCACCAAGAAAATTTTCAAAGAAATGGACATTTCAGTAAGCCTTACTCTGCATCTTAAGTCAGTGAGGTTTGCTGTCTGGTAATTGGCAGAAGTCAGTATGTAAACCATTCTTCTCACAAAAACAAGCAATCAGAACACAAACATAAGCAAAAACATAAACAAGCACTCGCTATATTGTATCTTTTAGCCAAGTAATTCCAAAGGCTTCAAGTGTCAAAAAAGTATCCAACAGCTTCAAGTGTCAAAAGCTTCCAGTTTCCCCTGTAATAACAAATTATATAAAATCATCTGAACGGTCTTCCTTATGAGGACATTTTATTATTTACAGAGACTTTAAAGGGGATTTGGAGGCAGGTTGATAGAATTTCCTTGCTTTCACCTAGCAAAGAAATTGTATTTTAGTGAAGTAAACCCCCTCAGTCGAAGAGGTGATGTTGGTTGTTGGGGGAATACAGTTAACATGTAAGGGAATAAACAGTGGGAGCAATCTGCTTTTCTCAAAGGTGTCAAGAAGAGAGGGAACTAATGCAAAGAATTGTCATGAAGCTCCCAAGGTACTTCACTGTTCTTGATGCTTCTTCCTCAAAATGTAAAGATACTGTTTATGCTCCCTTCGAGACCAAAGAAATCAGTCACTAAAGTCATAGCAACAGAGGATGAGACCTGTTAAGAGTGTGTCTCGCTGGAGCTGGATGTCAGGTTCTATTTAAACAGCTTTGCTTTGTCTTTGACAATGTTCAAATTATTTGGTACTCATCGTGATGTTTAACCTGTGATGTTTGTCATGCCTAGAGCTTTGTGGTTTTACCGTGTTGGCACTGGATGTTATTCTGTAGATGGATGGCAGAAGCCAATGCTTTAATGTCTAGTGTCCCAAGATGCATTTTGCTTTAGGAAATCAAGAAAAAGAATGCAGCTGTGTATGTGCCTATTTTGTTTTCTCCCTTGGCATGGTAATTTCCCTCCTACATCTTTAACTTAGAAGTTAAAATTTCCTTGCTTTTAGCTGTACTTATATTAGTTCAGTCAAGGGTCCCCTGACTCCAAAAGTGACTTTCTTAGCAGAATTTGCCAAGAGTTAGCTGTATCATATAAAGCAAGTAGTTAAAATTCTCATATTCTAGGATTAGCAATTTTATAAATGGCAACATTAACACTTTAACATGCATGCCTCCATTAGGTTCACCTGAAATAAAGTTTGAAAAGCATCATGAGTTTCTCTGTTGAAAGGCCTTATGTAAATTTGGGAAGTGTGTTTATTATTGCTTATAATAAAAGCCCGATTTCTTCTGAAGGGCTTATATGTTAAGCTAGAGCTTGAAGGTGACTTGGGATCATATTCAATATAATCTTTGTCTGCATTCAGTGCCAGGAAGCCCTCCAAAGACCAGGCAGACCTCCTTACCTTTAAAATTAATTTTTCAGTATGAGTGCAGCAGAGCTTGATTTGCAAACACAGTAACAAATTTCCTTTAGTTTAGGCCAAAACGAGATGGTAGCTTTCTGCATAACACTTGTTAGACATAGTTTGATTTCACTTAAACTGCAGGAGTAATGAAAACTGCATAGGTGACGTTGGGATCCTCCTAAATCTCCCAAGACCTGAGACAGAATCTGTTTTTTATGTGTGCTCCAAACTTAAACTTTCAGCCCTCTAAGACTAGAGTAAAAGTGCGCTTGTTTTAAAAGAGCCATGATACCTCCTGCAGAACTGACAGAAACTTTTCATTAAACAAATTGTGAAGTTTGTTTTCTTGTGTTTTTTTTGTTCTTTATTGTATAGGGCATTTGCATGAAAATGGGATCTTGAAGAGTTCATCTGTTCCTGCTGCTCATTCCTTACCTGGAGGCACGATCTTTGCTCTGATTTGCAATTAGTTACTGTCTAAATGATTTCAGTGTCAGAGTTGGTATTAGGCTTTTGGGTGGAGAAGGAGCAGCAGGAGCTGATGAATACTTGAAACCACACAAGTTTTATGCAAAGATCTCTGCAAAATTACACACACTGGGGGAAAGAGGAAATTGAGAAGCCACACAAACTGAGTGGAATGGTCTTTAAAGCACTGTTTTAAATGTTTCCATCCCTGATCTGTCTCTCATCAAGCCAGTGTCAAATTAGGAACCAACTGTAGCTGTGCTGGAGCAGGAACAAAATTTAATAGAACCTACAGGGGTATGTCAACAGCTGTTCTCAGACTTTTTGTATTTCATTAGAGTACCTGTGGTTGGTGCAGGATTTCTGTTATCTGGGGGAAGAAATCATCACTTCAAGGTATGAATCAGGAGTTTGTTCCATCACAGGAATGGTGGCTTCAGCCAGAGGCTGAACCCACCTCTCAAACAGGGAGCAACACAGATCTGCATTATCATCATTTAAAATCCTAGAAACCTGTTATTTCAGTGAGAAAGCAAAACAGATCTGCATTGAGGCACCTGCATCTTCTGGGAAATTGTTTTGTAACATATGTGGCTGTTCCAGGGAGGGCAACCGGCCCCTTGGTTCTGGCTCTGTCCTGGAAAGATGTAGCAGATAATTCTGATAAACTGTGGACGTGAATTTCTCTTCTGATACTGAGAGAAAAAAGCTAAACTGCCTTAGCAGTACTTCAAAGGTGTCCCTTCTTTATCATAACTAGTTTTCTTAACAACATGCTGTTAGAAGATCAGGGATGTTTGAGTTATACCAATGTTCTAAGAATGTCTTTGTGGAAGTTACCAATGAGCGGTCTTGCATGTTACATTTGGCACCAAGTACAGGCACAGGATTTGAAGTGTGTGCGGAAGGTGGTGTTAAAATGGGGATGTAACATTCAGATAGAGTATTTAAGTGTTTGTTTAACTTTTTTGTACCTCATTCCCAAATTAATTTTGAAGCAAATGACTTTTTTTTTTCCCCCTGTGGATTCCTTAAATTTATAGATTAGGAGCAGAATTGGGGGATTCCTTCATGATTTTCATGGAGATGAAACAGCCAACATAAAGCAAAGCCATGTCTTTTCCTCATGGTAGCATGTGAGGTGCCTTGTAGAATGTGGTCAGAAGCTGTACAGCATAGAAGTGACACAAAGCAGGACATGATGATATATTCCCAAGTAAATGTTTCCCAACAAGTGCAAAAGATAGATAGGTAGGATAAATGAATTGTTCCCTGGAAAATTTATCTAGTTGTAATGATAACTTGGAATGCTGGAGGTTGTCATTGATTTGGAGATTTGTTATATTAACTGAATTGTTATTGCTGACTTTGATACATATCTGTGTGTGTAAGCTCCGCTTACATGGCACGCTTTCGTTGCAAATGAGCTTA
Source organism: Ibycter americanus (assembly GCA_035590275.1). Classification (NCBI taxonomy): domain Eukaryota; kingdom Metazoa; phylum Chordata; class Aves; order Falconiformes; family Falconidae; genus Ibycter; species Ibycter americanus. The sequence goes on from JAVJGI010000050.1 coordinate 39,181,222, forward strand.
ACTGTCTTAGGGGAAAGAAACAGTAAGTCAGTGTCCCAATATCTTGTAATTCCTAAATGAAATAATTAGGATTGGATGATGATGATGATGATGATTATTATTATTATTTTAATATAGACTTCAGAAAGTCTCCTTGTTTTGTTCAGATTAATTTCTGGATGCTGTTGGGGAGTACTGGCCTGAGAGGTTGACAGTAGCACACAGAGATCTGTGAGAGCTGGTGAAAGATATCTTACTGTGCATGTGCATAGATAGGTCATATCCCAAAATAACATGAGGAACTTTGAAACCCAAACAAAGTGCTGAGGCCATTATCACATTGCCTTCAATTAGGGGACAAATCAATGTTTCAGCCTGGCTGTCCTTTCTGAAGTTGTTTTTAGAATCTTGGTATTTAGGAATCCCCTATGACTAGGTCTTATTTCCTGCTTGCCTTTTTTCAGCATTCCCCCTGCCCTTTTGTCTCCCTCTTTAGCAGGGTGTATATGGTTTATAGTAACCAACACAGTTCTCCAGGGTTTTGGCTTTCACCTCTGAGCCTTTGGTAGCTGGAAGAAAAAGCTTCTGATTAGAGAACAGACTTGCTTACCTCAATGCCCTATTCATCTACAAGATACGTCTGTTTTCATCTTCTCAAGTGATTAAAGAGGCTGAATTTCAAACTTTTTTTTTTTAAAATATTAGTATCAGTTTGCTTTCTTCTACTTTGCTTTATTTTCATAAATACTAGATAGTCATTTTACCTTTTCATTGCTGAAAAGTTTCAGTGGGAAAATATCCAGCACGATATACTTTGAAGAATAAAGAAATTGAATAATCCTGAAGCTGTTATTTCCGATCATTTATCATGTTCTTTGAGCTACACAATTTGGGGGGCGCGGGGAGCAATGTTTCTGTAGGAATAAGGAATAAGGACAGTTGCAGCTATGGGGACTGAACTGTCAAATGTCACCTTAAGCATTATAAAAAATGCCAACAGCTTAACATTAAGATATGCAAGAAATTATAAAATGAGAAAAGTGTTGGTGGGTATGTATGTGTATATAGATATGTGGAAAACTTTAAATCTTCTAACAGATATGTAGATTTTATCATAAAAATACTCTTGTATTAACAACTCCAAATATTAAATTGTAAGTAAACCTCTCTTAAAATCATGAATCTGCCTTCAATCATGATATTTTAAAAGTAGTAATTTTAGATTCAGTTTTTCTGTTACCTTCTACATTTTAAGCTGTTTGGGTGATATTTTAGTGACAGATTTATCTGTAAGACTGCAAATGGGAATGTAAGCCGCTACATAAGAATATAAATTAAAAGCTGAATTTTTAGTAAAGCTGAGTTTCTGAAATAATTCCATCACTTCAGCAGTATGGAATTTCGAGAATAAACCAAAATGTTAATGAGAGTCTTGATATAAAACTGGAAATTTAGAAGCATTGATACTTGCTGGAAAGAAAATTCTTTTAAATCAATGGAAGTTTTAAATGGTTTGCCAGATCAAGATTTACTGTGAGAAATGACTTTCTGTACCCTCTTCATTAATAACTTCTCGAGTTCTGGCTTGCTGGGCAGATGAGCTCACAGCACTCTGGTCTCACCTATTTCAGCAAAATGCAGGATGCTCAGCTGCTGGTAGTAAGTGTGGGCCAGGTTCTTTCAGTAGTCTTCCATAATAATTTAGGAACTTGAGAAACATTTGAGACAGGATGAATGGGAGTGCTTTATAGGAATTTTATTTAATTTCTTTTTTTTTGAGAAGGTATTGAGGACAAGTGTTAAAATATTACTGTCACTATTTTGAATGTTCTTTGAAGAGAAATTTCCATTCTTACGGAGATTAAGATTGAATGACTGTTTTGCAGAAGTTCTTCATTCTCTTCTTCCATTGTTCTTTGTAAAAGATTTAGATAGTTTGAAAAGCCCAATCAAATACTTGGAACTATTCTAGCAAGACAATTGAGATGTAACACATTCAATAGCAAATTACTGTTTTGTGCCTGATCCTGTAGACGGCACTCTGCCTGTGTGGTATCCTTAATGGGTTCACTATGCAGAAGTCTCATCTTCACAAAAAAGGCTCCACCCATCTGTGAAGTGGTAAACTAGATGTAATCAGCATCTTTAAAAATAATTCACAGCAATAGCACTTTTTTTGGGAACAAAATGGCTAACCTCTTTACAGTTTTTAGAGGAATCTGCTATATAAATGCAACACTTCCATTTATCAAAGGAAAAAAAGAGTACGCTATAAAAATCAAAACAAAATCCTTTGAAAAAGCAATTCTTGGAATAAAATGTAGGTGGAAGCATTTAATAAAATAAAAAATGGAATAAATTTGATAACACTGAGAAAAACAGCTCCTTAGGTCGTGGTTGCCCATCTTCTTCAACCAAGTTAGTCACGTAGTCTTTTGTATTGACAGGTGAAAGCTGAGTGCTATGATCTTTCTCCTGTGGCATGCCCCACGTAGGGTATGCAGTTGTTCTCTCCAGGGGCAGTAGTGCTAATATGCTGGTCTTTCAGAATAACACCTCATTTACAGAAAATACCTTATCCCATTCTGAAAATTTGTGTGCTTATGAAATACTAAATGCTAATACATTTTTTAAACTGTAAATAATTCCTATAGTCAGTCCTGTTGTTGCTAATTTCTGTGTATTGTCTGCTTCTGTGATATTTGCAGTAACATAGAGACATTTCTAAGATCTTCTCTTTTGCTTTTGTTCTTCCACATGGTCATGCAGCTTAATTTTGTTCTCCATAACTAATGACATCCTCAAAGTCATTAAAACACAAAAAAACCATCCTCAAAGTCAGGTGTCTGTTGCATTGCTTTTCTGAAGAGTAGAGAGAATCTTATGCATACAGCAACAGAATCAATTTTTTTCCTTGTGGGGTCATGGACATAGTGAAGAAAGTAATATAACAGTGTTAAACTGCAGCAGAGTGTTTCTAAGGAATCATATCTTGGATCATGTGTCCGTCTGCTTGGTGTACGGGAAAAATAATACCAAGAAGTTTTTGAATCTGAATGGTGGTAAACCTAAACAGGCTTTTGGTGAGGTGATTTCTGGGGCTCTGCTATTTAAAAAGTGATGTAAATGCATCTAGCTTTCAAACCATGGTTACAAAACTACTTACTGTGTTTTCTAAGTAGTTGCCTTCTGCAACTTTAGGTTTTCTTTTCAAACACCCTGCAGGTTTCTGCCCAGTGGGTTGATTTCTTTGCTACATTTAGAGTAGAGACAAAATAAACTGTCCTTTCATAGTGCTGTCAAGAAATATCTCACATCTAAGACCATGACTGCTTCAGGTTTAGTGTTCATCTAGTGTTAAAATTAATCTGTAGTTACTAAGTCAGGTAACAGGAGAGCATTTGGTTGTGTTAAAATTTGGTTGACTAAATGAGGTAAATACTGAGTGTAATGTGCTCACACAGGTATAGGAATCATTGGATGATATATTAGATGATCATAGGAATACCAGCTGGTTTCAATATTTGCTAGTCTAGGAAGCCACTTTGTCAGGTGTCTACCAATATGCAGATATGTGTATTGATGGTTTCTGTGTCATATTAAAATATCAAATTTATAATATTGTACTTTATAGAGCCTGTAGAATCTAGTTAGCAAACTGTGCTGTTGGAAAACAAGATTGCAAATCAATTGCTTCATGCTTGACAATGTTTGGATCTCTGCTTTGCTAAGATCTTTGTTCAACAGACACTGCAAAAGTGAACATGCTTGTGAGTTTGACCTATTATTCAGAGATAACTGCAGACTAATAACAACTTTGATCATAGAGAAATAATTTGTTTTTGACCTACAAGACAGCATAAATGGCCCAGTTTTATAAACTGAAATTTATAAGCTTATCAGATCTAATATTCAAGCCTTTCTTATTTGGAAAATTAAGGCCAATCCTACATGCAGAACAACAGGCATTTTCATCAAAAACCTATCCTTAGCTGTAGTTTACTCCCTAGGGAAGCAAAATGCAGAAGAGCTGATTTCTGGAAAGCCACTGCAACATTCTTAGCAGAAGTAATTTATCAAAATACCGCTTTGAAAACTGGCATGCATTTAATGGTACTGAAGCTTCCTTGTAGTCCATAAAAATAAAACAAAGATCAAATCTGATTTGGTTAGTTTGGTTCAAATGCTATTTCCAGATTCTTAAAGCAGACTTCAGGCTCACAGATATTCTGTCTTCCCTGAATGTTAAGATCATCCACTGCTAAGTGGAAGGCGGATGGCCACACAATTAGGCTGTTTATAATATTACTAGAGCTGCCATATGGTGAGTCAGCCTTGCTTTTAGAAGTTTTATTTTTCGATGTGTATAGTTTTATCACAGAGTAATAATGCTTAGAGATTTACTGTTTATTTTCTTAGGTTCAATATTGCAGCAGAAATCTCTAGCTGACATTCACCGTGTTATTAAGCAAATGTTCCGGTATGAGGCATGATTTGTTTTTTCTTTGACTGACATGACCATACTTCCTTTTAAAACTCAGTGCAAATAAAATCTCTGGATTTAACGTTCTTTGGAGATTTTTCTTCTGCTGTTGCATCGAGAAGTCGGTTTAGGTCCTTGTTATTTAATATTCATTCAGGGGTGGTATCCGAAAAATTCCCTCCTTTGAAATTAAATATGGCTTTTGTATGATAACAGGCACTTTGGGTCTAATGCAAAATCAAAAGAAGTCAGTGGTGAGATTCCTGTTACATTTATAGATCCATCATTGCTTGTTCGAGTAAAAATTGAAGTGTTCTTTCTCTTCTCAGAATTGGGCTCTGCACTTCTCAATATAAGCATTTATTTATATTCTACTTTATTACTACTTCTTTGCAGAAGTGTGAAGAGATCCCAGTATGAACACTTCTTCATGGAGTTAAAGATTCTAGAATTTTTGTGTGGTATAAAACTGGGAACATCTGATCACTTAATGTTAGTTTCTGAATATCATAGGCCTTTACCTTGTACTTACGACTCCACTGAGTCTGGTAAGATGACTTTGACACAGAAGTGTTTCTTCCAGTTGGAAGGCTCTCAGTGTTTGTCTTTGTGTTGGGAAACTCAGACTCTATAGAGAATCCCTCACTTTTTGGGGATACTTTTCTCATGGTGAATCACCCTGACTATTCGAAAATATGTGTAGTATGCCTGGGTTTTGTTTGGTTTTATTTCACTTCAGATTCTGGGCATTGATTCTTTCATTTTTCTGTACAAAATGAGACCTGTCTTTAATACCTAGTGTTTTTTTTAGTTATGGATCATTATAACTTATGACCGACACTGAATCTGTTGAATTTGGAGTGTGAATTAAGGGTATTTTTAGGGCATGAGACTACAGATATCTAAACAGAAATGAACATAAATGTTTCAGTAAGAGCTACAAAAGCCTGAAGTCTATATTTCTAGTACATAAGAACTGGAAAATGTTGAAGTACATATGGAAATATATTTTCATCATCATAAATCTTGCTTTGACTCGTTGGTATGCAACTACCAAGTAATTAAATGTAATTGAAGTGCTGTGCCAGAGGATGTGTGATCCAAAAGCAATTGCTACTCATGTAATGCTCTGTAGTGTGATCTAGAAGCTGAACTGAATCGTGTATTTGACCTCCACAAAATGAATAGCAACTACCATCTTATTACACTACACCTACACTTTGAAGGCTACTTAATTAGTCAATATTAAACTAACAATGAAGCAGCAATAGGCACTACTGACTTAAGTGAATGTTAAGTTGTATTCAGTGTACATCATACCAGCGTACTATAGAGGCAAATAATTTTCTTATCTTGTTTTATAACTAAGAGCATTCAAGGTTTCCATATGTGTTCTTACAGTGATGTGAAACATCTCTGAATTTAGTTTTTGGAAATGCTGTTGGATCTAACCAAAGAATCTTCTTCTGTAACTAAGGGAGGTGCTCTATATCCTCTGTGTATTTCCTGTACTTTACATGTTAAGTCAGTCTCAGACTAAGTTTGTTAATTCATTAACTCAGACATTCTTGCTTGTGCTGTGTTTGAGCCTACCTCAGTAGAAGGAAGCTCCTGCTCTGCTACAATCAGTCCTAGACTGATTAGAAATAGAGAAAACTTACTATGTCATTTGGCTGTGTCTTCATTAGCAAATAGCAAGGCTCAGTTAGAGTGGATCTTTAGAGGAAAACTATTAGTGCTAACAACCCACTGGTATCACTGACTTCCTTTAGAAACACTGAAGCACTGAGGTACCTGTTGGAGTTGATTTCAACTTATGCCAAATCAATGTTTTCCTTGGATGAAGATAGTCTTTCATTCCAAAGTACGTCAGGAGCAGGAGCTGCCTATAGTCATGATGCTTTTGGTAATGAGCTTGTGTATGAGAAAAGAAAAGAAACTATAGTCAGGGTCATTTGCCAGTCCGTATCACAGAGCTCACAACTTTCTAGTCAGTAGGCTATTTTCAAAGTTTTCAGCTTGAGCATAGGGGAGAAGGAAAGTCTTATGTCCGGATGAAGAGTTGAGACAAAATAACATTCTGAAGAGTTTTGCTGAGGCAGTCTTAGCCAGACAGAAATGGTTACTCACCTAACCAGCAGGCCAAAGGCAAGGCTATGATTTGGGTGAGGAGGGTATGAGTGAGCAACATCTCTGGTTTAATCTGTGTGACTTTGCGGCAAAGAAAGGAGAGAGGAAAGGACGTAGGATGGAAGGAAACAAGATGTTAACATGATTTTCCTGTTGGCTAATAGCGGGTAAGGGGAACAGAGAATAGACTTGATTTATGATCCATATTTCAATAATATTTCATGAATTATTGCTTTAAGCAGTAACCCTTTGTTTCCAGCATGGAGTGTACTTTAACAGACGTCTGTTATGTTTTGGAGATGACTCCCTCCAACTTTTTGTAAAAGGAATCCAAATATAGGGTGGCTTGAAAGGGATTTAATTACAAGAAGTCAGAAATGGTTCATTGCCTCATGGAAATGAAAGGTGTAATTGCAAATCTAATTTGTTCATGCCTGAAACTCCAGCAGCCTTAACATCTGGAATGGAAGTTGCATTAACTCCCTTTTCCAGGTAGTCTGGTTGATTCCTATTTACTTGATTGGTATCTTCCTCCTGGCCACATATTTGGCACTGAGCACATACTTATGATACTGTTGAATTAGTTGAAATCATGATCACTATGTTGTATTGGTCTGAGAAGTTAGGTCATTCTAATGATGGCTCTTAAAAACATATGGAAGGTAAAAAATAAAGTCTTGCCCTCAGAACTTTTTCCTAGCCTACAAATACTGGTCCTGTAGCTGTATTGTAGCTGTAGTCCCAATAACACTTCCAGAATTAGTATACCCAGAGGAAATTTTGTAGTTACAAATATATTGAGGGAGGCTTTTGAATACAGTGTGTTAAAAAGGGTGTGGATTTTTATTTGCATCTATCACAATGCATAAATTGCCTTTTAAAGAAAACCAGTATTTCTTGTGTTGGAGAAGTGTGCTGTTTAAAGCATAATATTTTTGTCTATGTTGTTACCTTTTCCTGCTGTGATTGTTTTAACTGTATTTTGCTGCTTCTCTTTCTTAAAATACATGGACATTGCATTGCCAAGATATGTCAGTGTAAATCTTGAGATCTTAAAACAATTCTTGAGTGGTGATCAAAAGAGCTAACGTATGCTTCCAGGTCACTTAGGATTAAATGTGCTAGAGTGTCTACTGATTTCTGAATGTCAAATTTGACACTAAAGTTAGATGGGAAATAAGTTTCTATTCTGGGGGAGAAAATAATTTTTTTCCTTGAAGTCTGCTTGAACTTAAACTGAAGTGATGTCACTGATGTTGTAGCCATGAGTCTGCTGTGTGACCTAATTTGTCCAACTTCCTTATTGAAAATTTACTGAAGAATCCTTAGTTATTCCAACAAAAAACTCCAGCATGTGGAAGTATTCAGTGTCTGCTTCCACCTCAGTTCACCCAAGTCTTCTGATTTAAGGCCGTAGAGTTCCTAGAAATTTGGGCTGGCTAGAACACAGTTGTTAATAAATGCTGTTTCCGGATTTGTTTCTGAAATATAGTGGGCTCTCATTTCCAGTAGTCCTCCTAAATAAAAGCCGGACAGAGATAGGTGTGCTTCAAAGTGATCAGTTACTTGAACTTGCATTTGAAGAGTAGGAAGTCTGAGTTTGCTATGTGCTTTATTTAATTCCTCTCAGGTACTTGAACATATCTTTATGCCAAGCAATGCCACAAGTTAGCTGTCGCAAGTCAATTCTTCTTTGTGCTGGAATTGTCACACATCATATCAGTAAGTGAACTTGCAGCAGGCTGGACAAAGGTCTGAATCTGGCTCTCCCCTATCCTGGACAAGAAAGAGGCCCTAGAGTCTCTTGTTCAGTCTTGAAATTCCATTTTCAGCCCAAGACACTGTTCTTAAGCAGCATTTCTTTGGCTGTCCTGTTCTAACTTGCTTAGTTCAGAGCAATGTAATTAGCACAAGCTCAAACATTGTGATAATAGCTTGAGTTTATCACCTCCCAATTAGCTCAGCAAAGAGAGAGGTAGTGTTTGCCCCTAGCGTTCCTGTTTTGTTAAGATGTATTCAGTAATCCTAGAATCATAGAATGGTTTGGGTTGGAAGCAATCTTAAAGATCATCTAGTTCCACCCCCCCTGCCAAAGGCTCAGAAAGCAGCACACCTGCATACTCATCCAGAAGTCAAAACTCTCTCATAAGAATGGGCTTGCTAAGATCAGAATTAATGTCTCTTTTAATTTTACTACTGTTGCATGCTGCTTCTCATTATTCCCTCCTGGACTACAGTATCTGAAGTTGCTTTTTGGTCTGCATTGTACTGGAAAAATTCAAGTAGAATGGAATCAAGGGGCAGGTGTGAAACACAGGCACTGTGCTGTGACTTACTTTACCTTGTCATGGATAGCCTGTGTTGTCCTTGGTGGATCATTTCTCTGAAAAAGTCAAAGAAACTCATGCCTCAGGGGGAAACAAAAAGACTAAAAGCAGAATGAAGTTATGACTAAATGTGGTGACTGACTACTGAAGATTTTAAGTTGTGCCCTTTTACTGAAGGGTCAGAGTTGTCAATGCAGGGATTCTCTGTTAGACATCCATGGATGATGTAAGCAAAATCAGTATCTGCATGTGATCCTGGATGGCAAAATATTTTCATAAACTGCCATTTGCACAAGCTGAGGAAAATGCTTATTATACTAATAAAAGAGTGTATGACAGTAGTGCTCTGCACATACTGCTCCAATGTAAAGGCTTGGAAATGTGCGTGTTTCTGCTTTTAGTTCAGCTGCAGGGAGGCTACAGACTCTGCTACTCATCTCCCCTTTGCTGTTATGGAGGCCAGCACTGATTTTTCTTCCTTTCTTTCTATAGATTGCTACTTGCTGCTGCCCCTAAGGCTCATTTACTCATGCTAGCTCTTGAGAGAGGAGTCTTCCTGCTTTCCACAGACACCTCTTCAAGAGTGTGAGCTGTACTTCTGCAGGTTTTTGTTAAAGATGAGAAAATAAAATACCTCACTTCCAGATCTGGAGTGGGGAACCCCATGCGTCAAGGCTATGAACATTTGATAGTCACTCCTTGGCCTCTTTGCTTTTATTCCATAATCTGGGTCTTCCTTTGTTGTACATTTTGGAAGAAAAAGCAATTTGGAGTCAGCACAGAATTTGGGTAACCTTACAGGCAAAATTTCTGAAATACTGCAAGAGAGGCAGTGTAGTGAGATGAAACAAAAATGTCTATAGAGGGCAACTGCAGAAGCTGGTCAAGGGCAGTGCCAGAGCAGGATGGTGTTACAGGCTGTGCCTTCCTTAAGGGGAGGTGTTTTGTTTTTTTTTTTTCCTGAGAAGAACTCCAAACTTCAATAACGCTTCAATGGAAGACAGTTCCCCATTTCACTCTTCCCAGGTACTTAGTCAGTATGGTGTCATAGTGGAGAAGATATCAAAAAGATTTTAATTGGGAATTGCTCAAAAAGCTGTCAATAGCATTTTACCCCCCTTTTCTTCTTTTAGAAAATGTTGATGCTGAGAAAATAGCATCAACTGGTTTTGCCTTTTTGATAAATTCCTACTACAACCATTTTTTCAGTGCTGTTTGCTATGCATGGCAGCTGAATTGAGACTCTTTTTTAGGGGAGGACTCATTGCTGTAAAACCTGATTACATAATATTTGTAGTGAAAGTATTTTATGGGTCAGCAGCAAAAAGCCCAGTTATTACCACAGAGCGTGGGTGATTTGCTGTTTCATCAGATACAGTATGACACAAATAGTTGTAAGCCATTCAGATATCTCCATAAATTAGACCCTTTACAAAAGGAATGTTCAAAACCAGCAGGTAGTTTTTTGTATTTGGTGAGAGGAGCTAAAACAGTTGGTTTTAAAGGCAACAGTTAACAATAATGTATTTTATGTTTCACTTATAGAATAAATACATAAAATCTAAATGATTCACAAACTTCAGCCATCTTTTCAAAAGTGATCTTGATATGGAAGGTCTTAAATCTCAGTGGAAGGTAGCTGATTTTGTACTCCTAAGTCAATACGCTCCAGACCTACAAATGTATTTGAGTGCCTTATTGCTGTTGACAGTAAGACAAGATTTTGATTTCTAATTAGATAACAATCTTTCTATGAAGTTCTTACCCAAAGAAAAGATAAGTTAAAGTCTAGATTAAAAAGAAAAAAAACTCTTAGCCTATATGGTGTAAAACCTGCCTTCCTAGTCATACATACATTATTACTTCAGGCAGTCCCAGAGCCTTTGCAATGTTACAGTGTTATTGGATTCCATAGCTCAATAAAAATTGCTTTTTTTGACAGCCCTGGTGAAAGGGAATTTAAACACTGAGGTTTCAATAGATGTTACATAATTTTGTTCCTTTTTATACTTCCTCAGCACTACATCAAGTTGGTGCCCTTCTGGAAAGAAAAGGGACAGACAGTCCTGCAGATGTCTTTCAAAAGTATGGCAATGCAGAAGGAGGCGCACTAACCACTGGAAAGAAAGCACTGGCTATTTCAATATTAACAAATGACCTTCTGTTAACAAATTATATTAATTCTGTTAATGCAGGTAAATATGTTAGTTCTATGAGTTTTTTTACTGTGAAATAGTTCAGTGTTGTATGGAAGGACTAAATAATTGAGCTGGATCTGGCTATAACAAAACAGGAAAAAATCTGAAAACAGAAAAATCTGAAGGATATCAACTCTTGTGACAATGTTTTCCTGTGTTACAAATGCAAAACCACTTTCCTAGGACTTCTATTTAGAGAAACAGTTAAGCTCACTCTTAAATTTGACGTGTGATTTAAGATCTGCAAGCTTCAAACAACCCTAAGTCCCGGAGTGAGGGATGCTTGGTTAAATCAAAAAGCTAATCCTCCAGATGCTCCCTCCCAGAATGTATCGATTTTTCTTTAAGAAGCTGGCGTGCATCCCTGGGAAGAGGTCTTTTCTTATAAACCTTGATCAAAGATACTCTCTACGGTACGTGCAGGTAAAAACTCTGTAGAGCTTTGCTGTCTAAATCATCAAACTAATTTATGATTTGTCTACACAGTAATGGTATGACTAAACAACAAAAAAAAGGTTGTAAATAGTTAAGATATTTTCTTTCTTTCAGTGGATGGGATTTAGACAAGAAAATAATAAAATAAAGGAACCGGAGAAAACATGCAGCTGATGCCTGTGTTATACATTGCAAACCCTCTAAACTGAATTGAGGATAAATACTTGTGTAAGACAAAGTATACAACCCTTTTCATGCGCAGTAGACCACCACATTTAATGAAAACTGAGTTCCTGATTCTCTGGACCAACAATGAAGTTGCACTTCCACAATTCAGTCATTTCTAAAAATGTTATTTGTAAGGTTTACCACATGCCTGGTAAGAAGGACTCGCAGTTGTAGGAGTGCATTATTCAGAGACTTAAAACAAGCAGAAAGGTTTGTACAGCTTTAGTAACCATAAATCTCTGTTGCATATTCCTTCTCTTAGTTACAGAGGCGATAGCTAACGCTGCATTGTGTAACTTGAAGTGGGGGAGAAAAAGACTGATTTGTTTTTCTTTCCTTCTGTCCACTAGATCATCTATTTTGATCAAACCAGTAAAACCTTTTCAGTGTCATCTACAATGTTTTTTTCAAGTGACATATCTTTAGCTCCTGTTTGTATGTACCATACCAGTCTGTTCTGTCCAGTCTATAGTATTGCGTTTATTTCTCAGATTTGAGTGCAAGCTATCTTTCAGAAAACGATGGAATGAACAGTATAGAATCTAACAGGAGAGAATCTGAAAAAGAAATGCTGAATATTTTGCCCAGTGCTATGCAGGCTTGTAGAACTGATCTAACACATAGCTGTATCTTAAAGAAATAGATAGCTACTAAAAGTTTTTACACTTAAGAATGCTAAAGATGAATATTGAATAAGGGTGAAAGGGAAGACCCACCTACATTAACATGCTCTGTGATTAAAGCAAAAAATACTGGAAAATGAGAAGTCAAAGGACATATTTGGAATAATCATTGATGTGAGTGTTATTTTTAGGGGAGGTGGTGCCTGTGAATGGTTAGCTTTTTAAAGGTTTTATGTCAGTGTTGCTTAGAGGTTTTTTCTATCTTGATTTTTAAAGTTGAGTCCTCTTAAGTATTTACTTTTGTGGAAAAGGTTAACATAGGTAAACTGCTGAAAAAATATATGTTGCATTTGAATCACAACCTGGATTTTTGTCTTTTGTTGGATGTTTCAGATACAAGAATCTATAAAACTAAGGAAAAAGTAACGCAGTTTCTTGACCCTGAAATTTAGGCAAGTAGAAGGAAGCTGTTGTTCTAATTTCTTCTGAACCTGTTTGCTGATCTCTTCAGGGATAAAAACATACAGCATTGCAAAAGGCTTTGCCAGCAGATGCAGCAGATCATCTTTAACATGTTTCCAGTTTTTAAAATCTAGATACTATTATTAAGTTCTTTTTGATTTTCAACATAAGAAATACCAAGCAGATGCTATGATAAATGCTGTGCTAGCAATACTTTGTTATTGAGAAAACGACGGAAAACTTCTCGAGGATAACTTTGGTATATGAGAAGACAGGTGAAATCTTAGCCTATCATAGTTGATTGTGATGTTTTATTTCTGTCCTCCTGCCCGTCAGCATCTGTGCTTTTGGATGGGGGATTTTGTATCTCTCTTACCTCTAGGCTATCATCTCTGTTTTTATAGCTTTTAAAAAGAACACAAAAACATGCTGCCTGTATGATTGGCCAAAATTGCAATATTAAAAAGGGAGGGTGGATGAAAATGCCAGTACAAATGACATGTACTGCTGTCATTTAGGATTTGAACCTGTTACACTCCTGCATGAAGAAGAGCAGATGCCCCTATTACCTTGAAGTGTGTTTTTCTAAGCCTTATGATTTAAAGCTAGCATCATCTGTTTCTTAGCCCTACAGTCTTAAGTTGATACCAGGCACATTTTCAACCAATCTGAGTCAACATGAAAATATGAAGGGAAAAATACTATCTTGGGCAGATTTTCTATCTGTAGCAGTAATCTCCATCGACAGTGTGTGAGGTGAGCCTTCACAGTAAAGAGAACAGAAGATGGGGAGTAGGTGGTGGGTTTTTTTTTCTACTTTCCTAATTTGTTTGCCATAGACAGGACAAAATGAGCAACCTTTTTATAGGGAGATTCTGTTCTGGGGAAAGAAAGAAAAGTGGTCATGTATATAGGGCCTTTATCTCAAAGGAAACCAGACCTTTTTTTTTTTTTGTGTGTGTGTGTGTTATCTGCTGCCCCCCTACCCCCCATCATAGTGAGATGCCATTGCAACTACTCACTTATTAAACATTTTGCTATCTGTTGTTGCTCCATACTACAGTAAGCATGGTCCTTGAACAGATTCTGTTATGGAACACTAAAAGAAGTTAATGAAATAGAAGTGCCAGTGAAATTTCAAAGTACTACTGGTTGAGGATTTGGCTGTCCTGGGAAGTGGGAACTCTCCATTAAAACTCATGATCTTTATTCTTTTAGCACAACTGCTCTGTTCATCTGGAAGTAGCAAGTAATATTGGAATTCAGGTCTCCAGGCTAATGCTCTTTTGAGCCTTTAGTAGCTCTTTAACATTGTATAAAGGAAGAAAATAGTTATTGGTGGAGTGGTAACCTGCAAGAGCCTGAAACCTAGACGATTCCAGGAATCTGCCCCAGAGGAACCAGACAGCTACAATAAAAGATTTTAGAGAATGTTACTCACAGTCTTGGCCATGCAATGCAATGTGCAAATAAAAATATAGTTTAGGACAATACAGAAGTAATATACATTTCATTACAGAACTTCTGAATTCACTGGTATGTAATTTTGAGAGGTGATGTTTTATATTTAAAGATTAAGATCCTACCTTTAAAGCTTCCTAGCAGGCTGCTGACTTCCCAGTGAAGACGTAGTTCAACTTTGCATCTGAGTTTCAAAGATAATAGTGCATTTGTAGATGCAAACCTTTTGTATGAAGATAAGCTTGATGTGAGGAGGACACCATCTTGGAGGAGTACACTATTTTCAAAACTTATGACTAGTAAGAAGTGATGTTAATTTATCTGAGGGAAGTGAATATTCTGTTTTGTTGGAAAATCACTTCTGTCTCACCTCAGTTGCTTTAACCTGTGATGAATTCCTAAGGCTGTTTCCTGCGCACTGTAGAGAGCTGAAAAAATTCATACAACAGTCTGTAGCTGTTACCAGTTTCTGTAAACTTTGATACAAATTGGTGTTTGCCATATTGTATAGCACCCTAAGGCTTGTTAGGTAAAATAAGGCTATGTTCCCAACCTACTGGGGGCTCTCTGACTCCACTGTTCAATGCACAGGCAAAGGATGTCCAGGAATTTACTGTAGCTATAACTTAAGTATTCTTTACATTGATTAGTGCATGTTGGACAGACAGCTCAGTGATGCAAAGACATTAAAGCTGGTAAATGAGGTTCCAACCCTGCTATCAATAACAGGTGGGCTGTGCTTCTGTATCATTATGATGCCATTTGATCATAATGACATAGCCACTAATCATTTGAACTATTGGGCTCTTCCCGAGAGGAATGTAGCAAGTTGTTTAAGCAGGCTGAGATTTACTGGCTAAGAACTTCCTAATTTAATGTTCTCATTTAAAGATTATTTGGCATTCAGTATGATACTAACAGAAATCAGTGAATGCAGGTCCCTGTAGTGGGAGCAGTGTACTCTCCAGAGCATGTTCAGTTACTTGTCCAAACAAAGTTGTGTTTGCAGAAGGAAATAGCTTACCAAAGCCTACATCTGGTTTGAGAATGCTGTAAAGATTATTGCATTAGCAGTTTTCCATGCTGGCTTTTGTTGTTTAACACAAAATCCTAATTCCAACACAGGATCCCACTCTCTGTGATTAGTGCTTAAATACTTAGACCTGAAAGAACAAATAGAGCATATATATTATTAGCAATATTCAGACTTTAAGAACTTGTGCCTCTTAAGATATTTAGAAAACATGCTTAAATCCTGCTGTTGTCAACGTGCTGTAGTGTTTTCTAAATAAGGATTGTGTGTAGTACACAATGCACTGTAATACATTAATCTTATTGTAAAGTTTCATGGTTTTGTGCATTTGGAGCACCATATCTAATGACTCAGTTACTAGGTCACATACAACTGCTGTTATTTTTGTCTCCAGAGGTCACTTTCTGAGCCTCAACACCACAACACACCAGAATGCACTGGGAGACACTGGATCATGTACACTGGAACAACTGTTGGTCTCCTACTAGCGAAGTCTCCCTTAGTAGCTTGTGTTCTTTAAGAAAGCAGGTTCATCCATTCAAAACCTTGTGCTTTAAGAACATATTTGTTGGGACTTTTGTCTCCTCTGTCTGCTTTTCTTCCTTATTAAATTATTTAGTTGCCTTAAATTTATGTAATTACTGTGTTAGAATTACAGATGCTGGAGAAATATAAATTTTTTTAGCAAATTTGGTCCATATTCCTGCTGGAGTGGTCTCTTCTGTACATTTGCAGCCTAAAGATTAAATTTCTGTTTTAGGTTTCGGTAGCCAAATTATCAGCCAGTAGAAGCTCTTGTGAGTACCCCTGCCTTGTCCCACTTCTATCTACTCTTCTATAAAACAGGGTCACAGTCCTAAGATAATTTTCACAACAGAATTGCATGCTTTTAGGCAGACAGTTATTGAAGTATGTAGGTGACAGGGTAACATTAGACAAGAAGTTATGAGTTGTCCTACTGTTAGCATTTGGGTTAGCTCAGTTAGCACTCTCACCTGAGATGTCTGAATCTGAGATTGCAAAGTGAAAGATCTAACAGACTCTTGCGTTTTGAATTGCAGTTCTTCTTTCTTCTCAGTCAGCTAGAAATAACACAGGAAAAAATGTATCTGTGGTTTTTTCTGCCTTCTGGTTCTGGCTCCTCTGGAATCAGTAAATGCAAAGACACTTGAAAAATAAGGAAAGGGCAGTTTGCCTTGTTCTTTATCCCTAAATGAAATGGGATTTTATTGCTTCTGGGAGCGTAAAGGAAACTATGGAGGAGACCTGATATCTGTATGTGATGATTTCCAAATGTAATTCAGTTATTCTAGCTGTCTCTATGTAACCTACATGTTGCGAATACAGCGGGCTCAAAGAGAGCAAATACAAAATTTCTCATATACCTTCTGCTGCTAGCATGTAGCAAATGTTTACAAGGAGATTTATAGTAAATGCTAACAAATCAGAGTGTCTTCCAGCTGCTTTCCTTCATAGGTCTTGGTACTACTGCAGCTTGGTTAGTTCCATAGACCTGTGCTGTTACTGTTGAAAGTAGTGTTTCTTCACATTCTGCTATGTTTGTATCTTCTAATTCTTTAAATATAATTACCATGTTAGATTTCCAGAACTCTCTTGCTTCCTAACACTTTTCAATTCGTGTTAAATTTCCACCGAGCCTGCAGCACTTTAAATCCAGTATTTTGTGTGGTTAACATCTGAACTTGAGCCCTAAAGCATTTCAGAGTTCACTATATTTGGGATGGGATTGCCTGTAAGTTATTAGAAACTTACATCCTGATTATCAAATCCAGTTTATTTTCTGTTTCCCAATAGGTTTTCATCTGTGCTTGTGTAGCAAACCTTACAAGAAAAACAGAAGATTAATATTTGAAACATACTCTTCATGTTCTTTGGCTCTGAAAGTCAAAGAATTCTCACTGGTTTGTTCTATTAATTTTATTTATGTCTTTATTTATACTTTAAAAATGTATTTCCATCTTTTAGATATACTAACAGCTTCTGGATTGTCATTCTTGACTGCCCTGTGATTTGAAGCCATTTCCAATAGCTGCTATTCTTCTCTTTACTATCTTTCATTTCAGTTGAAACTCTCAGCTACTACAACTCAAATGTTGGTATAGGAGGAAATGTCTGCACACTCAAGTTATATTTTCCAAAGTAATAATGCAAAATTGCATGCTGGGCAGTAGCAAGGGAGGATAAGAAAAGCACCAAAGCTCTTTTCCTCAACTTTCTGTGTCTTTTGTTTGTATCTGGCAACCTGTGCATGGTCTTCTGCTGGTGGATAAATAAGTGAGAGCTGCTAGAAAGCTCTTTCTTTGCTGGGACAAATTACAAAGTGCAGATATATTTTCTGTGCTTCACATAGGGGAAAAAGAGTATTTGCAGCGTGAAGAATATTTTCTGGTTCATGGACTAGCCACAGTATGCAGTGAGAAAAGGATTTCTTCTACAGCCTCGCATTGCACTAAAAAGCCTCTGGAACAGTGGGTGAAGCAACGGGTTTTCACAAGTCAAACCTGCTATATATGCATCCTTTTGGAGGTCTGCTGGAAAAGATAGCTGGGAGATTTATTGGCCTTGCAACTACGCCTTCCTCCATAGTTCTGCCTCTGGGCATCTTGATTTAGCCTTTGGATTTCACATTTCTTGCATGAATACATGCTGGTTGTGTACGTCCACTACATTTTTTAGTTTTCCTGCTCCACTTGAGACGCAATTTCTTCCTCTTCTTGTCTGAAGTTGAGTTAAGCTGCCCCAATGGGCATGAAGAATTTGCTGAGTTTTTCTGAGCTGAATGCAGGCTGTAGCTCCAATGATTCCTGTAGAGATTAAGCTCTCGCAAATGAAGATCTGCTGGTTAGCAGACTTGAAGAATTTTTGTGTTCTCTACAGTCATACAGAGGAAAGACACTGAATTTTTTCCTAAACGTGCATTCCAGTATAGGTCTGCCATGCCACTTGTTTTCTAAACCTCATTTTTGTTCTTAGCAAATGAATCACTGTTGGCAAATGACATCAACCCATGTTAGCAACCTCGGTTCTTACCAAATATTTTTCCAAGGAACTTTCTTCTTTCTCTTGCAGAACAAACCTCAGTGTAAATTGTGCCTTTTTGCATTTAGGAGGAAGTAAACCAGTGATAAGTAGTTCAAAGAATTCACACAAAATACTCCTTTAGAAGCTGCTGTTTTGAGTCAAGAAGTTAAACCACCTCATTCCACCTCCGTTGTATGAAATTATCCACAAGAAACATGCCCACATGCCCCAAACAATGAGCCAATGCATCTATGTTTTGGAGTTAAAAGTGGGGAAAGAAGTGCTCTCACAGGCTGGAAAGTACAAAGCAAATTGATGTTACAAATCAGCTTGGCTCAATGTACTTAACAAAATTTTGCCTTGTTATCAAATGCTTTATTTGATACACAGAGCTACTGCTTGCTTTTAACATATGAAGGTACTAAATACCATTTAAACATTTCATTTTGTACTATAAGTCAAGACTTTTCATTGTCAGTCTCTTCAGATGTCTTTCAGCTTACCATTTAGGTGCATTTAGATTTATAAAGAAATATGTTTACTGGGCTGTATTCTCAAAGAGTGTTTGTAAGTTTGTGTTTAACTGTGAGCACTATTAAGAGTAATTCACATTACTCTGTGAGAGTAGCTGTCTTCAGTATTTGAAGATGTCTAAACTTTTTCAAAATCACATTTCTAGATGCTATTTTTGAGAGAGAAATATTTTGAATAAATTGGCAGAATAAATGAGTGGTTATCCAGGGAATCTCCTCTAGTAAGTGATTAAACTGGTCAAAATTTACAAAGATGCATAGCTTAATTCTTCTGAAGATGACATAACACTTTCTGGTGCGTAGAGAGGAGCTGAGTGGAACATCAGAGGTGTTCAGTCCCTGATGACTGGAAGTTTACGTTATAATCTCATTTATAAATGAAATAATATCCATGAATGTTTCCAGCATGCCAAAACTATGGCCGGGTTTAATTGTTACTGAAGTGCTACCAGTGTTGCAGTAGCTGAGTGTCCTATTTCACAAGTGGGTTGCACAGGGCTTGCTTAGGGATTGCCTTTTAGGTTCAGCTTTGTCCTGTCTCTCGTTTGCTAGCAGTTCTGATTAAATTGACTCTAATTAGTCCGTCTAATTTTGCCTAATATGTCAGCTCCAGGCTTCTAATCAGTCAGCTCTGCATGTGTTCCTCAATGATTACAAGTGTAAGTAAGAGCCTGGTTTTGTTTGTCATCAAAATATCTTATTTTCAACATCTGTGCATTGTTTCACTGTGGAGTGAAGGCTTGTATATGTGAGGACTTCATTTATGATAGCTCTTGAAGAGCTTAGATGTCAGGGCTCTTATTCAGCAAAGATACT
Organism: Ibycter americanus; assembly: GCA_035590275.1. Classification (NCBI taxonomy): domain Eukaryota; kingdom Metazoa; phylum Chordata; class Aves; order Falconiformes; family Falconidae; genus Ibycter; species Ibycter americanus. The sequence goes on from JAVJGI010000050.1 coordinate 39,200,972, forward strand.
GCCTTATTTTAGATCATTTAATTCCACTTTTAGAATAGGTACTTTTATTCTGAACAATAGCACTTTCTGGAAAACGTCAAGTATACTTATTTGTACTTAACATAAATCTGGTTTCTGTTTCCTGTTTGACAAGTTCTTTGTAATCTCACTGGGTAAGATATAGGTAGTGTGAGATGAACACTTGTTGAGGGGAAAAAAAAATATAAAATATCTGGACTCAGTCCTGCGATCTTTGCTAAGATAAGTGATCTTATTGAAACCACTTACTCTTACTTGTTATTAACGGCCTAGGATTGGGCTTTGAATGCTGTTGCCTGCAGATCATGAACAAAGGAGGTTTTGTTTGTTTAAAAAAACCCCCCAAAACAAAAAGCCAAACCAAACCCCACTTTCAGAACAAAGGGGAAATTAAAGAGGGAAATGTTCTCTTTTGTAATGCTCCAGATTTTTATTATTTCAGCTGACACTTGCACAACACTAATTGACAAAACTACACCAACAGGTATATAGATGAGTCTAGTTTGGATGTTAGTCATTAGAGATGTATAGAATTACAGATCAAAGGCTTTTCATTAAAGTTTCTTTCATTGTGCACATCAGTAAGTCAACACTACCTGCAACTCTGAAAACACTGGCAAAAAAAGTAATAAGATCCAGTCAGAAGGGTTCCTAAGGATATGTCTGTCCACTGAAATGAGTCAGTGGGTTCTTTGCTCTAGTGCTTTTCTAAGCTTGTAAATCCCTTCATTACAATGCGCTGACATGCGGGAGGTATTTGTGGGGGACCTGAAAACATTAATGCAGAAAGAGATGTGAGCTAGCTAGCTTTGTCTCAGCTTTGGTCACAGCACAGTGTGACTGTCACAACTTGGAATCACCTACAGTTCAGATCACCACAGTGTGACTCTACCTTTTGACTCTGGAATAGGATAGATGAAACTGTTTGGGTGGTTTATATGTGCTTTAAGTCTCCAGAGAGCAGAGGAGAAGGGAACGATGGCGATCAAACAAAAAAGGAAATTGTAGCATATACGGGTTGTTATAACACTGTCAAAAGCAAAAGCCTGTGTAGTATATGCCAATACGAACAGTATGTTACTAGGAGACAAAACTCAGGCAGGTGGTTTTTTTTGGGGTGGAGGAAGGAAGAGCGTGCCTGTGATGTAAAGTTAGAGGTCAGGGGCTTACACTGAGCAGACATGAGTTATATTTTGCTTTTTCCAGAACTTTGTTTTGCTATATTTTTGTAGGTGTCTGCATGTCATTAATTTTAATTGCTTAAAAGCCTGCTGGAAGGCAGTGATCAGGACTGGCTAGAATCACACTGGTATAAATTCACAGTAATCATGTTGAAGTCAACAGTTCAGTGGCAGGGACACCTGCTGCAGAGCAGGACTGCTGTGTGTGCATTGCTGACATCATAGAATCACAGAATGGGTTGGGATGGAAGGGACCCTAAAGATCATCTAGTTCCAACTCTGACATGGGCAGGGACACCTTCCACTAGACCAGGTTGCTCCAAGCCCCGTTCAACCTGGCCTTGAACACTGCCAGGAATGGGGCAACCACAACTTCTCTGGACAACCTGTTCCAGTGCCTTGCCACTCTCAGAGTAAATAATTTCTTTCTAGTATCTTGTCTATATCTACCTTCTTTCAGTTTAAAGCCATTCCCCCTTGCCCTATCAGTACGTGCCCTTGTAAAAAGTCCTTCCCCATCTTTCTTGTAAGCCCCCTTTAGGTACTCAAAGGCTGCTATAAGGTGTCCCCAGAGCCTTCTCTTCTCCAGGCTGAACCACCCCAACTCTCTCAGCCTGTCTTCATAGAAGAGGTGCTCTATCCCTCTGGCCATCTTCATGGTCCTCCTCTGGACTTGCTCCAATAGGTCCATGTCCTTCATATGTTGAGGGCTCCAGAGCTGGACACAGCACTCCGGGTGGGGTCTCTCAAGAGCAGAATAGAGGGGGACAGTCACCTCCTCGACGTGCTGGTCACGTTCTTCCGATGCATCCCAGGATATGGTTGGCTTTCTGGGCTGCGAGCACACATTGCCGGGTCATGTTGAGCTTCTTGTCAATGAACACCCCCAACATCCCTCTCCTCAGGGCTGCCCTCCATCCATTCTCCACCCAGCCTGTGTTTGTGCCTGGGATTGCCCTGACTTATGTGCAGGACCTTGCACTTGGCCTTGTTGAACTTCATGAGGTTTGCATAGGCCCACCTCTCAAGCCTGTCAAGGTCCCTCTGGATGGCATCCCCTCCTCCAGCGTTTTGACCACACCACACAGCTTGGTCTGCTTGGACATTGAGCTGTTGACAGCATTTCTTTGAGTGCAACCATCCAGCCAATTCCTTATCCACCAGTGGTCCATCCATCAAATCCATGTCTCTTCAGTTTAGAGACAAGGATGTTGTGCAGGACAGTGTCAAATGCTTTGCACAAAGTCCAGGTAGATGACTTTCCCTTTCCCAGGTAGTTGCATTTCCCTTATCCAGCAACTCTGTAACCCCGTCACAGGAGGCTATCAAATCTGTCAGGCATGATGTGCCCTTAGTGAAGCCATGTTGGCTGTTAGCAGGCACCACCTTATTTTACATTTAACTTGCTCTGTAAACTCATCCAACTGCTAAATGGGACAAATGGTTTGTCCCTTTCTAGAGGATTAATAACGCGAGTCACATGCTTCCATATCTCTCGATAGGAGGTGCAACAGAAATGCAAAGTTAACTTATTTTCAAGCTCAGCTCAGCAAATGGTAGTGCCATTTTAATAAATCTTGCTTTAGTTCATATTAATGGAACAAAAATTCTGTGGTCTTCTGAGGGAGAATGCTGGTTTGCTGTTGAATCACTCTGGTTGTTCAATTTGTTTTAATATAAACAAGCAAACAAAACCCCACAATGGCTTAAGTTTGTATCAGTAGGCTTTATGGCAGATCAAGTCTCATCAACGTAATATCTAGTTTTTGCCGAGAGACTATTGTTTATCCTTTTGCATAAATTCTTCCCATACACTCTGGATAATATCACTGATTCAGATCAAATCTATACTGGCGAGTGATTCAGTAGTGCACAGAACTGGCATTTGTTATTGTGGGATCATGGCCTCAGTATGTGCTTATGATAATTGATGCTTGTTTTAATTTTTGCCCTGTTGGCCTTGTCCTGGCTTTCATTGATGCTCATGGTATGATGAAGACTATGTGGAACTATACAAAACGTTGAAGTCTAGGACTTGGAAATCAAATTAACCAAATACCTTATGTTAATTTGTCTGTGGGAGGGAATAGAGTGCAGACAGAAAAACCTCAGGACTTGACTATGACATTAAGATGTAGAAAAAAAACAGTTTTACTGAGTGTCATGAAAGTTGAGAGAAATTGATATTGAAATCAACATTGGACAAAAAAAGGGTTTGGCAGTCCTTTCAGTGTCAGTATTGCTTTAAAACAAGATTTACAAATCTATATTTAATTAGACAGTTATTGCACTGTGTGCTAAATAAACACTAATTATTAAACATGGAATTTATTGAAGTATAATGGATGTATCTAAAACTCTTAATTTACTTAGCTAGAGTAAACAAGTTTTAAATGATCAATATAACCTCCTATGCAAGAGCTACTGCTGCAACTAATATATGCTGGCATTCAGAAGCCATAATTATCTTGCTGTTTTCTAATATGATTTTTCTTAACAAAATATACCTCAGCATTATGTGTTTGTATAAGTGATTCATTTTAAGATCAGGGTTATTATCTATTTGTAGAACACATGTACCTGTACACTTGTTCAGTTGCCATTGAATTCTTGAATCCAGCAAGTGAACTCATAAGTGATAAATTCAGGATTTTTTTAATTGAAACCTTGCTTAAAAATTCTGGTTAGTAAGGTACTTGGCAGCACTGCAGGTTGAAGCTTGAAAACAACAATAATTTTCCTGTCCTTCCCTCCTTTCCCATCTTTTCTGGCATGTAGAAACACACAAATACGCATCATAATGTAGTGCTGACCCAAGTGCTGCGTATTTCAGTCCTGTTGTCTTTTTTGTTTCAGCTGTCTCCAGAATTAAAGGACAGTCTGTGATCCAATAAAATGCACTTTCAGCTTTCATGATTTTGAGAAAATTGAATGCATTTAAGTGAGCTTTTAAAGTCAATGCCCAAATTTGATTTGAAACCTACAGCTAACCTAAATATGTCCAAATAGCTCCATTTCTTTCCTAAGCAATTTGTGTTGCAAAGGCCTGTTTTGAGTATGAACCTTCAGAAAAATGTATTGACTTAGAAGGTGGTGCATCTTACTGATGGGGAATGGAAGCTGCTGTATGAGTTGGGATCCTCTATAATATGATCTATTTAGTGTCTGAAAAGGATCAGAAATAGAAGTCTGGGAGAATACATCTAACGTATTGGGATCTTTCTAGGAGCATTTTCTAGTGTGGGCTGCTGCATGTGCACATCCATTCATTTTTACCTGAATTCTGGTAAAAGGGAAATTCTAGGCATTTTTTTTTTTTTTTTTTTTTTTTTTTTTTGTAAGGGGGCTCAAACAGTCCCTGACAGTCTTTTATCTTGGGTATAAAAAAAAAGAAATAGCCATCAATAATTACTAGGCTACATCTGGAAAATTCAATGTCTGATATAAGCAGGAGACTTGGCAAGGAAGAAAAGAGTTTGTATTCTGCCCAGAATAAATATAGCATTTCTAAGTGCTTTGCTTCTTCTCTTTGCAGTAGACCTTTTTGGCTTTTAATGTTGCTTTTAGCAGATTCGAAAATACTTTCAAGTGTTTTCCCCACCTCTTTCTCACTAGGCTCTCAGAGTTGTTTCTTTTGTTTAATGAGAGTGATTTTATTATTTCCTGAAATTAGGTATCTCTCTGAATTAGTCAAGAGCCAAAATACCATGAAAGTCTGTGTAAATGAGCTTGTAAATGAGGTAAGTTACCTGATTGCTTAACTAAATGCTTTACTGAGTTGGGACCAAATGATAGTAGTGAACTATAACTAAGTGGATTTGAACTGACTTACATTTGATTGTCATTTTCTTTTCTGGGATGTTCAGGTGATGGACAAGCTTTTTTATGCAGATCTTTTGACTACCTCAGTCTCAGGTATTAGGGACTGATATTTTTCATATTCACTGATACTAGTTCAGTATTTGCTTCATCTTCTTGTGTCCAAGCATCCCAAATGGGTTATTTTAACAGATCTCACTGAACATTGATGTTAAGAATATAAACTCCATCTTACTTACTCTTCCTTTAGGCCAAAGGATGCAGGGTCAGAGCTGATGTAATTTTTAGGAGGTTGAGGCAAATTTGGTTATGAATTCCTCATTCTGCTGTTGACTTTAGACTTTGCCTTGTTTTCATATCCTGTTCTTCATTCTTTTAAGACTTGGTGTTTTTAGTTGGACACACTACTTTTGCTAGCTGAAGTAGCTTCTTAATTGGTTTGGAAGACAGATGGACAATTAACTTTTAAGGAAAAGGGAAGCACAGCTTTTGAAACTGTAATCTCCTCCATCTCCAGGTCAACATAGGAAGAGATGTTGTCTTGAAAGGGACCCATATCAAATTGAGGAGGTAAATTAGAGTAGCCATTGCTATATTTTTCTGATTGTAAAATAGTTTCCATCTTTGTGTAAGCCAAAGTGCAGTGTTGCTAAAGAACGGAGGCTAGCAGAAAGGTTTTTGGAGAGCACTCACTTTTCTATACATTCTACATATATAATCACTTGGAAAAATAGCACTTGGGTCTTCAAGGGAAAGGTGGGAAGTGTAAAACAAGGAAGAAGAGGTGATGGTTTGAAGGCAGAGTTACCCTAACTGCCCTGAAGAGTGCAAGTTCAGCTTGTAAGAGACACTGGAGTGTATATCATAAACAAATAAAAAAAGCCAACACAAACCCACATAAATCAGACTAACTTAGAACTGAATCTTAGGAAGTAACTGTTTATGCCAATTTAGAAGGGCAAAGAGTCTGCCCTAACTGTGATGCCAGAGGGCTGTGCTTCAAACAAGTGACATCATAGCCACAAGGTCTTGAGGAGTTTCCTGTGATACATGCAAAATGGTATAGGTGTCAAAATAAATATCTTCTATGGCATGAAATAGTACTTAAGACCTGAGGAACGGTCTTGATAGCTGTGGGTTAGAGACTTTAAGAGATCTTACTCTTACTCTCAGCGATCAGATCGCCGTAAATCAGCTGGCCTTTCTGTGCCTTGCTTTTCCTTTATATGAGTGTGAATAATGATGCCCACTTCTTCACAAAATGCTGGAGAGGTATAAGATGCACAGTGTAGAAAGTGGACAGAGTCTGGCAATTTAGAAATTGTTCAAAACCTGCATTGCTCATGAATAACTACCATTCTTTGTCTCACTGTGAAATCGGTAGTAAAAAAGGGGAATCTGCAGTAAGGTTTAAAGGTTTTTTTGGATGAGCCATTTTGGAAAAATTTATCCATGCTAAATTCATATTGTCCAAGCTTTATTTTGTATTCAAGCAGCCTTTATTTTGTACCATGCCAGTAATTGCTTTAACATGTTGTAATTCTGCTTTTTGTTGCTCATTGGGGTGTTTTTTTCTGGGGGTGGAGGTGGAGTAGTTTCACAGTCTTTCACCTGCTCAGTCATTTCTGTGAGTTGTGGAATAATGCTTTATAGTGACTTCATTATTTCATATATTCAGTAGCGCAGGGTAAAGTAGTAGACAGTGATCAGAACAACTGAGAAATAAGCTTGTAAGTGTGCTCCTTAAGTCCTAAAAAATAAAATAAAAAAATTTTAAAAAAGGAAATAATTTTTATGTAATATGTCTTCAGAGGGACAGCACTTTAGCAATGTGTGCATGCAATTCATCACTAAGGTGACAATACTCTAATGATGTATTAGTAATACATCACTGGAATGCTTTCACACTATTGATGTATTGGAGATCATAAACCATAGAGAGGGGCAGCAGATTTGCAGACTGAAGTGCCTGCTAAGCCCTTTACAAGCCTTTCCAAGTTATTTTATTGAGAGAAGTTGTCAGGAGGAATACTGAGATTTTTCCATTACTGTGTGCAGTTGCACACGTGCATACACAGGGAGCACTGGTGGGGAGGAAATGTCTTGCCATGAAGGTTCCTGATTTTGGTGCTGCAGGCTCGATATATGTCTTCAAACAGTGCAGGAGCTCTTGATAAAATGGTTTGTTGACTGAGAGTCTGGGCCTTAGGGCAACTGTAAATGCATAAGAGGTTATTTACTTTTTTTTTAATGCCTCTGACAGACACCATGAGATGTCTTTGAGACTTGACATCTCAGTGTGCAAAGACTGGGCCATTTGACATCCCTGCAAAAGTTGAATTTCATGATAGGAAAATAAAAATGTTCAGTCTTCGTGGTAGCACATACTAGCTGCTTTTCTGGTATCAGCATGTGGCTACACTGTAATATCACAAGGTTTCTCTCCCTCTCTGGAGGTCATGTTAAAGATCATCCAATAAAATTAAAAAACATATTTTTTCACCATCCTGATGTCCACTACTTTGTGTACAGTGTCCGTAGTGTCAATAGTACACTTGCAAAGAAAATAAATTTGCTTTTATTTAGGTGCACATTACCTTCCCCATCCTTCAACCACTCCCTCTGAAAACTCTCTAAATCCAGCCAGGATAACCTTCAAGGTAACATCCTAGAAATGAGTGCCCTGTGAGTTGAGAAGATCAACTTGAGGTAACAAGATTTCTTGCAGCAATTCCTATATTGATGTTGTATTCATAGCAAGCTCTCTATTACCTGATGTTCTCCCAGTTGTTTCTTTCATTTTTCTACAATTACATTGTTACTTCCTGGAGAGGTACCAGCTTTTTCTTTCAGTGTGAATGGTATTAGGCAGCTGTTCCGGCTTGCAAGCACTGCAGCAATACAAATTATGGCAAGTCTTTACCATTGGCTTGAGTTCAAAATAGTTTTGACTTAAAGACTTTTGCAAAACTGAGTTGAAGCTAATGTTGAATAGAGAGGGAAGGTGGTGTCAATACTTCAAAAATAGCTTTTTCAATATCTTACGAATCACCTTTGCTAGAATAAAATGCATTGTGAACCAGGGGCTCACAGCCACAAGCCAATCAAGGAAGCTTTAACTCTTTTACAAGCTTCCTGTGCCACTCCTCCTCAATTAATTTTATTATTGATAGAGTATCAAGGAATTTAATTGCGACAAACGCTCCACATGAAGGTAATAGTAAATCATAACCCACTTAATGATCAAGAACAGAAGGCAGAAAATTCAGCAATGGTTGGAATGCTATTAGGCTTTATGCATGCTTCATCAGCTCTGTGAAAGTCTGCTGGGGGCCAGAAATACTCAGCTGGAAGCAAATCAAGGACCAAATTCTTAAGCATATGACTGCAAATACAGTCCTTCCATTGCCTTCACTAGATCTTATCTATTGATAAAGTTAAAGTGATACTGACTTTTATCAGTATTACCAGAGAGGAGTTTGCTTGTTTACAGAGAAAACAAAAAAAAGCATAACCTTTTAGTATGTATGGAAGTTAGATTGCAACTAAAAGCCTGATTTGTGCCTCAGCAGCCCCTGCATGGGAGTTCATAATGGTAGATGTAGCATACAGTCCACTATACTTGCCCTTTATTGGAACTTCCACATGCAATTTAACGTCAATTTAAAGGCCATGTGTCTGTGGAGACTGATTGTTGTTGGGGGGTGGTTTGTTTTTTTTTTATTATTCTACTTTGCTTGATTTTTATTGTACGAATCCATTTGTATGGGGAACATTTGGCCCTTCACCTCGTAAGCAGTCTGCTCTTGTCTCTGCGGCATTGTGGGTTCTGTAGACATGTTTTGCTCTATGCCTTTCTTAGCACAGATTAATTACACTGTAATTCAGAGTAGATGGACTTTTAAAGCACTGGCTTCATTAGAATGTATCTTCTTGAAGCGTAGCAAAGTAAACCACACTTATCTGTATGTTAATGAGATAACCAGAGCCCTTCAGAGCATGTAAGATTTTTTTTTTAACCTGATGCTATGAAAATGTGTGTTATTTAAAATAATCCATGTAAAATGCTTCTATTTAAATAGATTCCCCAAGGTCTGTTGTGAAGGAAGCAGGTCTTGCATCTGTCTGGAGTCAAGCCACCTTTTTTGTATTTTAGAATGAAAATTAAATTGCATGGGCTGGGCTGCACTGTGAATGGCTTTAGTATTCCTTTCTAGCCTCACTGAGAGGTAGTTCTAGCATTAAAGTTAGTAGGCAGAGCACAGTGTTCTCTGCAGGTATTACCCAAACAGCATTTGACATTTGTCTGATTTATCTTGATTTGGCAACATGTTGTTTCACACCTGTGCATGTAAAGATGAACAGCAGTTGGACTGGGGAAATAAATGAATGGCAGTGTTTATTCTTGATTCCCAGAAAGTCAAAATGTAATGTAAAAATATAAATATGATATAAAACGTGAGTCAAATATAATCTTAATGTACTGTGTTACCTTACAGCTGTATCTAGAAGCTGGAACCAGGCAGCCTTTTTGTCCTAGATAACGTAAGGCACTTTGTGCCAGGCAAGACAGCCCTGAGCCAAAGAGGCTACACAGTAAATCAGGAGTAGTGGATTGGAAGAAAGATTTCTATTCTCATTTTACAAATCAAACTGGAGAATAGAAAAATGAAATCATCAGCCTAAGGTTATGCAAGGAGGCTGAGGCAAAGCTGGGAATTTGTATCAGATCTTTGGCATTACTAGTTCAACAGCGATTCCTATTGCAGGTCTCCTTTCCTGTAGCTCACCAGTTCAGTGGGAGATGTTAAAGAGAACAGAACTCTCAATCACTGTTCCAGGAGTTTTTCCTAAGAATTCCACAAGTTCTGTTATAGAGTAAAGGCTAAGTCCATCATTAAGGTTTTGCAGAGAAGAATATAAATATGCATTTCAGTCTCAATAACTTCCTGATTTGGATTTTACTTTCGATTTTTGCCTTGGTGGGGAATACAGAAACTGTCTATAGACTTTTTTCTATGTATCAAATGACTTTTAGGTCCAAGGAAACTTTTTGCAACCAAGCATCCTGAAACAATGAATTCCACAGCTCAACTGAGTAAAGCATAAAGCGATATTTGTTTGTTTTAAACAGTCAAGCTGATAATTTTACTGCTTCCTCTCTAGCTTTTCTGTCGATAGACAGAGTGAGCAACTATTTCCTTTCCACCTTGTCTGTGCTGCTCTTGGCTTTATATTTCTCTTCAGTTTGCTCCTTCCCAGGATGAAGTGCATTTGATTTAAACATTCTTGAGAGAGCTTTAATCATTATTGTCTACTCTCTACTTTAGTTTTAGTAGATCCTTTTAAGGTAGGTGAGAAGTAAAACTGCACAAAATATTGAAATTGTGGACTCACCATGGATTTATTCAGTGCTGTAATGATGCTTCCTGTTCTGTTCTTCACTCTTTCCTAATAATTCCTAACATGCTGTTTTCTTTCACTGCTGTTGAGCTTTGAGCGGACATTTTAACTGACCTATTATAGCTCCAAGATATTTTTTCTCCCCCAATGCTAGTAGGTTGCCAGATTTCATCAATCCAGGATGGCTTTTCCTCTTGCGTGCATCACTTCACATGTATCAACACTGAATTTCATTGCTTTTTTGTTCACGCACCCTGCATTTATCAAGTCCATTTGCCTATTCTTTGCAGTCAGATTTTACCAGCTTGAATGTCTTGCTATGATCAGCTAACTTTTCCAGCAACATAGGAGACTAACCCATAAGGCTTCTAATTTTATTTTAAAAAAATAATAAAATTAACAACTCATTAAATTTGTTAATTCAGAATTAAGGTTGCTCATCTGAGTTCTGTTCCATAGCTCACTATGACTAGTTCAATCCTTCTGTGTTTTGCACAGAAGACATGTGAGTGGATGAAACCTATCTTATCAGAGTTAGCAAACAGCAGCCAAATATTTACTGAGTTACTTATTCAACTTGATTAAATGAACAGAATATTAAAAAGGAAAGTAACAGGGGGAATATGTGCAACAAAATCATTCAACCAAAACAATTCTATCAACCATTCAAAGAACAGGCGTTTGGCATTAGGGGTGTTTGTTTACTAATTGGATTTGCTATCGCAGTGATTACTTAGTCTCTCACAATTTTCTGTACTTCAACATTCACCTCCTGTCTGAATGAAATCTGTTGCTGCTTATGGCAAGATTCCAGTTTTCTTCAAAGAGAGTTGGGTCAGGCCTCTCTCTCGTAAGAGGTTTTAAAAAGATCTTAATAATGATCTTGTTTTCCAGCTGACTAATGTCAGAGTAGCTCTGATATTTCTTTGTGTCTTTCAGGAGACGACAGATCGTGTAAAAGCTAGTTTGATAATTTGCCACTCCATATAGAGTACTCATAAAACATTTGTGAAATCATAAAACCTGTCACAATAACCTGAATTTTCAGATTTCACATTGGAGAGGAAAGGTTTCAAATAGTTCAGGAGTGAATGAAGAGCTATGATTTGTGTTAGAAGCAACAAGGTGCTGCATAAAACAATATTTATTTCTCCAACATGCTTATAGTAATTTCTTCTGTTGAGCTTCTGCAAGCTTAAAACCAAAAGTGAGTTCTCTCTCCCTGCACCTTAAACAGATCTAAGGTATAAATTGATTTGATAGGTGACTATCCAGACTCCAGGCATAACTCTTCATAGACGTGATTTTTATGGTAACCGTGTGGTTTTATATTTGGCACAGTAATACACTGTGATCGTGAAAGGAACTTTTCAGCTCCCTTTCCCAGACGAATTACCTGGAGTGATTTTGGACCTCTGTGTATCTACATCTGTGCACGCCTTCCCTGTTGCACACGTGAACATGCAGTGGAGAGTGTCCCCTGCATGCCTGGGTAGCCCAGTGGGCTGGGGAGACTGGCTGCAATCCCTGCTGGATCCTTGTGCGAGTTTTGTCTGGGGTAGAGTTAATTTTCTTCATAGCAGCTGGTATGGGGCTGTGTTTTGGATTTGTGCTGAAAACAGTGTTGATAATATGGAGATGTATTAATTATTACTGAACAGTGCTTACACAGAGTCAAGGCTTTTTCTGTTCCTCACCTCACCAGTGAGGAGGCTGGGGGTGCACAAGAAGTTGGGAGGGGGCACAGCCAGGACAGCTGAAGCCAACTGACCCGCTGATGCCAAGCCTCCCTACAGAAGAGAAGCCTTATGAACTCTTCACAGTCCATGATAAAGGTGCAGGAAAAAGGCAGTTGTGCTGGACGGATGGGACAGGCAGGATTACCTTTTTCTGTCTGAACTGGGGTTATATGGTTATTTGGGGGCCACTTGCTTCTGTAAGCTGACATGGAGTTCAGGCAGAGAAATGAAAAGTTCAACAGACTGATTAGGAGACAACCCATGTTTTATGATCTCCTCTGAGCCCTGGTCCCCTAATGAAATGTGCTTTCCCTAAAGTAAAGCATTCTCAATTCTAGCTCTTAAGTGCTTCCAGGACCCCCTTGTCTACTCTCTGTAATAGTTTCTCTGCTTGTTACCTTTTTCCCCTCAGTATTCAGTCTGAAGTTTTCTGCTTGTGATGATTCTCCCTTTACCCATCACTTCATAAATCTCAAGTCTAAATTTGAGACTTGTGAATTTTGAGTGGTACTTTGATGTTTTACAATTATTCATACTTTATATATTGATATTGTACTTCTCATTCAGAACATCTTCAATCCCTCTTATTTGTGTTCCTGTTCTCCTTTGATCTGTACCATTAGTGAGTTCTTATTCTCTGTGTGGTGTTGATATCTTCTTCCCTGCACTTTTACAGATCTTATCTCTTCACTATTGATTTTCTCTTCTCTTTTTGTTTGAGATGCCTCCTTTATCCTTTTGGTTTGGATTTCCCCCCCGTTTTTCAGCTTAAGTGCAGTTGTTTATTTTTCCATTTACTTGATGAAATATTTTTGCCTTAAGCCATTTTACCTAGAAAGCAGCCGGTCAAAAAGAAGCAGACTGGAATAGGATCAGTTTCAGGAGGATTTTAGTGTAAGGTGAAATCACAGGAACATGTTGCGGCCCGGGGGGGGGGGGGGGGGGGGGGGGGGGGGGGGGGGGGGGGGGGGGGGG
>JAVJGI010000050.1:39214116-39233738 GCA_035590275.1 Ibycter americanus
GGAAAATTGTCTTTATTTTTATCCCCGCCCCCCCCCCCCCCTTTTTTTTTTTTAGCTCCCAGGCCAAGAAAGAAATTATCAGAATAGAGGCAAAATATTCATTGTAGTTTGAGTCTAATGTGAAGGGGTTTTCAATTCATTGCTTTAATTTTTTTGTGTTTGTTTTTGTTTTTTTTTGAGGAGGGGAAAAAAGTATTATTGAAGGTGTTCAGGAAAGAGAAATCAATTACACGTAGCCAAGAGTCTTTCAACTCTTTATTCAGTATTTCATTTGTTTATTTTTCCTGTGTTCATGGTGAAGTTTTAATATCCCACTAGGTTAACCAAAATAAATCTTTTCTGATCTAATTCTTGAGTACTTTCTGCTCTTTGTTTGTGGATAGCTTAGTTATATTGTCAAAGAATATTGTGCAACCTGTCTTGGTTAAGGAAGACTCTTGTAAGCCTGTCTGAATTGTAGGCAACTTTTTCTTCCACTTTTTGAGACTAAGAACATTAATCCTTTCTGCTCTGAACAGCTTGTGATCAAGGTAGACAAAAATGATGAAGAAAAAGAAAAAAATATTTGATTTTTGATGTCAAAGGAGGATGAAGTAAAAATCCCAACCTAAGTTGAATTAAAAATTTAGTCAAGAATGTCTGGTATTCCAGAGAGTAACAAAGAAAACTTACTTTTTCCATCTTGTATTTAATACCCATCTATTTAAACTCACTCTTACAAACAGTATCATATCTTTTAAATGTTAAATAATTACTGATGACAATGGGAGAAGTATTTTCTTTTGCTTAAATATGCATTTTTGTCTTTGGGACTGGTGTTGCATATGGAGAGCTGTGCTGCTCAATATCTAGTCAGTCTTCTAGAGGCAACGTAGCTAAAAGCCAACATCCTCTCTTGGGAGGTAGGTTTCACTATCTCAAATATCTGTTGCACTTGGATAGGTTTAACCTCTTCACCATGTAGGAGACATTCCTGCTGGACTGACTAGTTGCGCTTAGCTGAGCCAGAGCTCAGTCTCTACATGTCTGTCTCCTCTTTGCCTGCGTCTCTCCGCTGATATCTCTGCCTCTCCCTCCTTCTCTCTTCCCCCCTCAGTCTCTTTTCCTCTGTCCCCTGTCCCCTTCCTCTCTCTGTCTTTCTTCAGGACAGCAATCTTGCACTAGCTTTGTCTCCTAGTTATAACTGGGATTTAGGAACTCAGTGTACCTGAATTCCTGAGCAAGTTACATCATTGTGATATGCTGCTGTCTCCAAATGTTGTCTTGGTCTGGTAGACTGTGACTGTTTCTCAGAGACAGAAAGAATTAAGCAGATTACAAAAATCTGTTTTGTAGCCCAGTACCCTGCAGACATGGGATCATAGTTCTCTCTTCCACAGACTTTTGGTGGATGACTTTGAGCAACTCATTTAATTACTCTGTGCTTTTATTCTTGTCTTTCAAAGCAACAAGGCAAAGGGCTTTTCTGTATTTCATTAGAGAAATCCGAGCTAGATGCATCAAAAACTGTATTGAGGTGCTGGAGTGTTGGAGGCCATGTACATATGTAACATAGACTGTACATTTTAACTGACAATTATAAAGGATTTTTTCTTAATGTCTAGGATTATTTTATTTTATTATGGCTCTCACCCTTGCTAAGAGTTACCTCATGCTACATGAGATATTAATCTGTGTATAGGAGAAGTGGTGGCTTATTGGTCATCACTGACCTGGTAATGTTACAGAAATTGTTGATCCTTCTGTAGCAGCCACTGCAATAAAACATTGCTGAGGGAGTCAGCTCAGAGTTGCAGGCAGCATCTTGTAGGACTCTTCCAGGAGCAGCAGCCTTGGGCTTGCTTCAGCAAAGTCAGACAGACTCTTCAGGTAGCCTGTTTGACAATTTTTTCCTTTTCTTCCTCCATACTTCAGTCTCTGTTCCTTCTCACCAATCAGCATATTCATGGTCTGTTGATATAATTAGAAAAACGGAACATGCTGTTCAGAGGTATTGATCTAGCACTTTTATTAGAAAAGTTAGCAATGTTTAATTTCTTGTTGTCAGCTTTCATTTTGCTAAAGAAATCAATTCACTGTTGTCTCTTCTCCATTATTCAATTGTCTAATGAGCTACCCTGAAATCCACTCAAAATCAAATTTTTATGATGAATCACTGTAGGAATGGAGAGTCTATGAACCCATGTACATGAGAATTAGCCCAAATTCATAGTAGGTGGGATGCACTTCCCTTCGATTAGAAGTAAAGTTTTTCTTTTCTGTTTTTAAACAATCCATTAAGACAGGTTTTCTGTACTTTCACAAAACTCCACAAGGTGTTTACTATAGCTTGTTTTCTCTCATTTATGATCCATGTGTCATCCAACCCTCTCTGAATAAGTACAAATCTTTCTTGAATTTCACTGTCAAAGTGATACCTCTCTTATTTTTATCCTTCCTACCTCTCTCATTCCACACCAAATTAGTCTTAAAAAGCAGAGACAGAGCTATCTTGTAGGAAAGAAGAGTATAGTCAAAATGTGTCTCTTTATTCTGGTTTTCTACTATCTCACAACAAAGCTCTCACTCTCTAAAGCAGCTACCATAATGATTTGCTTTGTGTTTCACATAGCCCAGTCATCCTGATCTTCCCTTGCAATTTCTGAAGGCTTGCCACAGTGCAGATGATGAGGATGCAGATAAGAAATAAATGTAGCTATACTTACTTGTTTATAGGTTACAATGCTACATTTATTTGTTGTTCCACATAAAAGGCTATGAGCTTGCCGTTGCTACTGTTTCTTCTGGTTCTGGTTCTGTGGGTTCTTGGTTTGGTAGAAGTAAGGACTGCAGCTTAATCCTGATTAACTGCCTGAAGAATAAGAGGGGTTTTAAGAAGAAGAATTTTAAGAGAAATCAAATAAATGTATTATTTGGCGCAGGTGAAGTAGGCTACTCTCAGAATTCTAAGGAAGGTAAAAGCACTGATTCTTAATATTTCTCTGAAACAGAAAGCTAAATCAGTTTTTTTCATGCTAAACAATATATATACACACACCTGTTCTAAATCATTCTCTTATCTTTGAAAATAACATACAGCACATGTATATTTTACACAACAAATGTTTTGTAAGCTTTATTTTCTTTGCAAATACTTTTGTTTGGACATTCTCAAGTTTTAACACAGACTTGCCTTGCTTTTAAATATTAGCTGAACACAAAAGGCTCCACATTCCTGGGCTCACAGATAAATGAACCAACTTTACAAACACAATAAAAGGAATAATATTCTTCAGGAAAAATTGTTCTTGAACACTTTTATTTGTGTATGAAGTAATTAATAATTTTGTGTATTAGGAAAACAGTAAAATAAATCTCAATAATGTAATACACACTCAGCCATTGCTTTCATCTATTTATAAATCAGATAACATTGTAGCCATCATTCTATTTTTGCAATTTGCCAGGCAGTAAAGAAAGAAGTTTATTGCAAGTCGGTAATAAGGAGAGAAGTAATGGCCTGGGAGGCACAAGGGTGAATGAGTTAACGAGTGACCAGTTTGAGTTTTCTCATTGGTTTTAACCCTGTGTAAATTTAATGGCTTCTTTTTGAATGTTTTTTTAATGAGAAAAAGCAAAGTGTAAGTTACTTGATAGTATTACATCGAAGACTTTATGTTCTTATTTAAATTGGATGTTATAGTGTACCTAGTGTATATCTACAGCACATAACTTTACATCAGACATGCATACCCTTTCTGGGCTCGGTGGTATCAGGAAGGAAAAACTGCAGCAGCATTATCTGTCCAGGGAAGAAACTGTGGCTATTTGACTGTGGCTATATATATCACTACTGATCTTTTAGTAGCTTATATAGACTGTAACATACAAGTACGATAACTCAAGTGAGGCAACAGCAAGTACAATTGTCAGTTACGCTTGTCTATGGTAATATCATAACTGCATCATATGTGATTATGTTAATTGGCAATGGTAGACACTGAAAAACTCATCGGCGTGCAGTCATGGTAAATATTAGCAGCATAGCGTAATGGTTATGAGAAGCACTCGAGTTCCTTGAGCTCTCCCACTTTGCAAAGGTGCAGGGGACCCTTCTACTGACCCTTGGTCCGTGCTTACAATAGGGAGGCTTTAGGGGATGTCTTGCCTGGTGTGTTGAGATGGCTTGGAGATGCCTGCCTCCACAAGAGCTGATTCTCATGTACTGGGGTTTTCAACACTAATCCCTTTCTGATCCCATCCTGCAGCCTCTGAAGAGTTGTTTTATTCTACAGTCTGTGGCTTTCTGTACTTCCTCAGTTGCTCCTGAAAGACTGGGAATCCGTATTGGAAATAATCTCTGTGGGGGATACTGTGCATGGTTACAATATAATCAATTAGCTAGAATAATCGTAATTGCAATTCTTGAATATTATCAGTAATACTTTCTAAATGAAAACAAAGGAATACTTACATGTTTAGTACCTTTATATCTGAATTTTTTGGGAGAGGCTGGTAAATAATATTTTAACTAATACAGAATGTTACATGGAAAATAGCTCTACAAGGTATAGCATGGAAGATTTCTCAGTATTTTCATGCAAAAGTGAGGAAAAAAGGGGACAAAAATATATTTTCAGTCCTTTTGTATTTGAATCAATTGAAGTAAAAGCAAATAAAAGCTATGGAATAACATCTTTTTTTTCTAAATTTTTCACAGAAACAAATTGTCATTTTTCACTCATTTCTAACCAGTCATATATTGCAACTGCACGGATTTTTCAAGGATATAAAGACAATTTTTTATAGTTAGGCATGTAGGAAAAAAGACTAAAAGAGGGCTATGACCTGCTTTCATTTTGCCAGTATAGATCAGATTTAAAATATCGATTTAATTAGATTTGGCCCGATTTAAAGTTTAAACATATCAAACCACAGAAGCTGCTGAGGACAGTGGTGGTGTTCATTTTCAGGACACCCAGATTTGTAGATGTGTATGCCTTTAGAATAAGGCAGGGAGATGTCAAGGAAAATCTTTGTAAATGTTCTATGCTTCTACCCACAGCACATCTCAGAAGAATTTCTATGAATCATGTTGCATATATTGTTCTTTGTTTTATCAATCTTTTCACAAGGCAAATGTTTCCTTTCTCCAAAGTGTCCCCTTCAAAAAAGCCTCACCCCTCTCTAATGATTAACCTGAGAGAATCTGACCTTACCACAACAGCTGTATCTGCCAATTATGTTTTCAGCTTCAGTAAACACTAATGTTAGGGTATATATGTATTTGTATGATAGTTTTCATGATTCTACTAGTTGTTAATCTTTTAGCTGTTTAAAATTAAGCCAGTTTTCTACATGGTCATAACAGACAACTTACTCTCACAAAACCAAGCAGTTAGTAAGGTTAATTGTGCAATGAATATGTAAATGTTGCTATGCAGCTCCAAACTGCAAGAAGGTTAGGTATCAGCTAGATATTGCGCTTAGAAGACAGTAAACTGGCTAAAATTAAATAGTTCAGTGGCCACTTCTGCTGCCTTGGAAAGCTGGTCCCCTCCTAGGGTCAGAGCTATGGATGTGATGCCTTGAATATTGGCAGAATCCTACTTGACAGCTTTAATTTATGCTACTGTTTGATTAGATGGTTGTGACACTGCGTGGATGCTGAATCCTGGCATCTTCGCTTAAGTGGCACTGCTATATCTCTGCCCACAGGAAAATATATTACCTTGGTAAAAATCACATCAGATAGATTTTTCTTTCCTTTTAATCTTTTTAGAAAGTATTTGCTAAAGACATGAAAGCTGAATGGAAGAAACCTCACTGGCATTTCTGGGCTTTGGAACTATCCCTCTCACTTCTTTGCCTGAAGAACACTGGCCTGGTATAAAATGGAGGTGAGCTTGGGGTTGAAGGTTTGAACCTTGGTCTGAGCCACCAGGAAGGTGTTATCCTATGACTGCTCATTGATTTCTTCTATGATACCCATGGGTGTGGGTCACCTATTAGCAGTGAGACGTGGAGACAAATGGAGAGTGAGACAGGAGTAAAATCTCTGAAATATCCTGTGTACATACAGAAAAAGCCTTACACTTGCTATTAAATCTAGCTGTAAATGCATTACTGGGAGGAGAAGGAGGGTCAGCAATACTATTTCTATCAATTTATAAAGTTTACAGTGCTGCAGAATATAACCTACTGCGCATACATCAATGCATGTAACAAACCTGAACTCATAAAGATGTGTAATGTTGGCACAGACCTCTGTCCTTTCAAATTCCTGCCTACAGGGACTGTAACTTACTTCACAGTTTTATAGATCAATAGGAATGAATAGGAATATTTTGACTTAAACTCTGCTGTTATTAATAAAGGTATATATGTAAGATGAATTGTGAAGGATTGCTGTTGATAAACTCTTAAAGCCAAAAAGGACCATTATATGTGATCATCTCATTGACCTTCTGCCTAGCACATATCGTAGAAATCTGCTCACTAGTTCCTGACCTGAATTCAACAGATGCTCAGAAAGCCTTGTCCAGTGTACTCCGGACACAGAACTCAGTTGTTTCTTCAAGGTGGTTTTAAAGGAAGCATCAGTTACACAGAGAGCTATGGCTGTCATCTTATAAGTAAGAATCATAGAGTGATTTTACAGTGCAGTATACCTTTGGGAGGGATTTTCTCTTCTGTTGTAGCCTTTAAAGCAGCTATAAAAGCCATTTAATAGGCTGGGGGAGAACATCTTTGAGTGCAGGCAGTATCTAGCCAGAGGCTGTCCTAAATGACTCAGACTGTCCCCTCAGCAGAGACAGCAAGAAGGCATGAATCCTTTGTACTGTTTATAGTTGCGTGCCTTGGCAGCTGTTGTAGGTAGCAGAACAACCACTGAGCAGTCCTGAAAGGGAAATGCACTGTTATTTAGCAGGTGGTTTTGTTTTGTCCCCGCCCCTCGCCCCCGCTTTACTTTATGCTGAAAACCTTACTTGCTCTTATAAAAGTCCAGAACATGAGGTTCAAGATGACTCAAAGTTGATTTTATCCCTTCTTTCCCCTCATGGGAAGAAAAGTCTTCTATTTTTTTCATTTATTTATTTATTTTTAGTGGAAACAGTACACTATAACGAGGCTTCTGTAATAGGTTAGTAAAACCTTCCTTGAAGTAACAGAGGTATTTTGAAATGTAGATTTCTCTGTGCACATCCTTAAGGTTTGTGTCCACAGTAGTTTTTAGAGCTCAAATTTAGATGCCTTGCTATCTGTAGTAAACATGACAGTGCAGTGGAGGGAGGAATTGATAAGATCTCTACTAGCTATTTTAGAATCTCAGCTGTCTGTTATTACATGCTGTGTTATTAATTTTTATATTGTCAATTTTCCTAATCATGAGCACATTTGAAAGAGCGGATCCCTGGGCATATCTTGCGTCACTGTTTTCTTCATTGGAAACCAAAAAGATTTTAACTCTGTTCATTCTTATAGTTCTGATGAAACTGAGCAGAGTCTTTCTGCTCAATGTGCAAACCCCGGTACAGTCGTGTTAAGTCTGAATTGGGCAGTTAGCACTGATGACGGACACATGGAACAGAGAATCTGGCTTCGTTCTCAAATTCCAAGTTGATGCTCCTTCATGACAGAAATACAGCTGGTACATGTTTTATTTTCTAAAGTTTCTGGTTCCAATGGCCTCATTCAGCTCAGCTGTACCCAGTCAAAGACCAGGTATGGAGAAGAGAGATGATACCCAACTACTATTATGTACTTTTCTGCCTTGTCCAGAGTCTGCTTCAGTCCTTGGTAAAGCCGAGAATAGTTTTGGTGTTGCTTTAAATAGTACTTAACTACCCTTGCTTTTAGATCCTTTCTAGGGTCCTGGAGATGCCATACCACAGTGCAGCTCTGGTCATGTCTTTTGCCTTAGTTGCATATTCTGTACTAGGGACTACATGGGATAGGAGGAAATAGAAAAAACTTTAACATTCAGCTACACTTTGATAAGCCTTTTGAGGGATAGGAGGGGAAAAGGGTATCTATGTCTATTACGGAGGTGTAGTCACTGGTTTATATGGGTCCCTTGAAGTTAGAAGAAAAGATAATTGTCTTAGGCAGATAAGAGGATCTCCTATTTATTCTTATGATTTCTAATCTGTTAGTTGTTTATCACGCTGTACAAAGACTTGGTTTTGAATACTTTTGCATAGAGTTGAGTATTTTGATTTTATAGGACAGGACTCCTGAGTGTTTTGTCGAGAAGCTGGTATTTTTCTCAAATGGAGCAATACAACTGAAATATAGAAAGACGACTAGATATAACCTTTTCAAATTAAGCAATGAAATAAAACACTTAATCATCTATAAGTGTGGAGAATTTAGGTATTCACTGACATCATTGATGTCTACAGAGCTCTTAAAATGAAAATATATAATTCCCATAATTTAATTCAGTCACAAGATAACAGATCAGAAAAAGGAGAATGAATCACTGTCACAAATACTGTTCCTCTGCTGCAGTGACAAGGAAAGATAAAATAGAAAGAATCATTAAAACAAGGAGACATTTACAGATTTGAATTTGGATATTCTGTACTAAGCACCCTCTTTTTCCCTTAGTATTAAGCAGGAGGAGCATGTTCTGTCATTGTATTCCATCGTTTGGCATTATTGCATGAGTTAGTGCAGCATGAGTAAATATAGTGAAAAGGGTATTAAATGCCACCTTGCAGCAACATTCTTCCAAACTGCAGGCCCTACCTGCCTTCTGAAAGTAGGTGTTTTTCAGTGAAAATGAATTATTTGTATTTCTTTCAGCAATGGAGCATAATTAGAGCCATGCAGATGATTGATTATTTAGTTCGATGTGTGAAGACCATTTAGAAAACTGGAGAGGAATAGTTCAGACTGATAGCAAAGTTATAGTTTTAGGTAATATTAGACTGACTACTGAATTGTTTTAACTGAAAATGGATTTCTGTCCTCGTTTCCCTCTGCACCGTACCCTCCCACCCCCCAGTTTTTCAGGCAGTTGTAACACCTTTAAAAAAGGCCTGGGGCGTACTGATCTTCCATCTTTGCAGGCAAGCAGATTTGGTGTTATCCACAGTCTGACAAGATGACACATCCTCTAATCCTACAGTCCAGTACACAAAGGAGGGGGAGATATTTGTGTAAGGAGCAGCTGTGAGGGACGGTCTGGTTATAATTACAAACTCTACCTGCATCATTGTAGGATATGAACCTGGTACTTCCCCTTTCCCTTAGCTAGGAGAGTACATGATTTGATGGGCAACAGGATGTTTTGAGATGGCTTTCCTACCCTTTAAAGTCATACTTTATTTTTAAAAACAATGACTATGAACTAGGGAGATATACAGACTTTGCCACTGCTGACTGAGGACTCCGAATCTTGAGTATTCTGGTGATCAGAGCAGGGCTGTGCAAGATAAGCTACTGTCCTTTTTCCTGTCCCTCTGTTGTTAAAAAAAGGAGAAGAAAAATCTTTATAAATTTGGAAATAAGTCACTTAATGAAGTCTTTTACTGTCCTTTCTTTTTCCTTCAGGGTAATGGCATTACAATAGCTGCTATTATTTATTGTGACTTTATTTCTCTTGCCTGCCTTTGTGCCAAATGCATTTTTCTGATTTTTCAAGAAATGTTTTACTCTGACCAAAAATAGTCCCATATTCACATCACCTTTTTTCGTCACTCAGTGCTTCCCACTGAAAGCAGTGACATGTATGGTATGGAGCAAGGTACAACTTGCCACAAAGGGTGTTTTCTGGACAGGATGCTTCTTGTCCGCTTTGTATTCATCTTTGGTGTGGAAAAATATTGACATAAGACTTATAACAGAAATCAATACAAGATGAACCTGATGGTAATGATACAGTACATGATTACAAGGAAGAAAGGTCTTGTAGTTAGAACTAGGGCTAGGACTCAGCAGAGGGATTTCAACTTTTTCAAAATTACCTTTGTAGATTGGTGTTTTACTTCCATTTACCCATCCTGATATGGTAGTTTATTTTCCATTAAGGACTAGAATCCCAATGATGACATCTGCGAATGTAGGGAGTGGGTTCTGACCCCTGTGGATTACAGTCAAGGGAATAATTACCTATGGTAGTACGTAAGGATTACATGTTTTCATGTATCATTAGGTAAAAGTGTGTGGTTGAAACAGACACTTGACACACACTAGCATGTACAGAGGGCTTTGTATTCAAAACGAAATGTAGTTATGTCATTCTTTGGATGATTGTGCTTCTCTGAGGTTCTAGGCCTTCTCTTCTCTTCCTGGATTATTTCAGTCTTCTAAAATCATCAGTGTATATGTATTCTGCAGCTGGACTTTTCTGCAAACACACATGGAAAATAGTTTTTTTTTTTCTCAAGCATAAGGATTACTCAGTGGTAATGGGTATAATAAAATATTTCAATCCATCTATGGAGGCCTCTGTGATCCATAAACCTTACTGCCTACAGCCTAAAGAAGAACACAGAAACACATAATTTGTGAAATAGGTCACAACTGAACTCCTTTTTATGGCTTGTAAAATAGGGGAAGAGAACACGGTTGACTAGGTGGAGGTCACGTAATAGCTTGCAACAGAGCTGAAAAGAGTCTTTAATTGAAAAAGCTTCTGAGTTGGAAGTCCAGGTTACTGCCTAAGGTGTCCCTGGAGCATATTTGTATTGGATATGTGCCTATACTGTATTTAATGTATGCTGTTTACAAACTGACCTTTCTGGGAGGGGACGTTCTCTATCAGGTATTGTTAAATTCTTTAACATAAAAACAGCCCATAAACAAAGAAGGAATTTCTGACTTCAGCATAAGAAGACAGATAGCAATAGCTGTCTGAACTTAATGAACTGCTCTGAAGGGAATATACCTTTGGCTGTGTTTATTAGTTACAGGAGTTGCTTTGAATTCCAACACTCCATCCCTGTTTCTGTCAGCATTCAGCTCTGCTACTCTCACAGTCATGCTTTAGCTTGTTGCCCTCAGCTGTGTTTTAATTGAAGCTCATAATATTTTAAGACTGCTTTGTCTTTCCAGATATCAAAGCAAATGGATTTGTAAGTCCCTTGACTCCTGTACTATACACATGAGCTGTCTTTCCACAACATGGGAAACGGTAAAACAAGCAAAATGTCATTCACACAGGGCTCAGCATTTGAAGAAGTTCATTATTAATTGCCTAGTGGATACTTTCTAGAAAAAGTGACTGAATAGCATGACATTCTGTGCTTAGTGCAGGGTTAAAGAGCAAAAGGAAAAGTACCCAGAGTTGACAGGATTTTTAACAAAGGGCATTTATAAAACTGAGGCAGAATAGCTTTCGTGAAGGACCCATACAGGCTGATACAAAGTGAAGCACACAGAATGCTCTTACATCAGCAACCAAATTAGCATGGTACCTTAGGGCTCACACCTCGACAGAGCTCAGTTTGGGAGATTTCTTAAGGGCCAATAAATGGAATTCTGAAATGTCTATGTAGCCTGGCTTATCACAGAATCACAGAATTGTTGAGGATGGATGACCTCTTGAGGTCATCTTATCCAATCCCCTGCTCAGGCAGCGCCACCGACAGCCAGTTCCCCAGGACCATGTCCAGGTGGCTTTTGCATATATCCAAGAATGGAGTTTCTGCAATCTCCTTGGACAACCCGTTCTAGTACTTGGTCACTCTCACAGTAAAAAAAGTATTGCACTTCATGAGGTTCCTGTTGGCCCATTTGTCCAGCCTGTCAAGGTCCCTCTGGATGGCGGTATGAGCCACTGGTGTATCAGCCACTCCTCCCAGTTTTGTGTTCTCTGCGAACGTGCCTGAGGGTTCATTCTGCCCCAACTTCCAGATCATTAATGAAGTTGTTAAACAGGGTCGGACTCAGTATTGACCCCTGGGGTACACTGCTAGTTAGTGGCCTCTGACTAGACTTAGTGCCACTGATCACCACCCCCTGGACTCAGATGTTTAGCCAGTTTTAAATCCACCTCACAGTCTGCTCGTCCAGCCTATATTTCAACAGCTCCTCTATGAGGATCTGATGGAGAGATGGTGTCAAAGGTGTTCCTGAAGTCAAGGCAGGCAATATCCACTGCTCTCCCCTTGTCTACCAAGATAGCCTTTCATTGTAGAAGGTTCTCAGGTCGGTCAGGCATGACTTCCCCTTGGTGAATCCATGGTGACTGCTCCTGCTGTCCTTCTTGTCCTTCACATGCCTGGAGATGTTTTCCAAGATTGTTTGCTCTATCATCTTCCCAGGTGCTGAGATGAGGCTGCCCAGCCTGTAAATCCCTGGGTCCTCTTGCCTGTCCTTTTTGAAGATAGGAGTGAAATTTTCTTTCCTCCAGTTCCTCTGGTTTGTGTGCTAAATTTCTTCCTTGAGGTGTTCTGCACTCAGCTTAGGTAGATTTTTATTTCGAAGTAAATAAAGAGCAAATTAGTGGTTTTGTGGAAAGCAAACTGCTGCTTTGTAGGAATGAAAGCAAGCAAAAGGGGCTGAGGCAAATTTGGACTTGGAGAGCAGAACCACCATTGTTCAAGTAATCCTCACTGTATTAAACCTGCAGCAACCTTTTGCAGTGACAAAGAACACTCTGAACACTTGATTACAAAATCCTCATTGTTTTATTAAAACAGCATTCTGTCTGATCTTGAAGTCCCAGCTCACACATGTAAACTACAGATATTAGAAAGTGATTTTCCTTGCAATGTTTTTAATCACATTTGTTTTCCCTAGTAGGTCAGGAACAGTTGAGGGCATGGATTGACTTTCATGCAACATACATGCGGCATCACGTGGCACCACTGCCATAGCCAAGGTTTGTTAGATCAAGTGTGCTGTAGCTGCAGCAACTGTTACGTATGCTTAACAGACTCACTCTGTGAAAGTGGAAACAACTTCTTGACATGCTTTCTTTCCATGTTAAGTGCACAGGGAGTGTTGCAGGAGGCACCTGCAGCACAGGAGGATGAAAAACCTTATCCTGACTCTGTTATTATGATACCTACAGAATTACCCATTCCAGATGAATGGTGTATATTTTCAAAACTGTATAAATGACTAAAACTGTGCATACTTCTAAGTATATGGTAACATTTTCTCGTTATTGAAAGTAAAACCTTTTTGAGAATGAGTCTTGGATTCTGCAATTATGTAGAAACACAAGACAAAATATTTCAAACATGTCTATTATATAGGCAATAGATACCTAAGATCCCCTTAATAGGCATTTTTAGTTTTCCAGGCTGGATGACTTCAATTATTACTTTACAAGAGAAACAGTGAGAATTAGGAGAATTATTTCCCCCCACCTTTGTCACTGATTCCTTGTGTATTGTGGAAGAAGTGTTGTAACACTTCTGAGTCTCAGTTCTCTGCATGTCAGATACGGTATATTGAGGCAACATGGATGCAACCTATATGAAGAGTGTGTATTTGTACTGTATGATAAACATGGTTTCTCTTTTGAGAGATAATTGATTTGTGTCTAGTGGGGCTGGATCCTGAAATCAGCTGATGTAAAATACCTGTGCATAGATAAGAAGATGGAAGATTAAGAAATATAAAAGGCAAAAGAGGATAAATGAGATTTTAATCTTGATCTTCTTTTCATGCCCAACAAAATACGCAGTCAGATGCTTGAAGTCACAGACGTGGTGGCTGACCATTTAGGTGACAGCTGTCATTGAGCAGATAAATATTAATCAAGCTCTGTATTACCTAGAGCAAAACTGGAGGCAGAGGACTGGCAAAGAAAGTGTATCAGTGGCAGGATTTATAAAATCAGGCTCTACAACATACTAATGCTGTGTTCTTTCCTTAAGGAAATTGAACATTAGCTGTTGTTTCCCTGCTTTATTATTTTCCAACACATTTATTTTCCTCCTACACCAAGTGCTGCAAGCTCTTCTCACTTTGTTCTCCCTTTCCCCTGCCATAATTTTGGTATCCATTCCTTCTGTGATTCAGTGTGGTCACTGGGGAAACATTGCTTTAATGATTTGCTATTTAACTGCTCAGTGTTCCTTGCATCATCAGAGAAGCAGCAGCATTGACAAAGTACAGCCTGCCCATAGGGAGTACCGTATCAGTGGAGAGACAAGTTGCTATGGTAATACGTTACAGAGCAATGAGGGATTTTGGAAGATGCATCTGACAGTTTGAGGTAAAGTATCATCATTTCCTTGCAGCTTTCAAAAAGTGTCATAATCTGAATTTCAGTGGGCTTTCTTTTTCTTGCCTTCTGCTTTTCTTTCTTTTTCGTTTGTGAGGTGACATTTCTGAATAGCCCTGAGCATGCCACAAAACAAAAAGGAAAAACTTCTGTCCTCAAGGAGGCAACAGTTCAAATAAAAACAGAGGAAGGAAGTCACTTCTGAGGCAATTAATTAAGTATTTGGTCAAATGGCTGTACAGGTTCTCTGCCCTTGCCTCTCTTTCACTTGAATACACACACCTTTTTATAGGCATGTGTGATACATAAAAGAAAAATTTAGAACCCATGAAAAGTAATCGCTAGTCATAAGAAGTATTGTAAAATAGATTAGAAGGAGAAATTAAAGATAGAAAAAACCCCTCCAACTTGCTTCTCCAACAAGCATGGAATTAGAAAAAAGAACCAACAATAATATAACTTGAAAAGTAATCCTGGAAAATGAAAAGTAATGCTGGCAGATCTATTTTCCATTTTCAAGTTTTTCTTCAGGTATTTTATCTAAGTATGAGTCAACACCTACGTTCTATCTATGTATGGAGACAGAAGGGGGATAGTATATGGAAACAGGAGGGCAATAGTGACATATTTCCCTCCAGGACAAAAAAAAAAGTTCTTAGGCCAGGTATTTATATACTTAATGTTTACTTAGGAATATATTTTTGAACAATTGCATTCACTGTCTTTGAGAGGTGTAAAAATTGTCCGCACACTAACTACTCCTGAGATTTTGTTATTTTTTACCTTTGACTGGAACATTTGTCTGTGCTGCACATCTGCGGAGTAGCTGATGTACCAGGAATATCTGGTGCTTTATTTTTGCTTACAGCAGTTTTGAATTCCACCAAACCTACAGAAGTTAGCCTATATCTAGGGCAGGTGCAGACACAAGAGCTGTATTTTAGTGGCTAGTTGGCATACCATATTCTCTTTGGCAGTCTGGGTGCTTCTGTGCTTGTAATTTCAATTAATTTTCTGAATAGATACCTGCAAGACATGGCTTTCCAGTGCTTGTACAGCCTATTTAATGATGCACACGTGTTTCTTGCTCTGGATATTAAAGCATCCATGGGCCATATGTTGTCAAGTTTTGTTTTGTTTGTTTGGTTTTTTTTCCCTCCTAAATGAGCAGCCAATATTGGTTTTTCAAATATGTAATATCAATGCCTAAATTCTATGAACTTTTAAAAAGACTTCTATTCCTGAGGCCCTTAAATGGTTTTGAAAAATACAGCCCATACATCAAACACTGAAAGCCTACTGAAGTAGCCCATTCTTGACCTCAGGTAAAGTTCTCTTAATTCAGATATCAAATTAAGGGTTCCTGTACATCATCTTAGCTCCAGACAAGATTAGATGCTTGAGCTAAGGGAAGCCATTTGCTGTTAGGGGAGAAACTAACATAAGCTGCATTGTGTAACAAATCATTTCGTACTATTAGATTTGTCACAAATGTATGATGAATGGTAATTCCCTGATCTAATATCAAACCTTTGGGAGCAATGTGTTTGAATGATGTCATTACAGAACATTTGAAGCTGTTAATATGATTACCTGGAATCATTGGAGAAGCACGGTACTTGAGGAGACTGCATAATAATTTAGCTGTACTTGTTCCCATAGCATCTCTACTCTGTAAAGTCTCAGTATGGTACAGCTGAAACATGTTCTTTTTCCAGGATTATTTTTTATTCTTTTCACTAATATTGTTAGGCTGTGGCAAGTGGTATTGCAGTTGCAGTTTTCAAAATCATGGCAGGGAAAGAACCACAGCTTAAAAGCAACTGTTTGTCAAGCTGCAGAATGTGATGCAGCTGTGAGAGAGCTGGTGAGCTATGACTAGCCAAATTAGCTCTTGTTTTCCTCATTGTAATGTTTGAATTTTTTTTGTTGGGTTGGTTTTTTTTTGGTTTGTTTTGTTTTTCTTATCGATTTCTGGAGCTGTCATAGAGAGGATCATGCGTCTGAGAGTTTGGGCACAGAATAAAGGGTGATCCATGTAGACAGAAAAGACAGAAAGAATGTCCACTCGATGCTCTTTCTATTGTAATGTGGTTCTTTTTCTGCAAATGTTTGATTACTATCCTTCCTGCTAAAAATGGTGGCAAATAAAGGCAAGAATAATTATTATTTTCACTTCCACAAACGCCCTGTTTCATTAAATAGTTTTGACCTGATTCCTACAGTTTAATATGAATTGCCTTGTTCTTTCACAGCAGTGTTGGTTTATATCTTAAGAAAAGAAGAGGAAAGTAAGAAGGCATGGGGTTTTTTATTTTATTTTTTTCAAGATGGTCCAAACTAATTAAATCTGGCTTCTACTATATGTGTATGAGTGAGTATACTGTATCTTAAAAATCCATATACTGTTCTAGGCACATATATAAAAATGCTCTGAGGCATGCCTATAGTACAAACAATAGCATACCATTCTGGTACTTGTCTCTTGAAGAACATAGAAAAATTAATCAAATTATGTCTTTGTTTTGTAAAATAGAGCTTCTTTACCAGAGAATGTTCAGTGAAAACATTTAAACCACATATATATATATATATATAAATAATCTTTATTACAGTGGAAGCTGAACATGTTATATTTTGGGGAACTGATGTGACTAACTGGCTTTACTATTTATCAAAAGACTATTTAGCACGTCTTTTTGTCACAGTGCCATTATGCCTCCATCCCATAAGGAAATACTTTGAAATCATTTGAAACTGTTTCGTACAGACCATAGACTGCTTAAACAGTCTTCTGCAGACTACTGCTGAGGCACTAGTGGTGTTCAGCCTCTGGCAGAGGCTAGAATAAATATTTGCTTCCTGGAATATAAAACCTGAAAATAAAATGGTGGAATCAGGGCTTCATGTGTCCTATACATCTCTGGTTTTGTTCAGTCAAACCTGAAGTTTCATAATTACTTCTTCATCAGTTTATTGCCCACATTTTAAAATTACAGAACCAGTTGCACTGATTCTTCATACTTCTGCTGAGAAAGGGAAGAAGAATTGTGTCTCTCTTCTTAGACGTATGATTCTTGAAATGGATTGGGGAAGGCTTTACACTGCTGGTTTTATACCGCTACCTTGGTGGTCAAATGCTTGAGATACAGAATAAACAAAGTACACTACTTTCTCTGATATCTTTGCTCTGTGTCCTTTCTTGACCTGCTCTGCCTTTTTCAGGGCTCCCAAAGGGCTTTTTCAAAACTAAGAATTGAGGTCTTGCACACTACAGTTTCCACGTGCAACACAGATTTATTTAACCTAATGTAGCTGTTATAATGATGATATAATGAATGTCATAGTCTTATAACCTACTTTAACTAGGTGTAAGCTTTCTTTGTGTTGACATGCAAACACTTCCTTTGTGGCTAAGAATGATTTAGGTTGATCACAATCACCCAGAATGTATTAAAATGCATCCCAATTTGTCAATGGCTGCATATGGTTAAAGTATTGGAAGAGGTTTTTGAAGATGTCTAATAATAAAAGAGTTGGTGTTCTTTTCAACAGGAATTCAAAACTTGGTTGTCATTTATGACTTTTCCATTAAATTTCCTGTTTACTTATACTGCATATTTGAACAATATTTTGGCCTCCATGTTACCATAAGGAAAGCAAAATAGTTTGGTTTTAAGTATTACAAAGTGTTATGCTCTAGCAATAGTGAATATGGTGTATATGGTGTATGTGTTGAACGTGCGTAAACTCTTCAATAGGTAAGACAGATGAAGGTCACTTTGGGAATGGTAGCGTGAAGATTTGTTCTTCATCTTAGGAATCACAATCTGCTTGAACCATATTTGCCACTGAACATTGTACTATTACTATTCTACAACTACACACACTCCTCTGAGTTCTGTGAAAGGCTCAATGGAACAGTTCTAAGAAAAAGACCATACTATTGTAATCAGATGGGATTGTGTTGTTTTGTTTTGAAACAGTATGAAGTATCCTTAGCTTCTCCTGAATTGAATGGGAGTTGCACAAGTTGAAAACCTCTTGAAAAAAATCAAATCATTGCTATTCCAGTCTGGTTGCATTAGATAAGTACAGAGACTTCTGTGAAAAACATTTCACTCTGACCTGGTTTTTGAGGCCAAAGCACTTGGTTTAGGTGGGCTACCTGAAGTTATGTCTGTGTGAGCTGTGTATGGGTAGAAAGGAAGCAAGTTTACACCTTTCACCCACATCTACAGCTCACAGTCAGGAGCGAGCTATAGTGTTGGGGGAGTCAGAAAACCAGAGCAGAAAACAGCTTTAATCACTGTGACAGCAATTGGTACATCAGTCATCAAAGGAACTCAGTGAATCTTTCATAACTATGCACTCTTTTAATCCATGTCAAAGTCCCCTCCCAAGAAAGTTTGTATTGACACTCAAAGTGGCTTCTCTCCCAAGCAAGTAGTTGTAGATTATGGATGTAGGCTCAGTCCTGCTGTGGAGGGAGAATAATGGAGGCTTCTAGGAGGGAGAGGAAAGCAGAGGCCAATAAAGCCTTTCACGTAAGAGAGGGCAGCTGTACGTAGTCTCCAAAATGGAAATGCTTCAGAACATGGCACCCAGTTACATGGAAGCAGCATGGTTGGGAAGGAGAAATGGTAGGATAGAGTGAGTAAATTAGGTCAACACTGTGGAGTCTTCTTTAGTTCATCTCTGTAATTGATGAGGTTCATCATATAAATACCTTTAAGCTATCTAATAATAGTGTTCAAGTGTTTGAACGTTAGTTTGATTTCTTAAATGGCTAATTTTGTAGTAATGTGTCCATCTGTGCAGACAGTATGCAGAAAAAGCAAACACTTAGAGAGGTACTGTGTGATTTTGGTGCTGGAGAACAAGCTGGTTAGCATAAGGGACAGCTGCAAATACATCTCTCTATTGTGCTTCTTTTTGTTTACATTCTGGGCAACAAAGATACCTTAGCTTATGCTGAAGTACCAACAAAGCCTTCTGCAGAGTGTAATGAATGGAACCAAAAACTTTTTCCACCTTGATAATCCCATCTTGTCTCCTGGCGTATGGCTTTCTAGCCTGAGCTTTTGAAGCAAACTGTCATTAGAATCATAGAATCGTATAGGTTGGAAAACACCTTTAAGATCATCAAGTTCAACCGTTAACCCAGGACTTGCCAAGCCCACCACTAAACCGTGTCCCTAAGCACCACATCTACGTGCTTTTTAAACACCTCCAGGGATGGTGATTCCCCCTCCTCCCGGGGCAGCCTGTTCCAGTGCTTGACCACCCTTTCAGCGGAGACATTTTTCCTAATTCCAATCTAACCTCTCTTGGTGCAACTTGAGGCGGCTCCCTCTTGTCCTGTGGCTTGTTATCTGGGAGAAGAGACCGACCCCCCCTGCCTACACCCTCCTGTCAGGCAGCTGTAGGGAGCAATAAGGTCCCCCCGAGC
>JAVJGI010000050.1:39233838-39253215 GCA_035590275.1 Ibycter americanus
GCGCAGAGCACAGCCGGCCCCGCCGTGAGCAGCCGGGTGCTCCAGGAGATGCTGTGGGAGACGGTGCCAAAGGCTTTACACTAAGGTCCCGGCAGACACCATCCACAGCCTTTCCCTCACCCACTAGGTGGGTCATCTTCTCGTAGAAGGAGATTAGGTTTGTCAAGCAAGACCTGCCTTTCCTAAACCCAGGATGATCTACTTTATTTATGGCATAATCTGATAAACAGTTTGAGAGAAATTGCATTGACCTATATATAATTATTTGATTTAGCTATCGCAATCTGAGTCAACTCTGGGACATTTCTCTTCCCTTCCCTCCTTGCATTTACTGCTATTTATTCTTATCAAATCCAGCTAACTGTAAACTCAGAAAGAGACAGAAAGCAGACTATGCACCCATCTGAGCATTATGAGCTCCTGACATTAAACCCTGATGAACTGAAAAATCCAACAACCATTAGCAGAAATGTTTCATCCCTCTTTGTGTTTAAAGCCAGAGAGAATCTACAAGGCTTGTCCTGTTGTTCATGCGCATGTGCCTTCAGCTGTAGGTTCTCTGTTTTGGTCTCTGAGAATTTCTAGTATTATTTAAAGGTAACATGAAAGTTTCTTTGTTTTTCATTGCCATCAGCTATAAGTGGAACTCTTAAAAAACACAGAAGATACAGCTGTTATAGGCTTCCTCTGTAACATCCTTTTGTCATTTACTGTTAGAAACTGTACCTCTGCAGGTACAGCAATACTAGAAACCTATTTATATGCTCTCTTTAGCTCAACTTTTATTCTGTACATCTAAACCTGACTGTAAACTTAAACTTCCCATGTGCTGTGGAGTTTTGTCCTTGTTCTGACAGCTTTCCCATGCACTCTTACTCATCCAGATGCTGTTTACGCAACTGGCAAAAGGCCTTTGTATTCTTCTCCAACCCTGTCACCAACATAGCAGGTTATCTACAAATCGCACCTGAGCAGGATTGACATCACTTTTAATGTCCATGGTTTTTGACTATCAGGTACATCTGCCTCTGCTGCAGCCTCATCCCACAGATAATTCTCCTCTGGTATTTGTCTGCTCCTTTGTCTGCTCTACTTCATCTGTTTGGTGAGCAGTTTGGGGCAAGGATTGCTGTATGACACTAAGCATGGCATAAGGATGCGTGGTGGGGCTGCTGCAGTTCAAGGCCATTGTCTGTCAGGGGAAGCATGGACAATGGCCAGCCAGTCTGAGAGTGGTACATGGTGTTAAATCTTGGCTTCTCTTTCATGTGACTTTGAAATAAGAATTTGTGCAGAATTCTTAAATGGCAAAATAAAACACTGCCACCTGTAACCTAAGTAAAAGTTATTAGCACTCGTCTTTAATAATGTATACAGAACTCATGCTAATTGAAGTGTAGGTTTCCATCGTTACTGATAAGCTACTTCAGACCACTCTTAACCTGTTGAGTGCCATGTGTTTTGAAGATGATTTCCACAAATTCACATGCTGAAGCAGTTAAGCAGACACTCCTTTAAGTGCCCAGCTACTCCTCAAATCTACGTGCTAAGTAATGTCCACTCTTGGAAACCTGGGTTTTAATGAACTTCAATAGATTAAGGTGCTGAAAAGTCTATACTTCTGAATTGTGTCAGCTTTAAAGACAAGAAGTTCAAATTTTTAAGATTTTTCTTTCTAGAGATATTCTTGGATACTTTCAGTAGAAGCCCAGTTGTACATTTTCACCTGTGCAGGACTCAACTTTATTTTTTTATTTTCTTTTTATAAATAAATACCTTTCTAGTCTGTGCTTTGTGGCTTACTGTAGAATAGTCTTTCAGGAGGTGACCTGGATAATAAAAGAAATGAGAAAGAGACTGTAGCTTTTAAGAGCTATGTACAGATTCAAAATACAGGAAAACTGTGATTTGGGAACACTTTTCATTGCTTTTTCTTTTGGCAGCATGAGATTTAGCAGCATTAGCAAACCTGTGTAACCTGCGTATGAAGTCTGTACATTTCTGTTCCCTTCAGTGGGTAGAGAATGCTTCCCCTTTCCCCACACCTCCCCCATGTCGTGGGGTTTTATGATGTTTCTTCTCTACGTAGCACTTTCTTGATCAAAGGTTAAGGAACAAAATAAGACAGTCATAGGCACTACATCTCTTTGAAGCCATGTCAAAAGTAAAACGGGCAGGCTTTCAAGATGCATTCTGTATTCATCAGGCTACAGAAAAATGGGACAATATGGGGCCAAAAAGACAGTGGCAAGGTGTCGGGGTTTACACTGTAATTGAATTCAGATGGTAGTGATCAATGAAGAGAGAAGAGAAAGATATGAACACACTAAAGCAGAGGTGGGGACAGAAGTTCCTTTGCTTTATACGTCTTTCCAGATTACAATGACAGGAGGCTCGCACTAACTGCAATAAAAGGACCCTAACACCAACTAATGATAGTCACATTTTATTTTTACAGAAATATTTTATAGAGAGCATACTTCTGTGTCTAAGGGCTTTATGAGTCTCAGACGACTCGCTAAATATTCTTAAACAAGCCTTTTCAAGTTTCTCTTAACCTTGAGAACCTACTTATGCAATCTGAAGAAAAGTTACCTGTGAGAATAAATACATAGGTTAGCAGACATTTACAGGATGCTGAGGGGGCAGGGACTACCCCAGGGAACTTAGGGAAAAATGCCTTTCCTATTTAGTCTTCCGTTTTCAAAAACAAACTTTTTTCTAATGTGAGGAGTGGTTTATCTATCATTTATATTCTAAGCGCCCCAGATTATGATTTCATTTACAGTTTTATATGCCAGACCCACAAAACACTTGAGAAATGCAGGCATCTTAAAATGATGGCATATATCACAGATATTAAGCATTATTCTTTATTACCTATGGAACTTCTTTTGGAGGGATATTAAGCTCAGTGAGTTTTAATGTTTCATATGTATAAATCACTCTGAACAAGCCTATAATTACAAAAAAGGCAGGGCAGAAAGGACAGTGCAGTTAAAGAACTTACCACAGCCAGCAAGATATGGATTTTGTTTGTTTTGCCTTAGGCTTCCTATGAGGCTGCATAAGAGTCACATCAGGCTATTAGGCTTCCTGGGAATTTTTTTTGTGAATCGTGATTTGATTTGTAAATGCTGGCTCATTAGAACAACATTGTTTTTCAGAAATGTATTAGTATTGAAGAACCTGTGTTGAGCTTTCAGCAGGTTACTTGAGCTTTACAGCTCCATTTCTGATTTGGGCAACTTTGAAAGTTAGAGGAGGCCTACCATTTTCACTTGACAGCTTTGGAGTGACAAAGTTTCTCTGATTCCTGAAAAGGTATCTAGAAAATATTTTTCAAGAGTCAGAAAAACATTTTGTAGATAACATTTGAATTCAGAAAATGTAAACATTTCTAGAAAGTCAGAAATACTGAGATTAGTTACAAAATTCTTAAGAGTTAATGGAAAGATACTGAAAGCACGTGAAAATGCAGAGATATATCTACCAAACCTTTGTAAAGCTTTCTAAAGTAAAATAAATAAATAAATAAATAAATCTATATATAAATACAGAAGACATCTTGTCAACTTAGGTTTCGATGTATTTTTGTATATGGCTTTTATGACTCGTGCCTCATTACAAGTCGAGGTTTATCCTATTTACTTTTGATTTAACAAAATTATGTAACAAATTAGAACGCAATGAAATCCCCCGAACTACTTTTTGATTTACTTGTGTGATGGATGGTGTTTGTTCTGTATGTTTATTTTGTGTTAGAATGGTTAATAGGTTAGAAATACGTGTTGTTTTTTTTCTGGAGCACAGAGAGGTTGCTTCTGCCCTTGAGAGCTACTACATACACTTGGGGTTACATGGTGAAACAGGAGGGACTTGAGGCACTCTTATGAAAAAACATGGAGCACACATGAAGCCCCACCTCACAAGTGGCAGAGTGATGTTTCCTAGAGCTTGAGAAGGGGCTGTGAGAATTGCCTGTGATTTGGAAAGCCAGTAAGTTGCTGGGCTGAAATCAAACCTGAAGAAAGAGGTTAGTTTATGAAACTCCTGGTGGGGAGGCTACTCAGTCTAAGAAATAATGAAAGCAGAATCTCCTCAAGAGTTTTGGCAGACTTGTACTCTTGTCTAAACCTATTCATGGGCTTACAAGAATCTTAACTAAGGGATAATCTTGCATTTCTGTAGGGAAAGGAAAAGATTTGCTCACTGACAGTTAGATAATAGGACAGAGAAATCTTGTTGATTTGGAAAAGTACCTCTGCACTACCAGAAAAATGTGAAGTGTCTTCGAAACAGCCTAGGGTCATTATCCTAGTGCACAGAATAATTAACAGACACAGTGAGAGCAAATGACTTGACTAAAGCTGTATAGCAGTCATAACGGGAAAATCTGACTTTTAGCCCTGTATACACTGAAGTAGGTCAGATTTGAAGTCTTGTATCTAGTTCCCCAAACACCTTATCAGCACTGATTATGAGAAATATATTGGGCCAGGTACAGCAGTCTGGGAGCACTTTCCATTTTCAGTAAATTAATCCTCTCACAGCATGAAATAAAAAGATCAGAACACGATGTTAAACCTCATTTTGTATTTTCAATTACTAGAGGATAATTATTTTCTTTTTAAGTCTTGGAAGATGACATGATCTGAATACTCAGATACCTGCTGCTTCTGCTTGCGTTCCTGGAAGCAGAGATAGCTCAGCTGGGGGACTGCACAACATAATTAGGTTTATTTTGCAGCCTGGCAAGGCCCTGTGTATGTACCATGATCTGGAGAAAAGTGCAGCACTTTCATCTTAGTTTTGGTGATGTTTGGCTTCATAAAGTAGGAGTACAAATACATGAAGTGAATTTTGTATGTGGATTGGGAGAAGTAAAAGGTGGGAGAGTGGCAAGGTGCTTTGGACAGTTTTTCAGAACTCAGTAAACCTGATAGAACAAGGCTTTTATCTTGTCAGCCCTACCTATATTTCTACACAAGTGAATGTGAGAGAGTAAGTCACAAGAGTTCTCAAAGAGAATAGCTTTTTTTTTTTTTTAAAGTTACTGTGGGCTGGGATTTTAGATACCACAGGTTTCCTATTTCTTTGAATGGAAAATAACTGGTGATCTTAATTGTATATATCTGTGTGTGTTGTGTAAGTGTGTATGTGCATGTGTAAATGCTAGGTGTATGATTTCCTCTTATTGTATAGGCTTGCTTTTCTCCCTGTAGTTTTTCACTGGATGAACTGCAGTGATTTCAAAATAGGTAAATGTTAAGCGGCATGTGAAAGTGGCTAAATATGAGCATAACAGAAAATAACTATCAATGAATTTGGCTCTGGTAATAGGTTTTGGCATTGATCGGATTCAAAATAAACTGTATGAAAAGCGCCACTAGTAACATAACTGGAAATAAGTAGGGCCTAACTAATGTAATGCAAAAGAATCACTGTTTAAAAACATATCGGGACAATGTAATCCTTTTCTGTCCTACATGGAGACTGGAGAGGTGAAATTTTTATGCTTATGCTTTCCTTATCTGGATGCAGGGAATTGCACCTAATTTGGCACAAATTTCTGCTTCTCTCACTTCTTCACTTCTTTGGATTCAATTTAAGTTAAGAAATAGAATGTGCTAGGTTACTCATAATGCTTTTAGCATTTCAAAAAGCGTCATCATGATGAGATTCACCTTGGGCAGAAAATGAAAAGAGGTCAGGGAATGAAAAGATTCATAAGAAAACACATGAAAAGACCAGTATCCCCTGTTAGCAGCCTTCCCATTGCATTCTGCCCATTGAGATACTGTGCTAGGGATTGCATTTACTGTGCAGTTATTTTCCTTATACAGTGAAACAGTTCTTGGAAAAGACTATTCCTTTGGAGCACAATATGCGCGTGACAGTCTCTGTACTTTGTTGGGGTGCAGGTAGTGATTATGTGTTATCTTTTGACTTGTATGAGCAACAGCAGTGTTTTAATTTATTTTTTTAGTTGCAACTGATAACAGAGAGAAAGCTTTTATATTTATTTTTCTTTCTCATGTGGCTTCAGTTACATCAGCTATTGACACTGGAGATGTAACACAATGCTGATACAGTCCTTCAGTTTTAGTTACGCATCTATTGGCTTTCTAGGGACAGAAGGGGATAAATTACTATTTCATTAAAATGAATTTGAGCTGTGCTTACCCTTCAAAGAACAATGACATTTTTTGTTATGATACAGTTTATCAGTGAGATCTAAAGGAAAAGCCAAACTGAGGGAAAAATGTGCTAAAAATTTAAAGAAATTATATGACTTTCTTGGGGAGAGGGCATTCATGTGTGGTTTTTTTTTGTTTTGTTTGTTTTTGGTTTTGTTTTGTTTTGTTTTGTTTTGTTTTTTAAATAGTGAAGTTTCCAGGGGTTGAAACAAAATGGAAATGTTATTCATTATCACTAGCACGTGTGTTGGACTGCAAAATTATTTTCTTCCTCAAAAATGTTTTGCAATGACTATAGGTGTTCTTTAGTCAAACCTGTTACCTCTGCTGAAATACACTGTGTATGTGTTCTCCTTTAATGCCAGGGACAGAAGGGAAGATAAAAATAACAGTAACAATCCAGAGTATAATTGGCTTAGTTCTGAAAATTGCAATTTAATTATGTATTCATTTAAAAAAGAAACAAATCTTGTACCAATTACAAGTTTTAAGGGTTTTGCTGCCTACTTCCAGTTCTGGTTTTTATCATGGTTCCAGTTTTTATAAAAGCTGAAATTAGCAACCTGGAGGTAATCTACATGATTATTTCAAAGATATGCATATTGTAAATCTATTTAATCTTTTAATCTCTAAAATATTTTTTCTTTTAAACTGTTTAAAAACAGAAATTATTTTATTTATACGTTATATCTAGGCCCCCATGGCTTGCTTGCTGTTAACTGTGTTTTAATCAAAAGATATCTTCACATTTTGGAGAGAAACATGGGTATGTATGTAATATCAGTTAGAAATTTCACTTATGTGAAAGGGCACTATGGCAAGTAATCAGTGTCCCGACTTGCCAGGAGGAGTATGAGACTGGTGATAGTGATTTCTTCCTTCTTACCTTCTGGGTCTGCGCAGGACTGGTTTTATGTCTGCTAGGGCAATCCGTTTGCTCTTTCTCAAAGGGGTAACAATTTGTTATAGCCAAGTTATACTCATAGTACGTGTTGCATATGTCGGATTCCTTCTTCCTTTGCTCCCTTTGTTATCCCTAAACTCTGTTTTACCCATGTCTCAGGGTTGTGTTTCTCTAGTGATCAGTAATTGACTATTTGTGTTTATAGCCTTGGGGCCTTTAATATAGTGCTGTGTCAGCGCTTTCAAGGTCTCTGCTGTCATCTGTGCTTTTATTTCTGAGGACCCCTGTTAAAGCTCCTTCTTTGTTTGCAACAGCCTTCAAGCTGTGGTTTTCTTATTATGTAAATATTTTATTAGCACAACCTAAGTACACATGCAGCCTTGTTTCAGGGTCACCAAATATTATTCAAAAATAACAAACTATTCTAAGGAAAACACACCTTGTGGGCACGCACAGACACAATGTTCTGCTCATCGTTGCCAGTACCTGTAACTTATGGTCATACTACATGGAGGTAAACAAGTTCAGTGGGATTTTAGATCTGAATTTTGAAAAAGGAGGTGAAAGGGACAAAGGGACCCAAATTTTGTCCTTGCAACCCTATGCATTCTTTTTGTCAAGTTTAGTGGATTTTGCACGTGTAACAATGTAGATTTTTGGTCTGTATTTTTCTTTTAAAATAGTTTCTTCTAAGAGGGCACCCACAACAGAAATTACAGGGAGGGAAATGGGCAGTCTTTGCTTTTCTGTGGAAAATTTTACCTGAAGTATTGAAACTGGCAAGAAATCTTGCTAAGAGTGAGCAATACAAGGTGCAGTGTTCGTTTCATTTCAGACCTGCATTTACAAACAACTAAAAACAATACAAAAATTGTTTGTAATTTATAACTAATGCTGGGTGGCTTCATTACTGGAAGAGGTAAAACTTCCAGGTGTAGAGCATAGTGTCTTGAAAGTTGAAACTGGGATAATTTGGGTTAAATTCTCAAAAGCGTTGAAGAGCTTTTAATTACAGCGGAGTCTAGTAGAAGACCTAAAATGTATAGACCTCCTTCTGGCAGTACTGGAGTTTGGGAGTCTCGGGCCATGCAGAAATGAAGCAATTTTTCAGAGAAAATACATTTATTTTCAGCTAGGTTGTGCCTACTTTGTGCTCTTGAAAAGCTTGAAGAGCTCATCAGAGGCAAATATTTACTTTGTTCTTACTGTCCAGTTTTCATCAGGAGTCTCATATACAGAAATTGTTCATGCTTAGCATGCTGCCAGGTGATTTATCTGGTCTCTGAGCACAGTCTACGTTGCTTTCCTTACTCTGCATAAGCATTGGCCATGAAAGAAATCCTAAATATTCTGTGAATGTTTCAAGTTAACAGAAATCAAGCTGTTGTCCAAAAGTTAAATTGAACTAAGAACCTATCCTAATCAAGAATTTCTTCTTGACACTAGCTGCTGAATGATGCGGTTATAGCAACATGTCTGAGGAAAAAGTAATTACTGCATAAACTTACTGTCGTAAGTAAGATCAGGGAAGAATAAATTCCATACTTTCAAAAATTTAGGCATGACAAGTAAAGCTAAGTAATTAATATTATTTGATGAATTTCTGCTGCTGTTTATGGAAAATTACGACTCTGTAGACGTGCAGATTTAAAATTAGCTTATTAGGAGATCTATCTCTTAATAAAACTCAATTGGTTTTGTTAGAACATGAAAATGAATATACTGCAAACATACCTGTTGTGAATTTTTGAGCAATATTAAGAAGTTTGCACAAATTGTTAACATTTTTGCAACGTTAGCAACATACATTCAGGTGGCCTGAAAGTGACTAATTCTTCTGGGCTTGCGTGCTTGATCTCTTAAGTTTGGAAAGACTGTGTCTGCATGTGCTATGTGTAGGTGGGTGTGATACATCTAGATATGAGCAGCTGCAAGAGCTGAGAACAAAATGAACATGACAAACCCAACATTTTTACAGCAATCAAATGCAGCTGTCTTAATCACTAGGAAACTGGAACTAGTTTCGGTTACTTTAAAAATGGAAGAAAGAAATGGAAGGAAAAAGAAATGAAAAGCAATTGGAAATTTGCACAGGCCTTTTCCCTCATGCAAACAGTGATAGAGCAGTCAGATAATTAAGATGCATGTGCCACGTGACATTAAGCAGCCTTTTGTGAACTGTTAATTAAGATTTAATCAGTCACATATTTTATTCTTGTTGAATTAGAAGATTAGTGTTAATTTCTTGTGGTGTTTCCCTATTCCCTGTTGAAGGGAGTCAATGTATCTGAACATAATTTAGTGATCATAGCCTGGTGTGGTAATAAAAACAGACTAGAGAGACACTAGCTTGACATTTTGGATAATAAGGTGAGTGTGGTTTGATGAGGCAATTGCCAAATGAAGCTGCTGCTTTCACTCTGAAATTTAAAATATATTATGCAAGTATGTATAAAGTTGGTACATGTTAGAATCATCCTTTAGATGTTAACATGAGAATAAATGTAAAGGTCTTTCCCCAAATTCGTCATTTCATGAAGCACTAATTAGTTTTGTGCTTACCTCATTACACTCAGACTACAGGATTCAGACCTCAGTTGTACACCACAATGCTAAATGCAGCTATAGGCTGTGTGAATAATTAAAAAATGTTAAGGAAATAACATAGGTTTGGATTTAAATATACTTATGTGGCTTTCCCTTAATGTGTTCAGCATATGGAAGTTGATACATTTCTTGTTTAAAAATTTCTCCTCATAAATTTATGTAAAGTAGATGCCTACAAGATGAATACATTTATACTGATCTTTGTGAAAGTTATATTACTGTAGGCTTTACTAGCGTTCTGTTTAGTGTCTGTGAAATAGTAACAATGTGGTTTATGTGCTACTTCACATTAATAATAGTTAATTTATAAACCAGAAATATTTTCCTATGCAATGTTACACCTTTTTTTATGTTGTTTGATGTTGGCTGGAAATCTAGCTTGGAAGCCTCAAATACTTGAAATTCTAAGCCAAGAATTTCCTCAAAGACTGATTTTTTTGGGTTACCCAACTTTTTGGATATCCAGTTTAAGATGCAACAAAGGCACCATTTCCAGGTAAGAGAGTTCAGCGTCTTCTGAAAACAAAGACCCTTAAGGTGTCTGGAGGTGAGCACATAAAAATGTGTGAGGTTCCATGCTCTACAAAGCTCTCTTTCTCCCTCTACTTCGCCACCAATGTGGGTCCTTCCAGGTCATTTTCCCTCTGTAGACATTAGGCCCTTTGTCTGCTCTGCCTGTAAGAAAGAGCATTTTTCCCTATCAGACTTTGAGAGCAACAAGAGAGAATACCGAGGAGCAGATTATCCTCTACACAAATCCGTCATTAACAGAGAGATGTTATTTTGCAGAAAGCCTGTTGTTACCTGGTGACAAGGAAACTTTGACAGCAGATTGTCTCCTCGCTTGCCCTGTCTTGTGGCCGGCACCTCAGTCAGCTCTCAGCGAGTCGTATGTAACTCTTTCCTGAGTTCGCTAGTATGCTTCCTTACGCACACAGCCAGAGCAGTAAAAATAGACATGAAGAGGTGATAGATCTGTTCAGAAGATACAAGAAGGACCTGTGTATTTTAAAGAGGAAAACCTGGAGAGACACCCTATTCCCGTGCACTCTTGTCACTGTGTGTGCCAGTTGTATCTACTGTGTGTATGCAGGAGAAAGAATAAGCCATTGAACTAATTAATTTTCTCCTCTCATCTGTTCGTTGTTTATGCTGAAGTGATTTGTGCAGTGAAATTTGGCTGAGGAAGAACACTGGCAGATTCCTCCTAATGCTGTCACTTAAAAAATGCTACCATTGTAGGGATGATTAGAAAACTAGAGACCACCTAAGCTACATGAGATGTATTAGGTGGATCTATGCTAATTTCATTCTGGTTTTGGAC
This sequence comes from Ibycter americanus, assembly GCA_035590275.1. Classification (NCBI taxonomy): domain Eukaryota; kingdom Metazoa; phylum Chordata; class Aves; order Falconiformes; family Falconidae; genus Ibycter; species Ibycter americanus. The sequence goes on from JAVJGI010000050.1 coordinate 39,244,874, forward strand.
GAAAGAAAGGGTTCACTAAATTGTTAAATGTGGACAGTACACTGTAGCAATAAAATCTTTTCCCATGAATTCGTGCAAAGATTATTGTCAAAATCTGTTTCTAGCAATTCAGTCTGTAGATAATTGCTACTGTATCCATTAACTTAGTTTAAATCTTTATGAAATGATCCATTTATAAACTGTCATATAGTGCATAGCACTTAAATTCTTCTTTATCCCATTAAAGTGCTTAAGCTACTATAGTGGCCTAATGCACATAATTGTTCTAATTCTACTGAAGTACTCTCAAATCTGTTTCACCCTGTTAAAGTATTTAAATTGTCCTTGTTCAAGAAGAGTATCAACTATTCAGAGCAGGCTTGAAATAATATATAGAACCTTTTATCTATGTGAAGGGCTTTCAGATTTGATTTCTTCCGTCTCAGGAGTGCTCACTGTATATAGGAGAGTACAGAAAGTTCTGAATTTTAAATAACCGTGATGTGTATATATATGTATAGTATTCCAGAGTGGTCTTTCAGGAGTCTAGCTTATGCCTGTGTGTCTAGCTGCAGTGGAAAAACAAGGTCCTAAGAGGTGCAATTTACTTTGTGTTTTTCACTCGTTTTGGTAAACATTTTGTTTTCTTTCATTGTTACTCAGCTGCCTTTTTCGTGTGCTGTCTTCTATACTAATTTCACTCCTAGACACTTACCCATTTATGAACTTGCTGTCACGACTTAAAGGGTTACCCAGTCTGCAGGCATATGTGGATCATGACCATGAGTTTGCAAGATTTTATAATACACAAGGGCACAGAGGCTTTTATTCTCTAAATTTCTCTACTTCATTAAAGATGACCACAACTACCACAAAATCACCACTAGCAAGTATATCCATGATTAATGAAGTAAATATATATTTCAAGCTATTACAAATTACTATCAGCAATCAATAATACAGTATCAGTTAATACTATGGAAGCAGTTAATAATGGCAGCAAAGAACTGTATAGCAACAACCAATCATATAGCAACAATTAATATAATAGCAAGTAAGTATAAACTATTACAGATTACTACAGACTTATCATTAGTGTAGCAATTTGTCAACAATATAAACAGCAGATATTCTTATGATAAATTACTTACATGGATATTTAATACCAGTATCAAGTGAATTAGTCATATTTGGGAAGGGGCCAAACTACTCCAAAGGGAAGGACAAACTGATCCCAGAGGGGGTACCCAACCATCTCAGAGGTTGAAGGACAAACTGAACTGATCCCAACATAAGCCCCGGTGAAAGTCCCTGGTAGAAGTCCAAAGTCTCGTAAAAAATTCATGTAGAATTCAGCTCTTTAGGGAAGGAAAATTATGTGCAGCGCAGGAAGTTCTTGGAGAGAGAAGCTCCATTTTGGATAAAAATTAGGTCCTTTTTATGTCATAGAGACATAAGGGAGTGTAGGACAGCATCACTCTGAGCGGCCAATAGATGCTGTGAATTTCTGTTATTCAACTGTAACAGCCAATGCTGGAGATGTTTCTGTTCTTTAAGACATTTTATTTTCCCAGACTGTTTCTATTTTTTAGAGGATAAGTTGTTACAGTTTCTTGGGTCTTTTTGTGCTTATCAATGGTATCTACGATGTCTCCAGATTGCAGTTACCCCAGCTGTACTTTAGAGAGGCCAGTTGCTCTTTACAAGGACATTCTTGGTTCCCAGGCCTAGTTCCCAGGCTGGCAGGCATTTTCTTTTGTTCTGTAATTCTTTTTCTTCCCTCTTCTAACCAGGCCACCTTTCTGGCTGCTCACATCACTTGACTGTTGTAAGTTATGATTTTCTTTCTAGAATATTATATGCATCCTGCATTCAACGCTGAGAGTGAGGTCTAATATTCACATATCCAACTTCACTAGGGCACTAAACCCAACACCACTGTCTCTATCTAGCATGGAGTTGGATGTGAGGTAACGTACCCTGTTTTCCAGGCAAGTTCTGCATTGCTGTGGTGTGACTGACACTTGACAGGCACGGTAAGTTGTGCTTTAAGATGCACTGCTACTTTTTCAGCTTTGTTTCTGGTGTGTATTCTTTAAAACACAAGTTCTCTAGACAGATTTCTGTTTATGAGTTTATTTAAATCCAGGTTTGGCAGCCACGGGAGCGCACTGGGTTTTATTTTTCTTCTCAGATTAGAATTTGAATATGCTCAGGAACCAAGAGATGCTTCCTTTCAAAGTTACAAAATATTGCTGGACATCTGATCCATGACATCTTGCCTCTAAGCAAGGGAAGGGATCCTGCCTTCTGCTGAGCTTCTCTTTGAGAGAATCACAGCTTTTGGCCTTACACCAGCTATGACACGTATAATTCAAAATTCTCCATATTACTGTGTCTAGCGATCATACCACAGGTGACTGGCCATGATATGTGGTAGTCCTGGACTGGTGGCTTTGTGGTGATAGTTCTGTGTGGTTCAATGCTGTAGAGTAGAGGCACTTTTCAAAAGTTGTGCCTAAACATGCAATCCATATCCAAGAACTCCAACTGAAATGATTTACATTTAATTAACTTATCTTGAACTAGATATATCTTACTTTTCCCATTATATAATTTGAAAAAAATAAGATGCTTCCTCAAAGCCTTTGGAGTTTTGGTTCTTATGTGATCTCATTGGATCCTGTTGTGCTATGTTTAATTAATGAATACTGCAATACTGTAACAAATGTCTTTGTGGAAAAAGGTCTATTAATATTGCTGGATCTAGTCCAGGATTAAACTATGAACGCCCTATTCAATGTCTCAATGATTTGCTACCTGGTTGGGCTTGGGTGGTTGTTGTTTTTGCAGTCTAACAACATTATTATCTCAATGAAGGTGTTGCCCACTACATAATCCTTGTGTCCTGAAGTATGTGTTTTGAATGTAGTAGTAATAGACAAGAGATACAGAAGTAGTGAAAAAATTACTTACCTGCAGGACTACATACATTGTAGGACTAGAAAGACCAACCTTAAGCTCCTCTAGGTTCCCCAGTAACAAGCCACTACATGCTAAAGATACTTTTCCATAATCATATATAATCTTTCCACAAATGCATCTAATTGTGCTAGCTTACTTATTTCACTGAACAGCTTTTCTTACTCTCTGAACAACTTAAAAATGACAAGTTATAATCAACCTCCTTAATTTTTTCCATTATCATCTTTAGCCCGCTTCTGGTGTTGTTAGTTCGGAACAATGTAACTAATTTCTTGTTTTATTGCTTTATATATTTCTGTGCTATGAAGCTTTTATGTAATCTGTTCTTCTAATCTGAACAGAAACTTGATTGAAGTGCATTTCAGAGCCTTTGTGGTGAGAGATAGGTTTATTATTACGAAAACACTTTGTATACCAATTTAGACATCAACTAATCTCTTATTTATTCAAGTAAGGTAGTAAGATTGAATTATGTTTCTATAAATTTTCTGTGCTTTCTTGGGAACATATAAATTGTTTGGAACTGTTTGTCATCATTTTTTTGCTGAGACAAAATGTATTACAGTAAATTTACTGCTTTGTACTTTGCTGTGTTTCTTAAAACTCTACTATGTAAAGTTTAGCTGGATTGAAAAGGAAATTATTTCTCTGTATGTAGTAACATGGTACTGCAAGCTAAGCTCTGTGGAAGTGTAACATTTTAATGTGATGAAAGGGAGAGATGGTGCACTGCTCAAAGGAAGTTTGGAGTTCAGTTTGCTTCTGGTATGCACTTACTGCTTGCCAATGAGAAGATGGGTCTGGGACCTATTGTTTGAGATAACGTTGGTTATCTTTGCTGCCAAGACACACTACTGGCTCATATTCAGTTTGCCGTCCAGCAAGACTTTCAGACTGCACAGCAGAGCTACTCTCTAGCTGCTGTAGCTGCGAAGAGATCTTCCTTTCCCGATGCACACATTTGCATTTTTTCCCTGTTGAATTTCAGGAATTTCCTGTTGTCCCATTTCTCCGGCATGCTTAGGTCCCTGTGAGTGGTGGTCTTGCCTTTTATACTGACTGACTCAAAACCCCACCCCAGTTTGGTGCCATGAGAGAGGGCACTCCATCACCTTCTCCAGGTCATTCACAAGAGTGTTAAACAGGACAGGTCCCAGTACAGACCTGGTGGTACTCCACTGACTACCAGCTTCCAGGTACAGAACAACCCAGTAACCACTATTGCCTGGCCTGATCATCCAACCAGATCCTTTTTTTTCTTCTTAAATCCAGCTAGTGATCCACTTACCAACCCGGGCTGGAATTAATGTCCTCACTTGGATAGAAGGACACTGCAGTGTTAAAAGGCTTTCTACAGTTGAGATAAATGACAGTGGCTACTCTCGCCTCACCCACAAATCCTGTCATGTTATTGTAGAAATCATTTGGGATCAACTACCATCTCTATATCTAAGACCAAGGTGTGCCTGGGGGGCCAGCTGGCAATCCCTGGCCTGGCCTGGTGGTCCTGCTGTGCTGAGGTACCCAGCCCAGCTATGTGGCACCCATCACTGCTGGCTGACGGAGGCGGGCGCTCCTGACTGGGCTTGGCCTTGCCCCAGGCCCTAGGTGTGGAGCTGAGGTCCCACTGCGCCCATGGTGGCTACTCCCGGTGCCTCACAGGTGTTGCACATCTACAAGCCCCGCTCCTATCCCAGGTGGCCCAACTGTGAGGCTGATGGGGCTTGTCAACCTCATTGTCTTCCTCACAGCTGCGCTGCCCTTTTGTCCCAGTGAATAAACTCTTAACAGCTGCACAGTCTGGAGAGTAAAACCCCAGGTGCTTTCAATCAGAAAGGATTAGCTCCCGGTTCCCTTAGGCTGTGAAGGAGAGGGCAGCATGGAAGCCATTTTGGTATTGGCTTCCCTCAGGGAGCTGTGAAGCAGGTAGCCTGGCTGGATGACTTGTGTGAACCTGTCAGAAATCACCAGACTGTTGAGTTGCTTGCTGCTGGGCTCAAGTAAACAAGGTATTTGTATACAGAAAATCTTATTTATATATAGAAAATCATACTGGGTTAGTATTCCTTGTGAGCTCTTTCTCTTTGTGAAGTCCAGTGGTATCAGAGATACTGTGTCTCCTTGCACCTTGACCAAGCTCGTGGTCTCTCTCCCTTCTTCAGTTAAATTTTCTCTTGGAAGAAAATACTCCGGAGTTTGGAACTCACTCAACTGAGTCCAACAGTAGGAGGAAAAATACTTTGGAGCACCTAAGTGCTCTAAGATAGAGCTTAGCTACAGGGTTCTACTTCAGTTATTTTGCTAGGGTGGGTTTGTCCTTGGTGTTGCTTTTTTACATCTGAAAAATTATGTAATGGATGAATTTAATCATTATTTTCCACACTTGAACAACATTGTATAGCTGGAATGGTATGTGGTAACTCTATTTGATAACTGAGAAATAAAGTGCTCCAGAATGTGTGGCTATGAGGAGTATTAGTTTTCTCTGGAAGTGCAACAGCTGCATGGTGGTGGCAGTAGCTGAGGCCTCTGTGTGTCTCTCAGCAGCAGGACTCTTGGGGACAATAGGGATTGTTCAATTTGTTTGTTTTGAGGAAAAATACAAAATATGCTAGCTCTGCATTGAGCAAAAAACACGACCAGATGAAGCAGAAAGCGAAGATGCTTTATGTTCTGGGGTTGGGCTGGATTCAAGAAACACTAGGCTCCTACCACTAAATGCCTCTCTGATCTTGGGCAAAAGGTTTAATCTTCTTGCTTCAATTTTCTATTTGTAAACCTGTGGTCATAGCATTTTTGTTCTATTATCCTCTATCTGTACTTTCTCTTTAAGTTAATGTTGTTCAGGGTGGGGTAAGTTTCATTTGTTTTGAGCATCTAGCACTGCATACGCGGAGAACCTGTGCCTTTCTGGTCTGCTAATGTTACTTTGGTAACATCTAGCTTGATAAACCAGCTGAAAATATTGTCCCAACGTTAATGTGACTGTCCCTGCTATTATGGACTAGCAACCCTCAGGACAGGACACAATGCGACTTGTCCAGGATCATATGGATACCAATTAATTTCTTAAGCTGTGACTTCTTGCTTCATCGGAGGCCTTGTCTTTTTAGGCAATGGTGGCAGGTTAGGATTTAAGGCTTTTGCCCTAATATTATTATATGCTGATATAACTGCAAAAGAAAGAGCTTGCATTTTATATAGACTGACACCTTTTTTTTTTTAATGCATTCCCCTGATTACCCATATTGGTATGAGCTGACTTGCCTTATTCCATGATGTTCAGTACGCTGCTTCACTTCTAGTTTTGAAAGTGTAAGTTTAAGAGCTAGTTGTGAATAACGCAATGCAGGTGCCCAGGGATCAGATGCTAGGCTTTATAGAGCTTTTAAAATTCGGTTTTGCCCAGTCAGCTGGAGTTCCCGATGCTGAGTGAACTGGCGTTCTTTCAGCTTTATTTGAATCTTGTAGGGTGGGAGCATATTCAAAAATCTGAAAATGCCCAGTAATGACATGGGTGCTTTTGTCACTCTGTGCATTTGCAGAATGTTTAAGTATGTACCAATATGCCTGTAGATGCTTGGTCCCATGTGCTTCTAACACAAATATTTGTGTGTGTTAAGCCACTGTTTTGGTCTAGTTGTCAAATGTTGAGGAATTGCTCATTAGTCATTGCCCTAAGTAGTGCTGATGGAAAGGGACGCTGATGGGTGATGTGTTCAGATTTTGTTGTTGTTGACTTTTTTCAGGAGGTGTGAGCCTGAGGGCCACAGGTTTCTTTGTCTTATGACCTCAAAATTTGCATCTTGATGCATAAAGGAAACTCTCTTGGGAATTATCCTGAGTATCAAAAAGGTCTGGGAGACTGCCATGTTAATGAGTATGAAAGCCAGGCAGATTTGCTGGGGAAAAAAAAAGTCAGAAGCAGTAGCAGTTACCTTTGACAAATTCGCAAATAAACCATTCTTGATAGGCAAGTCAAAATTGTCATATAAAATCTCTTCAAATTAAGGAAGCTGCTATGATTTATAGCAACTGAGACTCTAAGAAAATGTACCAGTATGACTTGATCTGTGAAACAAGAGTACATCCTCCAAATTATGTCATCTTCTGCATTTGAGAAAAAGATTTCAAGATCTGTACAAGGTCTCTGATAAATTGCTACATTTACTTAACCTTAAGTCCCGTAATTTACAGGCCTGGGTAATCTGCAGTTTCTCAATAGGCAAGAAGACGCTGTAAGTCATGGCAGTGCATAGAGGAACCTTTGTATTTCATGACTTTGGAAACTTAAGAAGCAAGAATGTATCTAAATTTATTCTTTTAGGTCACCAAAAGAACATGCAGTATAACAGCAATGGTCAACCTGGTTAATTGCATCATCGTTTGATAACAGGATGTAATTAGCACAGTTGAGTAAGGGTTGTGATAGTGGCAGCCATTATTTACAGAGGCCATGTGCCCCAGTACTGTAATCTGCCTTGAAAAGATTGTAGAACTTACTCATATCACTGTCTCTGCATTTGCATTTTGTACTGTGAAACAGCCAGATTTGTTCCACCTGTGACTGCTGAAATTAATTTTGTGCCCACTTACACTGGACTGACCCTAGACAGTGTATTTATTAATTTGATTGAATTAAGCTTTATTTAACAATAACAAAGAAAAAAAATGCATGTTAGTGATTTCTATTAAGCAAAACTGAAGAGGAAAAAAAAGTACTGCTCTATTGATTTTCCATTACTAATGCTTCATAATCTTCCTGGATGCCAGTTACAAATGTAGCCCTCGGAGGTCTATCTTGGAACTGTTAGGTTTGATACCTTTGTCAATGATCTGGAGGAGGTGATGAAGTGCACCCTCATCAAGTTCACATGATGCCAAATCGGGGTGCCGTTAATGAACTCAAGGGCTGTGTCTTGGAGGGACCTAGAAAGGTTGGAGGAATAGGGATCTCATGGAGATTAACAGGGGAAATACAAATTCCTGCAGCTGAAATGGACTAAACCCTGCAGCGGTACCAGCTGGGGAATGACTGGCTGGTAGCAGCTCTGCTGAAGACTGGGATCCTGGTGGGCAGAAGGCTAAACATGAGCCAGCTGTATGTTGTTGTGGTTTAACCCCGGCTGGCAACCAAGCAACACACAGCTGCTTGCTCACTCCCCCTCACCCAGAGGAATGGAGAGGAGATCAGAAAGAAATATAAAACTCAAAGGGTTGAGATAAGAACAATTTAATACGTAAAGCAAAAGCCGCATACGCAAGCAAAGCAAAGCAAGGAATTCATTCACCACTTCCCACGGGCAGGCAGGTGTTCGGCCATCCCCAGGACAGCAGGGCTCCATCATGCGTAACGGTTACTCGGGAAGACAAACGCC
>JAVJGI010000050.1:39259924-39277353 GCA_035590275.1 Ibycter americanus
GAAGAGGATGAAGAAACAGCACGGACAGTAGATGAACTTTTGGAACCTTGTGTGGGACTGGTGGTGGTGCTGAGGCAGGAGAGGGCTGGTATGGGACGCGAAAAGCCTTGTTGCAGCTTGATAGTTTGGTAGTGCTGTGACAATTGGTGCCCCATGTGAGGCTCGAACTCACGACCTTCAGATTAAGTGTAATGAGCGGTGACAGCAGTAACGGCTGTGCCTGGGGACATTTGAAGTTTTGAGCAGTAACAGTGGCGCCCAATGTAGCGGAGACAGGCGGGGATAGCCTGCGACCCGGATCACGTTGAGATAGGCAGGGGGAGCCTGGGGATCCGGATCAGACACCAGTAAAGGTGAGCCGTTGGGATAAAGAGAAGGAAGCCTGACTGCCGTAACTCAAACCACAACAGAGATGTTTAAACATTTCATAGTCTTTGGAATATACAAAATAACTGCTGGAGGGTTGCTTACTTTTTCTCCTTCGGCAGCCCTGGAAAAGAAGTGAGTGATTCTTTCAGCTAAGACACTATTGCCTACTTCCTTGAGGTATCATCTCAAAGGTGAGGTTTAACTTTCTCCCATGTGGCTGTGAAAGCTGGATTATTGTTTCCATGTCATCTTAACTTTATTATGTTGATGAAAATAGTCCCTGTTGAAGAGAGATTTCTCTTACAGCTGGAAGTGTGGCTTCTTCCTCATGAGACTTCCTGAGCACCTACAACGAGGCCACTGAGCAATGCAGGTTCCCAGCTGATGAGGAACCCTGCAGTGGGATGCGTGTGCATGCTAGTAAGGAAGACATTTTATGGTTGTGCAAAGAAAAGTCAGCAAAGATTTAGAAGAAGCAAGTCACAGTCTCAATAGCTCTCACTTTGTATGGCATTGTGAATCCTAGGGCATCAGGGGTAAGTAAGAAGATGGCAATTTGAACATATTTGAAGCTTTTCATTCACTTGACAGAAGTGGTTGAAAGGTCTGCTTTAATTTGTATAAATGTCCATTTCATAGTTAAGGACTGAACTCTGTAGTACATCAGCAGGGATTTTTAGACACGTCCGAAGTTGGGTGCTTCCAGGACTTGGTGGGCAGCAATGGGAAGATATCCTGATTACTACTTAGTTATGGAGTTCAGAGTGTGGATGTCCCAAGAAGAGTAAATAAAGAGGAGGCTTTGAGCACAAAAAAGGATATTTAAAATACAATTATTTTATACATTCTTTACTGGAGTTTTATTTGATTTATTTTATTATTATTGAAGATTTATTTCAAGTTAAACAATTTGCACAGGAATAGGACACTGAGCATTATCATTGTTGGTAGTTCCAGGTCAAAACTTAACCCTTTGTCTGATTTACAGTTTTGCCCACAGATGTGTAACTTTGAATGTGGTAGCATGTATGATTTTTGAAGTTTGCATGGGCTACAGACTCCTAATCCAAAGTCTTAAGGTACTTCAAAATGTTGATCACACCACATATTTCCAAAAAGAATAGCCAAACCTGTTGCTGAGTACTATCAGCTGGGGAGATAGGAGGAAGAATCTGATATATCCAGAATCTCTAACTGGTGATACCCTTTATGTTCTTGAAATACATACCAGTGCAAATTTTTTTTGGCTCTTTAGTGAACAACTTCACACCGGCCATCAGCTCATGCCAGAAGTGAAGACCGCCTTTTGAACCTCCTTGTACTGAAAATTATTGTTATAGAGTTATCATGGAGTAAGTTAATGTACCTTTGGTAAGAACATAAAAGCAATGTTGATTATAATTCAGATTATGAATTTTAGCCATAATATTAGGGTTAGGCATATTAATAGCACTACTCACTAAACAACATAACTTGTCTGTAGTTATGTTCCAAGTCTAAGTATCAAGATCCAGCTTCTCTGCTTGATGATACCATATGCAGTAAAGAACCATGAAGTCTTTACTCCCCTTCTTCTAAGGGGAGAGGGTTAAAGCAAGCATGGATTGCTGGTTTACAGAAAGCACAGACAGAAGACCACAAGGAAAATATTGATTTTGCTTCTGTCTGTCAGTACAGATGGAAAAGAAATGGTCCTTAGAAAACAAAGAGGGAAGTTGCCTGAGATATTTCACCCTGTTCCTTGCAGAACCCTTCTGATTTGAGTTGGTTATGTGTTTGAGAAGTAACATTGAGTGTGAATAAAAGCGTGATCCCTAGCTGAACTTCATCTCCGCAATTTTATTTTTCTGTTGTTGTGCTTTTCATTTGCCTGCTTTAAACACTTCATGCCTTCAAAATACAGCAGTGGGCTGTTCCCCTGTCCTGGGGTGTAATGGTGCATAGACTCTGACTCCTCCAAGGGATGAACTCAACTCATTCTTTCTGCTGCCTTCCCTGAAACCTAATGCTGACTTACTGCATTTACCAGTTGACCCTTGGATAAGTGCTAGTATATTGTCAAATGGTACAGCAAAGGGGCTGCATACCATATTCAGTGCTTTATTCTGTAGGTGTGAATCTCAGTTAATTCTGTCAGTTTTTAAAATGGTCTTGAAGCTACCTATGTTGTAGTTTGTGGGACAATTCTTTTAATTGTGCAAGCTCTTAATTCGTAAAATTTTTCTTGGAAGATGCAGAGCTGTGCCAGATCATGTGCCTTTATTTCATTACAATCAGAATCTATATTACTTGACAATAAAAAGATATTTCTTAAGCATTGCATTAAGGCATTTCTTAAGCATTCTTAGGTTTGGGGTTTTTTTTTAGTACTGTACTTGAAGTGTTTGGCCCATGAGAGTATAATTGAACCAAACTATTCAACACCTTAGGGCAATGTATTTTTTATTGATCCCAATTCTACACTATTATTGTTGCTTAATGAGGAACTAATGTAATTTCTAATGAAGCCACATGGCTGTTGGATGGAAGAACTAACGCTTTATTTCCCTTGTGACAAAATGTACTCTCTTCAATTAAAATCTAGGAAGTAAAATTAATACCAATGTAAAATTTTGTAAGAATTAGTGTCAAGACAGAAGCATTTTATTATGTATATAAATTACTTGGATAATGAGATTGAAAGCAAGTTATTGGAGTACCTGGGTAATCCATGAACTCAATGGAGACCACTTAAACAATGAAATCTATAGAGGCAACAGAAAGAATGGGATCTCCTTAACAGTTCTACCTGACAGGTTCATTTCCATCAAAATACTACCAAGTACAGAGTCTGAGTGCCAAACTAGAAGATCTGTTTAACAGAGAAACTGCATAAACTGAGAGATGACTGAGTCTGTTTTGAACTTAAAAGGCAGATATGGCTGGCTGTGTTGTAGGTTTGCAGAGCCCTATTCCAGCAACATGCTCTTTTCCGTTCAAACACAGGCTTGGATTAACCTGATTGTCCAGATGACCTGGCCATGACGGCGATTGCTACTTTAGCTCTATATCCCACTTTCAGTTCTTCTGTAGGAATAGTTCCTACTTAAGCAACAGTCTTATACTACCTAGCACTACAGCTGGCTTGTTCTTCTACCACTTCTCTTACCTGTAGCCTCCAAAAGTTAATGTTAGGCCTACTTTTCTGGGATGAAAGAAATACCACATCTTAAATTTAGGACTGCACCCACCAGCAGTTGCAGACCAGCAGCAGGAAGAAATAATTTGGGAACAGGAAGATTTGCACAAGGGCAAACAGTCCAGTTCAAAAATTAAGCTCAAATATTCTGCCTTGAATGAAAATTACCCAAACAAAACATCCATTTCAGGTACGTCTTCATTAAAGAATTACAAGTGGGAGGAAGGAGTCTTTGACACTGTTTAGGTGGACGCCATTTATCTCATAGCTAGAAAACAAACCAAAGAGATGAGGACTGAAGTTGAAATTAGAGAATAATTTGGGTTAGGAACAACCAGAGGTGTCTACTTTCTCTTTTCCAAGACAGGTGGCTCACCTGCCCTTTTCTTCCAGTAATTGAGAGGGGTCCTCTGGTAGCCATGAACTTCCAGAGATGATAGAGAGCAAATTCAGAATGATTTTTGGCTTGCTCCCGCAGTACTCTCAGATTCATCCTGTCTGATACCATATGCGTGTATGAACAATTGACTTCAGTGCTCTATCTACTGTGGATAACTCCTCGCTTCTATAGACCCTGCTTAGTGACCAGGTGGAGACCAGATATGAACTTATATCTTACTGCAGGAGAGTGCTGTGTCTGCACAATCATATTTGTATCAAATCTGGTGCTATGGTGTGGGGAAAAGAAGAATGGATGAGGCTGCTAGGCCACTGCTGTCACAGTGTGTGCCATGGAATAGTAATAAGGGGACCTCAGTCTGGTTCCCAGCTGTGGCTACTCGGAAGAATGAAAAATTAAACACTGTAGGGTAACAAAATATGAAGCCAGGCAAAAGGTAAGTCCCTGATCCATAATTATTTAATATAAAGCACTAAACTTTATTAAATGCAGTAGCAATGGCTATTCTCTACATCCTTTATAGTGGTCTCATTCCTCTCAGTGCTTTAGTCATTTGGCCATAGGATTACTTTCTCATCTTCCTGTGATGCGGGAACATGTACTTATCATGCAAAGTAGAATAACTTTTACAGAAGCAGTAGAGAACTCAGATTAGGAATTACCTATGGCTGGCAGCATGAGGAATTACTGTTAGCAAGAGCAGTATTGTTATGTGGTCCTCTACTTTCAAGCTGGTTGTTCATCCATCCAATTGCCAAGTTGGTCAATGGAAGCCTGTTCTTAAAGTCATATGGGATGAGAATAAATACCCACATAAACTTCCCTGGTTAAAGCCACTCAGCCTGAATGACTCCTTGAACTAATTGGAATGGGTATTGTCCCAGCCATGGTCTAAAAAAAGCACTAAAAGAATGCTCCGTTGTTCCATGTCTGTCATTTCTTTCAGTAATGCGAGTTCCCCTCTGCTTTTGTGCTGGAATTACGTTTTTCCCAATAAGTTATATACAGTCATGAAACCGGGTATCCAAGTCCCCTGGGAAGCTCTGAAAATCTCATACAAAAATTTATTCATGGAAATCATGCATTTTCTTGAAATATTGATCTTGTAGCTATTGTTCTTTCAAAAACTGGTAAAATGTAACGACTTCTTCTGTTGCTGTTTTTTTTATGGTTTGCTGATAAGATTTGCTTATTTTAATATTATTTGCGAGAGGGCATATTCTCAATTAAAATCAAGATATCCAAATATCAGAGGGGATTTGTATCTCCAATCTAACTGTCCTGGTTTTGAAACTCTAAGCAGAAATGAAATGCCTCAAACAGCAGTTTTGCAAAGACTATTGCTCTTTTAGGCCTACTGCGTGAAAGAAAACCTGCTATGTAATGATGACACATGCAAGGTATCTTCTGCCTCAATAAAAAGAAAAAGATCTTAAAAATAATAAATTACTACCCTAGCCTTGAGCCTGAATATTAGAGCTTAGTTAAAATGTTTCCTAAGTTCAGAAGTGAGCTAAGCTTGAAAACATTCTTGTTGGTTTAATGCAGTAATTGCTCTGCAGCATTGTTTCAGTGAGCACCTAAGAAAACTGCAGGACTTGCAGGAATCAATTACAGCAATATGCTGCCATGCTCTCATTTTCCGATTTTTTTTTTTTTTTTTTCTTTATTGTGTACACTTAATGCGTTCAGTATAGCTCATGCTCATTTTCCTTCTGACTGCACTATATTTTGGAGTAGCACACTCCTTTCATGCATAATGGTAGGTGCCCATTGTGGATCACTTGCAAGAAAATGTGATGACTCAGATAGTGTGAAGTGCTTTATTGCATACTAATTTAAATTACTGCAATGTAATGATAATTACTCCTTTATGAAAAAAGCCCCAAGTACCATCTAAATGAATTCCTACCCTCAATAAACAAAGGGTAGTGCTAATGGGGGAAAAAACCCAACTAACCAAAAAAAACAAACCCACAGTAAATTTCAGATGGCTGGCTATGGTTATTAGTTTTTCTTTCTGAGATTCTTAAATCCAAAATAACAGCAGTTACTAGAAAAAAATGCCTAAAGGGCAAAATGGAAATTCCTGAGCTTTGCTAAGAATAATACAAGGAGTTGAAAACAAAGATCTTGTACATAAAAAGCTGCCAGTCATGCTTATATCTTTCTCTGATATATTTTCTTGCTTAAAAAGTAACTAGATTCCATTGTTGTTTACTGATGAATGTTATTTTCCTGTCAACAACCCAAATAGTTAAGTCTGACAAATCATCTAGTTAATTTACTTGGCTCTGAGACTAACAGCAGAAAACATGTACACTCAGCACATGCTTCTGTCAGTCCATCACATCAGGAGCTAACTGGAGACATACCAGTCTTCACAGGCTCTCCAGCTGATACACCACGAGGCATGACTGTGCTAACAGATGTGGTTACTATTTTTCCTGCTTAAATTATCAGCATCTGTGAGAAATTTTCCATATTAAGACTGATAATTAAAGTTGCAATGACAAATGATTAAATACAGTACAAAGTACAATAAAGCAGTTTCCAAAGTAGATGTAAATTAGGATGAGAATTAAGTAGCTGAAGTCCTAATAAACAGCTTGGAAAGGAGAACAGTGATGGAAAGGAGCTGTTGAATTACTAAAGGGTGAAGTAACTTAGAGGCACTGTGATTTTTTGAACTGACAGCGGTGCTATGAGGATGTGTCGCCATGCTTTTCTTGCAGGGTTTCAAGGTGACTGGTATAATCTTACCTCTTATCTCTGCGTGCTGAGGATGGTCATTGTGAATTTGTGCTTTCACAACTAGGTTCCTTTGGGTTTTTTTGGTATTCCCTTGTCTGCACCTCTAGTAACCGCCTCCATGCAGTGCTTCCCTCACTGTAAGCCTGGCATTCAGCACGGTTTTTACCATGGGGTCTGAAAACCTTTTGACACTTCCTTTGCTCTTCAGGAATTGTTCCAGGTTCCTGTCTTAATTTCTAGTCTGTTCTTTCAAGGAACATATGCTGTAAGTATGACAGGTGTAGTGGTAGCCTAAAGATGTTGTAATTATTGCTGTGTTTACTTGTATAACAATAGTCTCAGCTAAAATACGTCTGTAAATTTGTGTGTATTTAATGATTTACCACTCGTTTTTGGAGAGGTAGCATGATGCTGTTTTCACTAGCAACTTTTATCTTTGCTGTGGTTGATATTTGTACAGTAGTAGCCAGAAGAAAGCCCCATCCGACGGACAGAGTGTAGCCACAATAATATGGTGGTCAGCGTGGTGTTGCCCATTTTCCCTAATGCAAAGACTTTTTCAGAAGTGGAGCACCCTAATAAGCTAGATACATCAGCATATACTAAATTACTACATTTAACCTTCATTAGAGAAGATGGCTATTTGGGGTATTAGTGTTTCTTGCATATAGCTTTGAAAAGGATATAACTGAAATGCGGAAGTGCAGGAATTGTCCACAAAGGTAGATTGCTCAGGTTTTTCTCACTGTATAAACTAATTTTCATTTCTTCAGTGGGTTCCCCCCACGCTGTTTCCCTCTCCCTTGCCCATAACCTATGGTTAGCCTTGGGGCCCCTTTCACAGACATTTCTAAGTGTTGTGCATTGCACTGAGTTGCAGTCATGGGTCACTCACTGAAGCTGGTTTCCGAGCCTGCTGTGCTATGCATGCTGCCTTTCTGTTGTGAGTTTGGCATTGATTTTATTTTGGTGATGGGCTGTGCTTTGATTTAGGAAATCATAACAAGTGTCAGGCTTTGCCTTCTCCCTGTACCTGAGCAACGATACCTGGAATTAACAAAGGATTTGAAATTTTCCAGTGTGCTCAAGAGATTTAGGCTGTGAGAAGCCTGTAGCCTTCTCCTGCTTAGGTCTGTATTTAAGTTATTGTTTCTTTCTTCCAAGGAGCGAGAAAGCACTGAAACAAATAAAAGCCCTGTCCCTAATGTTATAGGCGTAAGTCACCAGTCCTGGAGCTCACTCAGGTGGGATCTGTGACACAGCAATAATAGCAACCTTTATATTAGTTTCACATTTGCTCATTTGTATAACTTGCGTGTGTGTGAGTAGGGTTTGCAAATGATGGAGGTCTTGATATTCAAGAGGCATCTGGAAGGGCAATCTGAGTTGTTCCTGAGTTTACACTCAAGATTCCAGCCACTTCTGTGGGGCTTAAGGATGTATACAGGAGACGATCAGGCACAGCACTGCCTGATTCATACGGGAAAACAGATGAAATGGCAAATGGCACTCGCAGAGGAAACTTGGGATGTGAGATGGGTGATGCAGACTCTACTGTTCAGGTTAGCCAGATCTTAGCACTTAAACTGCTATCTGTCTGACATCTTTCCTGTAGCTTCGTATCCAAATCCTAGAAGTACATGCCATGTATCTTCCTTTGCATCCAGTACTACTCTCACAGGTTCCTCTGTGCACATGTGAAAATGACTGAAAATATAATACCGTGATCAGCAATCCATCATTTGTGTCCCAAAACTGAGACATGAACAATGATACCAGAAGGAGATGGGGAAAGAGGTAGGTGGAGACTGTGGCCTTGAGAAAAGTCTAAGAGGGAACAGGGAAAGCCTGGCCATCTCCAGGCTGGTGAGCCAGAGCTGTTCAGCCATGTCCAGGACCATCCCAGCAGTAACAACCTCCCCTCTACCCCGTGGCAAGCAACTGCCTCTTTCAAGCAGCAAGAAACTCTATGTCCTCTTTCCCAGTGCCAGCAGCAGCAGACTGGCCTCTAGACAGGAGGCATTTGGGTATCTGGCAGACACAGCTGCTTGCAGGGTTGTCCTGCCTCCATGTGTATCCCATGACCCAGGCTTAAGTACATGGTGCACTGGTGGGATCGTGCTGGAGTAAAGTGTTTCTTGCAGAAGATTGCAAAGATGGGTAGTAATGGAATGGCGTAAGTCTCCTCCACAGCTGCAGGTGCAAACTGGAGACCAGAAGTGTCTGACAGTACAAATCGTTCTGAAGTTGTTGGCAGCACACACAGCTTTATGAGAGTCAGCAAGCACTGGATGGTGCAGCTGAGGTCCGAGCTAGATGAACTCGGGTGAAAACATTGGAAACCACGGAGGGAGGCAGCAGGGCAGCTGAGCAGAGCAGATGTGGATGTAGTGTTTAACATTTGCGTTGGAGCTCTGTGAAATGGAGAGGCAGTGCTGCACGCTGGTATGTTTGTACTAACATTTTAAAAATAAGGTTTTAAAATGTTAGAGAAGGAATCTTTCGAGAAAATAAAAATTTAAGTGCTTCTTGTTCCTGTGTTATAAACTGTGCAGGCCTGGAAGGCATGAACAAAGCTGTGGAATATGCCTGGCCCTGGCATAGCTGCCTTTGGGTCCCCACGAAGCAGTTAAATTGCTATTTATGTGTGAAATTCCAATGGAAGAATGTGATTTCAGAAATTCTGGACCACTTAAATTAACCACACAATTTCCATTGAGACTAACAGGAGTCAAAGACTAAGTTTGCTGTTTAACTTTGAAAATCTCTCTATATGCAATTCTAATTCTTGATAAATGCTACATGTGGGGATGCAATGGTCAGCCATGGGTGACTTGCACAAAGGAAACTGCCTCCCGCATTTCTCACTGGATTGCTGAATTTGCAATGCAGTAAAATGCAGAACCTGAATGTATTGTATTAGTGTATGAAGTCTGATTTTTCTCTTTGGGCTTCTAACATCTCATAATTAATATTTTCTGTGTTCTCATTCTTAGCCCACCTTATGATTTCTCTGGGGAAATGAATCACTGGAAAAAAAATATCCTGCTAAAATAGTCATTACTTTACTGAAGCACACAAGGGAGTCGGGGGGTGTGCATGCAAAAGGGTAGACACAATTCAAGGGAAGGAGAGGCAAAGCTGACTGGGTAATGACTGCCTTGCTAGGATGCAGTGTACGTTCAGGTCTTTAATAAATAAATGAAAATATCTTTGAAATTATTCTGCTTGTAATAACTGGGATTTTTAACATCCACTTGCACATAATCACTCGTTTTAGCTTGAGAGAGACTACTTTTGTCCCAAGAGAGTTTTGAATCTTACTGCTTTGGAGAATTCTGGCATTGGAACACTTGGGTTGCAATTGTGTGCAAAGCTGGCAGATGCTCTGGAGCCCCAGGGGCTCTCCAGCACTGAGTGGGTCTCTGAAAGCCCCAGGTGCTGTGTAGTACCGAGTAGAATCTATGCAAGGTTTGGCTGGAGCCATCAGTCTTTATAATCCAGAGAAGAGATTTGAAAGTAGATTTCTTTGTGGTATTTGCTTAGTATGTTAAAGCCCTAACAGTAAGTTGACTCTGTTTTTAGTCCGTTCTACTTGTAGAAACTTCCTAGCCTTTGTCAAATATGCAAAGGCTAAAACTGAAATGGAGAGAACCAGGAGCAGCTTACTAGATGAGCTGAACTACTGTATATCATGAGTGAACTTGGGTAAATCATTTCTGAGTCACATCAAAACTTGCAAAAGCTCTGCTCAAAATAGTCACAAAGTATAAGTCTGTCTTTTTTTCTTTTCTTTTTGAGAAGGAAACAGGCAGGGGAGTTGCTATAAGAGCTTAAAACACTCTTTTTATTATTATTATTCATCCAGTTATTTATCATGCCTTGGTACTTCCTGATTCCAGACAAGATCAAGAGAGGGGAATGCCAGAATGTGTTCAGAGGGAATCTAATGTATTATGCAAGAGGTTTCTGTAGACAGTTCAGATGTTTTTGATTCTTATTTGAACAGAGCTCAACTTCCAAGCCACATCAAGCTTGCCTAGCCTGGTCGCTGCAGTACAGCAGACTGTCGTATGAAATGCCAGACTAAATTCCTGTATATTTAAAACTATGGACTATAACCTATACTCATTAGGTATATTACCAGCTGGGTTTGCTCAAGATAGTTTTCCAGAACATTTTGTAACATGAGACTGTGTGGATCTGTATAGGTATCTTTTTTTTTTGTTAAGATTTATTTTCATCTTCAGATTCATAGAATTGTTTAGGTTGGAAAAGACCTTTAAGATCAAGTCCAAGTGCAGTGAAAACAGACATCACTTAAGATGTTGGCTTTTCATAAATATAACTTAGCAGAGGAAAAATTAAGGCATTTGCATATAGATGATACTTACATTCACTCACAAAGTTTCTAAGTGCTTTTGGGATCAAAAAGGAAAATAGCTACAGAGCAGATTCAAAAACCTTCTAAAGCAAAGTAGAGACTTAACTCCCCTTGCAGTCAATGGGAAGATAGTAGAAAAATTAAGCAGCCTATATAAAAGCAACTACAGGATAAAACAAAAATGAAACAGCATGGATGCATCAAGATCAAATTGTGTCAAACCAAAATAGCCTGGTGAAACTCAAAGACATGTGCAAGAGCAGTGTATGCTGTGCAGATGGAGAATAAATAGCTAGACTGAAGAGAAAATAACCTAGGGGCTATATAGAATCATATAGTGTTGTGTTTTTTTAATTTTTTTTTCCTGTTCTTGGTGTTAATTTGTTTTTTAAAGTGAGGGCCATGGTTGTTTAAGGTAAAATGGAATCATAGATTCAGATTGTGAGATGTATGGATGCCGTAACGTACAACAGCTGTTCAAAATGGGGCTAACTGCGAAGTTAGGACAAGTTGTTAGGGCCTTGTCTGACCAGTTTTGATCCGATGCGTATCTAGTTATGGAGATTACAAAACCCCTCTGGGAAACCTGTTCCAGTGCTAAGCTACTCTCATTGAAAAACTTTTTTCCCCTTGTGTCCAGCTGGAATTTCCCAGGTTGCAACCTGTGATGACTGCCTCTTGGTCTTTTGCCATGCACCGGAGAAGTCTGACCTGGTCTTCTCCCTTTGGGCAGTGGTCAGCTGCAGTTAGATCCCTCCTTTAACCTTCTCTTCTCCAGGGTAAACAAATCGATCCCCCTCAGCCTTTCCTCATAACGTCATGGTCTTCAGCATCCCAACTATCTTAGTGGCCCTCCTTTAGACTTTCTCCAGTTTAACACTTCAGTGCTGAGAATGACGTTGCAAGCAGTCTCCAATATTGCCATTCCAACTGTTTTGCATTGATGATATGTAGAAGGATGGATACTGGTAGTGGAAGCTGGGATACAGGACAGTACCTGTGTTAGCTGAGATGTGAGAAGTCACACTGCAAAGTTATACCTTAAATGTTATTTTTTGCTACTATTTTGTGAATGATTCAAACTTGGACATATCCCTGTGAATTGTTCGAGACCATGATGTACCAAAATAACTCTGGGAAGGTTTTGGAAGTGTCATGCTGGATAGAAAGTATTACACAATATGTATATTTTTTTTAAAAAAGAGCTTCTCATATGTAGTGCTTCCCATGCTTCTATCTGCAGTGTATGATAAGAAATTGTTTTATTGATCCTACAATGCCGTGAATAATGCTACATATTCTTGAGTACTATATACTTCTACCTCACTGGTTGACTTACTGTTGTACTTTAGCACACGACAGTAATTTGTTTGCAAACAGATCTTTGTTGCAGCATGGTCCTGTAACAGTATCTTTGGAAAAAATCCTCATATGTCTGTTAATTTTCTAAATGGAATGTTAATTACAATCTCTTGAGCCTGACTGTGAGAGAATATCATAATTATGTAGAAGAGTATTTTGTACATCCAGTTCCAAAATCTAGCGTATTCTACATGCTTCGATTCAAGATGACATTTCCCCTTATCTTCAAAAAGCATGCTTCTAGAGCTGTAAAGTCATTTTTACATTAAGTTGTTCAAGATGGTTGAAATCTGAAGATGGGGTTGCTTTGGGTAAATGTTAGTAAAGAATGTTGTTTCAGCAAGAAGAGGGAAGCTTTAAATAAGGGAAGTTTTATCATCATTTATGATTGCTATTTATTTCTTTTTTCGTGGATCAAGGTCAATGTGACAAGGTACAGATCATCACTTGTTTCATAAGAACAATCTACTGAAACAGCACATATTGCTGCCTCACGAATCCATGGCCATCCTTTTTCTTAGTGTTTTGTTAAAGCACTTGGTGGTCAGTGGGAAACTGGAAATGCTGAGCAGTTTTTCTTTTTTCTTTTTTTTTTTTCTTCAGAGGCAGCATTTCAGAAACAGTATCTTCACAATATTTAATCCATGTGTAGCGAATTGAATGGGAGACATTGAATGCAGTTCTAGATCTTCTCTTCCCTTAACATCAGCACTCCACATACACTTGCTGCCTAATTCTTCTGACTTGTTGTGTGATACAGGCGCTTACAAACAAGGTGGTCTGCTGGGGTCAGCCTCTTCACAGCTGTACTGGGATGCAGGTAGAGTAAACCTGATGGGTCAGTAACTTAACTAGTGTAAAAATGGTTCCATCCTCAAGTTAGGTTGATTTTTATGCTTTTATACATATATATATATATATAAAATGGTACATAGTATATACATTCAACATAAGGTTTCTGCAGTACTTGTAACAGCAGTCAAGCTTTATGTAACTGTTAATACACACGTATGTAATTTATTTTTTCTCATAATGAGAAATTGAAGCACAGAAGTGGTAGCAGTTTTCCCTGGGCCACCTAAGATGCCTACAGCATACTGAGACAGAAACTGGGTATCTGTGGCTTATACTTTAAGATCATTCATTCTCCATCTCAGGGACTGAGAAAATGAAGTCATCAGATTCCCTTACCTGACTCCAAGTACTCAGAGGGTTGAAAGAACAACATTGCCTGTATTGTAGGGGTTTTAATTGTTCACTTAGATGGAACAACTTAAGTGATGAAGTTGTCTAGTAAAGAACAATTATATTCTTAAAGCCTTGCTCTTCCTTTCTCCAATTTTGGAGATCAAAGAACTTTGTTACTGGTGGGCTAAGGGCTATAAAAGATTACATTCTTGCCATTATGAAGGAAATATTTCCTGTTACGCAGTTTATTGCTAAAATGTAGCTCTAACTCTGTAATAATTGATTATGAATGTTCCTTTTATGAGCTGTTAGAATTAGTAATGCAGACAGTATGTCTGGAATGAAAATATTTTAGCATTTCTAAATAAAATTCTGGATCCAAATCAGGGCTTGAGTAAAGATTTCACTATTTTTTTTCTTGTCACCTTATATCCTTGCTGAAATTTGTGAAACTGCTAAGGAATTTTTGGATGCAATACCCCGACTATTTTAACCAGTGCTTCCAATATTTTATCAAGTGTGACCATGGTTCCTGTGGTGTCTCCCAGTAGTAAGAGGTGCTAACTCTGAAGTCTCATTTGCAATGGTCCAGCACTCCTGGCACTAGTGATTCCAGTTTTGATTCCCTGATGCTGTCTGTGCTTGCTGCATGTAGTAGACATAAACATTTGGGAGTTTATGGCTATAGCTGTATTTAATTTTTGTAAAAGGCAGGTAGCAAGGAGCTAATATTACTGTATACTTCCAGAAGTAATGAATATTACTTTGATCTTTATAGTGGGTTTTTTTGTCTGTAAGGATTGCTTGAAGTCCACTGTCTGAGTTACTGAAATTGTTGAACAGAATTGCAAGATCTGTGCCCCTTTTTTGTCTGAGAGAGTTACCGTGGATGAAAGGCAGTAAAAAATGTTTGGTTTCTGACCTAACATAGTCTTTACTCATTTTTCTCCTTCTCCTGTTCATTACAGCATCAGCCTTTCATTATTAGCTGCTTGTTTGTCTTTTAGCAGTTTATTTCTCCATACAGCTGGTGCCTTCTCTCCATTATAGTCCTCCATGGGTCTGAAAATTTTGGCCACTGTATGGGTTTGCAGTTGTAAATCCCTAGGAATCCCAAATGTGTATTTCAGCTGTGTTCTTGATTACCCTGGACTCTGTGGTGGTCATCTGCATGACAGTTACAGGAATGTCAAGCATAACCCTGCTTGACAGCAAAGATGATAGAATTTGCTTAATTAACAAAGTACTAACCTTGTAAAAAGTGGTAGCTTGAAATGCTGAGTACTTGTTAGATGGGGAAGGAGGTAACTGGCCAAATTAGTCTATGTATAGAGATCTAAAAGTGAGAGCTATACAACCGACAGAATTGTTATAAAACTCATTAAGACAGACTTGCATTGGTTAGAAATACGTCTGTTCAAATTCTGTGTCACAGAAGAGCACTGAGGAGCACAAAGCATGCTCTGCTGCTACAAGGAGAACTGCAGTTATCTAGTGTCAGGAAGAATAACTTCTCTTGGTTCAGCTAGTTCATTCTCTGCTGCTGCTTTGTTGGGTTGTAGTGATGGTTATTTGATCTAAGTTGTTTTGAACAGTTTGTGATAAGGCTGGGAGAAGTGACCATTGAAGGGTGAAGGTGTTGATGTTCCCTTGTAATATTTTTTTTCCTGCAGTTAAACAACTCGGTGTGTGGAAGTTGGAGAAAGGAAATGAGCCGGTGTTCAGATACATCTTCCTTTGTTCAATTACTTTTGTAACCCTTCCAAAAACTTGACTGTAACATTGAAATGATTGGATTTTATATTACCACAGTGGCATAGGATTATGGATTAATTCACATTTTTTTGATCAATCCCTACATAGGCTGTTTTTCAACACTAATCTGTCTACTCTTCTACTTGTGTACACTAAATGTACTGCTTACAAGTAACCAACCTAAGAATAGCAGATAGTCTGCGAAATGCCATTTTCAGTTTGAGTTTTCTTCACTTTGTTTCTAATATGGCCATCCCTACTCTGTTCTGGACCTTTTGACTCAGTGTGTTAATGAAAAGAGCAATTATTTATTTTCACAATGGAGTTCTATTATTAACCCAACCAGGTTATTTTTTATGACTTTGTTATAATAAGAGAGAATAACTCAAATGATAGAGATGAAGAGTGCTGCCTTAGGGACTAGTATTAGCTTATATTGAAGAAAAGGTAGGCTGCATAAAGGTAGATTCTTGCTGTGTAAATGACAGATGCGTGCCTCGTATGCATGTCTTGTCTTACTCTCAAAGTGAAAGGGTTTGGATGTGCTTAAGAAAATCAAATCACTGAAATCTTTATTTTTATTGCTATTATTTATTCTGATCTAAGTAGTCACAGTTTGTCTCCACAAAATGCAATAGCTATAAAATATTCAATGAAGTATTTGCTTCTTGGCAGTAGACAGCTACAAATGTGATGGATTAAGCATAGTGTAGCTGGCATGCAGAGACACGCGAGAAATAGCTTCCTAGAATACAAAGGTGTTCTTTTAACTGCTTGAGATCAGCTGTATGATGGATATAGCCAAAGGCCCCCTCCAGAGGGAAGGGTGTTGTCCGCAGCAGCACTACCCTCTGAAGGGTGGAATAGACAGACAGTCCTCGACTGAGCTCACTTCACTGACAGTTTTTAACTGAGCTACTCAAGCTGGTTCTGTGCCTCACGAGCTGGGGTCTTTCCTCTTTGGAGTTAACAGCAAGTGGCTCTGCACGGCTGTATATATCTGCTAACCAGGTGACAGCAGCGTATGATGTCATGGGTTTGTTAATATACCAGGACAATCTTTGCTCTTTATTTCACCCTGGAATGCAGCAGAACCTTGCTATTTATGTTAGACTAGCATGAATTCAAATATGCAGGTTTAAAGACTGTGTCTGGAATACAAAATCCTCTTGGAATACATGCATCCTGAAGCTTAACTCACAATTGCATTATGTCTGGTGATCTCACCTAACGATTTCCCTTCCAAACACCCTGTTCAGTTTAATCCTTTTTTTCCTTACATATCCCCTCTTCCCTCCTATTTCTTCCTTATGCAGCGACCTGTATTCTTGAACCATTTTAAGTCTAGAACTTAGTGTATATTCAGGTCCATTGAGGCTCTCTAATGATGTTGGTGGTGGTGCAAAGCATGCATATCCCCAAAGTTTTGGTCCAGAAAGCATTGCTCTTTAGAGTTAAGCCCTTTGATACGAAGGGTTAAACTTCCCATCTGACATACTGGGAGCATACTGTTCTGTCTGTAATACAGTGAAGGATGAGGAAGAAAGAATGTCATCACAGAGTAGCTTTATGAGTAAACAAAAAACCCAGGACTGTGTGTACCCCTTAAAAAAAAATACAAAATTTTAAAAGAATTGTCATGTAAAAAGTCTTGAGAAAAGAGAAGTGAAATCTCCATGTGGAGAAGAAAGTGGTGATAATATGCTCACAGAAGTGTCTCTAAATGGATTTCTGGTGGGCTATCGGCTCTTTAGGAACAGTGATGTGAAGGGAAAAGCTTGGGATTTCAGCACGTAGAACAGATCTGTCAGTTTTTAAATGATCGCCTCATAAAATTGCAAGGTGGCGCTGAGCAAAACAGGCTGACGGCAGGCAGTTGCCTCTAAAAACGTGGCTGTGAACGCTGGCGCAAACAGAACCGGCAGAAATTGTTGCAGTATTTGCCTTTTGGAGGCTGGAGCGGGGGTAATCGATGAACCTGCCTTCGGGTTTCGGTGCTGGCAGGCAGCGCTGCCGGCCGCGGGCGCGCCGCCTTCCCG
>JAVJGI010000050.1:39277797-39304451 GCA_035590275.1 Ibycter americanus
CGAGGCAAACGCGCCCTCTGCAGGGCGCGGGGCGCACTGCGCCGGCTCCGCACCCGCCGCCGCACCCGCTCCCCCGCAGCGTGCAGGGCGGCCGTGGCTCCCCGGGAGGGACATACAACCAGACACACAACGCCACAGCGTTCTGCCTTCCACCCTCGCCTCCCCCCGTTTCTGTTGCTGGTTTGCCTCTGTTTTGAGGTTGGTTTCTTGTCTTCTGAATAACTGGGTTTTGCTGGCCTGAGCTGTCGTGAGTAGTGAGTGCCCGCAGAGTGGCTTCTAAATTCCTGGTGCTCCCTCGCCTCCTGGTCTCTCACGTACTGCAGTGCCCTGTGGTAAGATTTTGCTCACCTGATCTACGGGATACAAAGGAAAACAATGGGATAGTAGAGAAGGAAAACAAAAAAAGGAACGGCTGAGAGTTCAGATAGGAATTGGAGACAAGGAAGTAACAGAAACAAAATAGAGAAATGAAAGAAATGAGAGGGGCTGGTAGGTCACTTTTTAGAATGAAGTTGATTATGAAGATGACATCTCAAAGGTAGGCACTGGAACTGAGAAAACCACCACCTCTTTCTCCACATAAGAAATTACACAGACCAACTGGTGATTTTTTTTGGTTGTATTTATCACTGATATGTTTAACAATGCTATCACTCTTTTGTTTATAGGTAGGTTAGAGTAAGTTTACTGAGAGTAGTAGTTATAATATTCTGCCATCAAACTACAGAAAATGAATAAAGCCCAGTTTACCCAGACTTTAGTCTCCATAGATGTCCATAAAACTAGAAGCTAAAAAGCATTTGAGTCTTTTGAATTAAAGTCACTATCGAGAGAATGCCTCAAAGCTGCTTGAGTGAATTTTGACTTGGGAGTAAGTGTCAGATTAGCATGTCCAAAACAACACTCCTGGGGTGGGGGGAGTTGAAGCAAATGTATCCGTTAAATCATTGCGTTGCATGTTATGTGCTCACGCTCGCACAGACCAGACGTGTATGCTTGATATGGCAGAAGCTGCAGTTAGATCCATCTCGGGATAAATAATCTCTGTGCCACAGCTCTGGCTATTCAGTTGAGTGTTATTCCACCTATCTAAAATATATTACTATTTCTCTGCAGGCTTGAGGATATTAACTGAATATTTGCTCTCCGTCACTGTTCCCATAGACGTAAAATTTGTTTCCTATAATGTTCATAAAAAAGAATGAAGGACAATTGCTGGTACAGCCAAAGCAAATGGATTTTCTAAATGGTGTTGCTTACTCATGCTGAAAGCTCTTGTGGCATTTAAGTGCTAACAAATGATGTAAAAAATGGCTGGTAGAAACTAATTTTGAGTGTTCAAAAAGTAAGCTTTATGAGTACCAGAAACCTAGAGTTGAATAGTCTTGATCGCCGGTGTGCTAGTATGCTTATTAACTAGTTCTATACATATACATAGTAAAGTGTACTCCTATTAATGTTTTTAACCAAGAGTTGTGCTGCACAATTAATTAAAGCCAGGACAAAAATAGACTTTCTCTGTTCTGCTGGGCTTTTTACTGACTCTTATTTCTAGTTCAGGTTAAGAAGTTCACCAGTGACACACTTTGAAACTGGTGAATCCGCAAAGTGGCACTCCCAAACCTATTTCATACCTCCATATTTCGGTTGCACACTGATTAAAGATTGCTTGATTATGTCAAAAAGAGTCTCAGGGTTTATGGATGCTGTGCTTGTGTGAAAGGGGGGCTAGGAAACAAGAGAAAAGAAAGGGAGTATTTACAGATAAAGAGCATTGAATGGGCGCAGGCTGCCACACTTGCACACAAAGCGCTACGTGGTGTGTCCGAAGTTCCACCTCAGTCTGTATTGAACCTTTGTGGTTTCTCTAGTGCCTGTTGGTGCTGCAGAGTAATTCTTGGGACCATTCTTTTATCTCAAAACATTGTTCTGCAATCTTTTGTGCAGTTTTCACTGAATTACGATGTGAGTTTTACTGTGTGGGGACTATAGGCCCAGGCTCCAAGTCATTAGTAGATTTTTTTTTTTTGTAGTACAATTTTCAGAAGATCCAGATGCACTTAGGAGCATAAGTACCACTAACTTTCAGTAGGTTTAATAAGGCATTTAACTATTTCAGGTGATTCTACTCTTGTTCACCATTTGAATGGGAAGTGTGGGGGCAGATCCCATCATGCCTGACCACGTTTAGATAAATTAAGGGTTTGACCTAAGTAATTAGTGATATAATATGGGAACATCAATTAAGTGCTGAGTTAGTTATTCTAGAGCTGCTCAGCCGCTTCCGAAGATCTGAATTTGAAGATGACATCCTAAAAGGTTCAGAAGGCAGATCTCAGGAAGCGAATCTATGTACTATGCACAAGCCGAAATATCTACTTGCAGCCCCCAAAAGAAACAAATATTGGTACAAATTTACCTGCGGGGGATCTTGGTGAAATGATTTCCAGTGTGACGCACAGCAGCCATTTGTGGTGATGTTCCAAAATCATTTCACTAGCAGACATACTTTAAAGAGAAACTTGCAGATCTTATTCTCCGAGGAGATGTAGTTGGTGTTAGTTTACCATTTGATCTATGACTGCAATATCAAGTCATGCCTGGATTTTTATTAATTTTCACTAATTGTCCAGCAGTTCTGGGAGCTATAGATTTCCATCCATGAAGATAATTGCCTGTGTCACAATGAAAGATCACTGCAAAAGAAGCATTTCATTCCTTAAGTAGTCAATTAGTATGTGATTTAAAATGCCATAGTTTTTACATGATAGAGGTATTGCAGGAAAGAATTACACCTGTTTAGTTACCATAGGAAAATTGTTACAATATTCTCTCTAAAAAAAAAACCAAACCAAAAAGCCTTATAAAGAAGCTCTGCAACCTTCCCTTCTAAATAATGATGTTCACTCAAAGAGAAAGTGTTTGCCTGGCTGAGTTGTGGGACTGATCATCATGTCAACATCGCTGGCATTTTTCAGTTGGCTTCACCTGACAGCTGCTGATGTGAATCGCCCAGGTGTGAAGACCCTGCCTGCGAGATGCAACCCTGAGATGCAGCAAGCGCCTGCCCCACAAGGGCTGGGTGAGACTGAAGGCTAAGATTTGGTAGCCAGACACAGGAGTACAACAACTCTTCATTAGTTTCCAGCTCATAGAAAAGGCACCACTTAAAAGTCCTGAAACCTCTGGTTTGTGGCTCAAACTGGGCTACTGAGTAAATACCTCTCTCCCTAAAAATGCAAGTAGCTGTTTCAGTACTGCCTGCATCCCACTCTCCTCCTGCACCTTTGTGAGCAGCCGTAACATGGGATGCTGACTGATTGCTAATGTTGTGCTCAGTTCCTAATTCAATTGGGACAATCTTGCTGTCCTGAAGAGGACTTGCCATTCTAGTTGTGGTATTTGAAGGATTCAAAGACTACAGAACATTAAAGTCTTCTTAGAACCAATAATTTTGGACACTTGGCCATCAGATTGCCTTAGGAAAAACATGCATTATATAAAGGACGTGTTAAAACTAGAGGTGTTTGTATTGATACATTCTTGCTAATTTCATTTGACTTTTGAAAAGTCTTTCAGGTAAGGCCAAATGAAAAAAAATAGATTTGCTCCGTGGTGTAACAGCCACTCCTCCCAGTGTGGTATCATCTACAACAGCAAAGTGAGTTTATTCTAAATTTTAAGCAGAAATGACTGACGTGCTTTCCTTAAGGCACAATCAATTGTAGAAAGAAAACCAATTTTAACAATAATAAAATGGTTTGTCTTGGACTGCCTGTGTCTCCGGCTGCCCTTCTGGGTGGTGCTGCTTTGTGGCGTTAGGGGTGTTGGGGAAGGGATGGCAGTGCGTGGCAGATTTGTCTTCTGAAGTTATTAGGCTCAGTGGTGTAGCTCAGGTGAAGAGAGCTTACTGACTTTCTCATTTGAGCTTTACAGATTAAACACAGGTTTCCACCTGCAATGCTGAGCACGTGAGTTGTGCCCGTTTCTTAAAAAGACTGTTTCAGCAGTGGCATAAGCTACTGGCTATATGGCAGTACCTGCGGGCTCGTGCAGGAAGGGAGCACAAGCAGTCAATAAAAACATGCAAAACCCAACTTCTCTCAGATGAAAGGAACTTTGAAAGATTTTTACCTCTGTTTTTGTCTTGGCATTGATTGATATTACTGGGGTATGTGTCATGTGCACACATGACAGGTAAATGTAATAAGCACAGAATGTGAATGACAATACTCGCCTGGTGAGATTGATGGTACATCTTGCCTTTCTCTCTTATCAGGCTTAGCTTACAGTTGATACAGCAATATGTTTGATCTAGTTATTAAAGTTTAATGCTTCAAAACTTTTTTCTTCCTATCCAAGATCTTTTCTAATGTAAGATGTAACTGTACTGCAAAGCATAGTTGTATCTTTGCTATTTTTTCCGCTCTTTGTCCCCATTTGCCCCTCCTCACGTTCTTGTTGAACTTGTATTTTTGCTACTGCTACAAAAATGAAATTAATCACCAAGCCTCATTTGTAGCTGCAGGGAGTAAAAAGTCCATAGAAAAGCAGCCTATGAAGTGGATTTGGGCTAGTGTGATAAGGCAGCTATAGCTATAATATGACTTATTTCCTGTGGAATATCCTCGTAAGTGTTTCTAATCTTTTTATTAACTGTTTGTTTTGGCTTTTGCATGTTATAAACTTTGGTGAAAAGAATCACTGGAGCAGTTCCCCCTCCTGCTCCCCCACACTGTAACTGGAGATGAGTAAGACATTTCCTGCTTGTGTTACGCTTTGTAGCTAGATTTACTCACAAAACACCTAAAAAACCTTATCCCAGCAATATGATTATTTAATGCTATATGACTGCTGTGCGCTGCTTTCTATAGCTCCCAGTATATGGCCTTAACCCTTCCCCCAAATGAGTGCATTTGTAATTATAAAGGGAATAATGATTTTCTGGTGGTTTTTTTTTTTTTTTTTCCAGTAGAGTGGAAAAAATGAGTAAATCTCAGCTCAGAAAGAACATTTAAATCCCTGCTATCTGGAAACCTTTCAAATTGCTCAGTACTTTTAAAATAGAATGTCAGCTTGCTGTCAGGGTATGATATAGAATGGCAAATTGCTGTCTCTAGCCCTCTGCTCTCAACTGTATTAGACAGCTTTCTGACTCACAATGTTACATCTAAAATATAAAAGTTAATCATAGGCCTATTCTGCATCTTTTTCAAAGTTAAAAGTAGAAATTGTATATGTTGCGTTGGAGCTGATGAATAAGTTGCTTGTAATTCTCATCATAGTAGAAAAATAGAGCATCTGTCATCACTGCCTTTTTTGGGTCTAACGCCGATCCATAGTGGTCATCTTGTAACAAAAGCTATCAAGCAATTACCTGAGATGTAGATGAACATCCTTGTACCCTGGTTAGCTTTGGACAGCTCTCTGTTTGGGGACCGCTGCAACTGGGTGACAAATGGTTTGCAGTGGTACCATTCCCCAGCCCGCGCGGCAGGGGAAGCGGGGACCTGATTTCCCTTTGACTGGCCATTTTGTCTCTTTCCTCACAACTGACAAACGCACGGAGTTTTAATCTCCCTGAAGTTATTTTTAAGTTCTAATTTGAGTCAGAAAATAAGAGTCTCCAGTTTGTCTGTGATTTAATAAATGTCCTGTTTGTTACTGTGGAATCCCGTCAGGACCGCGTTTGTCACGCGCTGACAGCACGCGTGGCCGCGCAGGCAGGAGGCAGGTGAGGCTCATATACAAGGGATAGACCGAAAGGTGTTCCGCGAGCTGCTTCTAAGGAATTTGACAGAAAATTTTTGCTGAGTGTTTGTGGAAACGGAGATGCCTCTGTAATTTTTTTATATTCAGCTTGATCCTACCTGCACTTGCTTGGGGGTTCTTTGTGGGTCCGGTCCTGTGGCCAACTGGGGTAATTGAAAAAAATCACGCTCAGACTAGCAGGGTCTTTGGTCACTTCTCGTTGGCTTATTTGTCTGGAGGAAATTTCTCTCCCTCAAGCACCACGTATGCTCACCTATTTACCTCCATGATTTACATCACTTATCTACCTAATTTTATGATCCATAAATCATTCTGCCCCAAAGCTTTTTGGTGCTGGCTCCAGCTATGCTGCCTCAGTGCATTCTGATAGCTGGTATTATACCTTTATGGTTAATTTATTTTTCCTTTAAGCCAAAGCCTGAAGCTCAGCAGGAGCTCCCGGATACTGATCACTCCTTAGGGAATGCTAATTTGCTCACCTAATTGACCTAGGCTGCAGACTGAAGGTCACTGAAGGTATGAAGGCTCTGCTTATTGACTTGAATGTACTCTAGAGAAGGGGGTGATGTTTGAACACGGTGATGCAAGGGGAAGTCTGTAGTAGGTACAACTGTAGTATTGTTTCTTATCTTGTATAACTTTTAATTGATATTTAATCAGAAACATTATCTGTTGAAATTTGTAACCATTACTTCATGCTGTATAGGTGATACAATGTACTTTGTCTGAAATACAAGGTTTTGCCAAAACACACAGATTTGGTACAGCTACTTGCTATTTATCCATGTCTGAGTTCTAATGATGCTGTTGATTAGTTAAAATTCCCCAAACATTATGCACTGCTGTCTCTGTGGAAACTGGCACTCTGATACATACCATGTCTACACTAATTTCCTAAGGAATACTGAGAGTATTTTCGCAGGCAACTGGGCTGAAGAATTTCTGTATTGTACTCATTTTCTGTAAGTAGTGTGCTGCGCTTCAGCATAGAGCTGCAGCTGTTTGTGAATATTTGTCGACTAAGATAAAATGTACCACTCTTCACTTCTACCCCCATATATTTCAGAATCA
The DNA here is from genome assembly GCA_035590275.1 of Ibycter americanus. NCBI lineage: Eukaryota > Metazoa > Chordata > Aves > Falconiformes > Falconidae > Ibycter > Ibycter americanus. The sequence continues at coordinate 39,284,641 of JAVJGI010000050.1, forward strand.
AGCCCTGTCTGCTAAGGATATTTGTTATTCTCATATTATTTTAAATCTAAAACGTTCAGCACATTTATTACTGGAGGTTGCAACTGAAGCAATACCCGGTGACTTATGGAGTGTGTACAGAATATGAATTAATCTGATTTTTTTTTTTCCAGTGCAAATTGCTACCTTATCAAAAAAACAAAGGGAATAAAAAGAAGGTTTTGAACTTTTTAAACGATCTATTTTATTTTGCTATCAGCGTTTATTCTTGCTCCAGTTAATGATAACCATGGCCATGACAAGACACACAGAATGTTTCTGTAAGAAAAAAAATAATCCATTTCCCCCACCTCACCTTCCTCCCTGGCCTCCAAACCCTGTTAAGAAGTACTGCTGATTTAGTTTTGCCAGTGTTTATTTCCACTCTGATCAGAGACACTTATTGGAGCTGTTTAAGGCTTCTGATGACTTTTGGTTACCCTGCATTTTTTTACTTGGTTTGCTATAAATCATCTTAGCTCTTATAAAATGAACCATTTGATTCTGAAAATGGGATACCTTGAAAGTAGCTCAAGTGCCCAAAATACTTTCTCCAGATGTCTACTTCTGTATAGGTAAAGTGGTGGTTGTAAATACCTTAAAACAACTCTTGAGATCCCTCAGCGTTACTTGTGAAGGCCATGAAGGCTTCTGCATGCCAAAAGCTTAGTACCCTCGGCTGATCTAGATCACTGCGCTAAGTTTGAAAGTTCAGGTTTAAAATACTTGGCAGTCAGTTTTAGCCAGCCGAATTATCATGAAACTCTTTTCTTTTATTATTAATGGTTTCTCATGAACGACAAGTTGCAGTAAAACTGATCAGATAAGGAATTCTGATAAAACTGTCAGTCTGGCAGGATAAATAATTTATATCAGACTAGTTGCATGAGAACACAGGAAATTGAGGAGGTGTGAGGTGGGAAGGTTGCCTGTCACTGGTGCGCTCGGTACTTGCGGGTGCCCGAAGTAAGTTGGCAACAGCTTGGGGGCTCTCTGTCTGCGCTCCAAAATCTGCATGGCAGCTGTGTTGCGTTGGGGATGTTCATATATTAGCTGTGTTCTTTGCCTTTACGATGTTTTCAGATGACTGAAAGTGCAGGAGGTCTGTAGAGCATGGAACGCTGTCCTGACTTGAGGAGCCCCATGGTCGCTACTCCATAGGTGCCAGCTTTGCAACTGAAATGCCACCCGCTTTGCTCACCCAAGCGGCGCTATGTTCACTTCTCAGAATCAGCCATTTGAAATACAGCGCTGCCTCGACAGTTTCTGTCTGCGTTGATTTAATAAGGGGGCAATCGATGCTACAAGGGTTTTGTGTTTCTTTTTGGTGGGTTGGTTTTTAATCCATTCAAGATTGTTGTGGTGACTTTTTTTCTTGGTGCATCTTAGATGCATTTACTGAAGAAGTGTATGAGCCATGTTTTTCCCTGTATGCTTGATGTGTGTGGCTGTGCCTGCCAGGTCCCCACGCTGCGGTAGCGTGGCAGAGCTGCTCGCTTTCCTCAAGCTTTGTGGGTGTCTCTGACTGAAATGAGATTCCAGAATTTATCGGACATTTCTGTAGAACATAGCCCATTTTTTATGATGTATTCTTAGTGCAGTTTTATTTTAATGCGGTTTTAATTTTAATATCTTCAATTGGATCTAGTGTCACAAACAGATTTGCAAGTAACGTATCCCTCTGAGAATTTTTTTTCCTCTCATTATCACTGTTCTTCACTGAGTAGCTGCATGAAAATATTCAGCCTGTTAAAATTCTGGTATTTGCAGCACTTTGTAGATTTCTTTGAGATGCCCAACTATGAGGCTTTTTGTCAGCTTCTTGTGAAGAAAAATAGCTTCACAAGCTGCTTCTGAAGCAAAACCACATGCAGTAGGCATTCTTGTCATGGTCTTAATTTATGAAGGCAGCAAGCCTATTGCAGTGCGTGCTCTCTATAAAGGCATTTTTTTAAAAAAAAGTTCTTTAAGCGAATTCATCGTAAAGCGGAGGCTTGACAAAAAAGTAGGATAAAGCATTATTCCTGTTCTACAAATGGAAATTGAAATGGGTGAACTTAGCTAACTAACTCTGTGTTGGGAACTGATGGCAGAATTAGTAATTAATTAGACTTTCTAAGTACCAGAGAAGTACTTCAATGACAAGATCTTCTTTTTCACTACCATCTTTATTTGAACGTTTTCAGGTATATTTCCAAGAAATGAAAGTTTTATTAGTTTCAATAGAAACATCTATTTATGTAATTAATTCCGTTGTTTGGTGTACATGTGAATGTATTGGTAGTTTGCAACTCTTGAGTATGTCTTAAATTTATAATTAATGGCTTTAATGACAACAAACCCAAACTGTGAAATCCTATATTACTTATTTTGTTCTGCAGTGAAAGGACTGCAGCTCACAGATATTATGATTTCGTACACTTGATTGTCTATTAGCAATTACTGCTTTTGATATCTGGTACTCTGTGTGAACAGCAACACTTACGTTTACAGTTGTGTAATAATATTACATTTTCTTGAAAATCCTGTTATTAAAATTGTAAGTAATTGCATTTTTAGTTCATGTCACTTTATCACTTCGTATTTAGTGACCACTTTTATTAGGAAATAGTTTATCAATCAGAATGTTGAAAGTGTTTAGAAATGTGGTTTGGACAGAAGTTGTTTTGCCTGTCCTTTTAACTGCAGATATACTCACTGGGTTTCTAAAACGATTCATATTTGTTTTCAAATATAATTTGGTGAAGCTCATTTACCACTGTTTTCATAGACTGACAGAGGTGTAGTACGGTATAAACATTTTTTGTTTAGGTCTGAAGCTTTTTTCCATGCTCCATGTGACATTTTAATGATGGGACTCTTAAAGTAAATAGGTAAATATACTTGGCCCTAAAATATGCAGAGGCAAAAAATGTGCAAACAAATCAAACCATGAACAGTTTTGGAAGTTTTACTGCATATTTTTTTGGCCTACAGATTTTAGCTCTATTAATAAAAAATCACTGTGCTTTTTTTTTTTTTATAAACACTCAGCTGTAAGAAGCTTATTTTAGGAAAGCTTGTCTTCCAGGTTACAAGGTTTCATGTCTAAACTGTAGCAAGCTGTTAGATGTACAGTTCATTGGCTTAAGGGCAATCTGTATCCTCATGGATGTTATATGCATAACAAGTAGGGAAAAGGCACTTCAGGATCAGCTCTGAGATCATTCGATTTCTAGCAGTTGTGCAAAAAATTCAGAGCGTGTATTTTATGTGAAGGAGAAGTGTTGAGTATAATCCTAATTCTGTAAGAATTCTACAGCATTTTGTGTAGGCAACATTTACCTTTCTGATCACCAGAACAGGTATTTTTGGAGACTGTAATATGTGATTCTTTTCTTGAGTCTCATTTTTTCCGTATTGGTTTTATGCATTGCCTTCTTTAAGTAGAATGGAAAACATATTATGGACTTTTAAAAATACTCAGAATGTCTTCACATACTGGCATATGCAGTAAGTTTTGTTTAATGAGCTGTTGAAGGTAAGTTGGTGATTCCTGGAAGAAGGAAAGGTCAAACCTGAAGTCTGTCTGAAACCGTTCTGAGTTTTAGGACTGATGTGAGAACCTCTCATTTGGTGAATCAGCGGTGTGTGCTGGTGAAGTGTTGGTTTGGAAGGGAAATGGACAGGCAGAAGGGAAGCTGTAAATCTCTCGTGTTGCAGCACCACCAGCAGATGATTTTTGCCTCAGCACATTTTTAAGGGAATCTGACACTTTCAGCTCTTATGTGTTCACTTCTCTTGTACAGTGTGTATCGTTCAATTTCTTTCTGCAAGTCAGTTTTTAAAATGAGCATGTCTATCTCAGCATTTCAAAGCAGTTTTGAAACTTCCAGCAAGTTCCTGAAACCATTCAAGTGATGTAAGACTCTAATTAGGGTGATTGTTTGGTATGTGGGGTTTAGTGGTTTGGGGGGTGAGGGTGGTGGTGTTTGTTTTTTATGGGGATCAAGAATAATGTAGTCCACAACTGTAAGTTCACTGGAGTTTGCACGGAAGTTCCATAAATACGGTAAACGTGTGATGATCAGAAGCATGTAGAAAGGGAATATACATGGATCTGTAATGAAGGCCATCTCTAATCAGGTGTATTTTGCAAGATGAGCATTAGCTAATCAGTCAAGCTGTAAAAGTCCACAAATAATTCCCACTGAACTTGAAAAAACACGCCTTTATCTGAGCAGATCCTCTGTGATTTGGGACTGGAAAAGTGAAGTTTAGGAAGCCATAACGCTTAGTTTATTTAATGTTTCCAATGTGCACATTTGACTTTATGCAAAGCAGACGATTGAATTTTGTGTTAGAAATTGTAAAGCCCTTGGAGTTTGAAAATCCCATTGTTGTAACATGCCAAACATTAAACAAGTGTGGTCAGATAATTCAAAAGATGTTGTCAGAGACAAGTGTGTCGGAGTTTGTTCAGCAAATTTCAGGGAGGTGGTATATCAGGAGTTGTGGTGGGGAGAGCTTGTGGCTCTTGACTGTGTTGAAAACATGGTTATTGCAGCCTGCCTTTTGGTTTTGTGCTTTAACCTTTGCCTTCAGACAAAGCTATGGGAGGAAGAAACAGATAAAATTTCATATGGACAGATAAGTATGACTTCAGATTTTGCATGGAAATGCAGATTGAGTTTTATTTGGGCTGAGTCAGGTTTTTATTGGTACAGTCTAGCGTATTTGTAAATCCATTAGAAGAGATTGTAGCTATTTACAGAATGACAACAAAGTGGGCTGCTGTTATGTTCTATATTAAAACCTTACAGCAGGGTCATTTTATGGCCTACAGTTTCTGATTTTTTAATTTATTTTATTTTTCACTTTTTCTACTTTTTGAAGTTCTTCTTGAGATTTGGCAGCTGCAGTGGGCCAAGTACTATCTGCAATGTTACAAACCAAAATCTATTAGGGTGCCTGTGGTGGCAATATGTAATGTGACCTTGTGAACACTTTTCAGTAGCAGGTCTCAAAACACGTTAACTATCCACCCACCCCTCTTTGCTCCCAAATAAACAAACCAGGTCTTTGTCATGAATCCCGTCTGTAAGATGGGGAACCTGAAATGAGTTGCTCAGTGTCACGTAGGAGTACCAGTCACAGAGCGAGGATGAGAATTCTTTCATTTTGAGTGCCTGTGCAAAGTGCTTATTACTGTTGTATTTAAGGCTCCTTAGTGATCACTGCATGTTTCAATGCTTTTCTGCGCACCTCAGAGCTTTAGATGTGCGGTTTCTTTATCAGTCGGAGAGCTCGAACAACCTTGATACCTGAAAAACCCTCAAGACCGTGGATCTGTTTATCCTGGTAACACCGCTGTGTTGGGGAAGCAGAACTGACGGGAGATGGGATGATTGTCGTGCCTTCTCGCCCACGGAAGTCTCTGCTTTGGCTGCTTCTGTTCCGTGCAGTTCCAAGCATAATTCATAACTGTGGCATAGCAAGACTAAAGTAGGCAAAGAAGTCAATTCCTAGGGTGGCAAAATGGCTCCAGTCCCATCCGCTTGTGGCTGTGTCTGCCAGATCCTGAAAAACCAGGCAGCTACTGCTTCTGTGGGTGGCAGTTTGTGGTGAGGTGAGTAATGCCTGGGTTACTGTCGGGTGAAAGCAGCCTCTCCCTGAAACTGTCACAGGCTGCCCGTGTGGCCATAGGACTGTAATCGGAAGCTGAAGCTCTACCTGGTGCTGCTGTGGTCTGTAGCAATCCAAAATAGAGGGGAAAATACTGCGAAAACAGCTCCAAGTTCCGCTCGTGCTCAAAATCTCATGTAGCTAATACTACTCGTGTACTAACAGCTAGCTAGAAAAGGTGTGTTCACTTTGACATTAGTATTTGCTGATCTTCAGAAGATTTTGTTACAGCTTAAACTCGGTTTTGCAGTTCAGCTAACACTCCGCGTCTTTCTCAGTTGACGGTGTTATGGCAGAAGTTTAAGCAAACAAATATTTTGATGCTTTATCCTTCTAACAATACCTAATGATGAAGTACCAAGTACAGTTATGCATAAAAAAAGTTAAACTGGCTTTCTTAGATCCTCAGAAATATTTTCTGTACTTGCACTGCGTGAGCTTGAATATTGACTCTTTGTCAGAGTTGGAAAAGTGAAGAAAATTGATTTTTCACTTATGTCTTGCCTTGGGTAACCTTTTCTTAAGGTTTATCTGAGAACACTGGATTTCAGCAGAGATACTCACTAGACAGCTCTCTAACAAGGTGATAATCATACCCTCCACGGCTGTGGTAGCTCTGAGTTTGAGCCTGGTGCCAGTCTGTCCATCAGTGGAGTAAGAATGCTGTAGAGTTGCATTAGAGCCCATCTCTTTATGAAGTGTATAGCTCAAAACGTAGTTATTTCAATCTGTTACTCCTCAGTGACACTACAAATGGTGAATCCCAGTAATGGATTGTATTCAAACTAAAAAAAAAAGAAAAAAAAAAAGAAAGAAAAAAAAAGAAAGAATATAGGTGTCATGCTGTAGACAGTAGAAATCTGCAGACTGTTGGAGCAGGGGAAATTCCCCAAAAGAAAAGCTACAAATCACAGGATAAAAAAAGATGGACTTGGCTCAATATATTCAGAAAGTGAAGTTTAGGCTTTATGCTGCTTCAGATACTACTGTATAGCACTGACAAAGTTGAAATGAAAATCACTGGGACTGCTGGTAAGACTCAAAGAACTAGAAATCATGTGTTGTTAAAATTTTAGCTAGGGTCTAAGGTATAGTGTCTTTTCAATTTACTTATTTGTAAGTTAACATTAAAACAGATGCTGCATTCTTGTTTGGAGTTTTTTGGTTTATCCTGCAAAAATTACTAGTGTGCCTTGGGTATATTACTTTGTGCCATAAACCAATTTTATGAGATGTACAGGTTTTGGAAGAAGTACAGCATTACTTGGTGTTATCTGGAACATAAAAATGTCCATTACTTAAGATAACTAGTGAAAAATATTTTCATTACACAAGGCTCTTTGGGAGTAGATTAACAAATTAATTCCTTGTGGTGTCTACCATTTTCATGACATGACCATATGGAAAAACTAGAAATGAAATTGAGCTAGTCATACCTGCGTGATAATCTTCTCTATAGAAATTAAAATTTCATCAGTTCATAGCTAGAACCGCTACTTTGTTGATTACACAGGCTCGCGAAGTCTATGCTTGTATCTGTGTGCTATGTGGATGAGTTAATTCATTTGCAGAGCTGACGAGTAGCTGTAAATGAATTTTGAGGCCCCAACTGAGAAGAGGGAGTTCATTAGATCTTCCAGTGTCAGCGAAAGTCCCCTGGTGCCTTTCTAGCCCAGCTTGTTACTGTGCTAAAGGTTTATTTTGTTGCTCTTAGTGCTGTACCTGGTCTTTGTGCAGATTTGTGGTGATTACTGTAGATGGCAGTAGAAGCTAAATAAAATACAAAGATTTAAAAAATTAATTAAATCTCTCTCAGTTGCTGTTCTAAGTATGCTTTTTCTCTTTGTGCCTGCCAGCTGTTGTTGAGGATTGAAGCAATTATAGGCAGCAGAAGCCAAATTAAATTTACATTGAATTAAGGTTTCACTCATAGACAGTTGGGGGTGGTTTTTGTGTCTCTGGCTTTGTTGGTTCTTGGTGTATCCTGTGTTAGATACTGAAAGCCAGCTTTCAAGCTCTCCTGATAATCTCTGAATTTCCCCTTCTCAATTCTGTATAGGCCATGGTGTCAAAGAAAGAGCAGCTGCAATTCTGACAAGTGATAGTGTCTTTGGGAGTACTTTTATTTTTCCCCCTTTAATAAGGGTGCCGTTTGCTTTCTTCTACTGTAACAAAATGGACTTTATTTTCCAGTTTATTCTTCATTTTTCTTAATGTCCTTCGTTCCTCCTTCTAGTGTGGTCGTCTGTAATCTGTGTCCTTGGATGTCACTTCATCTAAGTGCACAGAACACATAAGGCAAAATGTTATAATGTGCTATCGTGCTAATTAGCTGCTTAATAAGACAGCTTATGTCCTCTTCCCAATATCTTCCTATGCATGAGAAGCACAGGGGACTCTCAGGACAGGCATTGGCCTGTTAGAAATATTTACAGTATTTGGAATAGCAGATTGATCTTTAATGGGAAATGACTCCCAAAGATAAGTTTGTTACACAAAGGAATAGATGCCTTCAAACTAATGAAAGAACATAAACCCAAATGATTATGTGTGAACTGGAAAGCAGGCTTTTGGGGCAAGCAATAAATAATAAGTTTATCAAAAGTTCCATGTGTGATTAGCAAAATTGCTTGAAAAGAATGAGCTGTGAGAACTAGGGGTCTACAGTCTTTGTTTTTACCCTGAAAACCATAAAACTCAATTTTCTGCATGGCAGACATTTAAAATCAGGCAAAATGTAGTGCATCGAAATGACTCTGTGCTTTAGAAATATTTCTGAAATCCCTTTATTATGAAAAAACTTCAGGAAATTATGGAACTGCTGTTTAACAATTGTGTTCAATATATGATGAAGGTGGGCACAAAGCTCTAGGTATTAAAGTTTATGAATGTATTAATGCACTGCTTTGGGGGAATTAAACTTTAATATTGATGATAAACCTTCCATAACAAAACACAGAGAGAGCAAGAGTAAATCTCTCTTGCGAAGTCCCCAAACTATTTAAATAACTGCATGCAAGCTACAGCATCTCCTGAGATATATTATAAATGAACTTCTACATAATCATATGCATACAAATGTACATTGTGCATAAAGTGTTTTTTAGCAGAGTTGCTTTCTGCCCTGCAAAAGATACTGTCCCAAATGACTGTGTTTCTTTGAAGTGATTGATCTCTAGCATTGATTCCACAATATTTCTCTCAAGATATACATCATTCACTACCCAGAGTGCATACCAGTGGGAGTTTTTCTGTTGGCTGCTCTCAAATGGTGTGAGATTTCTAGAGTGGATTTTTACGCCAGTCTGTTGTTATTTTTTAGATAACATTATGGAAGAGATATTCTAACACTAAAATGTGAAATGTTGGAGAGATACAGGAAATTGTAAGTTACAGTGGTCTGGAATGTAGCATCAGACTTTTGTTGAACAAGTATGTCTGAAAAAAATCACAAACTCATGCTTCTCATTAAATGGGAGGAGAAAAAGGTGGGTTTAGATAGCTGTTATGAAAAGTGAAGGTGTTTGGTGAGCTACAGGGAGGTGACGCTAAGTCTTTTTTGTTGCTTGCATACCCGGAGTACAGAGATGGAAATCTGAAAGCTTGCATTTAGAAGAGCTTGTGTGATGAACTCGACTGCTACGAACCTTAGAATCAGTTACCGACTAGAGCAACTACAGTGATCCAATGATCTCAGGATGTGGCACGGTCAGTTTAGGTCTATACTCGATAAGTAGAAGACAGCTGTTGAAGTATTAGTCTCACAGAACTACAGATTTCAAAGGGTGTCAGCAAAAACTTGAGGAAATCAAATCTGCTCTTTGCTCTGTGTGCTGCAGTAGAAAGTGTGAAGTTTTAGGAGATAATTGATTATGCTTCCAATGTAGCTATTCATTAGGGAGAAAATGTAGGAAAAAGAATATAGGTTAAAGCAGGAAGCATCTATGGAAACCAGAACCAGTGTGGAGGAGTTGTAGGGTTTTTGCTTTCAAATACTTGGAAATTGTGAGGCTTCTTCAGCTGTACAGGCTTGCCATGGAGAACAAGCACCACCACTCAGGCAGTAGTGATCTCACCCTTTTGACGTTTAGCTGGAGAAGCTAAGGCAATGTTAGCAGCTGAAGAAGTCTGTATGGATTGTGATTCTCCATCTGCTTTCCAGGAAGGACAGTGGAAGTTATTAGTAGGATTCTTAGGGACACAACTACTTTCTTCTTCCCTGTCACTATCTCTTGCATGCTTAACCCAACAGAGGCTTGTTGGTTTTTTTGTTTGTTTGTTTTGTCACCGTAACTCCCCCCATATAGGTCCTTTGGTCTCTCCCTGTCCTGGGATTACAAACACTTTAAATATATTAGTAATTTCAGTGATTTTATTTCTTTTTTTTTTTTTTTTTCTCCTGAGGAGCCAGAAATGCAGCAAATGAAACCATGAAGCCTAAATGATAGAATAAGCCTATGGTTTAGCTCTATTTTAAATAAAATTTCCTTTCAGAGGTGAGTTGCGCAAAAGCTCGTGAGGTCATCTGGCTTTAACCAGAAATACATGCTATTGAACACAAATTCTGATTAGCATAACAATAGCAGCTTTAGATTTAAAAAAACCCCCAAACCCTAAATGTATATTATGTTTTTAATTTTTGTTCATTAAAGAAAAAAAATAAATGTTGCCAGGTCTAATAAGCAGCTTTCAGCTTGGAAGTACAGGGATGTGGACCAAAACCTGACGCTTCTGGATAATGGAGCCAGCCAAATGGCACTTTTTTTCTGTCATGGATTTGCTTCATCTGATGCAAACTGATAGGATAACAAATAACCTTCTTCTGATATAAGGGCAATTCTTAAACTCATAGTTTTGAGTTACCTTTATTAAGACAGTTCATCTCTGTTTTGTTTGGTGTGTTTGCATATGAACACTTTTATGAGCAATTCAGTCTTTTTTCTCTTTGTACGTTGTCCTTACCGGACATTATATAAACCTTTTGAACTTCCCTGAAGATGTTAAAGTTCTCCAATTTCTCTAGAAAGGCCTGTAAAATAGAAGACTTGCAGCATCTGCAAAAATTTACAGTTCAGAAGACACAAAATATTTTAAATCCGCTAGCGTGATGCACACCGGACCTAACAACAAAGCTTTTTGAAGATGGTTATCTCATGCAATAACACAGCATTGAAGCATTCAATTATCTGCTATGGCAGCTTTTATTTCAAAAGCTTTACTTACAAGTGTTTTTTGTTTACATTGTTATATTGGGTTATTGCTAGTATTTTATATTTCAGTTCCTACAAGTGGTGGTATCTTCTGGTACCTATAACAGGCTGAGCTGTGCCGTCTCTGAATGATACTCAGTGCTGTGCATACGTGTTCACATAGAAAAACTTCTCCCCCTGCTTAGATCACCTTTTTGGGAGATGTCCTAATGACCTTCCAAGTCAACGAAATGGCTAGTTGGAACATTACAATCTTTTCGTTTATACCTTTGCAAAGAGGAAGGCATTTCTTAATTGAAATACTGGAAGAAATATATTTTTAATTTTTAGTTAACAGAAAATCCTTATGTCTGATCAATTCAAGGCATTTTGAAGCAGTCATCGCTATTACTAAAGTTAATCAAAACTTTCTGCTGTGTAAGAAAAATCAATAGAAAACAGATTGAGATCACATAAGTAAGGATAATTCTGCTGCAGGGCTTCTACAGCTTCACCCATCAATAAGCAGGAGCCTGACTGCTAGAAGCTTCATGTGTTCTACTGATGTCTTTTCCAATCAACTGAGCGCCCAGTCCTCCAGTTACTAAACTTCACATATCTATGTTTTCAGTTACATGGTGGGGTTTTTTGTGACTTACCATACTTTGTAAAGATGATTTGTGAGTTAAATTAAATTTAGATAATTGTGGCACACAGAATGTGGCACTATTGCCTCTAAAATCTTTCAGGAATTTCAGGATGCTTTCAATGCAGAGGTGATGTAGTGAGTTAGATCTGGTTTGAAAGGTTGATTTCATTGAGACTTCTCATTCTGGGCAAAAAGTGAAGGGAAGCTGCATTCCCACTTAAAGGTGTTTCATTTGGACATACTTTGAATTTTGAGTTTTGTTCTGTACTATATTATTATGTAGATAATATGTAATTATAGAAAAATGTTTACATACGGTTATAATCTATAATTGTATAGCAAATTAATCTACACATATAAAGTGATATACTATATATAATACTCTATACTTACCTAGTGGTTTATATAGCCAATATTTTTTTTATATATATATATACATACATATAAAGCACCTTATAAGATAGTGGTATTTCAACAGAAGGTCAAACTACAGAGCGATTTATGGTTAATGGCAGAACTAGGAAAAATCTGCTTTGTTTTGACTTTGTGGTGTGCCTGTACAGCAGTTGTCATGGTAGGCATGTAATTGGCAATCCCATCTGGTGATTCACTGTTGCAGAAAAGTAGACTTAACCTATGTGCAGTCTGACTTTGGGCAGAATTAGACAGTGACTGACTGATGGAAATGACTGAAAACAGATTTGTTTAATATACAAATTATTGTCCATTAGATCATTATTTCCTGTTGTTATTGACCTTTTCTTATACTTCTCCCTATACACGTGCATACTACACAGAAATTTAAACAAATATTTGATGGCAGACTGTAATTTCTAATTAGCGCTCAGTGTTTGTGTCTTCTTCCTGAGGCTCTCCACCAGCTTTTCTGTGTGTGTAGTCAACATAGGTCACATGCCAGTGAGAAACACGTTGTTGCTTTGGCTTCAATTTTTCCTCCTAAGGAAAAAACCTTAGAAAATGTTTTATTCAGTCAGTTTAGGGGAATAGAGTCAAGCTGTAGCTTGCTTTTAATCCAAGGGAATTTATCAATTCTTGAAGTAATTTCTTCTGACTGCATTTATTTATGCTCGGGACAGGCAGCTATTGCTGCCATCTACAAGATCTGTTCAGGCTGTCTGTGAGCACCCACTGATTAGCTGAAATCAAACTACCCAGACTCTTTTCTGTGAAGATGGCATTGATATCCTAATTAGTTCTAGGATACAACATACATAAAGTCACCTGTTTGTGTCTCTGCAGTGAACTGGGTTTTGCTTCCTTTTACTGCCAAACGGAAGGCACGGTCTCAGTTCCTTTTCCCCCGCGGTGCGATGCCAGGCAGACTGAACTGCAATGATATGGGTAGCTCGAGGGTCCTTCTTTAGACTGCTTCTTGTTAGAAACAAACCAACCAACCCTGTGAGTATTTTAAGACAGATTTGCAGCTAAGGGTGAAATCAGAGTTCTGTTTGTAATGATGGTGTTATTATGTTACTGTTGTTTTTATCCAAATGATAGAACTTGGTTTATAACATATTTCCTGATTTTCCATGCAGTGCATAGCTTACTAGGTAGAAGGAATTTTGTGTGCTGTTGGTAGGCTATGACAAAGGAAAAATATTACAGTTTTTCAAAGTTGTTTTTTTTTTTTCCTGTTTATGAAAGTATTGCTCACATTTAGCAAAGACTTTTGGGACAGTGGAAACAAATTTAATGTGCACATTTAAAATGGTTACTTTTTAACTTGCCCTAATTACACAATTTTGATTATTTTAGGAAACACATTAAATAGTCTTTTAACTCTCAAAGCAGGCAACATTCGAAAGAGGTAAATGCAGTATTTACATGCATTTTCCTGTGCATATCAATATGCTTTAAGAGCATTCTCAATGGTGTGTAACAGCATCTTCATAGTCATTAGGAACCACTAATGTGTGGTTAAAAAATAATTCTGAAGACCTATTTACCTGATAGATTTAATGGTCCTGATGGAACTATTAGAAGCTAAATAACAAAGCTTTTAAAAATGTCCTAAATATTTCTAAAAGACCTAATGGTTCCTAAGGAGCTACATTTGCAGTCAGACTGGCAAGCTGCAGATGCCATTTAAGAAGCCAACGCTATTTGCAGAATGAAATGATATAGGAATGAATAATCTGTTTATGACGCTTACAGTCAGCAATTGTGGGATGAAATAATTCAGCTAAAAAGAAGTTGTCTTTTTAAAAAACAAAAAAGAGTACAGCCCTTGTTATTACATTATTTGGACATTAGTTTCTTTCCATTCTCTCCAGACAGACCTCTTATGCCCCAGTCAGCACTTCTCTGGCAGGTGAGAGCCCTGCAGAGGCAGGTGTGCCCAAAGCACGGCTCTGGAAGGTGTCAGGTAGGTGTAGTTCATGCAGCTACTGTTAAACCCTGAGAAAGTAATATTCTGGGATTTTTCATCCAAGAAGGTAGGGAGTTCTGTATTGTTACAAAATTGCAAAGAAATGACTAAGAATTTCTTTCCTTATTAGTTTGGGTAGTAGGTTTAGCCGTTAGTAGTAATGGCTGCTTGACTGCAGCCGTTGCTACCTCCCGTTCCGAGTGTCACGTCCCGTTTTGCCGGTCTGCACTAACCAAGAGGTGAAAGGCAGATGGACCAGCCGGGGGGATGAGTAAGCGTTGTGCTGCAGAGCAGTAAGAGCTGTACTACAGAAGGGCTGAATCTCAGCCTGCCTGTCTTGCGTCCCAGAGTAGATGTCCAACTGTCAATTTAAGTTCAGTATCATCCAAACCAAGTTCTTAATCATCTTTCCCGGCTCCTAGTGGACTCCATCTTGCCCAGCTGGCACTATCATAAAGGCATCTTTTCTTAATGCCCTCTGCCTGACATGTTTCAGTCAGGGCAGTACATCTACCACCGCATTTTCAGAAGTTTGCCTTTTTCTTGCAGCGTACAACCTGAACTTTTATGAGGGATAATCCATATTAAAATAAGGGCTTCTCTGTAACCTCAGAGCCTTGTTCCTTGTAGTGAAGTCAGGTCCATGTAGCTAAGTACCTAGGAATGTGAATTCTGCCTTTAAGAACACACTTATGAATTTTCTTCTTTACTTCAGCTACATATCTTTTCTCTTACCACATGAATCATTAAATGCAAACTTTCACTGAGACTATATAGCTATACTTCTCAGAAAATGTGTATTACTTTTTTCCTTGGTAAGACAGAAGGAACTTTTTTTTTTTTTTTTTAAATGATCTGTGAGTACCATGTGAAAACTCAACTCTGCTGTGACACTGGCAGTACTCCTGGTGTGGCTGGACAGCTGGTGTGCTTTAGCAGATGCTTGTTTTACCAGATTTAGTCTCTTTATTGTTTTCCCGACCTCATTTTTCTCCCTACTGTCAGTTTTCCTTTGTACTTACATTATCCAAGACAAGTATTGATGCCAAGCACAGCAGAGTCAAGATTTCTATAAAAAGGCCCCTGTGCATCACTGCTGTATAAAGGATAATTTTGCAGTCAGTCCTTGGGTGACTTTGCATAGGATGCAATGCTGCTGCTTGGGCTTACTGAGACAGCATACTTTGATTCAGTATTCTGTGGCTCAAAAGGCACTTGAATCCAGAAGAGAAAACTAATTAAATGTCATAGTAATTAGAATTGTTGGTCTAGATATTGAGTAGGAGAAATTCCTGGTCTTCAGTTCTAACCAAAGAAATATTTTCCTTGATTAATGAAGATACGTAATGATTAAAGAGGTAAAAAACTTCTTTATGGAATGAAATATTTTTTTGTTATGGCATGGATAATTTGAGGGATATCTTTTTCTCAAAGGGTTTACTGCTAATGAATACAAATTTAAAACTTTTTGACATACAGAGCTGTAAGACACCACTGATTCTGGTACAGAAGATGTCTACTTTTGTTGGGCTGGAAAGCCAATACACGATTTGGAAGTATATTTCTTTTTAGTTCCCTGAATTTTTGTGTGTTGAAATTCTCTAGCGACTTCAGTTATCTCTTCAACTTTGCAAAGTTGACCAGGTTTTAAAAGGAGTGGGGTGAAGAACTGCCGTGTAACTGCCAGCCTAATGTCTAACGCGTTTTATTTATGGAAGAGTGGTGTTGACAAATTAAAATCTGTATGTATAGATTTGATGTATATAGAGTTCAAATAAGAGTAGCACACACTATGAATAAAACGGTGAAGCTAATGCAAGCACAGACTTCTCTGGGTCTCCTTACATAAGAATAGTATTCTCATTAGCTCATTTGAATAAAGTATTTCTCCTGCTAGGTTTCTATTTCTGAGTCCAAATCAAAAAAGGACAAATAATGTGTTTGTTCTTTGCTGTCTTGAGTTGCTCATTATGTTTAAAGAGTTTTTTCTAAAAACAACAACAACAAAACCACCACTATCTACACCTGGGTGAGTAGTTTAATCTATCAGCAGCAGTGCTTATTTGTTAGGAGTGGAACTGAGTTGCTAGAGAGGAGTAGGCATGAGGAATTTGGTATTGGAACATGCGAAAAGTTGTGTTTTCCTGCATCCTTCACTCTGAGAATCATTATTGCTCAGGGATCCCAGACACATGAACACATCCAGAGTCTCAAAGTACAGAGTTGAGGGTAACTAAATACTTTCTGAGTTTATAATCTGAAAGACTCACCAGATTATAAATTTCACAGCTGTCTCTGGTAATATGGGCCAAATTAAAACTCTGCATCTGAAGGGAATTGCAATTGGGAGTTTGGAACTGGAGCCAAAAGCTGCCATCTGTGGTTGTGCTTTCCAGACTCGAATAAATTAACCAGCTTCTGAAAGCTGAATAAACCGAATCTTTGGGAATTTTGAAATGAAAATTGCTCTCAGGAATACACCTCCAGTTCAGAGGGCTGGCTTGGCTAGATGTGCACATATTTAAAAATACATAGGTATGGAAATCCTGTAAGGTTTGAACCACCAATGTGAAAATATCACAGAAGTAAAGGTGTCTGTATATATGTGTGCATAACTGTATATAAAAGTGACTCAAGTGCTATGCCACTTTCAAAAACTGTTGACAAACGCAAAATCTTTCACATTTGAACAGTAGCATGATATTTCAGCTCAACTTCAATTCCTGTTATGCCCTGTGCTGCCTGAACTTATGTAAAATAGCGACTCTTACACATTGTATTATTGTCTATGAATTAAGGTGGAAAAAGTGAAGGTTGCTTAGTCTGAAGAAGAGAAAAAAAAGTGTGAAGACATACTAGCAGTCTTTAGATGCAGAAAAGGTTGCTGCAGAGATTAAAGTAATGATGATGATAGTGCAGATCCACAGGGAAAAGAGGAAAACATAATGGGTTTAAAGTGTAGCAAGAGAGATCTAGATATAGCATTAAGAGGAGCTTTCTAACTGAAAGCTTAAAATTAAGCACAGGAATAAATGACTTGGGGGAAAGCGGAATTTTCATAACTGAAGGCTTTTAAAAAGAAGTTAGATGGATGGCTCTACAAAATAACTAGAGTTGGATATCCTGCTTTTTCAGGTTAATTCACTGTCTTATTGTTCTGTCTCTATTGCTTGTTTCCTTTTTTTTATATTCTCTTTTCTTTGATCCTGGTTCTCTCCCATTTTGCGTGTACTAGTTTTCAGAAAAAGTTCTTGGCTAAATGTATTATCAAAGTGAAGTAATTCATGAAACTCATTGTCTTAAATGGACAGTAAAGCCCACGGTTATTTTCTTGGTTACTTATTTTCATTACATATCAAGTCTCGAGCTGGAAATTAGTCTGATTTATTTTTTTTAATATTAAAAAAAGCTCTAACTGATTAAACTAGCTGCATAAACTCCCATCACTCAGTTGTGTTGCTGTTAACCAGCTTAGAATCTGTAATTTACAGCTAGATTTTGAAAACCTTGGACAACCAATTAATTACCAGGAAAATAGTTATGATGAACTTTGAATCAAAGCAATCAGGTATGTCATTTAAAAGTGAACATACCCTTGCCACATCGTCACACTCTGTTACTGAAATTCTTGCTATTGCTGCCTGATGGAGCCTGCTGTTCCTGGTGCGTAACCATCATTCTGGTTGCATACGAAAAGTTGTGAACTCCCGGAGTGTGGTGGTTTTCCCACATTGCATCCGGCCAACAGCAACTCCAAAGCTGCAATGCATCATATTTCCATGTGAGCTATGAAAAAATGTGAGGCAGTATCTTGGCTGCAGCTGGAAAACAACAAAAAAACCCCCCACAAAAGCAAAGCATTGTGATTGCTGTACTTGAAAGTGGGGAGACAGTCCTTGAAAACAGAGCTGTATTTGTTACCAGCATCGATATCAAGAGAAGTATCTTAATAGGAAAACATGATTATTTGTGATCTTCAAGGATTTGGACCTAGTGCAATCTTGGGCGTTGTTGTTTCCTATTAAGTAGGTTTAATAAGATGGCCTCAGGACTTTAATTATAATCATACAAGGACAATGCTGAGGTTATTCAGCACAATACAAACGAATTATCGGGGGAGAAAAAACCAAACCAAAACAACCAAAAGCTCCCATCAAAACTGTAACCAATATCACATTTATTTTAACTTCTAAGACAAAGAAGTATTTATAATTCACTATGTACTACGGTTTTGCTTAAGAGCTAGACAGAGACATCACATTGCAGCTGTTGCAGGGGTACGTACAGACATTTTGGTGGGATTTTGACTTTTAGTTATAAGGTGGGAATTAGCTATAGAGTTCAATTCCTAGAAAATTCTTTTATGTAGGCTTTTTAAATGTTTACTGCTATGGGTTGCATATTAGTAAGCTTAAAACCTAAAGTGAAATCTGTTTCTTATTTTACTGTGGAGCTGGAGGCTCTGGCTGTGTCTTGAGTTGTGTTGGATCTGATGCTTACTCTTCCTGCATCTGCTTGTTGTCTTTTGTTGATCTCTTGTTGCCAAACAAGGAATCTAAGAATATTTGAATGCGGTAAATTATATGGTGGTTTAAATTATATGCAAAATATGTAGGAAATATGATTCTACATAATATAGACATGTCTTTTAGAGTATCTGGTAGCATATCCTGCCACATCCCACATCGTGCAATGAGTAAATATTAAAAATGGTTTTACTGCTTGTTTGTTTCATGTCCATAATAAATGTTTCTGCTGAATGGGATAAAAATATTTTTAAGACAACGTGTAAATCAGAGTTAACACCTCCCCAAAATATAAAGCTGAAAATCTTTTTTCAGTTGTAGAAGCAGCTAAACGCTTCATTTATAGTGTAGTTATTTGTACCCTCTTCTTTTTGCTATATTCCTCTAATATTTTCCATTCAGCAGATTGTGTTTCAAACTATAGATCTGAATGTTAATGTGCAGGTTTTTTTTTTTTTTTTGCTTGTTTTGAAAATCTTTTCATAAGGTCAGATCTAATGACCAAGCAGAACTGTAGCCTTGTCTTAGAGAAGGGATATTTGTGGCCTGAAGAAAGACTGAGGGCAGAGAAAGTGTCTGCGAGGTGTGTGGGATTAGAGACATGTATGATTTTTCTTTATGGTTCTGATTGAATAATTCTGAACCTACACAGATTTGCTCACTTCTGTAATCACTATATAAATTGGTTAATAACTACTGATGACACTATTTCTAGATTGCTAGCAGTGCAAACCATATCCCCCAATTCAGATAAAGCTGGATTTGGATTTTCAGTTTGAAGGTGAGAGTTAACTGCCTTACCCTATAGAGTTTAATGTACGGAATAAGAGAAAATACACCATATTTGTGCTTAGTAGTTAATAAAATTGGGTTTTTATAATGACAATTGAAAAGATTAGAATTTGTCAGGAGTTTTTTCTGGAAAGAAGGTAAGAAAGAAGTGCAGTATGCTTTTTCACAAATACCTTCTCAAATCGTTATTTTGCTTTTTCCTTATCTGAATATCTGATGCAAGATCTGATCTGTTTACAGATATCCTTTTTCAAAAAAGGTCACATTTGTGTGTTTGAGATCAAATCAGATAAATTTATTTATAATGACAGTGGATATCTAAGCATTATTATATTTTAATAGGTTTAGTAGTATTAATATGTATACGTTTGAGACTGGAGATTTTTGCATAGCTGATAAGGTTTAAATATTTAAGTGACGATACATAGATGCGATGTCAGTATGGCTTTCTTTCAAAGGCACTGTTTCTTCTTCCTGAAAGGAGAAATGTATGCAACTTAACGCCCCCCTCACCCCCCTGCCCCCCTCCCCCCCCCCAAAAAAAAACCCCAAACCAAAACCAAAAACCCAACCAACCCCCAAAA
>JAVJGI010000050.1:39309279-39331679 GCA_035590275.1 Ibycter americanus
ACTAGAGTTTAGAGAGACAAGAATATTATGCCACTGTGGGAGTCCTTGCTGTGTCAGTATCTTGAAGACTGGGTTCAGTTTTATTCCTTCTATGTAAAAAAACCACAAAATAAACCAAAGCAGCTGGAGAAAGACAGAAAGGGCAGCTGATAATAGGTGTGTGGAAAATGATGACATTGGTTGCAACAACCCAGCAAACAAGTTCTCTGTTCAAATGTGCTCGGTTTGGATTCCTGTGTCGTAGATGGAAGACTGTAAGCTATAAAGGGCTGGCACCGCTCTGCCACCCAGTAGAAAGACCTTTAGTTGAAATAAGTTTATGAAACAAAAATGTGTTCTAGTAAAGAGCTTTCTTCTCCTATGCCTTTTGTACCTTTTTTGCATCACCTTCTCAGTACCCAGTTTTAGATGTGTAAAGTCTTGCTCATCGTGCCATTGAATCCTGTGTAAACAGTACTTCACTGAGCTGTCGGCAGGCAGGCAGTGGACAGGGTGTTTAAGACTTGCCCTACACCTTTTAGAGGCAGGTAGGTACCAGCTTCTCTACATACACGCTTGCATGAGCTCCTCTTACAGGATAGTCACACAGGGAACAGAGCCGCCGCTGGCAAATCATTGATTGAATTGTAATAAAACTCTGTGGGCAATAGATGGGTTATAGACAGCTAACGCAAGGGCATGAAGGAGAGAACAGAGTCTTGACACAGTTCCTTCTGGCAAAGGAGAGACAGGAGATCAAGTGATTGAACTACAACTGAGTCAGAAACCATGTCTGATTATGCGAGGTATCAGTGCCAAGTCAATCGCTGTGGTGAAACTGATGAAAATTCTCACCATGCAGTTTTTGATAAAGACTTAGAACATTGCTAAGTCATTTTTGTAAAACAGGAGGAACTATTTCAAATGCTTCTTCACTTTAAATGTTTCTTCTGCTCTGTAAGCTTTCTTCAGAAATTGTTTGTTTGGGGAAAGTCTGTGTTTTGAAAGTATTAAAAATCATCTTTCCTTGGAATTTGATGTCTGTTTCAGAAGCAAATTCTCACCTGTCACATATAATTTTGAGCTGGCTAACAGCCATCTGCTTTGACTGCACATCTTCATGCCTTGAAGCTAAAACACCCAGAAATCCTTTTCATGCCCAGCTCTACTCAGGGAGCAACAAGAGATGAAAGTTTCATCATGAATAAATGAAAGCATTTTGGTTACTTTAAGCAACAAGTTTTAGCTTGTCGAGAAGTTTGATTTCAGCAGCTTATTTAGGACACTACTTAGTGTTATGACTTCAAAGGTGTGAAGGTGACTGTATTTGGAAGCCTTGTTAATATTAATAGGGCTACCTGCACAGAGCTTGGTTGTGAGCTGGCTTGGGCTGCCACGCAGGCAAGCGATGGTCCCTTTGGCCCACATCGTTCTCACATTTTCCCCTCCGAGGGCGGCTGCTGCTGCTTTTCTCTGTGCCTTTAAGGAAAGGCCGGTGCCTTTTGTTGTTTGGGAGCATTTGCATTTCTTTCAGGAAAGTACATCTACCCTGTTTCCTTTGCTTAGAGGTTTTTGTGGATACTGACCTACTCTTTAGCAAGACAGTAATCATTAAAAAGAGCTCCTTTTACTGCACCCCAAGGAACGTAGATTATTTTCAGAAACTCTAAATACAGGCTTTCTTCCCTTATTTTAAATGGACACATTCAGTTTGTAAAGGACAGCCTGAGTTCCGTGAGTGGAAATTGTTATCTATTATTACATGCCCTGATTTGCGCTAACTACACTTGGGAACACATGAAGTAAAGGTCTGTGCTAGAGACAAGCTGCTGGATCTGATATTACTTGAAGGTTTTGCTATGTGGCCTAAAGGAACTCAAGCCACTATTTTGTATGCACGTGCCCGTTCATTTCCCATGTTGATACAGGTACATGCTCTGCCGATACCTTTGGTTTCAGGAATTGATTCTCAAGTGGCAATAAATACTAGAGACTCGTAACAAGTAGAAAATGTCACTGTCAGTTAGAAATATCTGCATATACATCATGGTATTGCTGTTTGCCAAGGGCTGGTGCCTGTGAAAGAAGTACATTTGAGTAAGAGATGATCGATTTGGTTCTGAACCCTTGCACTGATAAAAATCTGGAATAATGCAGCGGTTAAGCAGCATTACAGTGCTGCTGAACCAGGTGTGCGTAGGCCATCCTGTTACCATTTTTTCCCTTGAGCTTGAGTCAATGGAAAGATTCTCTGCTTTTCTGGAGTTTTGATTTAGACCCATAATTTTTTTTTTTTTGTTGACCTGAATTTGTTGTTCCCTGGAAGCTGAAAGTTTGATGTTGACACTTTTTAATACATACTTTAACAGTCAGTTAAATAGCTTAGAAAAGGCATATGCTTTTAAGCAAGTCATTAGCAAAAGAAAGCTTTTATGTGAAAATTCAAATGGCATATATTTGTGGTCTTGAAATAGTGACAAAATTCCAAGTGTTTCTATAGGTTGTAGATTTGAATACACCTGATTTCTCTGGGCTAGCGAGGATTTTGCTTCTGTACAGCCATCTTTGAGGAGAAATCTTTAGGGAGAGGGCATGGGTACAGCATAGAGTGTTATCGAGGGACATTTTCATTCAGTTTCTAATGCAGTCACATGTTTTTCCTCTAAGTTCTAATACCTTAAAGCATTGCAGAGACACTGAAAATTCTTCCAGAAATCATTTGACTGTTGTTATTCCAATTTCCATAATGTATTGAGGAAACAGGCCTAACCCAATGTCAGTGAGGAGGGAGTTAGTGGTGGGGAAATGATGCAAGGATTTTGCCTTAAATTCTATTCTTTGTGCACCTAATTCTCTGCATGTTACAGTCCTTGCTCGGAGCATCTGCTTTTTATTGCGTTCCTTTTCTATTGTTACTATATTTCTGCTGCTGGTTCTCTTAAACTGACACGTACTGTAGCATGTTAGCACTATCTATATAATTTCAGAGCTTGTATACCTCCTTTGTAAACTTACTGTGCAAAGTATTATTTCTTGCAAGCTGTATAGATTTATTTTTCTTAAATATACAAATTTCAAATTGCCCTCAGGACTCATGCCATTTATTCTTAAATTGAATCTTGTTTTTTGTAATCCAGTTCCAACTGATAGAGCATTCCTCATATTATAGTGACAGAAATAAACACAGAGCTAAAGTGCTATCTTGTCAGTTATATGAGCTTGTAATAGCTGCGTGCAGCTGAATTTTTATTTTACTTTTATTTATTGGAGAGCTATCCTAGGATTTTGAATTGATTCCTCACTTTTGTTTGCATTTATATGTATTTCTTCAATAAACAGAAGAAATCTCCTATTATTTCAGGCCTCATCAACCTTCCTGAAAAATAACATGAATAATAGTAGTATAATAAAAATTGAAATACGTAACTGTAGTTTTCTATCACTCCTACAAGAAATCTGTGCTAAAGAAGTCTTCAGAGCAGAAGGTGGGTTGTAATTGCAGCTCTGTGTTGAAACTGCATTCAGAGAACAGTTATTATAGTTATAACGTTAACAAATAACATCTGGTACATATATTAAAATTTGTTCTTAATAAAGCAGACTTTGGTTTAAATGCTCTTAGGAAGAACTGCCCAAGTCATGGGTAGTGCACAGCATCCTGCTCTAAGAGGAGATGAAGGAAGGTTACATATCAAATATCACAGCACCAGGCATAACGTATTAATATTTAGAAATATGTATCTTTATCAGTCCTTATTTAACTCGTGAATGTAGAATCCACGGCATACTATTGCTATTAGCAGGAAGGCAAAATAAAAATGCTTTTGAAAGCTGGATGATACTATATAGTATTTACCTGGGAGCTGGGAAGTAGTCAACTATGTTTCCTTAGGCCATTTAAAGCAGAGGGGTGTGCAGCCATCGTTTAGCCTGTATAAACTTCTAATTTTCCACAACAGTGAAATATTTACTTTTTGAGTCAAGGCTCTGTTATGTTAGAGGAACAGCAGCTCATGCAAAGGAAATTTTATAGCAGTGGCTGAACATATCTGGGCCTGTATGTAATATATCAAAGTCTGGAAAAAGTATGTTCTGGTCTTCTCAAGAAAGACTATGTAGATACCAGTTAATTTTACAATAAGTCTGAGAGATACCAATTTAATTCTAAATGAATAAACCCCAAAGATTCATGTAACTGTTCCTAATAACATAACAGTGCTTATATTTTCTTATTTTCTGAAGTCTCAGTCCTAGAAACTTGCATATAACCAAACTCCTTTAAGCATTTTGGGGTATGAGAATGGAAGGTAGTTAAAATACATCGCTACTGGTATAACATCAATGCTGTGCCATTAACAGATCTTGATGTCAGATAATAAATTTGATTTGTGTGTCACTCCATTGTAACTGATGCCATAGAATTACGTTAGAAGTATCTTCTATGAATAAGTGTTCTTTGTTTCTGTGATAAGACAGGTAGACCACTCTGGAGAAATAAATCGGAAAACAATCAATGATCAAAAAGGATGTAGTATAAGAAATTTTTCCATGCCAGGGGGTGGGGTGGGGCAAATCAGGATACTTTCTTGTGTCTGACCTTTTACCTTTAAATTCAGTTAAAGAAAATGTTGGAGAGTTCCTGAATTCAATATTTCAATGATGGAGTGCTACAGGAGTGTGCTTCTGTGAGGTTTCTAGCAAAACACTTCTTGCCTCGGTGCAGAAGGGTCGACATTGGAGACATTATATGAGGCTGTTCTGAGTAGAATTACAGCCTGGCTGGGTTTTTCTGAGCTTCCAACAGACAGAAACTTTTCATTTCTATTTCTGAACTCAGCTGAAATTTTGTACTTTGAGGGCTACCAATCAGTATTACCTGTACCCAAGGGCAGCACTGATTTTCTAAGATATGTGGGGATGTTTACAGGCTATTACAGCGCAAGGATGAACTCTTCAAACTGTGAGACCTCGGTGATGATTATCATTGCTCTGTAGATTCTGTTCTTGATTGTCTTTTAACTCTCCTAGATAAACATCCCTGAGAGACTTGTAGGTTACTGAAAGCTTCTGCCTCAGTAAACCTAAAGTAATTCTACTTGGGAGATAAATAGGAAATGTCAGACATCCTCATCTTTACACTTTTCTTTGTGATTACATTTGGAAAGTATTTAACTCTTGAGCCATTTTGCCTTTTCCTTCAACTTGATTTCACAGCACATTCTGCAATAATTTACCCACTTCACTGGCTGTTTGAGGATTAGGAAATATTTAACAATTCAGTTGAGCAGATGTAGTTAGGGATATTCTAGGTTTCCTCTTGCGTTGCTTACATCCTTCATCTTCAGGAAACATCTCCCCATATTCTTCCCAGGGATTCATTGTTCAGCATTTTGAAGTGTCTGCTTGGCATATTGAAAAGAGAATTTCCTGATGAAAAAAGTTCATTTCTTACATTACTCTTTTTCCTGTTGCATGTCTCTGATGTTAGTGTTTTATCGGTTTCCTTTAACGTCAGCAAAAACACTGTTTTTAGCTTGCTCTTTCCTTATGGTTCTAACCTTCTGGGTTCTTGAATAGCCAATCCAGACTTCTATTTATTTTTCTACTGTGGAATTTCGTGCTACTAGACAATTCAACTGCCAAATGGATATTTGTATAATTTTACATCATACGAATAAATATGCTTATCACTTTGAGCAAATCTCATACTTGTTTCTTGACTCATTAAGCTGTGAGTATATTGACAGCTCCTGGTACACAACCATTATTTTTGACAGCTTATGGTAGTAAGATTTCAGGGGTTTGTGTTAAATATGATTCAGGACCATGGATTTCAACAACGAAAATGTTCTTGTATCCAATAAGTATTTTTCACAGATTGTTCTGGAAACTTATATTTCTAATGTATTTCTAACCGTTGATTTGATTCACTGAGTGCTATCTGTTAGAAAAAGGGAGCATTCCTTATTGCTTCCTTTAAATATCATTTTCAGTAGTATAATATCATAGGGGAATTATTATACTCTATAAATAAATGCAAACATTAGCATTGATTAAATGATATTTTGATGATTTTAAGTGAAATATGTTCTCCTAGATACCTTAAACAAAGCTGAATGCATAGAAAGATTGTATATTTAAAATTGATCCGCGTTCCATTGCTAGTTATGGATTGTGAAATAGGAATAGTATTGTCTGGCTTTTAACTTGATCCCTGCTCTGTATAACATGGTTATTCTTGAGTGTTTGTTCCCCCCCCCGCCTATGTACGACAGGAATGTAGTTCTGTGTAGAATAGGAAACAAAACCCCTTTCAATAACTGCTAGATTCACCTACGCAATATAATGTGGAAAGGCTTTGGACACCGCTTGCTGCTTGCCAGCCAGCTGCTTGAGGGAGAATTCTGCTACTGCAGCACTCTGTATAGGAACGTGAGTCTTTGCATGCCTGGCAAAAAACCTTTGGGAGATTCCTTATTCTAGAGGAGAACTGTAATATATGTCCCTGTTAAGGGAGTGAAAATCTGTTCATGGTTTAAATGGCTCTTGCTGTTAAACCATCTTCTAGAAACTGATTAAAATTTCCTGTCTGCTCAGCCTTGCTTTTTCAGCCTTGCTTTTTCAGCCTTGCTTTTTCAGCCCCTTTTTCAGCCCCTTTTTCAGCCCCTTTCAGCCGACTTCAAGGCATTTTTTTATTTATTAGAGAAGTCTTACAAGACTATGGAATCCGCTTTCCAGAATATCTGAGTATTTGCTTTGTTCAGGAATGTTCACTGCTTGGGTATGGATTGTCTAGATTGTCTTCTGCTGGGGGACCCAAGGGAAGGAATAAAAAGGCTGTTACAAAAAAAAAATCCCTTCCGTCTTTTTAGATGCAGCAGGCTTGACATGTTCCTTAACTTCCAACCTAATGGGTTCTACAAAGACTTGGAATGTCTTGGCTGTTTGTGAAAGAATCCTCTCCCTGAACTCCAGTTTTGCCCGAGATAACTGTCCTTGGCTACCTGTCAGCTCAGAATTACTCCATCAGGGACTTTTTATTTAAAGAAGCAGCAGCACTGCTGGGAATTGTACAGGCAAAAGGAAAAGCGGTTGTATTAACCTTACGGGAAAACTACCACACTGGGCAGAAACATATCCACTGGTCCACCCAGTCCTCTGGGTTTGTAGCTTTTCTGCGATGGTCCAGACAAGTAACAGAGTTCAAGGTGAACTTTACAGGAAACGGTGCACGAATGTACAGGATCTGTAGTCATCAAATGGAGCCTTCTGCTACCATGAAAGCCTATTAAGTAGACTGAAAGGAAAAACAGGACTATTTTTGACCAAAAGAAAAATTGATCTCCACTTAAGTTTTCCCTCCATGCAAACAGGAGAGAAATTTTCAAATTGTTTTCCTTTCCTGAACTCCTGGTTTGAGGTTGGGGGGAAAACACACCATCGCCCTATTTTCTTCCTATTCTTTGTCATTCCATTCCACTTTCCACTAGAAGACGAAAAGATTTCTTCTTGTGCCTACCACTTCCCTCCCCTCCTCCCTGAAGTTCTTGCTTTGAGGCTCACCCTTTGTGGATCTAAATAGTTCCCGCACAAAGCTGTGAATCCCTCGATATCCCCAAAACCCCAGAGATACCAGCTTCTCGCAGAACCAGACCTCTATACGCACACGAGTTCCTTAGCTTTAGTTTTCTGTTATAAAGCCTCATGCTTATGCTGAAAATGTATGATGACAAGGGACCTGTTTTGAATCTTTTTTTAAGCCTCAGATGGTATGCTGAAAATAGGCTGTACTGTACCATACGTTACCTTGATTTACGTGAAACATCACGTATTGATGCCTTTATAGACAGCAACTTAGTGTTTCAGAGGAGTCTGCATGTTACAAAAAGGGCAGCAGGTGTTATTTAGACTAAATTGACCTTGAAATTGATTTCTTTATTTTATGACTTACTGAGGGGAGATTAATACTTTTTTTTCCCCTGCAGCCTGAAACAATTTACATGGTAATAGAAGGCATAGTCAGTCAAATAAATTGCTGGAAGTAGTAGTGTTCCAAGAAAAAAAATATGGATCTTACTCGCATTGATTCTTTCTATCCCCAGGGAGTAGCTAAGACTTTTAACACTGGGGAAAGACTGCCAAAATTTATTTTTCCCATTAAAGGCAGAAGAATGGATAGTAATGTCTGTAAGCTGACATTTACTCTAAACTTTCAGTTTGAGCGCTAGGGAGAAGGGTGTGCCCCATATAAAATTTAAGGAGCGTTTTAATGCTATTTCATGATTTCTGTAAGAGCAGATAAATAGAAGAAGAAATCATAAGAAGCTTCTGGAAAGCCTGATGTGGAGATGGCACAGCTGCCCTTTATAACAGAGTAGACCCTGATAACAGCCTGTAAATGGTTGTTGCGATTCCATCTTTGAGTACCAAGCAGAAACCATCTCAAAAAACCCAAATGTTCATGGAAACAAGAGACCCAAAAGAAACTACCTGGAGGAGGCACCGATAGGAACATGAAGTATAGTTCTATGGGAGTGGGAAAGTTTTTCTTTAATGTGCTGCCGTGAATGCTGCAGTGCTGAAGTGATGTAATTTCCATTTCCTGCAGACTCTGAGGCAAGTGCGTAGTTAAATGATTTGTCAGTGGTACGCTACTTAGCATAACCTGAACATAGATGAGAGATTATTACGGCATATTACCTGAAAAGGAGTGTTAACGCAAAACATTTTTTTTTTTTTTGCTTTTAAATACAGAAATAGTGTATAGGAAAATGTCTTATATATGAAAATAATTATGATCATCCTGGGGCTGGGACTGGAGAATTAATCTCTTTTGTCTATCAGAAAGCTGCACCTGAATGCTGTTGTTGCAGCTGTAGCGAGTGAATGATTATTTCAATCTTTATAATACAAGAGGAGGAGATTGGTGTTTGGCACATACCATTCTGTCCAGGCCAAGCTTCTGGCCCTACTGGAGAAGGGACTGAAGCTCTTCCTAGTACGCTAACAGGCTTAGGTTAGTTTGGACTACTGATGGAATTCTATGGCACCCTAAAAATCACCTTTGCCTGAGGAATTTTGCTATTTTTGCTTCTGTTTTCTGGCTCAGTCTGTCCTGGATTATCACAGGTGGCAAGCATGTCATTAATACTGGGCACATCACAAGCTTTCTGAGTAGACGTGCCATATGCAACATTGGTGCAAAGCTGTTTTCTGCTTCACAGAGCTGTGTGCTGCTTGGAAATAAGTTGGGAGGCAGGGGGAGGGTGGAGGAGGCGGGGAGTCTATTTGCAAAATACATGTTAAAAATGGCATATTTACTTGGAACTCAGGGTATCGCCTTCTGGAAAAGAGTTGTGTAGGATAAAATCTGCTGTCTCTTTGCACGTCTGCCAGTCTGCCTCTCCTAGAGAGTTTCCCAAGAGCAACATCCCTGCAAAACAGTTAGTTTATGGGGTTTGAATTCTTACAGTGCCCTTTACAAGCACTGTGAGACTATGATCAAAGGTCAGCCATGCAACCTACTGCACAATACCTTTATAATGAGAAAAAGCATGCTAGTTAGAAGACGAAGTGGAAGGTAATGGGCATTAAATACAAATAGTTGAACATACATTGTACTGCATCTCTATGTACACTCTGTATAATGTGCATAATAAAGCAGAAGTAAAATGGGTATGAGGTGGCTGAACAGTGGCTGGTAGCACTAAGGTAGAGTAGCTAAGGTGAAGAAGCAAGCAGAGTGAAACGAGTAAACATGAAGAAAACCTGAAAAGGTAGAAAATGCATGGTTTGTCAGTGATACAGCAGTGAGTATGGATGTGGAAGTGCTATTAAATTATGCAGAGGCTAGAAAACAGATGATCCGGTTGGTGTTTTTGTTTGATGTCAACCCCTGAGATGTTGCAGCTTCTCACAGTAGATGGAAGTGCCTGCTTTCCTCTGTGGGAAACATGCAATTGGACTGTAGAAATTGGTCTGTTGGCTGATTTTGATGGTAGTTTGGTGTGTGTATATATATATATATGGCCTGTAAAGTCTGTTTCTTAGCATTTGCTATGAAGAAATGTATATGTCAATGTATACATCGTCTAGTTGAATGGAGAGCATCTGGTATTCCTGTTTATACTTTTCAGGAACTAATACGGTAAGTGGATGGTCACTGCATAAGAAGTCTCTTTTGTGACTTGTAATACATGGAGGATTTTTTTTTTTAAATTACTTTTGATGCCACTATAGATGTTCATATTTGTAGCCCATAGATTCTTTTCGTGTGTCAGTGGCAAATGTAATATGCTTCAGACTGCTGTGTTTCTGCAACAGCTGTTTTTTGAGACAGTTGACAGGCATGAAGCTTCTTTTTAGGTGAGAAAGTGGTGTAGTCCTCTATATATTAATGGGTAAACTGGGACACAGGTCATGCAGTGAAGTGCCAGAGAACTACTATCAACTCCCTGAAACATGTCCCGTCTACTGGATCACAGCACATCTATAAATAGAAGATCTGGAAAGCTTAATATCTGGAGACATACTTGAAAATAGTAATAATTAAAAGAAGTTCACATCAGTTACTCTGTTGTCTTTGCCAGGCATGCCTCCATTTCAACTGCTCAGGCTTCCATTCCCAAACATCGGGAGGAACTGCGCAGCTTCACTTCGACATGCAAGTCTGATCTTATTGACAGGAGAAGCAAGACAACACAACAGGAGGCTAGCCCTGGGAGACCTTTTCAAAATATAAATATAAATGTAGTGGCTGTACTCATTAGGGAAGAGACAAAATTCGAACATGCCAACTACTTTCTAACATATCCTTTTAAAAATAGTTCTGTTTAAATTCCTGACTTGAGTCAGCTGTAACTGCAAAGCCTTTGGAAGATGTGTCCAAGCTCTGAACTGCTTTGTCTCAACACTTGTGGAATGCCACTTTGGATGTAGGAGAAGCTTCATGAGGGATAGATAGCAAACTAGGAATTTTATGTCACTTTAGGGTGGACCCCAATGTAGCCCTGTCTGCAAGGATGATGAGGCAGCACAGCCATGAACCTGCCTGCACAGCCTATGCTGTAGTGGTCTGTAACACATTACATGGATGTTGCTAAGCAGACAAATAAACCAGGGTCCTTCTAGTGGGATATAGAGTCGTTTTTTCGAAGATGACAAGAGAATTTTGGCCAGCTGAGAAACTGTCATCCAAACTTTCATGGTGAGGCTGTGCAGACCTAGTTTGGGACTGGACTTCTCGACTGAGCTTCTGAAAGGCAGTAGCTGTATCATCATCCTGTCCTTTCCTCCCCCACCCTTCTAAGTGTGTAGTTTAGTAAGAAGTGTGTAATTTAGTAAAAATGGTCTAATGTACAAGAACAGCAATGAAAATCTCTGTAATCAAATGTTTTCACTAATGGGTCCCTTGACCCTAATTGTAGTGGTGCTCAATGCTGATTTTTATTCCTGTTATGTAAAGTGCAAACTCTTCTGTTTATTCTGACTTCCCCCCCTGCCCCATCCTCTCTTTTCAGGACTATAAATCTGATGTTATGACTCTGGTTTCCAGTGCCAAGACCAGTCCTCAAGGTCCAGTAAGTAGAAATATTTTGCTGAATAGATTAGATTCTGTTACTGAGTTTAGGTCGTGTTTTAAATTTGCAGTCATCAATCACTAGAACCAATTTTTACCTGTGACACCTTGCTGCTTTTGAAGTGACTGTACTTGAATTAGCATAAATGCTCTTTAATAGTTGAATATATAATATAGCAAAGATCTGTCTTACCAAACTGAATAAAACTGATTAGAGTCCTTACAGTGTAAGTTCATTAACAACCCAGTGAATTTATCTTGTGTGCTACTAATTGTGTCACGTCAACATACGGACTCGGCTTCAGGTTGTGTCTCACTACTGTGCAGAGAGGGATGGCATCGGAGTAAATTGTAGGCTGGCATTACAACCGCAAGCCTCCCCCTGCAATTCTATATTGGAATGGTGTCCCCAGCTGAAGGGAGATACAGAAAAAGAAAAGTTTAGAGAAGTTCAGTGGCATGTGAGAGCAAAGTGTTCACAACAGTAATGCTGCTATTTGCTTGAAAACTGAGCAGGGCTGGACTGAGAGGAACTACCTTATGCTGGCTTAAACAATAAAAATAATACAGTTTGTCTCTATACTGTGCCTATCCTTCTTCAATTTCCATATAACATGAGTACTTGGTGGGGAACAAGTGTACCATAAAATGAGTTTATGCTGAGGTGTTATGGGCCTGATTACAAAGGTGCTGATGATATCCAACTCTGTTTGATGTCACCGAGTTAAAAATTTGTTGCAGTCAAGTCCCTTTAATCTCTTTTGTCTCTCTAAAACGCTAATATCATGCCATAGGGACTTTTCAAGTGCCTCTTGTTGGGTGATGCCAGTCACTGGCACTGTCACTTGAT
Source organism: Ibycter americanus (assembly GCA_035590275.1). Lineage (NCBI taxonomy): Eukaryota > Metazoa > Chordata > Aves > Falconiformes > Falconidae > Ibycter > Ibycter americanus. The sequence continues at coordinate 39,321,687 of JAVJGI010000050.1, forward strand.
GCACATTTGGGTTTCTATTTTTTGTGTGTGGTTTTGTTTTTTTTTTTTTATAGTCTAAATACGATACCCTCAGACCTGAGGTTGTAGGGATGTAGGGTTATGTCAGAAGAAAGAAATACAGAATATGTCAAGTGTTTGGCAAACTCTTTTTTCTTCTTTGCTGGTATGATTAATGCAACTTTAAACCTGAACCTTAAACACTGACAGTTCCTTGAAAGAAGGTGGTGGCTGGATGTTTTCCAAATGAACACTGTCTTTCAGTTTGATATCCCTGCCTTTTGAAATTGCTTAGTTACATTAATGTTATTAACGTTTTATAATTATATATAATAATATATACATAATTATATATATAATAAAATATTATTAATGTTTACAAAAATATCTTGAAAGATCACAATCTATACAAATGTTTAAATTTATCTGATGGTGATGACTTGACAGAATCATATTTTATCCCACATACTAAGTTCTGGAAGAATATCTTCTTTCAGTAATTCTGCACTGACATTGATCCACCCTCTCTACCAGAACAGCTTTCAGAAGCGTTAACAGCTACTGAAAAGTCACAGCCTTTCACTTACTCTGTCAAAAGTTAACTCGTAAACTAATGTTACGAGAGGTGAAGGTTTATTTTTGGGAATTTTTTTTTGTGTTTCATATATTTGCATTGAAACTAAGTTTGTATCAGTTAAAAATGAATGTTTTGAAGAATGAGGTAGTGTTTTTCCAGCTGAATGTGTTTTCTGAAATAGAAAATGGTCTGCTACAAGTGCAGAGCAAGTTTTTAGAAACACATTTCATTTCATATTGAAAAGCGCTCTCTCTTTAAAAAAGAGGGAGGAAGGGGTGAAGTGGGGATGTTACAGAATATGTTAGCCAAATGTAATGTGAAAGTTCTAATTTTTCTTTTATGTTATGATTGAAACCTTTGGTTGCTGTTGCCTGTGAGAAAGCGTCCTCAAACTTCAAGGTACTGCCTTAAAAAATCCCCAGGACTTCAGTTGCCTTGCTTGAGCCTCCGTAACTCAGACCTTTGATTATTGCTTTTTTTGCTTACTTCTGGATGAGGAGAAGAGTTAAAAAGAGTTAAAAGTTTAACAGTGTATTTTGATCTACTGGAGAGCGTTGTGATAGGAAGAAGAAAGGGTTTCATGGTTTCTATGATACTTCTGATGCCACACAAGCGTGGTGTAAAAAAATGACTTATGAGTTTAGCTTTCTTCTCTTGAAATTACGCTGTCTCTGTTGTTGCTTGGAAAACTGTTTGTTGTGATGGATGAGAAGGAATACATAGATTTTATTTTTTTTCAGATGTGTTGCTAGATCATTCCTTATAGAACAATCTGGTAATAAAAGGAGAGTTGACAGATGCGAATTCAAATGGATAAAAAAATGAATTATTGAATAATGCCCCAATTCCAAAGCCTAAAAGGCTTATTTCCAGGTATTTTCTTTAAATAATTGATGGCTACTTTTGCTGCTTTTAGTGGCAGAGCCTATATAAAAATCTAATGCAGCTGAAACTCATAGACTGAATTTACTTCTGTGTTACATAATTGAGATTTTATTGAAATGACTGGAGCTAGTGATATAAAACCACAGTGGTAACTCGGTGGTGAATCAGATCTATCAAACTTCATGTTTCTTGATAGGTATAGCTGCTTAATAGATTGTTTGTTAAATAATTCAGTATGTTTTCATTAAGCTGAGTGATTGTGCCTTTTAAAACCTTTTGTTCTTAAATCTCATCAGGCAATCAGTTATACCTGTGCAGCCAAGAAAATTTAACTGAAGAAATGAATATTGGGAAGCTTTAGGAAGTTGTCAAATGACTAGCTGTCACAATCCAGAGGGCTGGATTTGGGCTAGGATTCTGCCATTATTATCCCTTTTCTTATGGCGTCCTCTAAGTGCTGTACTCTTCTATCTGCAGTTTCGTACTCTTCTCCTAGGCTACCTTTAAATCTCATTCCTGCTTATTTAAAGGTTTATATTTTCTAAAACGGTTTTGCTTTTTTCCCCGTCTCCATTTCTCAAACTCTTGTCTATATACTGATATTTGATAACAAATATCATGTGCTGTTTTTAATCAAGAGATGTTGAAAAAAGGTACTGGGAGTAAAATAGCACTCTTCAGGGTAATTCAGTAGGGACAATAATGATTTTTGTGGAGAAATAAAATTGCTGCAGAAATTGCTGCCTGTGATCTGAATAGAAATGTACTAGCTACCTGAAGTTACCTTATCTCTACTGCTGCTTTGGGAGAGATACCTATTATCTGGAGATAATGGCTTGCCAAAAAAGTAGATTTCTTTAAATTTTAGATTTCTATTGAATTGAATGTATCTTAGCACCAGCATTTAAAAAAAAAAAAAATAAAATCCATCGCTACCAGGGACAAGAATAGAATTGAAAGAAAAGACAACTGCTCCCAAAGCATCTTCAAAGAGCATTTGGATAATATGTTGGGTGGGAGGGGAGAGTTGTCTGTGCAGGGGAGAAGGGAAAGTACGTTGTGGAGATACCTGAGATGATACTGTAGAACTGATCTAACTTGTGAAAATAAAAAAATCTGGGGATTTTTTTTTTTTTTTTTAAATCCTCAACCTAATCTACAGAACTGCTGTAAAACATAGGAAAATTCTTTACAGCTTTGTCATGTGGATCTGAGAGTATTTTATAGGTTTCACTGCATGTGAATTGAATTCAGAATGAGGTCAAATTTTTACCTGAGTTGGCTAATGTGGGAAGATTTTTTGTCAAGTTTTACATCACATGGTTTGGCTGCTTTTGAGTGTCCAGGCACGTGAAATATATTGCTGTGTTGATCCACAGCAGATAGAAAAAGCTAGAAGCAGTTAAATAACCTTGACTTTTATTCCTTACATCTTCATTTGTTTACAGTGTTATTGCTCATTGTTGTTGCATGTGGTGCTGTTTTTTATCGCATCAGATGAGTTGGCCCAATGGTTGGAGGTTGCAATCCATGTTAACTGGCAATAGCCTCCTTGAAAATACTCCAACATTATTTAGATGATGAGGTAGTGTTACTTTTATAGGTTGTATGGGTTGCCTAGAGTGGTAACGGTGTGGATGTCTACAAAGTTGTAGCTGTTTGTTGTTCTTGGAAAACCAGATCTCTAGGATAAATCGTCAGAGGCTGAAGTTTTGATTTTTTTCATTGATTAAAATAAAGTTTGACGTTGCCTTGGCTGGCAGTAGAGATGGTACTAAGCAATGCCTTGTTCTCTTAGAAGCCTTCCTTTCCCTATCTGAAGTTCTGCTTCTGTGCTTTAGCCAAGGACTTGAAAGTCAGTCTAAATAATATAAGAATAAGCCATTTCCAATAGCTGGAAATTCAAATGTTAACAAGCAGGTGAATCTAGAGAGCTGCTGAGATGCCAGGTAAACTGTGATAGAAGATTCTTGTATCTTCTGGAATATTCATGGTTCTGTTGTGGAAAGAAAAGCTGGGGCTGGGCAGCAGCTCAATGCATAGAGGGAGGGCATACCCGAAGAAGAGGAAGCTTACGAATAGAGTGAGTGTCCATGAGTTTCCTTTGCATTGTCACTCATGAAGGATAAGCCAAACTGATGTTTGAAGGCTCTCAATGCACCTCTTCTACTTGGAAGATTAAGGAAGCCACCCTATCGGTTAAATGAACTAAACCATGGTTCTTTCAAAAGGAATTGCAGAATAAGTAAAGGAGAAAACCAAATGCCTTTGCTGTTAGTAATGTTCAGTTTTTGGTGGTTCCTAAATACTGGATTATAACAAGCTTTCACAAAGGAGTTTGTGAGCGTACTCACAATCTAAGAATAAGCAAACAGGTTAAGAAAAAGTAGGAAAAGGCGGTGTTTGCATGGAAGTTGTATAAAAGCTGTATCAAGCTGACCTTTTTCACTGCTAGAAGTCCTAAATTGTGGGGTGGGCTGTGCTCCCATAGAAGGAATGCAAGAGACTGTAATACGTAGGGTATAAATACACATTTCATACAGCAGTTCTATAAATATCTACTTACGTATTTCAAGGGAAATTAAAGGGAATGTGATAATCTTGCCCAGCTTTTCCTTTGAATCTTTTCCTTTTGCTTGGTTTTCAGTTAGGACTTGCAAAAATGTGCTACTGGAAAACAAATGAATAAAATTATTGATTTGCATAAATATTTGTACAAGCAAGATTCTAATACTGTATAGCTGCCCATCAAATTCTATTTAACTGTGTTATGAGAATTGCATACTGTTCATTTTGATGCTTTTATTGTTCTTAGAGGCAAATAAATCAATGCATCGTTAATATTAAAAGTACTTACAGTTCAGTTAATATTTCTTTGGTTTTCTTTTGCATTCTGTTCATCTTAACAATGTTTGTAAAGTATAAAATCCTAGACTAAAATAAAAAAAATCCAAACACCCAAACCAGAAAATATGTTTCTAAAAGCCGGCAATAAAAACTTTTAAAATTCCAATGGATGGGAAATATAAATTAGAACATCCCCCAACAGCCTACCTTCCCAATTGCCCCTTTAACTCCCCTTATACTTCTGCTATCACTTTTATGCATATGCTGCAACGTGTATTAAGAGCCAACTTAAGGGCATTAATTTTCTGCCTTTTTTGAAGTGACTTCCTGCAGCACAGTATGTATTGCATAATGGCAGAACCAGGATTTTACACATTATTGTAAACTGAAATCTCATCAGGACACTGTTTAGTATTTTCTGTCACAGGGGAATGACAGTGGTGATGAACTCTGATATTTAAAGTGATGACAAGATGCCATCTAGTGACAATTTGTAGGAAATTGTAGTTCACAATGTGTATTTACAGAAAAGTTGTACCCTTTTAAGGATTCAGAGACTGTTCTTCAGAGCAGAAATTCAAACATCATCATGTTACTCAGAGGTTGTTTTTCTGGAAAAATGTTTTGCACTAGATTCAACTTCTGCTATATTAGATGTGGGACGCTGGTATTAAATTCCTTTGCTTCCTTCACTTGCCTGTGGTTTTGCTTTGTAAAGGCGAATACTGCCATTGCTGCCTCCCAAATCAGCCAGTCTCTCGGGTAAACATAAAATGTGTTCCTTGATGAATTTGGTGGAGTAGTATTTCAGCAGTTCTACTCTTACCTGGCAGAGAATATATGTAATAATGCTAGAAGAGAAGTGATTTTGAATATAGAATGCTTAAATTTTTTATTTAAAACAAAAAACACAAACAAACCCCAAACAGATTAATTTAAACTTATGAGTATTTGCAAATTTTTTTTCCTCTTCCTTATTGGAAGAAAGAAAAAAATCTTTTTATTCAGTTGCTGCTTAGAAATATCAGATACATAAAATGTTTGCCATTTATTGTCAGGACAGTTATTTTATTTTACTGGGAAAGCATCAATTTGACAGAGATTGAGGTTAGGTACCTACTATTTAAGTAATATGCTATGTTGAATGATATGTTTCTTCTGCTAGTAATAGCCACCTGGTTTCCCTGGAGAGAGCCAAATCTGGTTTGGAGAATGTGGTCTTAACTACATCCTGGGAAATTAATGTCAGACAGTTTCATTTTGTTCCAGAAATGATCTTTAGAGTGGGTCACCTGAGAGGTTGCAGTGAGCACCGTCCTCTTGGCCCTATTAGCATGAGTGTGCAGGGAAAATGTCCGTGTCATTATCAACGTCAAATGATACAAAGTTTACAGGATATAATTTTGACATCTAAGAGTTCAAGTCAACAAAGTCCAGAACATGTCAGCTACCTCTGTGAACCTGTCCATAATTGCCAACTTCTTATTTACTTAACAGAAAACAAAATGTTTTTATACTACTACATTTCTCAAAGTGACTGTTTACAGAAAGTGAGATAACTGAAGAAGTGGCTTCATAAATGTCCTGGTATCACAGAGTACTTGAAGATATTCTTAACCCGAAGCATGTGAACAGTCCACTTGAGAAAGATCAAAGCGTTTCATAACGGGCTAACATTTGAGCAGTAATCTATCAGACCCAGAATAAGGATTTGTGGTGTACCTATTTGAATAGACACATATAATATGGCTTTGCATGTAAATGAGTTTGACAAATACAAATTATGTGCAAAAATTAAAACAATTTAATTTGCAATTACCATGTTTGGAGACTCTAGTAGTCTGAATGTATTTGGGTTAAAGACTAAATGACTGAAAATAAACTGTGTTAACTTTATTATTTGTAAGGGAAGACACTTGCTTTTTGATTTCTTTTAAAAAAAATATTGATCCTTTCTTCCCTTGATTGTTCATGTAGTTGCATGGGACCTATGAAGGAAGCTTATACGTTGAGAGAGAGATTTGCTTCTGAGGAAGTAGCTAAACATCCATTTATGAAGACCGGTATTAAAAAGAAGGCAGAAAGAAATAAGCTCCCAAAAGCAATCTTGTATTGACATTTTTAAAAAAGGAAAGGGTTTATGAGAATAATTGAAGCAATTGTAAATTCTGCATGTTGCTCATCAGTGTTTTCCAATTTACATCCAAAGAAAACTACCAGTAATTTCCTGCCTAAGATAGAAAGTGTTGTTAAGAGCATGATAATGCTCTTGGTGAGACTATCGTGCATGATGTTTTATTCTAATATGGCCAGTAACAGGTATTATAAACCTGTAAGAACAATCAGATGTGTAATAATCTTTATGTTCCTAAATTTCTCCAACTTATGACTGTGGATATAATGGTTTGCTAAGGAAGCCTCCATTTTTGGCCTTCAATAACGTGTAATAAACATTTTTCTCAAGATTTTCTCTAAACAGCTTTTGAACCTGCACATCATCTTGGCATCTGCAGTATCTTTAACTCTGTCTTTTCATCATTCGGTTGAATGGGGCTTCTGCCTATTTGGGCAATATACAAGTTTTCTAAGTTGCTATCATTTTAATTTATATTTATATATAACATTGGAAGAAATCTGCTGATTCTTCTTATTTGTATACATTTGTACACAAAAAGTCATGGTAGAATAATTTGGAATTACAGTATGTATCTGAATATCTGTTTTATGCCACATGATTCTTGCTTATTTAGAAGCCACGGAAAAATCTCATGAGTAAGCTTGCCAGTTTAATGTTTATAGTGAGTTATAGCTGCCAAATATTGTCAGAGTAAACTGTGGGTTTGATTAAACATTTCTATAATGATGATATCAAGGCTTCAAGCATCTGAGATACAGTAAACAAAAGTGCGAAAGTACCAGTAAAGAGAAAAATAAAACTGTGAGGCCCGAAGTGGATGTGCCAGAGTGTGGGTGTGTGTTGTTCAATCTCCATTAATAAAACACTTCATGAGTGTAGCAACAAAATGTGAGTCACTGGAATGAATGCAAGGAACTAGGACATAGACTGGAATCTGATTCATAAACACCCTCACAGCAGCAATGAATGGTGAAGTTCTTCTACAATATCTCTGAAAATGCTTAAAAAAACCAGTTTTGAAACATTTTTTGTTAAATTAAATCATGAATCTAATATTGCTGGAAAATTAATTGCCTACAATTAGACAATGGATCTAAACCAAAAAAGAATATTTAAAAACAATACTGGTGGAATAAAAATTAACAAATGATATTCAAAAAGCGTTGTACACCAGTGAAGTGAGACTGAAAACTAGAAGCACAATTACCCACGTAGAGAAGTAATGAGTAAGACAAGCTTACATGGAATCTAGCCTGCAAAGTGAGAAACGTTTTAGGTCTGAATCAGTGAGATGAATGTTTTGAGATAAAGAGCATCAGCGTGGAAAAGAAATATGTAGGGGAAAAAATGCCAACCTATTGCCTTATAATTAAAGATCTCTTACCTCTAGTGACATAAATATCTGTGATGTTGAAAATTTGTTTTTATATTCATAATGCCTGCTTGCTCATTAAAAATTAATTCCTACAGAATGCTGAGATAAATAATAGATACTGAACTCCCATTAGCATCGTGTACTTCGGCTAATCTTACCCCTTGGGTCATTGGTTGAGTACAGGTATAGAAGTTACTTAACTAAGGTCAAATTATCTTTTTAATCTTGCAAAACAAGTTTCTCCTCTTTCAGCCAAATTATACTGTTTTCATACTTTTTAATACAGAAAGTAGAATTGGTATTTTTAAATTTAAAAAATAGTCTTTTTGTTTGCCAATAAAATTATAGTAGTTATTTACCCCAGTTGGGAGGGAGCCAATGCTTTGACAAGACAGTCTTGAAAGGTACTATAACAAAAGCAAATGCTTTCAATCTTTTATGAATATTTCCTGTTTTCTGGCTAAAAGGTTCTGCTATTACAAATCAAACTCCCTGCAAAAATACACTGTTCAGACCACTGTATTTAAAGGCAGAAGGTCAGATGACCCATTTGCCATCTGTATCTTTTGGAATATGTTTTTTATTTTTCTGAATTTTATACATATAAAATTATGGACAGAAGAGAACTCACCAGATAACAGTATGGTGAGATTATTTCTCCTGATATCAGAGTTTAAGTGAGTCTATTTTTGCTTTTCCTCTTGTGAAGCAGCTAACATACAACATCCTGATCCATCTAGAAAGTATTTTCACCATAGGCTGTTCAACAGCTGCAGAGCTGCCGTGGGGCTGGAGGGGTGCAGCTTGGCAAGGTATTTTAACTTTGAGCAATTGCTCTGTGAGCCTTCACCCGATCACGGATGACACAAACACTTTCAATACAATAACACAGCACTTAAATAACAGAATTTTTGTAGGCACGGAAAGCTTCTAAGGATGCCTCTCTAGCTTCTTTTTGAGGGGACTGCTTTATGTGCTCTCTGCAGAGCTACAGGACTTCTCTTTGTTACAGTCCAAGGTCAAGGACAGAAGCTTGGTCCAGTAGTATTGATAATATCTTACTGGAGAAGGTGAAATTTCACTGTATGTCTGCCTTATGTGTGTCTTAATCACTGGGCGTAAATACTCAAATATATTTTGAGGACTAGAGCCACACTTCTGTTTACCTGCCTCTGAGTGTGTGAAATCACCATTTTGTGTGTGACTTGACTGAATAACTGCAACAGCAGATGCTAACTTATATTAAGTGTTCATGAAAGACGCATTTGTAGCCTTCAGCTGTTACGTCCCTAATACCTTAAAAATATTTTAACATTACACTGTGTGCTTGCTATAAGACGGCTCCTAAAATTAAGGTTAGTATTTTCTCTTGAGTCCTAAATACGTCTTTGTGAATTCCTTTGGCCCTGAACTGACATACCTCTTTTTCTCAGTTAAGAGCACATTTATTTAGTTGAAAGAACTGGGACAGAACCAGTGGCACGTACATACCTCCTATAGTCTGTGATTACAAACTGAAGTGGAAGTCAGGCATGTTTGGATATCCTCTACGCTAAGATGTAGCCAGTGGCCTTCTAAGGCTGTATACAAATAAGGCAGCTTTTACATGATATAGGAAAAATAGAACAAAAAAGTAATTTATTGCAGCTACGCAGCTGTGCTTTGTGCAAGTGCAGCCAGTGGGTTTTTTGTTTTGTGAAAATGTCACATTAAATTGTTATCGGGCTTTTCAAATTTTTGATTAGAACTATTCAAGGAACTGCCACGGCTCACACTGAAGTGACTGGTAAATGTAGCGGTCAGTGGTGACTTTAGTGGTATTTGCCGTAATCTGATAAAGTAGAGAAATTTAGAGGATGAAGCCTCCATGTTCTTGTGTACTGTGGAATCCTCCAAATCCATGGTTGCAATCTCTGTACACCTGTCAACCAGGTAACCCCTTAGGTTGTGACTGTGGGTTACAAAAAACAAAAGTATTCCTCATGACAGAACCGTTAAATGACTGTCTAGTCTCAGATGCGTTTACACCTCAGTGTTCTGTCCACTCAAGCCATCGATACACAAACAAACTGCATTTCTTTCCACTAATGTTCATATACACAGATAGTACTTCTGTATCAATGGAAAGGGTTGTTATTTCAACATTTTATCTCTGTAAATACTTAGCAAGGGCCC
>JAVJGI010000050.1:39331779-39397934 GCA_035590275.1 Ibycter americanus
CACAGATAGTACTTCTGTATCAATGGAAAGGGTTGTTATTTCAACATTTTATCTCTGTAAATACTTAGCAAGGGCCCGAGATTCATCCATTTTGTTTTCAGTTCATGGTCTTTGTTGAAGTGTGCTTGTAACTTTTTTTTGTTGTGCTACCCAGAGTTCTGCCTTTCTGAATGTTCCACTTCCCTTGAAGCGCTGTGTTAGGAGGTGCTTTTTGAACAAAATGAAACAGATAAGTACGTTCTGGCTTAGTTCATTAAGCAATATAAGGCAGTTTTCCATGCTTGGTTCACTCCCTGCCCCCCCCTTTAAAACGAAGTTGGAATTCGTATTTTATTGTTCGTAGCAGAAGGTATAAGGGCCCTTGAGTCCAAACCAATAACAAAATCTGATGAGAGCGCACCTTTATGCTGCTGCTTTTAGTATGCTGGTCACAAGGTTCTGGATTTACCCATGTAATGTGTTAATGTGTATGTATTTAGTCTTCTAGCAGGAGCTCTAGACCTGTGGGTACTGGAGTGAAGTTCTGCTTGCTAATCAGAATATAGTGTCTGTATTTTTTGCAGATCCTTCCATTATCTATGCATTATTAGCAATTTCTGAGCTAGTGTGTGATTACTTTCAGTGAATCCAATTTCTGTGTGATGTTTTGACTAACCTATCACGCTGTGGAGCAGATGGCATGCTTCTCTGCAGTACGCAAGTCCAAAAGATAACATTTGCCAGAATTACCACAGGTCACTCTGCAAAGTTCTCCAGAGTGGGAGGTGAGAGTGGAATTAATTTGTTGCCTTTGTTTCAGAAGCTGGCCAATATATAAAGAATGAGGTGAAATATCCTATTACCAGTTGTGTACCTATTGTAAGACAAAACCTACTGCGCAAGAATGCCAACCAGTCGTTGGCAGGAGCTGCCTATCTAGAGGTAACTGGGAGCCTCCACAGCACATCTTCCTAAAGGAGCAGAGTAAATGGGAAGCAGATAAAAACTGATTAGCAAAGCAAATGGCATGATTTAGGTTTTTGAAAAGGGAAAAAAGGTCACAGCTTGTAAGATGCCTATGAATGTAGTTAAATTCCCAAGTTTCCTTTTCAAACGTGAGATGTAGCCAGAAGGTTCTGTCATAGGCACTGGGTTATCAGCGCCTCTGCTTGGTCTGGCTGGTACGGCTTCAAAAGCCTTATCTGTGTGTGCAACCCAATATAACAAAAGAAAAGCAAGAAAATGTTTAACTGTTTGTAAAGGCCTAGATTCTATATGCACTGTCAAAACAAGGAAATTTCTATTCTACCTTCTTCCAACTGTGAATAATATAACTGAAAGTGAATAGTATAAATGAAGTATAATTATGGCAGTCCTATTCTCACGTATTGATGCCCTTTCATCTGATTCCCTCTGCAAGTCACTTGTTTTTTATATGGAATTATATCTAAGGACGATTTTTTAAATTTCTGAATTATCTGAGGAACTGTACTTTCAAAAGGAAGTGGGTTATCTGAAGTTCAAGTTCTATGTGTGAAAACATAGAGTATTTTATCATATTTTCCCACTTCAACTGTAACAGAGGGTCTCTATGCTAATATGCAATCTTTGTGGACGAAATCTTTAAGCTTCCTTTATTTTTCAAGGATTGGACAGGGGAGCTCAGGTTTCTCTAAGAAAAAGTTTGCCTGTTCCATAATGTGAGAGTATTTTTTTGGTCTGTTAAACCCCATGTTTGGCTGTGCATTGTAGTCCTGTAGAACATACTCTCTAGAATGAACAACTCTTGAAAAATTCCCAGTAACTATACTAAAACCCAGCAATTTGACCTTGACTTCTTGTAGCATGTCTTGATTTTACCAGTTCTTGATTATCTGTATTAGCAGGTTGGCATAGTTTCTACAGGCAAATTTGCTGTCCCACTGTTGATAAATGAAGCTGCTATCCCTTTAGTTAACGTGTTCTCCCTGGGGACTATTATGGTGTCAACAGCATTTTGAAAAATTGCTGCAGAACTAATAAGGACAGGGAAGCATGCTCATGCACAACTTCATTCATCTACTTTTCTTTTGTCCCTTTTTTCACTTATTCTGTAGTTCTCTGCCTTGTCTAAGCCACTTGAAGAAAAATGCTAGAAGATGTATTTTCAGTGATACTACTCTTGCCTTGTTTTGTTTAAGAATACCACTTCAAGACAGGAATAATTGGAATTGAGGACTGAAGACTTTTGTCTCTTGATTTGTAAGAACTTGCACCTGATGATTTTATAAAGCATTTATTTCTGAATGCTGAGTAACCTCTTAATGCTAGGTGCCATCAGTATAGCCAATCATACTGTCTTATAATTAAAAAAATCACATAAGTGTAACAAAGAAAAAGGAATATATTTCTTCTTTTTGGCCAAACAAAACATTAAGGCAAGAACTTCTGTTCTGAATGTGACGATGCTCTTTCATAACACAGAAAGATGGTGTGTGGGTCGTGTATCTTACTACAGAGATTTTTGGGAATCTTAAATATTCTGTATTTATACAGAACTTTGAAGGTTTAGGATTGAGTCCAAGAGCAACAAATGTTACCGGTGCATGTTGTGCATGTAGTTAACCTTCAGCTGAGACTCTCTTTCCTCTCAAAGACCTTTGTTTCAAAAGCCTCTGCAGCTTGTGTTTTGTATGTACCCTACGATTCTAGAAAAGTACCTTGCCGCTTTTATAAAGTGTGGATCCTGTTTATCACATTTATGTTCCAATAAATCAAGAAAGATACTGTGGCAAGAGTTTGCCCTTCAGACTTTGAGTCCCCGCTGTTTCAAACCGCTAGTGTGTATTGACTCATTGAAATTACTTTGTAACAAGACTGCATTGATGATGCTGGGAAAGCACTCTGGGGGTACACAAAGCACAAACAATGAAATGCGCTAATGGTGGCTGAACCAGTGTTAGAGCGAAATACTAAAGAACAATTCAAAACTTAGAACTATGGTATCTAAGGAGTTTGGGGAATTTTTGTTTTGTGGTGTTTTCTTTCTGAAGTACATAAAATCATATTGAAATAAAAAGATTACGGTAGATCCATTTTAGAAGGATATAAAAGAAATACTGTAGAATAGCAAGCAGTTAGAATGTGATATTGAAATGAAAAGCTTTGATGCAAACATCCATCGGCAGCTTCTGAGGGTGGAGTTCGGTGTATGTGAATGGGCCTGCAGCATTAGTCATTTATCCTTCAGTGGTTTGTAAGTGGACAGGCAGAAGAATTTAGACTTCAGAATTGGTAATTGTATATACAGTTGGCTGCTCGGGTCGGTCTTATCATTTTTGCTTTCATAAAGTACCATTTTCACAGCAAGAACTACAGGTAATCTTTTCTAAAGGTTTGCTCTATTATAAACATATCTGTGAAGTTGGGATATAACAATTACAACCTGGAACACTGTATTCTTCCGGCACCATGTAATTCTTGATGTTTATGTCTTGTCTTAGGTAACTCCTCTAACAGTTCAATCAGTTGCTTTCAGAACTTATGTTCTTATACTTCAAAAATTATATTTCACACTTAAATGTGTAAGCCAATAGTTATTAAGATTTCCCCTTCAATGGGTATTGTGATATTTGGATTGTTAAGGAGTTTAAAGAAGTTATGATTTGCTTCATGAAGTACATTTTGTAGAATATTGTAGTTTATTTGGACATGCAACATTGCCCTGAGAGCTGCTGGTGCTTAAATCACTTCAGGTCTTCTAAAACTCTGGTCCATAAACTACCGGTGAGCCTCTAAGTCCCAAGTGTCATTCTCAGCTGCTTTGCAGATTGTACCAGCTGCTCTCTTCACATGCGCTGCTTGGAGGCGTTCTCCCTGGCCACGCAACAGTGTGGAGCTGTCTCCTCAGCCTTGTCACCCAACTTGCTCAACCTCTGGTGCAGTAAAGCCCTATTAGCACTTGCAATTATTTACCCTAGGCTTACAACAATGCGAAATGCACAAGTGCTCTGAATTAGACATTGTCTTTTTGTTTTGTCTGTAATACCAAGCTTTCAAAGGGCTTTTGAGCTGTGTGAGTATATATTCCAAAATGTATCTGCTCATTTGGATCGTTCTCAGTCTTTCCTAGAGAAAATGTCTCACAACAATCTTTTTGGAAAGCTAAGTACAGTATGATGTGTTAATCCCAGAAGGATTTTTTACTGTTTCCCTCAGTCCTGTGGAGTTGGATAAAGCCACCACTGTCTGGTCATTGCTTACACATTGTTGTGTGCTTAATTCTGGTGATGATACTAGGCTGTCCTGGCCACACAGAAGTAGAGGTTAAAGAAAACCTTACGCATCTTAATCAACGTATAAGTTTGAGAATGTCAGAGCTATGTGAATATTTCTGACTTTCACTCCATGCCTTTGCGAAGACTTAATTTATAATGTATGGAATCCATGTATCTGAATCCTCACTCTGGATACACCTGTGCCATTGGTTGATTTGGAAACAGAAGATGTTGTAATTTATTTTTATCATATTGTTTGAATACAGCATATTAGTTTCCAGAAATTACCATCTTTAGCATTAAATTCTGCAGGTAGCTGTTACTCTGTTCAGTAGCGTTTTTCTGACACACGGGAGCCTCAAAACCTGAGTCAAGACGCGTTCTTGTTACGTGGTGAACAAATCAAGAATGAAGGTGTGGTTTCTGCTGTGCGTGACTTACAGTATAATTTCCTTCATAGTCCCTGTCATGCAGATATTGAACACTGCCTTTCATAGAGAACAGTGTCTGGAAACTTAGTGAAAACAAACATTAACTTCCATAGATTTAAGATGAGGCTTTTTAGTTGTCCTCCACGTGCTCATGTAGACTGCCTATCACTGGGAATAGGACAATGGAAATCTGCAAATGTAGAGTTGCACTACGGCAGTCCAAGTGCCAGCTCTGCACACCTAGCTGGCCACTCTGGCTAACCTGACAGACAAAGCAACGATCCATAGACTTATTTTGGGGTTGGGGTTTTTGCATTAATAAACAAATTGAAGAAAAATAAATGCAAATCTTAATGTTTTCTTTTAAAAATGGTAGTAAGTACTGTTATAGTACTGACCCTGATGTAGCTTGTTACGTTTTTATGTTTTCAAGACATCCTACTATTTCCCAATTTCAAATGTAACCTTTATAATAAAATGTGCAAACTGTTTTGTGCATAGAGGACCTTGTAAGGCTGGTAATTTTCATGATGCAAATTTCAGAGCAAAATGAACCCATTAACTGAATTAGCAATTCAAAAAGGCAAAAGTTCATGGTAAGGAAACAACCAAAGCTTTTCAAAAGGTACAATTTTGTAGTATTGTAGTCCAAGTATGTGCATAGTTTGTTTTCTTTGGTTTCTTTTCCTTTAGAAAAACTGACATATGACAAGAATGCTATTTATCTCAAGAAAATTAGCATTTTAGAAGAGGATGTAGTTCTTGGGACACTTCTTTGTTTTTTAAAGCTGTGATTTCTAATCCATTGCAATATTAAAATATGCAACATTTGCTTGAATAAGAGGATTTATAATTAGAGGGGTTTTTTATAACACTAAGAGGGAACATGCAGGGGAAAGAGAATCCCAGCCTGCAGAAACTAAACATTTTCCAGTGAGGACAATGATGCCTTTAATTTACATCCATTGACAATCTTATTATTATAATATGAGGCCATGACAAGGTTCTTTAACAGTGCACCTTTAGCTTTTGTTTTCAGTCATCACTGAAGTCTGATTCTGAAAGCATGGTTGTCTTTCACAAAGGCTTAGTTCTTTGAAGATACTTCAACATATTGAAATGATTGCTGAATTTTTGGATAACATGATGAATTAATTATGCTGTGTAGGATGTGATGTTACTTGTGATGTTTCTGCTGTGATGTTACTACTGCTGTGCTCTGAGCAGTTTCATTGTTAATCTATGCTTTTTCTCTGTATGTTTTATCAGTCAGTTTGCTGTTGTAACTTTACCTTGCAAGCACTTAATAGTGAAGTTGCCTTGGTTTTGGGGTTTGGCACATTTGGGTCTTGATTCTTGACTGAAACAAGAGGCTAAAAGAACCAGAATATTATCAGGGTATGTAGATGCTTCTTTTAAAGATTGTTTTACACTTGATTATTCGTTTTTTTTATTTATTTGCTTGCCGAGTTCCATAGGTGTTGAGGTTTGAATATTTCCAAGGATGGGTATCCTATAGTATCTCTGGGTCTCTCTTCCAGTGTTTGATCATCTTCCTGATTAAATTAGTTTTCCTTCTTTCCAGTCAGAAGCTCCTATATCCCAGTCAGTATCTGTTGCCTCTTGTCTTCTCTTTGTAACCCTGTGAGAAAAGCCTGTCTTTCTCTTACATGCTGCCATTAGGTAGCTGAAGGGAGCCATACCTTCTTTTAGCTTGTTTTTCTTGGGGCTGAACAAACCCAGTTTTCAGTCATTCCGGAGTCCTCAGTGCTACAGTGCCTGACCATCTTCATGGCTTCTGCTGGTCTTGCTCTGTTATGTCATTGTCGGTCTTGTACGGGGAAGCCCCAGACTGGACTCAGGTGTGGTTTCACAATTGCTGAACATGAGGAGGACCACTTCATTCAGCCTGCAGGCCACGGTCTTGCTAATACAGCTTATGATGCCCTCCTAACAATCATGAAAACAATAAAGTTTACTTTTGTTTGCAAGTCTTAAGCAGCTGGGCCTTTTCTGCACAGCCACAGGTCCTCGAGTCATATGATGCTTGGCTTTTTTATCTAACTTCATTGAGACAGTTTCTAGTTCTAGCAGTTGTTGAGAAACGCTTGACCTGTGAGCCCTAGAGCTCAGGAAACAGGTCAACTAAAGGCAGTCTTCTCTCTGATATATATTGCTTTCAAGCTAGTTGTAACCCCTGTGGGAATGTTGGAGGCATGGCACTGGAGACTGTTTTCAGGCTTTCGATGTATTCTCTCATGTGAGATCTGCGCTTTGTGCCTGACTATTATCAGACGCTGATAAGCCATGGTGGAAGTACTTGTTGGTGTTGTGAGTGGGTGGTCTTCCTTGTACTCACTGTTAGAGACAAAACAAAGTAACCTTCATGTTCAGAAACGTTCTTCACCCCAACAAATCAATTCCCTCAGACTGTGCATTTTAGGCAGAGCTACCTGTTAAAATCTGCATTTTTCTTTCCTCAGTGTTGCCCTTATTTATAGGTTATGATTTCAAATAAACAGAAATAGGAAGGTAAATAATGAAGTAACCGGTTCAATGTTTTCTTCCCCAAGGGCTTTTCCAGTATCTCATCAACACAAAGTTATTATTTCTGGAAAGTGTACATGCACATATGTGTACATACATAAACTAGTTTCATATTATCATCTTGTGCATGGGGAATTGGATGTGGGTTAGGATCTGAAAGCCAATTTTGTATTCTTTCAAATGCTCTAGTGGCATAGAAAGCCCTTCAGCAATGTGTTAAGGTGGGCTTTAGGCCCTATTGTGTTTTTGGGTTTTTTTGCAGTAAAAGAACTACTAAAAAAAAAGTTACTGAAGGGAAGTCATCCTTAGGCAGACACTGAAAAAGCTGACTTGTGATGCAATGGTGATATTCTGCATTTGATTTTTTTATTGAACTTGTGTTTAAATACTTACTAGCTCAGAAAAATGCATTGATACCACTAGCAATATATAGAGGTGTTCTGTTTTTAACAAAATCCTAATCTACATTATTGGTGTTTGGTAAGTGCCAAGTTACCACAAATACAGAAACATTCCAAGCTGGTTCAATTCTGAATAAATAATGCCAAAACCTTCTTTAGTTACAAATGTGGGAGTTATGAGCTACTTCACTTTTTTTTTTCCATTGCACTATGTGTAGTTTATCACTGTTGATCACATACACATGTAAGTGCCACAGGTTGTACCATTATTGCTGATGTTGAAGTGCAGTGTATCAAAACAATAAAAGAATAAACCTGAATGGCAGAATTCAGTTGATTACATTATTAGCAAACTCATACCAAGAAACTCTTGTAGCTGCTAAATATGAAACATCAGCACCATTTCTCTGTTCTCTCTCCCTGTCAAAAAGCAGCTCGACAAAACAAAAAAAGTACCTGGAAACAAAATACGGTATTCTTGACATATCCTCGGCAATCTTTAGTCTCCATTTCTCTTACTTGCTTTTTATAGGAATTTTCTCTCAAATACCAATGTGATGGAATGTAGCCCAGGTGACCCCTGATATCTTATTACCACACAGAAACTCTCAAGACACCATTTTCATTATAACCAGCAGAACGCTTGGCTGTGCTTGTTAAACCACAGTGAATATTTTTTACAGTCCTGTCTTTTGTCTCTGGTACCTTATTTAAAACTGAAAACTAGCTGCTTTTCTTCTCCTGAGGCAGAGAGGTAGTATGGTAGATCTGTGTTTCTTGCTTTGTAGAGAGAGAAGGCTAGGAGCACGTACTTCATCATCCTGATACCCCAGCGTTCACTGGTCCCACACAGAACAGAGCTGAAAGGGAGTAGAATTAAGCCCCTATTTTGCAAGTACAGGGTTGAAAAAAATATGCAGCTTCCTGCAATTAAATGTGGAGTAATTAATTATAGTGGGGAGAAATCAATTCACTTTTGAGTTTCAGGAATGATTTTTAAATGTGGAAAAGGATGTTAATCACCACAGTAATGATATTGCGAAAACCTTATTTAGTGCTGCTAGCTGCTTGAATAAACAATAATGCACAATGTTTATCTCTCAATCCATCATTCAGTTGTTTTCACTGTCTCTTTCTCTCTCTTTTTCCACAGTGTGATATTTTTGTGTTTCAAAACAAAGGCTTTCACTCCTTTCAGTTTGAACATTTAAAGTATGCCAAACGCAAATTCAACCCCTAATGTCAGCCAGCCTACTAAATATCTAACTTCTTTCAGAGGAGAATGATACTGTATTGTTTTCCAAAAAAGCCTTTATTTAAAATGCACTTTAATTTCAGGAGAAATAAGATAGCTAAGATTTTCATACTACTCAATTTTAAACCATAAATATTTAACTCTGTTACGCACTCAGTGTACTTGCCTTGTATTCTCCATATTTAATTGTGCTCCAGGTGTGTTAATACTTTTGTTAACTTATAGAAAAAAGTTAGGTAAGATTTTCTTTGTTTAATCCTCTGCAGTGTGTGATTTATAAAAGCAAAACAATTTGGCAATAGCTGACTCCCAGAAATTCTAATATTCAAAACTTCCTGAACTTCCAGCATTCTGAAGATCAACAAATATTGGTCTTTGAAGTTCTCTATACTTTGCCTGTTCTTCTAAGGCCTGTATGGAATATAAATCTAAAAAAAGAACCCAAGTCTTTGGATTTAACTTAAAGCTGCTGTAATTGGGGAATTGAAGTACTTTGTCAGCAATCCTTTTTTTTCAGGTGTTGGTCCATGTATACTGTGAATTACTTTTTGAGTGGAATTTATTACGCATTGGCTGGAATTAGTGAGCAATAAATTTTCTCTTTGTTAGTGTAAATTGAGAATATTTCCACTAAAAAGACAGACCGTAAAGTCTTTCCATACATTAGGACACGTCAGAAGGAAGATTTTTGAGGTAAGGGTGTTTATGGACAGACAAAGTATGTATGAGTAATCTTTAGCAAAAAGCTAAAACAAAAAAAAGGTTCCAACAGACTGGAAAATATGAAGGCAGTGATAGTTGTCTACTAAAATTGAGAAATTGGTAATGATGAATCCAAGTTCAATTTTCATTTCTAAGGTAGGATTAGTACAGTTGTACCACAATCTGATTTCCAGCTCTCTGGAAATAAGGTATCAGCGAACTGGCAACATTTTACCCAGCAAATGCAGTAACTGTTACCCTTTCTAAAAAGGGTATTGTCCAGCTGTAAACCTGCCGTCTGCATGTATATCAGCCTTGGTTTCCTTAGAAGTTCTTTTTTTGCTCTTTAAATAAAATTCCAAGCAGGAGGACTGTTAACAAGATGGATCTCTAGCAAAGTATATTAAATAATGTGCAACATAAGGAAACAATTAATTGGCATTTCTTTTTAAAATGCCTGGCAGTCTCCAGACATTAATTTGGCAAATAGCTATAGCCTCAATAATATTTCTCCAAGCACTTTAAAAGCCCAGGAAACACAACAGCAAGATCTGGATCATTACGATAGTTAACTCGGTGTTTTAGTGTTTGAACAGTAACAGAACTAAGGAAGGACTAAAATTCTAGTATAATTTCCAAGTATATATGTCCCATTCCCCTTTAGACTCAGGCAGATGCTAATCAATCTTGGTATTTTGTAGGACCTCAGAAAGTTTAAAGGTTATTTAGTTGGTGGAATTGCTCAGGGTGATTGCTTCTAGTTTGCTTATTCTGCACTTTTTTTATAAAACAATAACATTTTATGCCTAGTAAGCTCTATTACTCCTCATTTGTTTGTAATGCTTCACGTCACATGCAGGTGCCAGGTACCTGGGTTATTATTCATTTTTGAAAAATGCTTAGCACTGTTCCTTCCATTAGCTTCTGCAACAAATAGACTCTGATTAATCATACTCAGCCATTGTACCTTCCAGAAATGAAGCTGCAAGTGGAATGTGCCACAACAATTGAACAATGACCATAATGCTAATGCTCACGGTGTTTGTGCAGTCTGAGTAAGAGTCTTCTGGTTAGGAGCATGGGGAGGGGGGCAACTGTCTGTTGGGTATTATGTATGTGTTTCTTTATAGGAAACGTAGGTATATTTAATGTCTTATTTTTATGTGGGTGTCACGATTAAAATGACCAACATTTTTTATAAAAGGGTTTGTGTGTTATCTATGATTTAGAGCATATTATTAAATCAAAGAATGTTTTATATATTTTGGCGTACTGAACATAATATGGTTTATTAGATCATATATTAGTGTTCAGATCATGTAACTCACCATGTTGATGTTTCCTCTTTAAGCATCTGAAAATAAGCAGTGATGGTTAGTGATAGAATCTCAGTTTAGAGATTAGTAACTATGGATTTTCATCTCTTTGTCTCTTGACCACCTTAGATAAATATGAGTTTACCTCTGCACATCAAGACAAGAAGTCAGATGTGGGTGGGCAGGAGATGTGTTGAGTGATCTGAGGAGAATTATAAACTTTTAGATTGAGGCACAGCTGGAGATCTTCTCCGAGTGAAATGCTTGTGTGAGAATATGGTAGGTAAATAGCTGGACCAATTAGGGATGACCATAAATCACAAAGGTCTGCATGAAAAGACTCACTGGCCCAAGAGCCTGGGGAACAGATTTCGGTGAGTTCTCTTCCTGGCATCAGGAGTTTGAAGCAAAAGAAAATATAGCTCTCATGGAGACAAAACAAAGCATGAAAAGTAGGAGTTGGAAACTGCCAGAGACTGTGGGTTAACTTCAGTGAAAAAGACCTTTTAAGTTGCTTGGCTTTTTTGTTTGAGTGTCTTTAGTTGTCACTTGGGAAGGTTGTAGCTATCTTATGCACAGAGGTAGGGACCAAAATGCAGGAGCATAATTCTTTTCCTAATTAGAAGTGAGACCAGCCTCATCTGTGTTTTCCCTAAAGTTCCTCAGCAAGTATTAAGGAGACACTCCCTGGTGTTGCTGGTATGGGTAACTAAAGAGTTTGTGAGTGTCAGCACCAATTTTTAACAACTGTTTCTCTGAGTTCTCACTAGTTAATTTGCTTGCTAAGAGAAAGGCGCAAATGCTGAGAAATTGCCTTCCCTAGAATAAAACAGCACGAGGTAAGAGAATGAAAGCCCTTGGACCTTGAGGATCATTTAGGCAGAAAAGGAAATGCCTTGGATTCAGGTAAGAGAGAGTTGAACACCAGCGGCCACTGAACCACTCACAGAGGCTCTGTTCCGAATGTGTAGGATCACTTAGAAGTTTTTCTTCATCGCTGAGTTAGCTGTCACTGTGGGTCTGTGAACCAACCTAGGGAATTTCTGTTCTTTATCTCCTGTACAGCAGTGAGGGCAACTTGCTCTGAGATGATCTCTCTTAACCCATCCCAGTCTGTGACTTGCATCTGAGTTGTATTCCGCGGGAAGTCTCTCAACTCAGGGAATACTGGGGTGAAAAACTAAGTCTTGCCTTGTAGTGAAAGGAGCTCAGCTCTTCACCTTGGAAAAAACAGGGCGGTCTCATGGATTAAGGACTGGCCTGAGGTGCAATTGCAGTTATTCAGTTTCAGCTTTCCTGTGTGATGAGGAAGTTACGTGCCCTCTCAGACACGTGGTCACTGCGGTGATCTGGGCAGAGCATTCTGTTCCTCAAGAGAACAGCAGCTGGGAGTGCCTCCTACAAAGGTTTTCTTGCAGACTCTCAAGCGAAGGGATAAAAACAATCCTACCAACCTGCATCTAGCAGTCTAAATTGAACTAAAAAATTGGGAACTGTGCCTGTGTTACGAGAACAAACCAATACTTGTGATAGATATAGAGACTCCAATGCAGGGGTAGAGACCAGGGCCTAGGAAAGTTATGAACGTTAGGCAATAGCATTTATTAAGGCAGCTGTTGCTGCAGGGAGCAGCTTTTGAGGCCTTTTTTAGCATTCTTGAGGAAAACACAGGTGCTGTTTGTGTCTGTGCAGCGTGGCCTCCTAATATAAAGGCACCTGTTGTTAAATCTTCAATGCTGAATTCATTAGACCTCATTAGGAGGGTGGAAAGCTTTGAAGAAAATCAGGCATAATTATCTCTGTGTTTTCAGATGCTGAGAAAGGTAATGCTTTAAACCTCATTCCTTTTAATAAAGCTATTACTGTAATGATATGAGGCTTGTTGATCTCAGTGTCTTAAGCTAGCGTAGAAGTTTAAGGAGTGATGACAGGTTAAAATGGAGCGCTTTCAGAACCTACACACAATGTTATTCCACAGTAGAATATTGTAGATTTTGTATTCATCTCACCTCTTGTTTAATTTCAGTTATACTACTTTCCCTAAAACTTTAAAGCAGTTGTCTTTATTCCTGGGGTGGTTTATACAATTGTTGTGACTGGGTACGCAAGCTAAAGAAGCAGCCTCGCAGGATGCGTGGGCTCTGTAGCGGGTGTCCGTGGTAAAGTTTTGGTAGCAGGGGAGCTGAGGGGAGGCCGGGCTGCCCCGTGCCAGATGCAGATGGTTCCAGTCAGTTCCTGACTTAAGAAAGGGCAAAACCCTGCCCAGGCAGTGAGGAGAAAAATGTGTGAGAACCAACCCTGTGAGAGCAGGGGGAGGATGGGAGGTGCTGCAGATGCTGGAGCAGAGATTCTCCTGATGCATGGGGAAACCGTGGTGGAGCAGGTACCCACACGGGAGTCCATGGAGGGGACCCCATGCCAGAGCAGGTGGATATTACCTGAGGAAGACTGCAGCCCCTGCAGAGCCCATGATGGAGCAGTCCTGGGGAATGGAGTGGCTCCTTGTGGAGAGCAGCCCATGCTGGAGAAGGTTTGTCATGAAGGACTGAAGCCTGTGGAAGGATCCACACTGGAGCAGGGAAAAGTGTGAGGGGCAAGGAGTGACTGAGAGGAGCGGTTATGGACTGACCACAACCCCCCAGCTCTCCTTATAGGATCTCTCTCTTTGCTATAGGTTTGAGTTCTGTATCCCTCTTTGATATGTTATTACACGTTGTCTGTTTTAAAAGTAGCTGTTTGGCTTATTCTTTTAATTTAGTTAGAAAGAATAATGCAGATAATCTTCACCTGCAAGATTGCACCTGTAGAAACACATTGTAGGGAGCAACAGAATCTCACTTAGCACCTTGCACTTCCAAAGTCTGGATTTGTACAGTCACTTCTATAGCTGTCTCATTTGTGAGTAGATAATAACTGAGGTTTTTATGAAAACATCTGGCAGGAAGTGACATCTGCATCAGCAGCTGGCAGTTAAGAGGAAAAAAACAAAACAACAAAAAAGGCTGGAAAAAGATGAGGATGGGTGGGGTGATGAAGTGTGGGTTATAATTATTTGCAATGTTTTCCTGAACTGGGCATGATCCCATTAATAAAATGAATAGAATAACAACCATTTGTGATTTATTTATTGGGTGATGCATGAGCAAAAGCAGAAATTTTGGTCTTTAATTCTGAAGCAGTTCTACCACTTTATGGTGTATTTTTATGATGTACTGTGAAAGATATAAAGAAAAGCAAAGATTAAAATTTTCAGACCTGGCTTATGAGAGGGAACAGACCTGCATTTAGATCCCTGATATACCTGGCCTACTTTTCAGTAGTGATGTCTCAAATTCCATTTTTAAAGCTTGTTTTAATGTCTGTACATGAAAATTAAATATGGTGCTCTTTTGAAGTGCTGGATAACAGTAGCGCATCAGCTCAGGCAGTTGGCTGAAACCCCCCTCTATAGTCTTTGTGGAATGGAACGTGTTGAAGTGAGTCACTTGCAACCAGATGATAGAGGTTGTGATCTGTACTTACTAGTTGTTGTTGTATTTCTTATTTCATTTGATGATGAAGTTACTCAATTAAGGGAGGAATCTTAATGAGGGGTTTCCTATAGTTTTATTTTTTCCAAGTGGAAATTAGGAACTGTAGCTAATTTGTCTCCCAGTTGTGGTACTGAATGCATTTCTTTCTGGCTCTCAAGGTAGTCAAGCCACTGAACACTTCAGGATTAACAGTCTCTTGTCATGAATAAAGACCCATGCTACTACTGCCCTTGTGATTAGCCTTGAAGAACCATAATTCCCATGGCAGCACAGATTTCAATAGTGTCGAACACAGAAGAAATGATCCCTATCAACACAATTGCTTCTCTCTAGGTTTTTTAGAAATAGATACTTTCAAAGGGCTATATTAAATGGATAATGCTTAAAAGCCCAATTCTTCCCCAAAGTGCGGTTGTTATGAGAACAGAGAGTATTTAATTGTAATATCACACAATGGAGCCTTCTGAAGCAAACACTGTTGAACACGATGACAGTTCAGACCTGACCATCAGCTTGTATTATCATAACTCACATGAACATTGAATCTAAAATAAAAGTGAAATAATGGCTCCTGTGTTTGAGGCATATTTATCCTGAAACACACAGTAGCATATACTCACACAATTTTATAGTGATTGCTTAGTTTTTTTACAAGTATTTTTTGTGTCATTAAATAATTTTCATAGTATTTTGATACTCTTTTTCTTTTTTCCTATCAGACTGTGGGGTGAACTTGTATTCAAGTCTTTGCTGTATTCACAACTAACATATGTTTTTTACTACGGTTCAGTACTTTTTACATACACAATGCAGAGAATAAGCTGAAAATAACTATTTGAAACTAAACTGATAAAGCAAGCATCTGTAAATTGTCAGAAATTATCTCTTGAGATATAAACAGTGCCAGCAAGGGTGGATGAGACTGAGATGAACAGGGTATGTCTAGAAAGATGATGATGCAGAGTAACAGTATACAGTAGGAGAGATACCAAGCTGATCATATGTGTTGCTGCAACTGAAGCACAGGCAAATGACAACAGAATTGCAAGTAGCGTTCTGAAATGAAGAAGCAGTTTTATACATGATCTGCAAATGCGTGAAGTACAGTAGGCAAGAAATTGGAGGATTTAGTTCAAGCTTAGCAAAGCTGCGCCCTGAATGTGACTTTATGCAACAGATACTGGTTTTAACACATACATCAGGTTCAACACATACCTACCAAAAGAATTGTAAGTAACTTCTCTGCATTTCTAGGATGCCATTGTGTGTTAGAAGTACATGTTTCTCTGCATGCTTTTGTATTAGCATTTTAAATGTTAGTCTATATAAAAAACCCTGTATGGTACATTTTTAGCTTACAAATGAGACGTTGAGTTAGGGCAATGTTCATCTGGAGGGTCATATTTTTCATGCTTCATTGCCTTATGCTGTAATTTCTAAGGTTGTTTGCAGTGTCCCTGAGAAAAGGTGCTAGTTACTCTGCCATGATTACCTTTGGGAAGTCTTCTGTTAAAATGTCTGTCTAGGAGTCAGATTAACTTACAGATTTATGTCCATTTACCGAGAAAAAGATTTGGCCTTCTAAATCCTGATTTCTAATTGGAAAAAAAGCATGATTTTATATTTGTTTTCTTCCATAAAGCAAGGAAGTTTAAGAATAAGCTCAGGTATGCACTGATCTTTACTGGAATTCTTTTATATTACGTAGTAGTGCTGTCTTCTATGATTTAGGCCTGTCTTGATAATTTCCTGCAGGTCCATACATTTCTTCTCCCTTGATTGTTCCTTTTATTTCTCGTGGATCCTTGAAAAAAACAAAAAAAAAGTATTCCTTTTTATCCTATTGTTTCTCTTTTGTGTTTCTTCTTCAATGTCAGTTTATCTGGTGGAAACGCCTAATATGTTATTGAAGTGAAAAACTTCCTGCCATCTGCATGTAACTGTATGTCTTTCTCTGGAGTTAGAACAGGTTTCCCTGTAGTCCAGTCTAATCTGAGCAGTCTCCTTATGGTAGGAATCTCAGTGGCCTATGGTTTTCCAACATCTTTTCTCCATAAAACTAGCACTGTAATACTGAGAAAAAACAGTTTCTCTGAAAACTGTAACCTTCTCTTATTGTTCTTATTTGCTTTCATCTAACAGCGAAATACTCCCGAAGAACTGTTGTGTTCCCAGAATAGCTCCTTATTCTACTGAATCTCAATTCTCCTGTAAAACACTTGTCTAGATTAGGATTTCACATCTTCCACATTATATCCTTTCCTTCAGTTTTGCAGCTTTTCCCCAGGCATCCAGGACACATTGTAATCATATTGCATCTGTTGGCTAGGGACACTTCCCAACTCGATGCTGAAAACATTGTGCATTCAACTACAGGTATTTTTCATACGTACTGTTACAGTCCATTTTGTTAAAAGAAGACAAATGACAAAAGGTAAAGAAAAAATCAAAAATCTATACTTCATATACCTTTGGATAAATACATTTAAAATCCTGCTGGAATAAGTGATAGAAATAATGATAGAAAGAATCATTAGAGGCAAGGAGAAAATGAAAACAGGAGAAGACCAGAGAAGAGAAGTAGAAAAGGCAAAAGAAAGAGATACTGAAACAGTGATGCTTCCTGTTGTTAATGGCTTTTTTTCATTACTGGTATTAGGCTTTAAATTCAGATTATTATTATTTTTTTCCAATTTGGCATTTCACTGTCTCAGAGTCCTTTTAGCCAAGAAATCCTGAGGCGCAGAGTCTGGTCTCTCTCACAGCCAAATCAAAAAAGAATGCTTTTGAGTTACAAATATTTTTCTCCAGAACCCAATGAAAATGTGTTCTTGTCCCTAGTGTCACGTCTGTCATTCTTGTTGTGATCTAGTCACGGAAGAGGTCTTAAGGGACAGTCTGTCTCTGCCACATAGAAGTGCATCTCCCATAGCACATCCGAAAGAATAAGAAGAGAGAGGCTGCTGTCAGCTGCACTGAGTTTTTCAGAGGAACTTGTAGAAAGGGACTGTGGATGTGGCAATATCAGAGAGAAGTATAAGGGTAAAACGTGTCATGAGGTGAAAGGGACAAGACAAAGATCATTAGAGCTGCCACATGCTCAAGTCTGTCAAAGTTTTACAAGAGAAATATTCAAGCAGTGCCAATGTTTCTAGGAATGTATTGATACCAAAGCACAGAACTTGATGGGGTTCATAAAGAAATTTTTGTGACACTTTTCCTGATAAAAGCATTTCTCAAACCACACACCACGAAACACAGGGCTACCAAGGGACTACAGCCTCTTCCAAGTTCTTTGCAGACTTTGATGAAGATGAAATTGCAGATTAAAAAAAAAAAAAAACCAAAAAAAAAACTGATAACATGCAAAAAATTTTGGTCTTTGAATGTTGTACTGACTGAATGACCTTGTGATAAAAGGGAAGTGTTCAAAACAAAATCTGTAGATGGATGCTCTGCTTGATATTTGCAAGGCTGTGGATAAAGCAGTTATGAGGATTAAGTGTATGTGGCACTTTATTACTTCCTTACAGGATTTGAAAGTGAAGCAAAAAGACACATTTAGAAATTTCTGCAAAGTCATTTTAACAAAAAATAAGTTGCAGAACTTGAAGCCATAAACAATAGAGAACTTGCTACAGTTATTTCGCCAAGGCAGAACACTAAAGAAGTTTTAAAGTTGTGAAAACATCCACTCTATTCTAGATATTTTCAAACTGGCACCTCTCCCACCGCCGCACATCTCCCCCCCCTCCCCCCCCCCCCCAAGTTGATTTAATTATTCTATTTTGATATTTTAGTTCAATTTAGATAGACATTTTAAAAACAGTGAAATAAAAGTCAAAAGCATATAAAAACTATTTTATAAAGCCCACTGATTGACTTAAACTGAGAAATTCAGTGCACTGAAAATTTTGACGTTTTACTGAGATTCAGTAGGCAAATGCTTTTTGATACCTTTCACGTTTTCACAGGCTAGAAAAAAAATATATTTCTGCTCAATCTACAAAAGAACAGATTTTGCAATCAATCATACATACATTAGTTTCACTGAATAGTACTGCAGAACAGACTCCAACAGTTGCATCCATTTCTGAATGTCATTCCCAAGCCGTGCTATTCTATTTTTGGTTTTATTGGTTCTTATGGAAGTGAGAAATTTGAAAGCAGTCTACAGAGTTAGAAGACACTGAGACTTCCATACACACTTCCATCATCCAACACTTAAACTAAAATCTCTGCCTCTCTATTTAAATGCTTCGTGGTCCTTTCCACTTCACTGTAGTTAGAAGTTTATTTAAGTCTTTAGATAATAAGTTCAAAGAGATAGACATTAAAGTTTTATCAAATTTCTTTTACTTGGAGATCAGTGACCATGGATCTAGCATTGAAGAACTGTCCAATTTAGAAAAGAGATACATGTGTGTGGTGGGTTGACCTTGTCTTGGGCGCCAGGTTCTCACCAAGCCACTCTTTGATCGCCCTCCTCAGCAGAAAGCGGGAGTAGATGGGAAAAAAAGATGGGAAAAAAAAAAAACTTGTGGGTCAAGATAAAGGCAGTTTAACCGAGCAATAGCAAAGGTTGTGCGTGCTGAAAAAAAGGAAAGTGAAAGGTGTTATTCTCTGCTTCCCGTCAGCAGGTAATGTTCGGCCGCTTGCCGGGAAGCAGGGATGCAGTATGCATAGCAGTTGCTCTGGAAGACAAACGATTGCTCCCCCTTCCTCCTTTGTCAGCTTTGATATCTGAGCAGGCGTCATATGAACTGGAATATCCCTTTGGCCAGTTTGGGTCAGCTGTCCTGGCTCTGTCCCTTCCCGAGATCTTGCCCACCCCAGCCTACTGGTGGGAGGCGGGGGGAGCGCTGGAGCACCAGCCCTGATGCTGTGCCAGTGCTGCTCTGCAGCCGCCAGAGCACGGCTGGGTCAGCATCACCTTTCCAGCCACCCATGCAGTGCTAGGAGGCTGCTGTGGGGCTCAGCCAGACCCAATGCAATATAATTAAGTGTATCACCTCCGTGTTTCTGCATGTTGACAGTGGCTGTCAGTGTAATTTGTATGTAGATTATTCTATTTCACATATTTTGGATCAATATATAGAACATGTATGCTACAGTCTCTGTTATGTTTTGGTTTTTTTTTCTATTTCAGTTTAAATCTGTCAGAATCAATATTTTAAATTTTGCATTTAAAATTTGGAGGTGTTAATATCTGGTCTGCTGGAATTCGGTGTGGGAAATTAAACCTAACTTTTGCCAATTTCCCTCTGATCTTGGCCACATCAAATTAAGGTAGCTTTCTACATTCGAATTTCAGCAAAGTGGTTGTTTTATAAAGCCGTGGGGGTGGGCGAACTAACATGAAGTGGGTTTGTAGGATGCTTTGGGTTCAGCTTAAACATAATGGTGTTTTTGCCTTTTTGTAAAGCCAAATCAATATACTATTTATAAATAAAATAGTTTTCAGATCACCTCTAACAATCTATTTGCTTTTCACATTATCCTTCTTACTTCCTTTCTGTCAGATTTTCCCCCCAGTTGCATCAAAAACACTATTTCAAAATGAAAGGTAAAAATACAAGTTTAGCATTTCTGAAATTAAATGAATTTTTAATTAAATATTTTTATATTTTGCCATACAATCTCTGGTCATGAAATCAGTAACAGTTAATATTCCTACAGGTATTCTTCAATACCACGCTATGCAGAAATAAATACCAGCTTTGCTCATAAATGAGGTGTGGAGAGATGTCAGCTTGGTGTTGATGTTGCTTTCGAATATGCTGATTCTGCTGCTGGAGATAGTTTGGGATACCCTGGAGATCTGTGATCTTTACCGCAGATTAGAGAGGGGCCCTGAGCAAACCAACATGAACCAAATACATAAATCTATGAATTTTCCAGGACTTAGATCTACACTGAAATGACAGAAAGGAAAAGGAAAAACTTGGTATCGGTATTAATCAGGGACTAATGCAGCACAGCATTCTGCATTGTATCTTCATTAGGCCATTTTTTCTTTCCTCTTTTGGAAGGTTCTTTTATATACAAATTTCAAAGCAAGATGACAAGGAGAGCTGGTAATGCACTTTAGCCACTGCAGCACTGAAATTCAAAGGCAAGGACACAGAAGGAGAAAGATTATCATCTTATTAGCGTAGGAGGATAAAGATTATCAGGCTGCAATGATCCATTATTTATAGGAATGCTGTCCTTTTCTGTACACTTTACTGAGGTATTTAATATATTTGTGCTAGAGATTAACATTGATGTTATTTTCTTTAGTGCCTGTTTTTAGTGTATGCTGTGCAGGTTGGAATTCAGGAAATTCAGCCAGAGGAGAAAAACAATAGTATTAATTAGAAATGTCAGTCATGGGTGTTATGAAATTCAAAATTGCCAGGTTTCTAGTGCAGTTTTGGAGTAATTATAATAGACTGTGGAGACAAGCTGTTCTCTGTTCCCTCTAAAGAAATGCAGAGTTTGTTGGACTTGTTATCAAAGTGCTAATGCAAATCCTGGTGAATAGAATACTGTTTCTAGAGTAAGCTTTGAATTTTTTTAAATTTTGTTTTTGTTTTCCAGAATCTGTTGCTACAGCTAATTCCTCAGTAGTAGCACCCTCTTTTTCAGAGCAGTTCATCACAGGATCTCTGCTTCATAAATTATGCTTAATTCGCAAATGAGAATTTTGACATAATAAAATGGATTTAAGGGAGTTTATCTGAGTCATGAACAGAGCTGGACATTGGGGTTGGGTTCTACCCAAGTATTGCTGCTTTTCCAAAAAAAAGTTAGAAATCAAAGTTGCATGCTGCTGAATTTCTGAGGAATGGTTTTCGATCTCTTCTGCAGACTGCTGTAAGGCATGTACAATAAAATCTACGCAAACCATACTGGTGCTCAGGATGCTTATTTTTGCTGTACAAGAACTTCCTCTCCACTGGAAAATTTATTATCTTCCACGTATTGAAAAAGTTCAAAACCACTAGGAAGGAGAAGAGAGTACTCCGAAACTTAGCAAGCTTTGCGGAAACTACTCAGCTATTTGCAAGATTGGGCTTTGAGCCTGAAATGTACAAAAAGAGCATTTTGTTAATAGCAAGTCCATTTAAAATGCGTTGTCATTATTTTTAATGAAGAAAAGTCTTCACAAAGTTATGCAAATCATAAGCAGTCTGAAGGTTTCTCTTGCAAAAGGAAAACATCAGGCTTGATCTATATTTGCATTTGAGTAATGTATTAAAAAAATCAATCAAATCCATTTGAATAATTGAGGTAAATTAGTGGTAGCGAACCGGGTTGTCCTGAGTGAGGATATAATTAACTTCAAAGTAGGTAATTGTAAAATAATTAGAAACAATGTATGCACTCCATCTTGTAAACATTTTATTTAAGAATTGTTGGGAGTTGAAATAATAAGGTTGATTAGAATCAAGAATTGAATTCTGGGAACATTTGGAAAATAACCTAGAGAATGATCCTATTATGAAAGAGCATTCTCTTTTTTCATTTTCTGTGTCAGAAAAATGGAAAGAATGACGTTTCTTGTTGCATTTACAGAGCTTTACTATAGTTCTTCTCAATCATTTCTTCTCATCTTAAGGATTTAATTCTAATGCTGTTGATGGGAACAACAAAAATTCCATTTGCTTGAATCCTAATGGTTGTGTAGTATGGGTTGGGATACCGACAACACAGGGCATATGATTGATGGTTTAGCAGAAATATGTGTCCACCTACAGAGAGAGGCTTCTATAATCAAGTGTTCAGTTGCTGATTTAGATACAGATGAAGCACTGCTCAAACCACAGTTTTTGTATACAGATTTGTATTTCCAGCATAGCTGTTAAGTTTCTGAGATTCTACTGGTACTAGGCTGTTCAGAAATAATCAGATACTTTACTATCAAAAGGGACGTACATAGCTTAGATTGCTTGAGGCTATTTCTACAGTTTATTTTAAAATTCTTTTAGTGTATATTTGTCTGTAAAACTTAGAATGCCGTGCTTTAAAATACTGAACAAAACTTTTAATATTGAATTTGCAAGTCTTCTCTCAAGTAACCTGGGAAGATTTTCTTACTGGCAGGCAAGCAAAAAGTAAAAATAGGAATGTACTTAGAACTTCCAGATATATTTTTTTTTTAATGCTTTATAAGCTCACTTAAGGGTAAGTTAAAAGTGCTGACATCTATCCCTCAATAGAATTGAGAGACTTAAACTTTGAGAAAAATTGCCGTGACTGCCAGTTTTAATGTAAAAGCAGATGAACAGAAATTTCTGCAATTCTAACTTTTCTAATATATGGACAAAATCCCCGAAAACAGTTCATGAGCATTTACTTTGCCTCAGGTTATGGAAAAGACTGCAGTGCCACTTAGCTGAAATGTTTATTGCTGAAGTGTTTATTTTAGTATTAATGCTTAAAAGCTATTACAAATTTAATCTTTTCATAACCTTACCATTTTGTGATTCAGAATGAGTGATGCTATGAGTAATGGTAATTCTGCTGATTGCACAGAACTGAGTATGAAATACTTTAATCAATGAATGTATTACTGAAATACTTAGAGAAACTTCCAGGGTTTCAGGCCCTGGTTGGTTTTACAATTTGGTGGCATTTATTTTATTTTTAAATCAAGGGAAATTATTTTGTTTGTGAATGGAAAAACTTTCAATATGTTTTAAAGTGAAGTCATTGGAGAAATGATGAAACACTGCATAGAAAGTATCGTGCTGGTGAAATAAGGAACAGCTTCAGACAGAATGTACAAAACAATGACTGGGGGACTCCTCTACAGTAAATTAGCATTCTGGTCACTTTGTTCAGGCAGATGGACTGAACTTAGCTGTGGTAGGGAGCGAGAAGGGTGTTACTGATATGACGACTAGTACACAGTGTTTCCAGGCAGGTGAAATATAAATGCCAGAGAATGTATTAGGTTTGAACTCTGATGTTCTCTTTAGATTTACATCTCCTCTGGGTTTGTGTAGCCTCTTTCCATTGTCCAAGAGCTTTGCAAAATCAGAGTTCCTGGGCAAGTCCTGAAAATGATGAAAAATATTTTCTGGTTTTGCACAGCTCGTTTTATAATAAGGAGACAGTTTTGCGTGTCCTTAAAAGGATCATAATCTGAACCTGATGTTCCATTACTAAAAGGGACTTGTGGATGCTGTGGAGTTGAAGACCAAAAACCCCCAGACGGTTTGCAGAAGCATATCTGACTGAACGAGGATCTTTATTTCAGAATCATAACAATGCAGCTTTACATTTATAAAAGATACAGCTCGTTTCAAAATATGATTCTGTTCAGGTTGTTATGTATTCCAGCATCAGCACCCCTGCCCAAACCTCAGCCATTCAATTTGCAGCAGAAATAAGACTGGTCATCACAGCATTTAAACTAGAAGCAAATGCTGTTTGGGGATGTGCAGGCAGATAGAAAGAGAAATATGGGTAGAAAAACTTAAAATTATAATGAGCAATGGTGCCAGCGAGCTATCCCAGTATTCTTGGTGGACTAGCACTACAATAGTGGATCAAGTCTAAGTACTTTAAACTGAAGACAATTGGAAATGTTCAAAACACAACTGTCTTAATCCTAGTAAAGCCTATCCTTTAAGCCAAATAATAAGAAAAACAGAAAACATTGAGGGCAGAATAGATATATAAACATAAACATGAAAACTGAACTTGAATACCAAGCAATTTTTGTTTGTTTTGCAGTATCACAAAACAGCAAATGCAATAATTTTGGAAGTACTGCAGAGATTTCCAAGCCTGTACAACAGTTCCATCTGCCCTGAGATTTATGATTAATTACATCTGCTGTGAGAATGGAATATGGACATTTTTTCTTTCCAACTGTTTTTAGTAAACTCAACTGATAAAAATACACGTAGGTTCTTATGACAATAAAATTCCCTTTGGTAATAGTGAAATAAGTGGATTTTACAGTAGGCTGTATAATCCTCTACTTGTGGAAATACGATGCAAGGAAGTAATCACATAGCACTGATGTTATGAAGATGAGCTCTTGGCATTTGCTGAACAGTATGGCTAGAACATCTTTTTTCTACCTAATCTCTCAAGCGGTGTGAACAAAGTAATCAGATTGAGAGGAAAAAGCTTAAGTGGATCATCAATATGACAGGAAAGGTTTTGAGAACACTTCAAAAGATGGAAGAGAAGGGTATATCTTCTATTTCATTTTTTAATCTTAGTTGATTCTATTGTGCTTGTCTGAAGAATTGACCTATTATTTTTCTCAAGAATTCCCAAGTGAAACCAAAGTTGCGTGCTAATACACTACAATCAAATGAGATAGCCAAAGTTTTTGGCTGATATAAGCTGGAAGTGAATTTGGTGACAAAAATTTGTGATGGAAGTTCTGTTTTAATCAAAAAGTACAGATTTCAATGTTGACAGTGGTTTTGCCAGAAGCAAAACATCATAATGTTTCCTAGTAATAATTTTTCTACTTACTTTGAAGAAATACAGTTTTACAGCCTTGACATAAGCTATATATATATAACCACCATTTTAAAAATACAAATTGGAATTTAAGACTAAAAGCGTGACATGTTTTAGAAATGCACAAACCCAAGAAATAAGTTTCTCCTGTTAGTAGGATCAAAAGATAAAGAATACGTGTTTGAAAATAATTGCCTTTAATTTACTTCAGGTTGGATCATGACAGAAAAAGGGCCTAACAAATGTTTACTGGAGTTACTTTTTCTGATATAATTTTACTCCTGGTTTATTTTATTCAACAGTAGACATGAATGTATCTATCTATAACCTTTACTTAAGATTACCTGTCATGGTTTAACCCTGGCTGGCAACCAAGCACGCAGCTGCTCGCTCACTCCCCCCCACCCAGAGGGATGGGGAAGAGAATTGGAAAGGAGTGTAAATCTTGAGGGTTGAGATAAGAACAATTTAATAATTTAAACAGAATAAAAAGGAAAGAAGAACAGTAATAACAACAACAGTTATAATGGAAAGGCGGGGAAAAAGAAAAAATCCAAAGGAAAAGGGAGAAAGGAAAACAAGCGATGCACAGTACAACTGGTCAGCCCTCACTGACCAGTGCCCAGCCCGTCCACCAGCCCGCAGCTAACTCCCCCAGGTGATGTACCAAGCATGGTGGCCCATGGTCTGGAATACCTCTTTGGCTGGTCCAGGTCGGCTGACCTGCCTGTGCCCCCTCCCAGTTTCCCGCGCCCCTCCAGCCTTCTCGCTGGCAAGGCCTGAGAAACCAAAAAGTCCTTGACTTAGTATAAACATTACTCAGCAACAACTAAAAACATCAGCGCGTTATCAATGTTGTTCTCACATCAGAGCCAAAACACAGCGCTGTACTAGCCACTAGGAAGAAAGATAACTCCATCCCAGCCAAAACCAGGACATCACCTAACCTAATGCACTACACCCTTCAGCTTCTCGGTGTGAGTTAAATCCAAAAACCTTTGGAAATCAGTGAGTGCCTCCAGCGGGCTCTGGGTCAGTTCCTGAGGTGACCCTGGCAACTGTTTGACCAGTGTGACTTTTCCGTGACTGACCTTGCAGTGCAATGCTGCCAGAAATTTGCTGACATTTGAATAGAGATATAAATTTAAAAAGTTAATGCTTCAAGATTAGTTGACTCATTATCTGGGCTGGTAAGAGTCACTATATTGGCAAGGCCAGTTTCATCCTGGCTTTTCAGAATTACTGAAATGCATTTGGTGCCATTGATTTCAGAGGTAAAGGGATGGAATATTGTGGGTTTTATCGTTTTCAGCTAGACTGTACTTTTCTGCTTTGGAAGTCAAATCAGGTTTCAAAGTTTGGTTCCAAGCATCATGAAAAAAAATTACCAAAGAATACTTAACTAAGAGCAGCTTTTTTGTTAAATTGTCTTTAAAGTCATGGTACTTGGTTACCATATGTTAACCCATGTTAAAAAAACAAAAAAAAACCCAACTTTTTTTTTTGGTCAGCTTCTTTCCAACTTGCTGTTCTATCTCAATGGTATAACAGCTATTTCCATAATGCTGGTAAATTGGTATAGTCACAGGCTTTGAGCTTGTCTACAAATGTTGCTTTATTCCCTAGCTGAATACCAGAAACCAGGAATGTTTCTCCCATTCCTCCCCAAACCATCTGCAAGGCTTCAACTTCATCTCTGCAGTTTGTCTCCTGGTGCAAATACTTTAGAGAACAGTGTTCTGAGATGTGGATAATTCTTAAGGATTAAGGATTAGTCTTTGCCAATAATTGTTACCGTATTTTAGGTTAGCTCTTCAGGTGGTAATTCCAAGCTGTAACACAGTGAGACAGGGCATAAATTTAGTGATCTGCGACTTCCCTCTGTGAATGCTATGCCTCCAGCTTTCTCATAGTGAAAGATATGATTTTGCTTGAGTGCTTTTTATATAAATTTAACTTAGTGTTGCCTGAGAACAGAGTTCCTTTCGAGGCAACCAGAGGCAGGGTGGTGGTGCTGTTTCATCAGTGTACAAGCATGTGATGCATTTCAGCAAAATGTCATGCTGTATTTGTAGAATTAGTTAAGGTTTTAGTAGTTTGTATGGTAAAGGGAAAGCCAAATGATTAGCATTTATTTCTAATTATTTTCTTAGTTTCTTGCTACAAATTCAGTTCATGTCCTCATTTCTGCATTTAATATTTAATGTTGAGGTGAACACTGCGAAGTATTTATAGTCTCTTGGCTGTCATGGACTATGGAATTGTAGTTTTTTTGGTCTTCTACAGAATCTCCTTATAACCAGTTATTCCATTGTAAAAGGCCAGTAGGGTCTGGCATTTGATACTGTTCTGGGGTTTGGATGTGTTGCAAACCCAACTTTTTTTAACATCGTTTAAGTTTCTTTTTTTAGCTCTTATCATACCACAAGGCATTTGAATCTAATTATCTTACTTTGATTTCTTACTGTATTTCTAAATGAATATTTACAAAGCATTTGTCATCATGTACAGTAATTTGTCAATCTGCAAGAAAAGTAAGTTACAATTCAGAAAAACCATATCTGTATCTTGCATTACAGAGATGGTTACTATAATGGCAAATCCATTTTAGGGAAAATGTGACCATGCTGAAATCTATGCAGAGAAGTGCAAAAAGTATTAGTCAAGGCCTGCAAAAACGTGAGTAAAAGTAAGGAATTTAAAGTAAGTTTATTTTGTTGAGAATGAATAGATGATGGTCTTCTAATACTACTGTAAGGAGATCACTTCTAATCCAGAAGAAAGAGGGGAACAAGATCTCTGCGTAAAACAAATTCAGACAACAGAAAAAAATGTAGATATTTTAAGAGTGAGAGTAGTTTAGCCTTTAAACAACTTAATTAAGGATGAAATATGCTCTCTGTTATTTGACGTTTAAATACAGATGCCTTCTGCATAGTATGTGGTAAAACTCTGAAGTTCTTTGTTATGCGTAAGGCTGAGTTAGTAGGTTTACCAAGCATACAGCTCTGACTTAAATTTTATGAATTGAACTTGACCTGTATGCCAAAAAACTTTCATGTTGCATGGGAATAAAAATTAAATTATGCAAACTTTTATTTTGTAAATATTACTTATACACATACATATCACAAACTCATCAGTTCATAGGCATGACTGGTGATTCTTCCTGTACCTTACATTACCTACCAGCAGATAAAGGCTAATGGCCCCCCAGCCACATATTTCTTTCTCTTGCCACCACTAAGCCGCAGGTGCTGCTGGAATGCAGCTCCCCGTTCATTTTAGGTACAGACGTATCATCTGTCTTGGAGAGGACACGGACTGAACAGTCGGTCCCTGTATGCCTCTCTTCTGAGAGTGTTTTGCTCTAGATTTGAGAGAGATCTGTGAGGAAACGTTGTGATATTACCCTCATTCTGTTGCTCCTCTTTGATAGAGGTGGCTCCATTGATGCTGACACAATCATGGCTTCATGGGTTTTCTAGAAATACTGTAAGAAAAGACTGACTTAGCTACTCAACTGTAGAATAAAAAATTAGAAGGAAATATGTTTTTGCAGATCTTGTATCAATAATCTGTGGTGTGACCCAAACTGCAGCTTTAATGTGTGACACACTGTTCTACTGGGCATGTTAGAAGGGTCTAGAATAAATATATGTCGGTCCATCTATCTGTGTTTTATATGAATGCAGTACTAATCATTAAACACAAAGAAATATACTGACCACATGAATATGAGACGCAGCCTTCAGGACAGCATTTTAGAGCAGAAGTTGTGGTGCCGTAACTTGAAGGGGGAGCCGCCGCCAGCCGCCACTGCCGCCTCAGGCGCGCGAGGTACCCGCGGGCGGTTGGCGAAGGCGGGAAGCCGAGGGGAGCAGCTGCCGTGGCGGCCGTGAGGAGCGTGAGGCTTGTGAGGCACCCGGGGCTCTGCCAGCAGGTTTCTGAGCCCTGCAGGGCTTTGGGGGAGTGTGGGGGGACGGGGCGGCAGGCTGCTGGCTTGCAGAAGGAGCGGGTGGGAGTGGGGCAGCCCTGCGGGTAGTTCAGGCCACAGGAGGCCATGTGTGGTCGGGTCACCCCAACCTTGAAGTGCCAGGCTGGATGGGAGCTCGAGCAACCTCACCTAGTGGAAGATGCCCCTGCCCAGACTAGATGAACTTTGAAGTTCCCTTCCCGGCCAAACCACTCCGTGATCCCTGTTCTCACATTTCTTAAGTATCTGATCTTTTCTGAAAGCACTGTTTACATTCTAGACCTTAGAATATATGTGATATTTCCCTTGAAGTGATACAATGGCCTCATATGAGATGAGGTGGCTTAAGCGCTAGTTTACAAAAGTAAAAGTAAAAAAGAAAATAAATGCTACAGTAAAATGAAACTTAATGAATATAAGGTCTGTGACATGATCTCTCACATTCGTGAAGCTCCAGTCGTATCATTGCATGAATAATCAAGGTTTACAAACTGGTATGCAACAGATAATGAGATCTTTCTGCACCTCGAGACGCAGCAGGGTGATGTATGAGAATTACTGTTCTTCCCTTCTGCAAAAGGTCGTGTGCGGTGGGAAGTGCCTGAAAGGTGACGAGGTGACTGGTAATGAAATCAAAACCTGAAAAAGCATAGGGAGTGAAAAAAAGAAAAGGAAAAAAAAAGAGTCCCACTGTTTAAGAGCAGGTTATAAAATGTGGTTGGGTTGAACCTTCTTTGCGCAGAAGGATTTTGTTTGTCTTCCCCTGAAGTTATTAATTAGCTTGGTTCGTTGTCCCTTGAACATCCTTGCAGCTAGTCATACCTTCAGGAGTAGGAAAAGCATACTAAAGCACAGTGGTTGAAAAAGAAAGGGAGCATAATAAAGTACATCCCTACGTTAAAAAACATCGGTATAATTCCCTGGCTCTGTGTGTCTGTATATATCTGAATGCAGCTGTTGAGATTATTTCTCCCATGTAACCAAAAAGGCATGCTCAGCATTCATCACAGTTCAGAAAGACTGTTAGTGTTCCTGACACCTGTTTCCTCACTTCATATTTCTCTACACAAGACAAAGGAAATAAAAGGCATGTCAGGAGACGTTAACTAACTGTTGCTCTTTCTTCTAGTGTGGATGCTTTGCAACAATTTTTCCTTGAGCAACCTACCTAACCCTGACCCTATATTGTCACATCTTTTGCTTTCATCCTGCTGATTCCCCTTTAACACTGTATCCTATTAAAATAATGTTTACCATAGGTAGGAAAATGTAATTCAGCTCTCTGCAACTGTGATTTACGTAGAACAGATTGTAAGCATATTGTTTTCATTAGAAAGCAACTACTGAATGTCTCCATTTAACTCGTTGACTACTTCAGTTGTGCACCAGGTGATATAAAATGTTTGTGTTCTGATAATAGGGCCTATTACAATGACTCTTATCTAACTTATTCCATAGTGGAAAGCAAAACTTAGCCTGCCATGTGGAGAATCAAAATAAGCAAATGAGTTCTCATATAGCTTAAGACCGTGTGAGGTGAACTAAATGCAGCACTTTGCAACTTTGTTCAAATATGGTCACATTGAGTCATCTTGAGTCACATGCTATTCTGTTAATAGAATTATGGTCTCATTAGGTGATGCATTAAATGAAATTAGTTGAGATTATTCCTGTGGGAGTTCTACAGATAGATTCTGCTTTATCTCAATTTTGATTTATCAGAAACAAAAATGTCCTGGTAACAAAGTGTTAGGGTGGGGCTAAATGTGAACTAAATGAAATTTAGAGACTGAACAGTTGAAACTGAAAGATGATAACTGTTGTAGATGCTAACCATGTTTTCATGTAAGAATTTTTCTTGTGTTAGTTTTCAAAGTTGTATTGAAAGGGCACAAAGTCCACAAGGCTAATGTCACTTGGCATTGCTCCATTCCATTAAACATGGTGTATCACATTGTGATACAATTATTCCATCACTATTTTTTACTTCAAAAGACTTTTTATGAGCGTGATCCATCAGTTGCCATCATGCAGGATAATGAGGACTCACTCTGAAATGATTCCCTAATTGTAAACTCAGTGCCTATGAAAAGCAGTTTTTGCCACTGTTTGGCAAATTGCTGTGTTACTATAGTTTGCTGTTGGCACATCTTGCTTTCTGTTAAATGTACCAAGTGTTTGATATCTAATTGTGCACTTACAGGTTTTTAGAGAATCGGAATGCAAATAGCTGTTGCAGAGTGAACTCTTACTTCTAGCTCTCCAGATTTTTTATTTTATTTTTTTTTTTAACTCAGGCACTACAGCAAACCACACTGAGAGCTATTAATGTAAATTAATTATTCCTCCTGCTGGCTTCTTTACAACTTACTCAGATGAGGGATTATTAAATGCATCATGCCTGGCAAATTTGCATGCATTAAAAGCCTTATCATTGCCTGTGCACTGTTGGCCTCTGTCAGGGGTCCAAGAATTAAAAAATTATTGCTCAACCATTTTAACTGGGAAGTGCTGATCACTGTCCATATGGCTCTAAAATATAGCAGAGTAGGTCATTCTGATTACAGACCTTCCTGATAACGTGACATCCCTAACATTGTCCAGGGCATGTGAATCATACTGCCCTTCTACGCTGATACTTTAAAGCTACCATGAAGAAGGGAATTATAGGAAGTGGCAGAATATGTATTTTTCTGATTTTTATTTATTTATTTTATTTTCTAGTTCAAACAAGTAAAGAAAGCAGATAACCATGGTAACCCACAAAAATGTGGGAATATACATCTGCCCATGTATATTTGTGGAGACTTGAAGAAATGTGTAGAGGGGTTTTTATTTATTTATTAACCATTTTATTCTATTTTCACTTGGCATTTTGATCCTAAATGAAGATAAAAATTTCTGGAAAACAGAAAGCTCTGAAAAGTCCAAACACATTTTGGTATTTCAAATAATTTTGTTTTAACACAATTATAAATCATTCGTATTATGACTATTTCCACTTTTATAATGTTTTTAAATAGAGAACTCTGAAATGAGGTAATTTCAAAAGTAAAACTAAACCATTAATTAATAAAATGCTGACATGATTGGTTTTTATTGTAGCAAAAATGTTGGGAGATTGACGTGTGCTTATATAGTGTTTGAACTGAAACAGCTATAAAATGTTATTTTTGAGGAAATCTCAACTATTAGATATATGAAGCATGATGAAACAGACTTCAAGTATTCTTGAATAGTGTTGGTTTCACTGGAAATGGTGTATGTATCAGAAAGAATTGGTAAATGAGTAACAATAAAAAAGTAAGGGCCCTGAAGTGTTATTGGCCAGATCCTTTAGTTGCCATACAGGTTTTTATGTGGACACGACAGTTTGGAACACTTACACATTTGCACAAATGAGGGAGAAGAATTAAGGGAACTTTGGCCAAATATTTTGAGCTCTCTCTTCGTCGCTTTTCTGCCCTCCACTTTAGTTTCTGTACTATGTGCCTCCTTAATTCAGCTGAAAATGTGACTGAACAAATTTACACAAAAGTATTAATTCTGATGTTGATTAGGAAGATCACATCCACGGGAGTTTTAAGACAGATGCTGAATTTCTGCATGACTGCAACATCTGCCATTATTACCTAAGGCCCTGTGTGTATGAGAAAGGGATTCTTGAGGGTGTCTAGATGTTTGTAAAAGGTTATCACCTCCAGGGATCATCATAATTGTCTCGTTGATAATGATAGTCTCTTGCTGATTTCCTATCTCACAGAAATTGTAAAAGGAAAACAAAAATGTTAAAACTCTGTTTGATACTTTACTGAAGAGTATTTAACCTATTCTTTTTCACATTTCCAGGAATGTTAGAGCAAACATATGGACAGCTTTCTAGTCTAGGTTTTCAAGTCCTTTTTCAAGGTGAAAATTTTATGCATATATACTTTATGATTTCTTGAAAAACGTCTTTCTTATGAGTGCATTCTGAAAAATCTTTTCTTAGAGGTATTTTTACATTTAAGCATTTTTAGAATGTTCAAAGCTTACCATTGTGTTTCTCTACTGATTTTTAGAATGTCAAATGCAATGAGTTAAGCGTTTTGCTGTTATGTTATTACAGTAAAGAGGCATCTGCTTAGCTCTTAAAGATGGGCAGAGGGGTGGTTCAGCAGATTTCTGTGCGCTATCTTATTTCCACAGTTTTGTAACAATCATCAGTTAAACTATATGTTAACCCAGTATATTGAAAAGTTGTTCCTGAAAGGAACATATAACAGAGTGCTGCTGCTTTTGGGAAGTTGTCCATTGTAATTGATTCAAGTACCAATATT
Source organism: Ibycter americanus (assembly GCA_035590275.1). NCBI lineage: Eukaryota > Metazoa > Chordata > Aves > Falconiformes > Falconidae > Ibycter > Ibycter americanus. The sequence goes on from JAVJGI010000050.1 coordinate 39,364,968, forward strand.
TTTGTATTCTAGAAGTTATATTTCTTTTTGTCGTGCTTTACTTTTCCCATTTATTTAGTCTTCTATCACTAAATTCTTTATAATTGTTTAAATTGTTGGAATGTCTAAATTTCCAGTTTCATTTAGCCTATTTCCTATTGGCCACATCCTGATTTTCTTCCCTCTGCTCCTTTGGGAACATGGGGTGCAAAATATTGTTGATTCTGATTAAGATGAGCCTAATAGTCATCTGGGAGTTTTGGAGATTGGGAGTGTGTGGCACAAAGGGAGGAAAGCACCCTCTGTTCATAGGAGCAACACTGCTGTGAACATTACAAACCACCTAAGTCTGTCGGAACATCTCTGTTTATCAGCTGTGATGTTCTCTGAGATATGGATATGGTGGTGGTTATAGATTGGGATTTAGTGATTTACAGAGGCTAAAAGATCGGACGAGATAATGGAGGTCTTGGTTATATCTTTTCAAGGAACTTATGCCTTACTTGCAGTAGAAATGGTACACAGGAAGATTAGACTGATTTTTTTTTTTTTTCCCCTGTGTTTGAACTGAGTTATTTATTCATATATTCTCCAGTCTTCAGATGGCTTTCTTTGTCATGGATACAGAAGTTTCTTAGCTATTCTGTTTCCTACCCCTTATCTTGTGTCCTCTCTTTTCTCTGGATTTGCCCTTGCATTTCTGCTCATCTTCTAGCTTACTCCTTTCCTTCAGGGCTTTATTTCCTGTCTTTCACTTCTCATCCAAGGGCTCTTGAGAGAGGAAGAGGGAGGGAGAAAGTAGAGGAGAAAAAAGTAATGCTTCTCAAACTTCCCATCTATCCTATTCTACGTCACTCTACTGATTACTCTTGTCCAGCAATCAAGTGCTCGGCTTATCTTCGCTTTCACGACTGGTAGGCAGGCATGGCTCTGTCTTGCCTATCATCTCTAATTCAGTGAGGGAGTACTGAAACTGACGGCACACACCTGCACAGCAATCTGATTATTTTTCAGGATTCATTTGCTTTGCTGAGAGAATTGAACTGTTGATAATAGAGAAACTGCAAATACTGTTGTTACTGGTTGTAACTTTCCTCTGGTCTTTATATCTTTTGTCTTTTCCTTTAGAATGTTAGCAAATAGCGATTGGTGTCCACCCTGGTTTTTGCATTCCTAAGATAGGTAGGACAAAGGCAGTTTAGGTTAAGACAGGAGACCTTGTGCCTTATGGTAATGCAAATAAATATTAAGACTATATTCAAAGGTCCTCAAAATTAAAGTTACTTGGTTACTTCGGACTTCAGTCTACTCTGAAACTTGGGGGTTTTGTTTCTGTTGTTGAATTAACAAAGTAAGAATACAAATAGAGAGCAAAAATTGAAACTGATGCTAGATTTTGGGAAAGATTCCATTTTTCACAAAGCCTAACTGACAGCCACATGTCTGAACAATTCTGGTCATCTTGGTTTTTAAACATTTGAACCTTAGGAGATGGTAACAGTTCTCAGCAGAGTGGCTGAACTGCATACAGACATACATGTATTCATTGAACTCAGCTATTTCTTTCTGTATGATAGTTATTTTGAGACGCTTTCTTGAATTACTTGATGAAATGTTAGCATATATTTCACAGTATGATGTTTAAGCATGTTCTTTGTTCCCTGCTCATTCTACCCGCTTGCTACCAGTGGGACATTATTTCTTTTTGTTCTGCAACCAAATGAAGCATTAGGAGCAGGAAGCATCATACCTACTTTTAATTAAGATGGTAATATTGACTAAAATCTCAGTATCAGTTGAAGATGTTGGCATTGCAATTGCAGCAATAATTCTTCCTAGGATTTCTACCCCATTGCTTCAAGTAGTATGTGTGCTTAGAACTTTGTGTCCCTGGAAGAAGTTGTACTAAGTTAATAATGAGGTTATTGATGTCTCATGATTGTTTCTCAGGATGTACGTGACAAAATTGAGTGGGGTGGATGTGGAGTATGTTATTAGAGAATAAGGATTTCGTTTGTATCACTCTTAGATAAACAGTTGAGACTTGGGCATGTTTTTCCCATGGTGAAAGTAAACTTCGTTTTTACAGTGTTCATTGCAATAACACACTTCAGTCAATTATACGTGAATCCTTGGGGATTTTGTAGAAGCTGAGCTTATATTAGTCTTCTAATAAAGAAACACTAAAGAGTTAATAAATATATCAGAACACTTTCCACTGTACTTTGTTTTCTTGATAGCAACACATTTTGTGTCTATAGCTACAGTATTCTACTGGGTGAAGATAAATGGATTTCATAATCTCACACTAGGGAGAAAAGTAGGACTGGAAAAGATTGGAGCTGCATGAGCTGGATAACTTAGCATTTATAGCTCTGAGAGGCAGAGCTCTAAAAAACTATTAAGGGCATTACCTTCTTGATTGGAGATTCAGAAATTGATGCACTGCCTTCAGTCCTCTTATGTTTTCAAACTTTTATTAAGTTTATATCATCTTCCACCTGGCCCTTATAAATTGCTGGTCTGAAAAGAAATCATTTGTCATAGTGTCTGTTATAAGTAGATTCATCTTCAAAACAACATTATCATTTCCTAAAGACTGGTTTTAAATCCATCAGCAGAATATGAGCTAAAGTGCATTGCATTATTTTGACATATTATTCATTGAAATAATTTCCTGATGGGTTTGTGCTTAATATGTTGAATTATCACAAAGAAGAACGCTCGATCCGTTATTCGTTTTAAGAAATACCAGAAGTGGTGACTTACAACTGTAAAAAAAGTGAAATGAAACTTTAGCTTTGCGAAGTATGGTCATAAATCCCTTTTGTCTGAAGGAATGGGTGCCTGATCACTGTGAGTACTGCTACCATTATGAAAAGGTTTCATATGGGGATAGGGAAAACTTTCTTACAGTATGATGCATTTACTGAGATATGTCCTCTTTACTAGTTTTCCAATTAATGGCTGAGCATATCCAGAGAAACTGAAATTGTCAGGTATAGCCAACCACCCTTTAAGAACCACCCAGTAGTTTTAATAGCTTTAAAAATAATTTATAGTTCATTATATATTTATCAGTGCGTTACCATTTCTGGTGGGTTGACTTTGACTGGCTGCCAGGTGCCCACTGAGATGCTCTCTCACTCCCCATATGCAGCAGGGCAGGGGAAGAAAACAAAAATAAAAACTCCTGGCTTGAGTTAAAGGCAGTTTAATGAAAAAAAGCAAAGGTCACATGCAGAAGCAGAGCAAAACCAAAGGAGATATATCCTCCATTTCCCATCAGCAAGCAATGTCCAGCCACTCCCTGCAAAGCAGGGCCTCAGTATGGGTAGCGATTGTCCTCTGCAGCCTCACACTGCCAAAACCTTACCACCTACACCCAATGTAGGTTACATAGGTGACATGCTCTTGGATTAATCATAGATAAGTAATTACCCTGGACTTGTTATGTTACCAGTCTTGGCGACTTTAGATGGTCCTGACAACATTCAGTGCAACTGGAGAGATTTCCTTTTCTTGTCTGTCTAAACAAAGACTTTTGTCCATTACGTTTGAATGCTCTCTTTGGGAGAAAAAGATTGCCAAATGGCCAGTTCTATAAGTGCAGTTTTCCCATTATTGGCTCTGTCTTCTGTCCTGTTGATACATAAAGATCAGACAGAGACATCTGCTTAGGATGAGGATATGCTTGTATAGAAACGTGTTATGAAAATGAAAAGTAGGGTTTTTTTTCACACACTTGTAGATCTATCCAGTTGACAGTCTTAACTGAAAACTTTTTTTAAAATAAAAAATCCACTTCCAACATTTTTTGTTTATTTTGAAAAATTCCATTTTAAAACTTCTTGTTTGTTTTTAACCTCAGAAATAAAATTCAGAGATCATGCAATTTTCAGGTAATTGCTTTGGGGAAAAAATTTGGCTTTATTTTTTTTCCCAAAGAATCTTCCAGTTTCTTACCTCATATTTAACTTAAGGGATCAGAGAGTCAAAGTAGCAAACTTCAAGCCACATGGACATTGCAGATAAGAGATATGATGCACAGTGAACCCATGGAGAGTGTAATAATGAATATTGCACAGAAAGGAAGAGTACATTGAGAGTAGAAATTTGGACATCACCTGCCAAAGGGTGTATGATAAGTTGGTAAAAGGCTGAAATCTTACATATCTGGGTTTGTAACACTACTGTAATTTCAGTTAGTGATGGTTCCTGAAGGTTTTGACTACTTTTGCTTTGTCCCTGTGTTTATCTCAAAGGGAAGCACTGCTTTTAGGGCTGGTCAAAACTCAACATTTCTAATGCATGGGAAATGTCTATATTTCAAAACTTATTTTCATTCAAAGTTGAAAATATTTTTTGATGTGAAGTTTTTGCCCATATCTTAACTGATGTATTTCACTGTTCCCTAGGTAGTAACAGCTGGTAACTTTCCAGCACAGTGAGTTTCCATGCTAGTGGCTCCTACTCAAGCTGCTTCATACAGTGTTAAAATCCTTCTGGTGACTCATGTTTGAAAAGATGAGCATGTTACTGTCAGAAGAGCTAACACAATGGTAGACAAAGCTAAACATAGAAAGTGTTCTGAAGAGATCAGAGATAAATCAAATATAAAACTTCCAGTATTGCCAGTAGTAACTTTGCATTATGTAGAAATGATGAATTGTCAAAGCCCTTGTATAGATCTGGGAGCCCACTAGAAATGCTGCTGTCATCTATGTTCCTGATTACAGCTGGTGATTACCGAAAGAACTGGCATTGTACTTACCCTGGAAGAATCCATGACGAATATGATCTTTGCAGATGGGGTGAAATACCCTGAGCCAGCACAGAAGTGGGATTATTCGTCCTTGCTTACCCCTTGCCCTCTGTGGAATAGAGGCAGCCACTAAATGGGGAAAAATGTGGGAACTTCATCCTGGGACATTTGAAAAATAAAGTGAAAACGTGGATCAAATTTTTAAAGTACGTTTTAAAATGGGTTGGGCTGATCCAGGGAGTCTTTGTTAACCAAAGAACAATAAATTTCCTTGATTATTTCATAGACTGACTTAGCTTCGAAGGGACCTCGGGATGTCATCTAGTTCAGCATCTTGCCCAAATTTGGAGTTAGGTCACGCTGCTCAGGATTGCGACTCGTTGAGTTTGGATTTTCTGGGCAACACATTTCTCATTACGTAGAAAATTTGTCCTTATAATTAATCAGATTTTCTTGCAATGTGGTTGTTGCCTCTTGGCCTTTTGCTGTGTGTTTGTGGAGAATCTGGTCCTTCCTTCTATATAACCATACCTAAGGCAAGACCAACCCCCTTAATTGTCTAACTTCAGGCTGACTAAACACAGTTCTCTCAGCCTCTCCTGTCTTGTGCTGTAGCCCTGTCAAAACCTCGGTGGCCCTTCTCCTCTGGACTTACTACATCCTTAATACAGGGAAGATTGGATACAGTACTCAGCGCAGGTGACAAATACAATAGGGTTAAACAGAGGGTAAAGTAACTTGAAAGGGCCATCAAAGGGAGTGAAGAAAAATCTCAACTTGTTTAAATATCAAATGTCAATTCTGACAAAGTGTGCAATAACAGTAAATCTCAGCTTTTCACAGTGATTCTGTAGCAAAGATACAGGCACCTAATTTTCATGTAGGAGCTCTATGGAGTTGTTCTGTAGGAATTCAGGGTCCCAAAATATATTTAACTTTTAAGCAGTCCATAAGACAGAATATTGCCTTTGTAGAGTACTGAATTTTATTTTAGAAAGAAAGATCAGAATTTCTATAGGATAATGCTAGAGGTGTCTGAAAAATGAAAATAGAGAAGTTTTTATTAAGAAATAAGTTCATGTCTATTAAAATTTTTACTCGAAGTAGGGACTTTTAGTAATTTTTGAAGAGGCAACTTTCAGCTCTAACTCGTTATGGGTTTGATATCAATAATGTTGAATGAAACTTTTTGGGGTATTTTACACAAGAGATCAGACTACAAGTTTTATTGTTCTGCAACTGTGGGTCAGTGTTTTTTTAATGGCATTGAATGTGCAAGTCTAACATCTTACCTTTCTGAAAGACTTGAACAACTATTTCCCTTGGACTTTCTGTTGATGTTGGCTGTTTAATGATCTGAAGATCTTTCCTGTCATCTACTGGATACTTACGTAACATATTCTTCATGCATCATGTATTCCACATAGGTTTCTCCTTATATTTCAAGGATTGTGGCTCCTCCCACTCAGTTTTTGATTTTGCTTCTCTTGCACCTACTACGAAAGAAATGAAGTCCTTGTCCAAAAGCATAAATATTCTTGCAGGGGATCTGATTCCCTGGTGGTATAGATGCCTTCAATGTGATAAATCTTCCAAACTATTTTGCCATTCATCCTCATTCTTACTGCCTGATTTAGGGACCTAGGAATGGCTTGAGCTTGACCCTTAGAATATCTACTTAAATAGAAATATGTGAACCTTTGATAAAAGAAATCATGGTATATGAGACCGATAGCCCAAAAAACCAAAGCATAATCAGCTTGCCCTATAAACGCTGTTTCTTCTAAACTTTCTGATGTGAAAAAGGCCTGTGTGGCATGTCCCTGTACAATACACAGTAAAGCCTCTTCAGTTATGTGATCAAACCCACAATGATTTAGAATTAAATTTCAACAATTTAAGTAATCCTTCTGGCTTTGCAGCTCAGGGCACATCAAATTGGAAATCCTATTAAGAAAAAGTCTCTGTATTTGTAAGCACAGGAGGTTCAAAAAGTGCAGTTGAAGCCAAAGCTTTTAAGCTGTTAGATTCAACAGGACATGAAAAAGTAGTTAAAAATAATTGTGAGTGAGGAATTCACTGCACTTATTGAGAGTTTTTACAATTAAAAGAAGAATAAAGAATCGCCACAGAAGTGAGGAATGACAAAATAGCTTTTGTGAGAGTAGAAAGCACAAGTGGAAATATTCAAAGTATTAATGTGCATGTTCTGTTGAAATATGTGCAATAAATAAACTGGGCAAAGAGAATCCAATTACTGTATACAACAAATTAATTGTTATACTTCTAGTACTGCAATATATTTGTAGTGAGTGAGTTACATTCATTTATATTTAAAATAGATTTCACATCTGTCAGACACCTATACTGCAGTCAATTTAATTGAAAATACTCAGTAAATCAAGTGGAGGTGTCTGAGCTCCTGGATGACCTTGGGATTTGGCCTTGAGTATTTATAAGGAAGGAATCCTGGAATCATAGAATGGTTTGTGTTGGAAGGGACCTTAAAGACCACCTAGTTCCAACTCCCCTGCCATGGGCAGCAACACCTTCCACTAGAGCAGGTTGCTCCAAGCCCCGTCCAGCCTGGCCTTGAGCACTGCCAGGGATGGGGCAGCCACAGCTGCTCTGGGCAACCTGTGCCAGTCTCTTGCCACTCTCATAGTGAAGAATTTCTTTCTAGTATCCCATCTAAATCTAACCTCTTTCAGTTTAAAATATATGGCAGCTACTTCTAGATTTACAGGGTGAAAGAAATTGGTCTTAACTGACTAATCCGGTTGTCCCACTTGAATGTAGGGCCTTACTGTATCAGATGTGCTATCTATGTATATATACATTAACGTGTGTGTATATATATACACACTATGAATATTTACATCCATATCTGTCTGCATAGTAAGAGACAAACCCGATTCCATAATGTCACATATTGAGTCAGAACTTTAAAGAAAAGCAAAGAGAAAATACATTATCTGTTTTGAATGATATTGTCAAGATCTTAGCAACCGAGGGAGTTAAAAACCTGATTCCTGTTGGATTTGAGAATCTATTGAATGTATTTTTGAAAATTTTACTGAAAGAAGATATCCAAGATAGCACAGAAAATCCATTACAGAACTGGTAGTTGCGTTTAGCTCTACATTGGCTTGGATTAGTATGCAAACAATGAGGATGTACTTTGTCCCAAGTACTCTTACAGTGTTACAAGGCAGATTTCAGAAAGGATAGATAACGGATAAAAATCTTTCTGTTGCCTCGACACTATGACAGTATTAGACTTCTTGATACAGCATGTGAATTTTAAGAATATTTTAAAAATACCCCAGGGACAGCAACAAAGCCCCCAAAATGTCATTGTTTGTGTAAACTGTGCTGTAAATTGAAACACCTGAACCGCCCGCAGATAAGGGTATCTTTCTTTGGGAAGGCTAAATGCTACTAAATGCAGACAGTTAATACTGGCTAAAAGATATTTTTTAGAACAGAATAAGGAACTAGGCTATCTTGTATGGATGTTAAAGATAGCATGAGTTTTTATACTGGAAGAGGGACTGATCCTTTTGGCCATTGAGTCATTTCCACTGTTAATTCTGTCTCTTATTCATTTAGCTGTCTCCTAAAGAACTTGTAAATATTTGGTTTTCTAGAATTGCATAACTACACAAATCTTAATCTGCAAGAATGTGTATGTTCTTGTCTTGTGTTCATAAACATAGCTATTAGAACGAAATGTTTCCTAGATCTGGACCACTGTCTGCAAAATTTTTTCACATATTTTGTGAGGAAAATGTTTTATAAATCTAAGATAAAAAAAATGCACAGTGCCTCAGGCAATCAAGTTAGTGGCTATTGGAATTGACTGTAACAGAGTTTATATTACACTGTGGTGTAGTCCTAATATTTATGAAACTGAAGCTTTAATCCAAATACTTTTATTTTTCTAAAATAAATGTAAGTTTATGGTAGGTTATATTGTTCTCTTAGATGAGCATACTACCAGGGATATCAGTTGAACTAAATAGTGTAACTAATTGCAGAACTAGTACATGTGTTATATTTTATTGCAAAGGTAGATCTGATTGTATGTTTTGCTAGTAAAATAAAATCAGATAGAGAGCTGTCTATTGTAGATACCCTGTAGATCCATGGAGGTTACAAATTGCGACGTTGCCCGACAGAAAATCTGTAACTGTGTTTTTCAATAACTATGCGTTGCATGTTTGCTGTTTATTCACTTAATTCATTGTCTATTCTGCAGTAATATTGAAGATGATGTCCAAATGTGTATTGGGAAATGACAAGGAAACAAGTATTTCTGTAGAGAGGCAAACTTCTTCTCCTATTTGCATATTTTAGGGTCTTAAAAAATCCACATACCCATCATGTTTAGTACTTACATATTTCTAAACATTTCTCACCAGTCTAGTTGATCCAGAAGGGTGAGAATGACAAAATTCCTGAAGACGGTAGCTCTGAAATTGCAGGCACTAATACTGTGTTAAAGCTACATATATGGCAAAGGAGTTTGCATATTGTCTTTTTCACACTTCAACAGCAATGTGTAGAACAAGCCTGAGGGATAATAATTTACCAGTCTCATTTCTCAAGGCTGTTATTCCTCATTTTGACATACTATTAAATTAATTTAATTATTGGTATTTTGTCTTGTCATTAATTTACTTATGTTTCCATTATTTATATTTCCAAAGCTTTGAGTACCCACATATAGACCCTCCCTTTATATACATGTCATTTGGCCAATATTTGTATTGGATCATCTCTTTCCCTGCAAACCTTCTGCCTAATTTTAGTCTCTGATGGGTGTTCTAAGGTATGATAGAATCCCCACAGAAGCCAATATAAATCTGTACGCAACTAATAAAGAGGAGAATCTGTTTGATTAATATTCTAACAGTATTTTTGTTGTTGTTGCTTTTTTTTGGGGGGGGGGGGTGGGTGGGGAGCAGAATGGGAAGAATACTCAGGAAAGCTCTTGTCTGCAGCCACATATGAACTTGGGTTACAGGACAGAAAATAACAGCTTCTGTTAACATTTGGTAATTATCTGGCTTGTGTTCAGAAGCAATTGCACTAAATAATTACAGGGAAGTGCCTTCTCAATCTCACCTGTTTGGGGAGTATGCTGTCTTTCAGATGAGACTCTCGTGGGAAAGGCAAGCTTCTCTGTTTCTTGGCTGCAGTGAAGACTTGAGCGCAAAGTCTGTAGGGTTTAGCTGTGTTTGTCTAAGCAGGCAGTTCCAGTGTGCTGCTTTGTGGATTTATTTCATCCATTGGAAAGAACAGCATGACAGGAATTTCACTTAGATACTAATTTCAGCAGTCTACTTACTTGTGCAGGGAGCATCTTGAGACTATGGAAGGTAAAGGGCCGAGCAGAGGCATCCTCTGTCCCAGCCTGCAAGGAGTACGTTAAGTTCACGCTTGAAATGATCTCTGTTAACTTAGGATTGTGCGTTGTTTTGTGGAACGTTAGAGAGAGGCTAAAATGGTATTTCACAGAGGAAGACAGACCCTGTTATTGTTTCTTAACTAAGTACCCCTCAGAAAAGGGTTCCCCACACTCTTTGCCTATGCTTGGGCTGCAGACTTCCCATATAAAGCTATTTCTTAACCAAGGCTTTGATTTACTTCTGTTGTAATTCATGAAACATATTGGAAATCCTTCAGCTGTTCTCAGTGGTCACTGGGACTTGAAGCTCAGTGAATTTCTGCGTGGGCTTAACAGGGAGCCATATATACTGTATATAGTGAAAATGACAAATACAGGTGATTAGTTATCTACTAGAAGTATACTAGCACACTTCTATACACTACTAGTATGCTTCTAGTATATTAGAAATACAAGTGTTTGATAAACATGTACACAAGCAGTTTATATATACTGTTGCTAAAACTCAAAGAAGCATACTTCAAAGAATAGTGGTATTTACTGAATATAATTTCATCGTTTGGTTCATCATTTTGACAGTCTTGGGTGCAGATAACAGGATTTAGCTGTGCCTCTCCCATGTTTCTGCTCGGGGTTCTTTGGTTTCATTGTATTTGCTATTTTAAAAATTGATGTAAATGTGTTAGGTCAAGGTGCCCTTCCTTGACCATGTGTTGGAGGAAGGGGATGGTCAGTTCTTTCCACTGAGAATTACCAGACAATGAGTCTGTTTGGCAACACAACAGAACTATATGCCAGGGTTGGATTTGTGATTTCATCAGTGGAAAATTAGTGGTGCTGGCCATTTCATTTGGCTACCCCTGCTTAGTTGCAGACAGGTCAGCATATATCTACCTGGAGACTGATTTTAACACAGCACAGTGTAGAGCTGTGTCTTGTGCATTTGCATGAGGGTAGTGCCAGCAATGATAAAGATGTGGTGACTTGCACTTCAGTGGTGTACTGTATAAACCTGTTGAAATCTTGTGTACTTGGGCAACTTGCTAATGCTGTTGTGATTTTACTGCCAGGGTTATTCAGTGACTCTCTGAACTGTAAGTCAAAGTCTAAATATGAAAGAAAATGGAATAGCGTGGAAACTGGAAACCAACTATTTCATTCTGCTCTTTCTGAAGCCAGAAGGTGAATGAGGCAGACTGGGAAAACAGTGTGAGTGACTTGTCCAGTGGACAGCTTTGGGAAACCGAGCCTCCTTAGTTTCTGTTTTAAAAGGCTAATTTGACAGTAGCATCTCTAAGGTCTGGTGCTAACATTCTAAGTACCAAGATGTTTCTAAGCTCTTTTTCTTTCAACTTAGAGACAGTGAATAACTCATCTCACAAGCACAGCAGTATGTGTATCCCTTGAGATTTCCTTTAGTCTTGACAGTCTACAGATTTGTAGTGCAGGCAGTAGTTCTGATAGATACACTGCCCATTAATATGTAAGGGAACTGCACGCTAGGCATCTTTGAGGATCTGATCAGCTATTCACAAAGTTTCTCTGAGACGATGGCAAACAGTTACATTTTTTTTCAAACATTCATTTCTCATTATTTTTATGGAGAGAACACCTTATTTATAGACAATTTTATCTCCCCCTCCACCTCTAATGTCTTGATTTAACACTTTTCAACAAAAGACCCAGTGGCAAATAGTTGACCTAAATGTTTTAGCTGCTCGTTTTATTTTCATGAAGTAGTCATGAAGTAGAACCATGATTTCTTAGGTGTGTCATGTTTCTTCATGTCCTGCTAGAATGACTCATTATGTTTCTTAAGATTTTACTTTACAGTTCACCTTTTCTTTTGCATGGCTTCTGAGAGTATACATATATAATTTTTGTTCTGTCATTTGCTCAAAATGAGTTTGTAAAGATGCATACACAGAGGCAAAGATGAGTTTTTCAGTGATTTCTTATGAGAAGCAGTGTCTTTAAAACACCTTAAAAATATTTTCTTCCCTCAGTTACTTCATTGTTTCCTTCTATACATACGCTTTTATACATAAAACCACAAAGTAATTAACAGTATTGGCTTTTCAATGCACTTACAGATGTCTGTGATTTTTTTCTAACTTTTGCTGTCTATCAAATAAAAACTGCCACTCTTGTGAAAATAGAAACTTATGTCACCACTGAAGAACTAAAAATGTCAAGGAGATTGTAAGAGGAAAACAACACAGATTGTTTTGGAAATTGATCCATGACAACCTCTGTAATAATTTTGACAAAACTTCTGTAAACTGAAACCTTCGTACTCTTTCAAAGAGCTCTGAAGGAACTCTGATTGAACGAGTTCATCAGTGGAAATGGAAATTAAACAGAATTTTTTGTTAATTCTTAAGAAGAATTCTGTACTCGGTGCTTCTAGAGTAAAGATGTTTGCTGAAACAAACAGGGAGTTTTTGTGTGTGGTTTATTATAATGTGTGCTGCTTCCTTGGCTTTTTATCCTTTGAGCTGCTCTGGAAGCAGAACAGAGCTGGCTCCTTTGCATACTAATAAATACCGATGCTTGTAATTATTCAGTGGTTACAGTAGTATTCCTTTGAGGTGAATCATTGCTACATTATTTACTTTGTTTAAATTATTCTGAACCTTTAGTTCAACTATAAAGCAAGGCTATACTCGTGTTGTGATACATATTACCTTGATATTTTTCCCATCTCTAATGCAAGGATTGAAGCAGCTGTTTAGGACCTGATTCTCTGGAACCCAAAGTCACTTTACTATATTTTGATAAGAAAATTTATATACTTGGTGTAAAAAAGATATTTATCTACTTGGGTGTCCTCTTCAGTGGCTGTAGTAGAAGTCAAAGATCAACTTCTATACTAGATATAGATCAGAGTGTTAAAACTTGTCATGAGTTACCATAAGTAACTTGTTAAAGAGTTTAAATTGTTTCATCAGTTAAAAAGGTGAGATGAGATTTACCCTGCCCAAACCCATCAACTTATGATCCCTATTCTTGTGGTTCAGGATTTTCTGCAAGCCAGGCTGAACTGGGCTGATAGAAAGCTCTGATCACAGAGCAGATGTGGGTGTCAGCCTATAGCTCCACCTGGTTCAGAGGGAGCAGCACTTTTTGCAGAGCAAGGACTCATGTGGACAGGTTGTTCCAGCTGCATCGACATGAGCAAGGAAAGATTTCTGCAGTGTAAACAATGCTCCTTTTTCGTGTGCCATAAAGGGAAAACTTTCTTTTTGCTGCCACTTGGAAGCTTGCTCCTGCCTGACACTCAGTATCCCAGCCCAAGCTGGTGCAGTGCTTCAGGAGTGGTTTACCATTGCACGTGTCGATAACTCAGTTGAATTCATGGTGCACATGCTAAAGTACATGTCATACTATGCAACTGAAGACTGTGGGACAGCCCAGGAAACAACAAAAGTTTGGAAGTGTGGTTTGTTTCCTTATGAGTGGTAAGTAAAGATTTTAACGAATACAGGAATTTGTCTTGTCTTATAATTGTCCCAGACTTGTCCTTTACCTGAACAGGTACTAAATATTGCCTCTTTGCCTAAACTGTCAATGCATGTGTTTACAAACAATTTCTGTCTCTCACCTCTTCTCAGCCTGAAGATGCTGGCTCTCGTGTTACTCCTGCAGCATAAAGCATACCTTTTTATTTCGCCAATGTTTTCCTTAGGTTGTTAATAAGATTAGAATGAATCACATATTGGAAGCATGGTTTAAAAAGTAGTTTTATAGAAATTCTTCATTAAAGTTGTATTTTCCCAGGAGTTTGTTTATACCACCATTTTGACTAGAATATTTAGCAAGAAAAGACAGCTTTTAATAATTAAAACTTGCATTGTTTTAATTTTCTCTGGAGTTTTCCTCAAATGTAGACTAAAGCTGTAAACTCAATACTGTTTTCATTTTGGAGCATTAATTGGCTAATCAACTTAAATTAGTATCCTGGTTTCGTCTAGGATAGAGTTAATTTTCTTCTCGGTAGCTGGTGCAGTGCTGTGTTTTGGATTTGGGATGAGAGTAGTGTTGATAACACACTGAGGTGGTTGTTAAGTAGTGCTTACTCTAAGTCAGGGACTTCTGTTTCCCGTGCTCTGCCAGCGAGGAGGAGCACAAGAAGCCGGGTGAGAGCAGGGCCAGGACAGCTTTCCTGAACTGGCCAAAGGGCTATTCCATACCATAGGGCACCAGGCTCAGTATATAAATTGGGGGGATTTGACCAGGGCCTGCCCATCGCTGCTCGGGGACTGGCTGGGCATTGGTCAGTGGGTGGTGAGCAATTGCGCCGTGCATCACTTGTCTGTCTTTGGTTTTATTCCTATCCCTCTCCTTTTCATTACAATTGTTGTTATTTTATTTTACTTTATTTCAGCTGTTAAACTGTTCTTATTCTCAGCCCAGGAGTTTTACCTTTTTCCCAATACTCTTCCCCATCCCACTGAGGGAGGTGGGGGTGTGAGTGAGCAGCTGTGTGGTACTTGGCTGCTGGCTGGGGTTAAACCACACCAATTAGCTACTTTTTAGGAAGTTGTGTTTTTCCAACAAGGGATTATTTTTTGTGATTTTTAAAATTTTATTTAATTTTATTCTCCCTCTGGTATTATAACTCTTTCATTTGATTATTGAGATATAAGAAATGGTGAGGCCGGGGCTGGAATTATTCCAAAGAGAAAACTACATGATCAATATAGTCTATGATATTAGGAACTAGGCTTTTTCCCAATAAGTGAGAATGTAAGTAACAACATTTTATGCTTCTTTTCTCCATGTGAGAACTCTGTTACTGCTGAAAGTGGAGTAGGATTCTAAATGTAATTTCTTACTGCTGTTGCATGGCACAGAAATAAAAGAATTGGCTATAATGCAGAATTTTCAAGAAGCTTGAGAATGTTCTCTTTGAACAATACTCTCGCCTTTGATTTTTAAATTTCATCAAAAGTATATATAGATAAAAATCCATCAAGTCAGTGACCAATCAAGGATAAAAGCAGGTATTTGACAAGAGATTTCAGAAACCTATGGCAAAGTGAAAGTGAAGTTCAGCCTTTCCCACTGTACACACTAGGCACCTTGAAAGGGAATGGTGATTTCTTTTAGTGCCTCTGTGGAAGTACCTCTAATGCATGTTTTTTGGACAAAGTGTATTCCAGCCTGTGTTCATTCTTGTGGTGTGTTATTTCTTATCTGTGATGGTGTGCTTACTCTTGCTGTAGGGAAGCGCTGCATGCACCTGTAGAATTTTTCATGTGATTTGGGATTAGATATATGACATTTATTTTATGTGATGGAAGAGAAATTATGCGTAGTGTTTATAATTCTGGTTTTGATAAGCATCCCATGTTTTACTATATCTGTGATCCTTTAGATGGTGTTTGCCAAGTTTTCATTTGACAAAGCCAAAAATGGAATTGATTACCAAACAGGTTTCAGTGCAGCTGAAATTAATTTCTTTTAACATATGATACCAGTTATGGTCTCAAACAGGTACAGAAGTAAGAAGAAAAGAAAGCTAAATAAGTAAATGCTATGATTTGATGAGAAAAGCAGCTGTCAGAGGAAAACTTCAATTTGTATTCTTTAAATCACAAAGCAGTTTATTGATTTATTAATGGCATATAATTAACTGGCAATCAGTGAACTATACATTCAGAAACAATCAGTCATACTTCAGATAAACCACAACACTTGGCACTTGCGAAACATTAATACGTATCTACGAATTTCTACACACTCCTCTAATTACTCCCTAAAAGTGTCTAATTCTCCCTACACACTTGTCCTGTTTTGCATACACATCTCTCACAGTCCTTGTTGTGGGGTATAAGACCCCACCTCCCTCAAGCTTAGGTGGAGCTTTTGATGCTGTTGGGGTTACTTCTGGCAAATATAAAGCTAGTGCCCAACTGGTAGTGTGTCACCCTCTTCTCCCTCACCTTTGTTACAAATTTTCACGCTGCTTGGATATTTCTTTTCGAGCTGACTTCCTTTTTCACTTTTAGCAATTCCCTAGTTACTGTTTAACCTGGCAACTGGTCATGGGCTTTGGCATTACCAGTTCAGGGCCACACGCTTTCACAGTTTTGGGTGTTCAGGCTCTTGTTCCTTTTCAGCTGTTGCGTAGCCACATGCCGAGGGAGGGAGCCACGAGCATTCCCCCGCTGGAACCGAGATCATTCAAGACAACGAGCAGAAAGGTAGCTCAGGTACAATTGTGGAAATGAGTACAGGTTAGTGCAAATTGGTTTTATTCCCCACCCCATACTGCTGTGTTCATCTTTAATTTTCACTTTACAAAAGAAATTGACTTGATCTGACATCTGCAGAAGTCTGTGTTAACTTCTGCAGGCTGCATTAATAGGCAGCAGTTTACTAGTTTTTCTTTTTATTGAAGATTAAATTTCTTTTAATGAAGATAAATTCATTGAAGGCATTGGCAGGGTGAGAACAGCATTCAGCTGAGAAGTCAGCTCTATTCCATCAACATCTGTTTCATCTGCTTTTAGTGCTCTACTTTCTGTGTACTGTACTCATGAATAGACCCTGAAATACAAACAATTGCTGATCATGCTGCTGGCTCTGATAACATAACTCATAATGTTGCCCTAATTACTTACATTATAAAACTGTCAGGTCTGGAACGTTTGGTCTCTCAAGGCAGCTCTCCAATTAATCTTTTCCTTTTTTATTAGAGATCTTGTTATGTGATTGTCTTTTGGGGAGGAATGAGAGGGCTTTATGTTATAGTGTGATTTTTTTTTTTAAAAAGCTTTCACTGATAACAGAGCAAGAAGACTTCAGATTTAACAGGAATGTTATGTTAGCTACTTTTTTTTTTTAATTATTTTTATTGCAGCATCTGAAAGAATGTAGTCCATATTAATGTTGGCTGGCTTCCGAGGGAAAAATTGAGGAAATATAGAACAGCTGAGGTTGGAAGGGAATCTTGAAACATTGTCTGGTCCAACCTAGATGAGATTACCTAGCACCCTGTCTAGTCATGTTTTAAGAACCTCCAGTGATGGGGACTCCACTGTGTCCATGGGGAGGTTGTTCAGGGATTGGTGGTTCTCACTGTAAAAAAAGTTCATTCTTATATCAAGATGGAACCTTTTCTGGTGCAACTTGTACCTATTGCCCCTTGTCTTCTCCATGTGGCTCCTTTTGAAGACAGAGCCTGTGTCTTATCTGTGGCTGCCTGTTAAGTACGGGAATACTGTGGTATTCCAGGTCTGCCCTAGGCTTTCTCTTCTCCAGGGAGAAAAGTCTTAACTCATTCAGTCTTTCCTCATTGGGCAGGTTCTCCAGCACTTTGCGGCCTTCCTTGGGACCATATCCAGTCTGTCTGCATCTTTCTTGAATTGTGAAGACCAGAACTGGACACAGCACCCCAGATGCAGCCTGATAAGTGCTGAGTAGAGTGGGATGATCATGTTCTATCTCTGCTAACAGTGCCCCTGTGGCTGCAGCCCAGCATCTGATTTGCCTTGTTGCTGCAGAGGTTCACTGCTGACTCATGTTCAGCTTATTGTCCACCAGGACTGTCATGTCCCCTCCAGCAAGGCTGCTTTCCAGCCACACAGATCCCAGCCTGCACCGTGCTTTTTGCTTATCTTATCCCAGGTGCAGGACCTTGCTTTTGTCTTTGTTAAACATGCAGTTCTTGCCAGCCCACTCTTTCAGCCTGCCTAGGTCTGTAAGACAGCTCTCCCTTCTGACGTGTCCACCTCACCACTCAGTTTAGTGTCATCGGTAAACTTGGTGACGTTGTGTTTATGAAGATGTTGAACAGCATGGGGCCCAGTATTGGTCCCTGGGGGACTCAACTTGTGACAGGCTGCAAGCCTGAATAAACCCCATTGATTACCACCCTCTGAATGTGGCCTGTGAGCCAATTCCCTACCCACCTCACAGACCATAGCTTGCCAGTTTGTCCAGGAGAAGGCTGTGGGAAACTGTCAAATGCTTTGCTGAAGTCCAGGTAAACAGTATCTACTGCTCTCCCTATGTCAACAGAAAATGTTGTTTTGTTGTAGAAGGTGATCAGGTTAGTCTGACGTGAGTTGCCTTTGGTAAATCCGTGCTGGCTTTTTCCAGTCACCTGATTCATTTCATTAATGGTGTATCATTATTCTGCTTGTTCCCTGACAGGAACTCATTACTCCATCACAATGTTTCGCAATACACATCTCCCTGAAATCCTGTGCTGCTTTTTCTTTGCTTTAAACTTTCTATGTCTGCAGTGTTCAAGGTGTCAGCAAAATGAATGCAACTGGTAAATACAGATAATGATAATATTTTGTGGTTGGACTAGTCTCATACCAAATCTAAATACTGTAATTAGTAATAATAAACATATTGATGACATGAAATTAGGTTATTTGCACCAAGAGACACCAGTTGTAAAGTGATGCCATGAATTTCTTTCCCAGGCAATGCCTGAGACCTCTCTGTGTTACTGACTTCACTGTACTTCTTGTGGCTAAGACAGTGAAAGAGCTGCAGAGCTAGATGCTTGTCATCTTTTATCAGTACATTCTCCCATGCTTGAAAATGTTTATAAACACCTCTAGGTAAAGAATGGTTAGTTATTAGGCTTTATTTGCTCAACATTACTTAATATACATATGAAGCCTCTATCCCTCTTGCAAAAGACACCAAAAATTCATAACCGTTGTCAAGCTGTCCTTAACTGCTAAGAGAATTCAATCAAGTGAGACCTCTTTGCTTTCAGTGTCTTCACTATCAATGTCTGCCTAAAAGCGTACTGAGAGTAACCCAGCCTTTCATACACCGCTGCCCAACCCTTGCCACAGAGACTTCAGACCTGTGAACAAGGGGGTTGGTGAGGACCTGATTCTCAAGCAGAAAGGGGATTGTGCAAGCCAAGAAGGTAGCAGAGCCCTCCTCTACTGACAAAATCAGAGAGCAGTTCCTTGCTTGAATTTTTGTGAAGGAGGCCAATTTCCTGCTATCCTTCAGGTCTCTCCTTTGGCTTGTCTTTCAGTTTAACCCTGATCCTCAGGGTAAATTAATAATCCAGGAACCACTGAAAAGATGAAAGGATGCCCTCAGCGCCCTTTGCATCTCCCCTTTTTCCACCCACATCAACACACAGTCAGAACCCCATGAACTTTGTTACATGAATGAATGTTTTTTTCCTGTTGGTTTTTTTTTTCCTTCATTTTGCTCTGTGTTAACGCTGAAAATGGGGGAAAAATGGTCAAGATCAAACTGAAATAATGTTTTCGTCGTACTTTTTTACAACCCAAAAAGTCTGAAGAAATTATTATTACTCAAATGAGGAATTCTATTTAATAGCATTGTTTTCCCTCCCCTGACGAGAGCAAACGCACCTGTGAGTAAAGCAGAGAAAATAAAGGTCTAGATCCTTAAAGCAACTATTGCTGCTGTTGCTTTTAACGGAAATCTTCCCTGTGAAATGTGGGGATGTGCAAGGGGTCCAATACTTTCATGCACATGAGGTCTAGCGTATCTGTCAATGCACAGCAAAATGTCCTGCTCACAAAACGATCAGATGTAGCATGAAGGAACGGTTTCCTTCAGTCTCTGCTGCTGGCACTGTTTTACTTCATATAAATAGGAGGATCATGTTTAAATGTCTGCTTAATTTAAAGTAGATTTGAACTAAGGTCTGTTACTTCCAAAAACTTGCACTAGCCTCGATTGTTATGGTATGATCTCTCTGTCTTTTGGACGCAAATACTTCATTTTTCTTTTAAGTAATGAGATAGTTACTGGGAAAAAAAAAGAGGTGGAAAATCATTGTGCTTTATTCCAGGTGAATGTATAAGCCATCAAAATATGAAGTTAATCTTATCTATCTGGTTCAGTGATTTTTAAACTATTTTATGTAAAATAGAGATTCTGATATAATATAATTTTGCCAAGATTTGGTTCTGTAGGTACAATGCCTGTGCCTCTAGTTTTTAAGTAGTGGTTCAAGACTGATCAATTCTTTTTCACTCTGAAAGTCTTGATATTCTTAAGAATAGCTTACAGAGAAAAATTAATAAAAAAATCTTGGCAGTAATGCAGAATGATAGTACTAGGGTTTTTCTTGTATAAATTGAGTATATACAAGATGACAATGATAAAAATGTTGTTATATGTTGTGGATTCAAGAATGTGTCTGCAATATACTGTCTTTTTTTCAGTGCAGCTCTAATGCTTTAATTCACCTTGTTTATAACTAGTGTTTCCTTTATAAATTACCATAAACCTGAAAAGGTGGGCTATTTTTTAAGCTTAATATAACTGGTATTGCCTTATTTCAAAGTCTAATACAATTATGAATACACCATAACATGTGGATGATTAAATTACAAATTGTGGGTGTCCACCGGGCAACTAGATATATTAAATTTGTACACCTTCATTACTCACCCTCACATACGCTGTATATTTTCCAGGATCACGTAAAGATGTGCTTGTTCTGTCTGAGGTACATTCTATAGTATTTATGGTTTATCAGATGTACAGAATAGCTTCTTCAAGGAGACACTCATACATCATTTGAACTTCAGTAGTTATTGCATTGTTTTAATGGAAAAATGTTATAAATGAATGAATTTTATTCTGCCTGCAACATTTATATTTTTGAACTTGGCTCTCTTAATGCTGTTATTTTCTTGTTCTATGAGAACATGAACTTCTTATCACTCACTGATTTTATAAAGATATTTCATGTTCTCCTTGGAGACCTGTAAAGAAAAAAAGGTCAAAAGACAGAACATAAGTAATCAGAGTGTAGTTTCACAGAAGTTTTGTAGAATAAAGATGACACCTGCTAAAAATCTAAAATCAAAGTAATCAAGACAAACTACCTCTTCGTTGGCATTGTAATTGAATGAGGAATATAATCTATACAGAAATTTTTTAAAAATGAGGTTTTGATTTACAGCGGTAAACTAAGTGATGCCTGGCTTAATCCACATAGAAGATACCTGCAGTTGTTATGAACTTTGACTATGAGCTTATTAAATAAAAAGACTAACTCTACTTACCTTGTAAACAGACAGAAGATCCCCAAGAAACTGATGTTTCAGTGTTGTTCGATACAGCCAAGAGCTGTTTTCCTGTAACTCCATGCTGAACTTGTTTCTGCGATATGGGTACCGTCTGAGTTATAACGCTGAAGGTGCACCTTGCTATTTTGAGGTGCTTCATTTGTATCAGTTTCCTTTCTATGTACAGTTATATTTGTGATCCCTGACCATGTCTGCAGAGCCCTATGTAAGGTAATAATCCTCAGGTGTGCGTGGTGTAGGGATGTTTATATGCAAGAATTTTCTTGTGAATTTTGCCTGTCTTCTGGGGCACAGCATTCCTGATGCAAAATGTCAGCTTCCCCATACTGCCCCAAGGCAGCAGCATTGCAGGCATGGAGGAACGTTCTCTGTGTATATGGTGGAATCTTGTGATCCATGAAGTTCGCTATGTGCTTCTCTCTGTGCCTGCAATAGCAATTCTAACACTATGAGCAGCTGAGGAAGCATTGAGGGATTTAAGGCCTCTGGCAGGTGACAGAGACAAATTTATTTCTGCATATAATTTTAAAAACAGTTGTGTAGTCCAACATAATGGCAAAAAACCCCAAATGCACGTTAAATCCCCATTGTTAAGCTACAGTGTGTTATCCAGACTGGTAGTCCTCACATGGAAGTGTTATTTGAATTAGGAATGTTGGTAGCAGAGAGAACCAAAAATGTTCACAGAGTGCTTGTGACCTAACAGAAGCTGTGAATTGATAGATCCTGAGATTATCTGCAGATGAAGTGGAACCTTTGCTGCATAGATTGGGACAGAAATAAGTCAGATTAGCACTGGCCTTGTTTCTTTCCTGTTACAGGTTGCAGAGGTGAGGACATTTTTGATGTCTTCTCCAGAGAACTTAATATTTGCTTTATCTTTTGTTTGTCTTTTATATAATTGCACTGGATAATATTGCAAAGTCGTATAAAATTAAAATTAAGTTTGAAATAGGTTTGTTAATTACAGTATTTAACTGTTGTGGTTATTGTTTCCTAGGAGATTAATGAGGTGAATTATTGTAACATAATTAAACTACAGTATATCTAATCTCTTACATACCCTTGTGGTTTACTGTTATTCAAGTATCACTTGAAGGTTAATTTCACTTAGCTGGTATATATTTGACTTTGGCAATACAGTTTGTATCAAAATATGTTTTTAATTATATTTGAAAGTCATTAGGCAACAGCTCTGCCAAAATTATCACTGTAAGCTTTACTAGTGAAGGTAAGGACATCATAAACAGTAAAATCAGCAGACTCACATACCTACACAACCTGAGTATTCACGTAAAAGCAAAAGTTAACATATGCTGCCACTTGGATGCTAATGGTATCTGCTGAAGGTTAAGCCTTCTCTTCTGATTGTCCACTCTGATACATGGCAATTATTGAATGAATCAAAGTTGAATGGCAAAAGGATTTCATTAACATGAAAGATATAATTATATGTGCAAAGTTGCAAATCCAGTAATCCAAAATCTCCCCTAAAATGTTTTTGAGGGAAGCCTTTTACTAGCGGTTAATGAATTCCTCGCTTCACAGTCAGAGGCTGTGCCTCCAGCCGTTCAAATCAGCTCACTGGCTGTTTTCTGTGGTACTTTGGCAGGAAATCCTATTGTCTTGCCACATGAAAATCGGAAACATGCGGTAATATCTCTATAGGACAAGAAAATACTATAGATTCATCAAAGCATGCCTTTTCTGCCAAAGAAACAGTTTAGTTTCTATACCATTTTTTTTTTAATTCCCAAAACCAACGTTTCTTCTCCTCCAGCCACAAACTCAGCTTCACCTTAAATTCACTAAATTCACCCATTTGTTCTCATGCTGGATTTATTTAAAGGATGGGTACTCTGCATATTATATTACAACAGAAAAGCTGCTATAGTTTTTATTTTTTCTGTATTAGTTCCAGTCACAGCTTTTTACATCAATTTTTTGCTTTCTCTTCAGTAATCCTAAGAAATTATCTTCCCTTAAGCCATGGTTCTAAAGAGTTGAATCTATTATTTTGTCTCACTTATCTCACATCTCATCCCTGTATTAATTGGGCAAAACTGAAATTCTCTCCCCAGAATTGTAGCTCAGTATAGAATCAAACCAAATATGAGACCTTTTAAAAAACTTAGTATTCAGCAGCAGCAGCATGTAATTTAATAATCATAATTTTCATCCAAATTATGGAAGCTGAAGTATTAGTGTGTACAATTTTGAGTCCAGACGTTGGCGGATTTCTGGACAGAATTCACAAATCCTTGATGTTCAGAAAACACGTAATTCTTGAGCATTTAATCTAAGTTGTATTTTATTTTTACAGGTTTATCAGCCAGCATTGGTACAGGGAAACAGCTCAGTAACTTTCTTGATCATTACTCAACATGGCTATGATCCTCTCAAATGACATCCCATTGTGCATTTATAGAATAATTTCCACTTCTTTTCTGTATGCTTTTGATGCTAAATACCCCACACCTTGTCTGCTTTTTTTCTGTAATCAGTTAGAAGATGATTTTTTTTGGCGTGTTAAGCACAATACTTTCTTGGTTTTCCTACTTCCGTTTATTCTTTGTGGTCGCTTTCCAGTATTGTGGAATTAGTTTAGGTGGCTGCTTTCACTGTATTTTGGAGTGGACTATGTCAGCCATGAATAAGACTGTAACCTAAATTATTTGCTCTTTCTCCTCTGTTTTTGTTGCCTTTAGAAACAGTGTGCCATCAGCAAACGTAATAATTTTGAACATAACATTTCCAAGGTCGCACCTCTAGAAAATAATCGAAACTTGTCAGTTATAATGTTCCCAGCAGCTTCAGTTCTCTTCTCGCACTCAACAGCTGGCCTGTTTCTTTCTGATATGTGTCTTTGAATCTATTTGAATTTATTTTGTCAGCTTTTCTCAAAAGCACGCCACCTTTTCAAATCAATCTGCTTTGTGGTGTGGTATGAAACACTTTTTTGAATTCCAGATAAATTGTCCATTACATTGCTATTGTCTCCAGGTAGGTAACATATTAAAAGAATTCAAGTAAATTTTTCTGTCATGACCTATGTTTTGTATGTATTCAGCCTGCTATCATGGCCTTCTAAGTCATGCATTTCTAAATGTGGTTTAATAATCTTTTGTCTTCTGCATAACTGAGTCCAGGATAAGAAGCTTGGACTTTCTAGGGTCTCAGAACCTTTTAAAGTAAAAATAATTACATTAACTGCTACTGCAGTTCTCTTATACTCCCTTCCTTACTAAGTTATCACGAATCCTGCCGAGGGCTTTCCTTTTCCCCTTAACACTTTTCTACAGATTTCTTGGTTGCAATTCATCTAGGCCTGGAGCTTTTTCAATGTTTGATAGTTATAATTGCCTAATTAAGGTATCAGCTCTTGTAGACCAGAAGCCTTATTTCTCTGCTGTGTTTCCAGTTTTCAGGAGTATGTTCGCTATTTCTGTCAGATTCTCTCTTCCTTTGTGTATTCATTACAAACTGTCTATAAAGATATGAGTAATCTGCCTCTTTATTTTTAAAATTGCTTTGCTTGAAGATATTTGCCTCTCTCATTCCTGTCAGACTACAAGTGGATGAACAAAAAACCCCCAAAGTCACACACAAAAATTGATATTACCATGGAACAGTGGAAAGCTCAGTCATCTTTGCTTTTCCAGGGAAAATATACACCATGTAATAATGGCAGATGTATACTTGAGAGATGAAACTATACACTTGGGGACTGAGTGTAACCTGTGGTGATAAGAGGGGGGAGAGATAATTTATGTTAATTGGCAATAAATTAAGTCAAATTCTGCAAGGCGAGTGTGTTTTGCCTGCAACCGTAACTGGTGAGTGATTTCCCCGTCTGTATTTCAACCCATGAGTTTTCTTGTTCTCATTCCTCCGGTTTTCTGCCCTGTATGGTGGGGGGCCGGCTGGGGGACTGGCTGAACAGCTGGCTGGGTGCTTGCCTGCCAGCTGGGGCCAACCCACTACAATTATTTATCTCGAAGTGTTAAACAGCGGCAGACAACTGAAAGTAAATTATTGGGTGTACTCTGTGGACCATATATTGCTTAGCTTGCAGTGCATATGAGAAGCTGCAGTTCTGTGTTATTGAATTAATATATAGCTAAGCAGTTCAGTTTTGTGATGTGTGTTCCTTATCCAACATCAGGTAACCATCTCTCAGTCAAGTGAACGGGTAACATGCTTGTTTACAGGTGCACCCATGCTGGGAAATGTGGCTTTAGACTCAAATGCATGGTCAGCCTTTTAAAAAGTTGACATGAATACTATATTTACATGGTGTCTCCTGTTCTTGAATCGTGCAGTATTTTTCAGACCTGACTGCACAAAAATGAACTAAACGATTATTTTAAGAACTGTTTTAACCTGAGCTCTTTCAGGATGGTATTTGTCCTTTTGAGTTCTTTTACAGTGCACTACAGGATTCCTTCTTACACAAGTTAGAAGGATGACTTCCTGAGTGGGCATGACAAGTCTGCAATTAAGCACTTAAGGGGTGTGTATCCAAAAGGCAGTTCCCTGAAAACATCTGACAGCCAGGAGCAGAAGTAGGAGAGTAAACTGCTGATCTGCTCCAATATGACATTTTTTGGGGTATTTGTGCATCTTGTATTGGGTTTCAATTTAGCTTGAAATCTATTCCTGTAAATATCGTAATGTTTACTTTCAGAGAGGATGGTTAAAATCCTATAAAGGATTTTACTCTTCTTTTTTGCCTGTTTCACCATCTGGGGTGCTTATACAGATGCGTGTGTTTCCTCTGCAGGAGGAAAAATGTCATTGAGTCATATGCCATTTCATACATAAGACTTTGGTCTGCGCCACTGCGCCACCTCCTGCATTAAATTGATGGTGATAAATTGTGGCAAAATGACCTTCACATCACTTAGCCTTGGTAATTGTCAAAGTATTATATTTACAGTTTCTAGCATATACAGTGGCTTTACAAAGCATGGTAGTGGATCAGGAAGACTTTCAGAGTGTTATAGTCCATATAATTTTTGCAAGAATGTTGTCTCCTAGCACCCGATTTTTTAAGTTAATGCTGGGGAAATGCACTTTTTCAGAAATAGGGACATAGACTGCATTAACACCACCTATAAATAATATAAAGAGAATAAAACTTAGTGACATAAAATGGCAATGGAATTTGAGACTAATAAAATTTTCAGGTAGAAACTAGAATCTCGTAAAATTAAAATGACACAAAGGGAGGGGTCTGACTTCACCAAAACAGTCTGTTCTGGACAGAAGTCAATCGAGACTGGAATATATGGAGAAGGGCTTTCTGCCTTTCCAGTGGGAATAGTGGGGATGACCAAAACAAACGTTAAATGGAGTTCCATTGGAGCAGGTTATAGGAGGCAACTGCTGGTAAAGGCAGTGAGATTAAGGAGCAAGGTACTGTAATAACTCAGGCATTAGAACATGCTTGGAGACTTCAGTGGCAATATTAATGTGCTTGCATATAATCACATACGTAAGATGGATATGTGAGATTTCAGTAAAGTAAGCAGTGTTTGCACAGGAGCAGAGATTTTATTGCCAGGCTGGGGCGTCCCTTTAGAGCTGAAGGATCTGGTGAGAGCAGCGCAAAAGGAGGCAGGGCAGAGGAGGAGGCGTATGGCGACTGTTGTAGGGCAGGCACTCGGCAGGATGATTCTATTGTTATTACATCTGACTTGTGTTGATTCGTTTCTTGTGGGTGTTGAATGAATAGCAATACTTGCGGCACGATTTACTAATGTTGCTAAGAAAGAAAAATGGTTTCCAGTTCTGACCATCTTCAGGAAACTTGTTTGATGAGATGGACAGTGGTTACAGAAGACAAGAAGCAGTGGCAAGGCTTTACCTCAGCCGCACCTGCCTTATTCTCAGTATTTTCGAAACGCTGTATCAGTTTTGCATCACACAGATAGTTCTGGGGTCAGGGCTTTCCATGTGAAAAATGTCTTATGGCTGTAAGGCAAGAACAATAGCTAGCCGGATAGAAAAGTATGGCAGTACCACTTTTCAGATGCTGCCTCTCCACTTTACCTTCAGGTTTCTCAAAACATAGCTACCAAGCAGTGTAAGTGGATGTAGCATCTCTGGTTTTAATGCCACAATAGTTAATGGTATTATCTGTAAATGTTTCTGAGGAAAAATGCTTATATGGGTGACTTAAGAAACACTTCAAATAATACTATCTAAAAATATTCTAAAGCAACCATTACATTTAAAGAAATCTTGCCCTTTAGAAGAAAAAATAATATACTGATCTCATCAGATGCAGATACCTTTCCTTTTTTCTACATTTGTTGGATAATCAACGTTGCTGTTTGCTATTTATCTGCTTTTTAAACTTTAACAAGTAATGCTGCTTATAATTGTGACACTTCATGATTTTGTAAAAATTGGCACCTGCTGTATGCAGGATAATAGCACAATTCAACGTGCACTGTAGGAAGAACTGATTTTCTGCTCATTTTATCTGGAAATGTCTGAATTGTAAGTGGAGTTGCCCTCCTGTTAAAATTCAAAATTAGTGTGTATGTAGGTAGATAAATGGGAGTAGAGATTTTTACTTCTGTAGGAAGAAGAAAACCCAAAATAGACGTGATCTTCTTTGTCACGAATGCAGGGAAGAGTATTAAAAATTGATTTGAAAATGGAGTTGTCTTACTAGATTTTATCTGTGATGTCAGTCAGAAGGAAGCTGGGGTAAGATCGCTGAGCAGATATAAATGGCTACTTTTCATCTCTGATGCAACTTGCCATTTGGAGGAAAGAAATAGAATATATGGCAACTATTCATCCAGTTAGCAAATGAATGTAGCTTTGGTAATTCCGTATGCACGCAGTGCACCATATTTCCTTCTTCCTAAAATGAAGACTAAATCCCAGCTTTCGTGATCTGACATTTAGCAGGGCTCTTGGAGACCAGGAGCAGAAAGGATAACAGTTATTCCTGTAGTTCCTGAGGCTGACATCTGTGGTGGGCAGATGGATATACACTGTTCAAACTATTCTCTGTTACCATTGTAAGCTTAGGGTTTAGAACAGGAGCATGGACAGGGTAAGGCTGTCCACTTTCTTCAACAGACAAAATTTTGTCATCTCTTGTGGGGGACTTGGTGGAGCCACAGAGCTGCAAGCTGCAGTTGACTGATGAAGGCAGGCAGAGAACTTGGAGAGAGCACAGAGGGGGAAACCTCCCCCTTTCTTTTGCTCTGAAAAAAGAGCAGAGGAAGGCTGTTCTCTGCCATTTTTCTGCAGGGCAATTCCAGAGCCCAGGACTGTGTCCAATAGCTAGAGCAGAGCCTCAGCAGGCAGTTTAGCCTGAGGAAAAGGGATTTCCTTACCCAGATTACTTCAGAGCTTTTTTACAGGTGTCTGTGGTTGATGAGCTGGAATCCTTCCTCGTGCGGAGGCACACTGGTGAAAATGCAAAACATAGGACCCAAGGCTCAGCCCATGTTACAGAAGAGAAAAACTTTTTCTGGTGGAATTTGCAGCCCCATAGTTGGGAAAGCAAAGGTTTTGCCTTGCCAAGGAGCACTCGAGAGGAAGACGACAAGGGAACACATTTCCCAGTAAGTGTTAAAATGAGCACAATCACGGCAACTTTAGTTGTTGCATATTTACTGTTTATCTGCTTGAGACCCAGGCAAATTAGCAGCAGCCATCTCATTTTTGTATCTTGCAGATTATTCTCCGGTGACTTTTAATTAAAACTTAGGCACAGAGGAACCATTGGTGATCTTTTTTTTTTTTCTTTTTTTTCCCGGGACTATCTCAGCTTTAATTATTTCTTAGGGTTTGAAATAAGCCTTAGTTTCCACCAGATCATGTTTACTACAGAAGAAAGCAGCAAAGGGATCAGCAGAGATATTTACTATAAAATCAAAACATCACATAAAATGTATTTTAAATGTAGTCAAGTAAATATTCCCTTCTCCCTCCTGAAAAACCCTATGGCCAGGTTTAATAGTGTTTCATATATTTTGAACTGAATAACTTGTGTCAAAGTCTCCCATTCCTGCACTATTCAATTTTTACTGGGAATATGATTACATTGAAATGAGACTCCATCAGAGTAATAAGATATTGGATGGGCAGTAGACCAAGGCGAATTTCTGAGCGGTTTGCATAAATGTTTTTCCAACCATAATAGCAGCTTCGGAACTTGAGCAAAAGAGCTAACCTGTCGGATTGCAATTTCTTTTCATTGTTCGTTGAAACACCTTGTTTGCCAGAGAATTATCAGGTTTGTTTCGTGTTTACCTGCAAAAAAACTTGATATAAAAAGAGCTCAAATGGGTATAATGTCATTCCATCTGGAGGGAGGGAAGGTTTTTAGCTACTAATAGATATGTTAATACATATACAATGTATTCATACACTATTTAAACATCTTGATGCCAGCAGAAAGTGTCACGATGTTAGTTAACGTGATAAGCTTCCCAGGACACACCATCAGTGGGGCAGGCGTACAGTGTGGGCTGGTGTGTAGCACAAGGGCAGGAAGGCAGTCCTGGCAATGCCCTGCGTTGACTAGAGCTGTGCTGGCAGGTCTGTTAGAAAGAGTCAGACTGCACGAGGCCTTTGCAGGTAGGGCTTTGCTGCACGTTCACCTGCGGCTGGAGATGTACTGCTGAAGAGCTAGGTCACAGTCAAAGTATATTTTATTTAGGTTTTGTGCATGTATATATACACACATGTTAAAATAGTGTGTGTACATATCTATCTCCAATGGGCACAATCCAGGCTTATCCCAGCTCCTTGGCATGTACTGTGCAGTTGAAGATGCTCTTTCTCATTTTACATTTTGCATAGAACTGAAGAAGTCTATGAGGGGAATAAGTTCTTCCAGCACCTTACTTAATTAGCAGTATTTTCTAGTTGTTATTAATCAGGTGAAATATTAATATTACTGTTGGCTTCAGTCCAATATTCTTTCTGAATATCACTGAATGCCTGGCTGGTGGTTTGGTGTGCGTTACAGACAAACAGGAAATAGGGTTAAAAAAAAAATATTAGCTTTCTTTTCTTTCTTTTACTTATTTCTGAGCAGAATGTGTTTTCCCCAAATACCCAAATAACAGGCTTAGATAGGTCTTGCTTTTGAGGTATTTTAGCCATTGATGAACTGCACAGGCAAATTGTACTTCTGTACTCAAAAAAGGACTTAAATTTGAAGTTATTTTTTTCCACTTCTACATAATGGGTATTCCTCCACACAAATTGTTTTTTTACAGATGAATGTTCTGTGCATTTGATTTAGTCTGCGTATAGGCAGTGTGCATTAGAGCTATTTAGTGTAAAAAAGAGATAAAGAAGAGAAAGAATGGAAGATGTACTTTTAAAATGAGCAGTATAAAGTTAAGTGGTGTGCTGCTGTTTACCCTTTCTAACAATATAAGAAGCCAAGGACATTCATCAAGAAGAAAGGCCATAATTAATTAAGGGAAATACTATGCAATGCATAATTAACCTGTGTTACAGCTTGTCAGAATACTAATGCCAATAAAATAGTAATATTCTCAAAAGGATTTGACATTTATGTGGATAATGAAATATTGACAGTTACACTAGATATTTTTAAAACCTGTGTTCTAAAAGAAACTCTCTTGCTTAAAACCATATACCAGCTATTGTGAGGAAGAGACATCCCCTACTGGCAGTCTGTTCTGTAATAATTCAGTGGAAGTCGGGCAGTTAAATACTTTATTAAGAAATCTGGCATGAAGTTACTGAGAACTCTCATGTTCTGTATAGAAAATACTGTTGTGTTAACCAGTTTCTTCCACTGTAATTAATGAACTGCTTAAATTCATATAAATGATGTCAGCATTCAAATAAATGATCTCTGGATTATAAAAAAATTAGTTATCAACTGAGTTCTGACCAGTATTATTTCTTCTATCCCAGCTGCTTCCTTACTGGTGTGTACACATCTCACTACACAGAATCTTTTGATTAGGAAACCTCAATTAGGATACACTTTCAATTAGGAAACCTCTGTATGGCACTCTTAGGATTCTGTGGTTGTCCACGAGACACAGTATACTGTGATCCCCACGTTATTTTATTCATGCCAGACGAAATGTAGGCATATCAGTCGTAAATTCGTATATAGCCTGCAGAAAAGCTTGAAGAGAAGGTTGCATTTTCTTTTGTTTATTGCATTACTGATTGCTTAGAGGAAAAACATCACATGAAAATCACATTTTTGTCAGAAAATCTTGGACTTGTTATTTCTACAAATAACCTTAAGATTAATGAAACTGAAAGCAGCAATCTTGCACTTATTAGTGCTACAAATAACCTTAAGATTGATGAAAATGAAAGGAGCTGGTCAGTGCAAAAAGCCTTTTTTCTTCCTATTTTTTTCTTCATTTTGGTTAGACTGTGCAACTGGTAGTACTTTCTGTAGCATTTTTCTGTATTAAAGGAGAAACTCACAGAAAAGGCTTTTAAGAACACCCACAGGTGAACCGACAGAAACCCTTGTGTCTTTCTGCACCGCTATTTCAAGGGAATTTTAGGGCAGAATTTTTTAACTACCCATTGTTTTTTGGTGCATCAAGATAGATGGCCAACCATTTTAAAGAGTTTACCTTTGAAGAGAAGCTACAGGCCATCTTGAAAATCTATGCTGTAATAATTTGAAGGAACCAGTGTCAGAAAATTGATTTGCTTGAAAGTGCTTTATTTCAATTTGAATATTTTGAAATTGTGCTCAATACCTAAGGCGGCATGCCTGAAGCGAGATGATCCTGTTACCATGGTTTCAGGCTGAAATTTGGGTTACTATGGTGTCAGCCTTTACTTCTTGCTGTGAAGGAAAGTGTTTTGTGACCTGGGCAAGGTCATGTAGACTCAAATTCTCAAAAAGGTTGCTGGAGCAACAAAACTTAGTCACTGCAGTGAAGGTCTTCCATGCACCTGCTGCCTGAAGGAGAGACTCAAACCCTATGTGTGCTTTCTAATAATAAAGTACTGGGCATTCAATTCCTATCTAGAGAATTTAGTGGTCTCATCTGTGAGATGGGGCCTGGCAGTTTATGGCAAATCACAGCCCTTGTTTGTCCAAGGTGTGTTAGTATCTAGGTACCAGGAAGCATACTCTTCTTTTCAAAAGCCGTGGTGATTACATTCTCTCCTGGAGACGGGCATCAAAACTGAAGTCTCTCATTTGAAATGGGACACTTACAGGGAGATCAAATTTTATTCAGTAATTTAGTAACGTTTTTGAGGATGTGCACGAGGAGGATCAATATTTCTTTTTTTACTGGGAGCTGCATGCATGGCTGTAAGAGGGTGGTAGGGGAGGCCCCAGGAACACCTTTGGTTTATAGAGAAGAGACCCAGCTGCATTAGGACAGGCAGGAGGGCACTAAGTGAGAGACACTGGTGGGTTTGCAGTTCGCAGAGGGGAAGGCTGGAGCTGCAGTCCCTGTTCCAAAGTCTGTGTGTGGGTTTTATACCCAATGGGTCAAATACATAAACAGTCTTTGGAGCAAGAGCTGTTATCATGAAGATTGAAATGTGTTTCAACACTTCTTGTGGTTTAACCCCAGCGGGCAGCTAAGCCCCATGCAGCCGCTCGCTCGCTCCCCCCGCAGCAGGATGGGGGAGAGGATCAGAGGGGTAGAAGTGAGAAAACTTGTGCGCTGAGATAAAGATGCTTTAGTAGGGAAAGCAAAGGCCGCACACACAAGCAAAGCAAAACAAGGGGTTCATTC
>JAVJGI010000050.1:39398003-39425922 GCA_035590275.1 Ibycter americanus
GACTTGGGAAGGCAACCGCCATCACTCCAAACAGCCCCCCCCTTCCTCCTTCTTCCCCCAGCTTTATATGCTGAGAGTGACACCATATGGTATGGAGCATCCCTTTGGCCAGTGGGGGTTAACTGTCCCAGCTGTGTCCCCTCCACACCTCTTGTGCCCCCCAGGCTGCTCATGGGTGGGGTGAGGAGCAGAAGAGCCCTTGGCTGTGTGTAAGTCCTGCTCAGATATAACGAAAGCATCCTTGTGTTATCAACAGTTTTCAACACAAATCCAAAACACAGCCCCATACTAGCTGCTGTGAAGAAAATTAGCTCCCTCCCAGCCAAAACCAGCACAACACTTTTATACACCTTATGTCTTGATTGGGTTCCAAGTAGTTTAAAGGGCTGGCACATTAAAGTGGTGGGATATAACTGAGGGGCTCAAACTGGGAACAGGTATCACGGTTGCTGGGATTGTGTCATGGTGAGCTAGAATATCGCTCTGAACATTCTTCTGAGGGAAAGCAGTGTCATGTATACGAAACCTAGACTGTGGATCAAAACAGGAGTTAGGTTTGGGATGGAGCACATCTGTTCAGCATCAAGAACCAAAACCAAACCCACACACAACTGTTCTCCAGGCCTAGAGAACCTTATAGAAAAACCAGCAAAAATTTAGATATTAACAGGTTTTTTTCATTATTTAATTGATTAGTTATTGGGTTTTTTTATTTGTACATATCTTTGGTTTTGCTTTTTTCCTTCAGGTAGGGCTTTAAAGTTTGCATCCTGAGACTTGTATGCAAATTCCATTTAAGTCTTATTCCAAGTTCTTAAATCCTATTGCAGTTTTTGCCTTTTGAGTTTTGATTTTGGTGTTCTATCCATAATCTAGGAATACAGTTACATCAGAGGGCTGCTACAATGATGATGATATCACAAGGTTTTGATGCTATGGTAATAGATGCAGACTTAGTATCATATCTCTTGATTGCACCCTCAGTAGTGTCAATTTATCTATTTCATCATGGTGAAGCAGCTCTTCCCTCCTGAGTGTACAGTTCTAAGTGTTATTCCGAAGTAATAATGTTATCTCTTCAGCTTATACCTGGAGGGGAATTAAGTGAAGTAGCAGTATAGTATAATTATTTCAGTGAAAAGCTGTAGCCCTGACAAAAAAAATAATAGGGTTTTATACACATGCGAACGTATACAATGATCAGATACACAACAGTGATTTCAATTATTGTAAATCAATCTGAATGGCAATGATCTGAATGGCATTTTGAAACGCATTAAGTACTTCATTCCTGACTGAAATTGTGTTACTTGGAAGGAAAAAAAGTGTTTAATATTCTGGTTGCTATTGCTTGTAAAAAACAAACGCTTTGTTTTCTTGCAGGTGTGCACTGTCCATTCTCCCCAGTTTTCTCATGCCTTTAAGGCCACATCTATCCTTTAGCCTCGTCCTGGGTATTATCTTTCAAAGTAGGGAAAGGAGATTAAAGAATCAAGGAAACCACAGTATTGGAATAAGGCTGCTCCTTAATGCTTTGTTTCTTGGTAATACAGTAGGCAAGGATATGGTCTTGCCATAGTATTGATCACATTCTTACTCAAGAAGAGGACTTTTGTAGAAGGATTCATTGATTTCAGTCTTGCCTTCCTACTTCCTTTTTTTTCTTCCACTTTACTCTTCACTTCTTTGTTTCTGTGCGCTAACCCCATGTTCCTTTCGCAATTTTTATTTTATGATACCCTGAAAATCCTCCTCTGGAAAAAGAAGTGTAGTAGCTGGAGTAAGTAATAGCAGTGGTCAATATCTGTGCTGGATTATTTTGTTCTGTTGGCACTTACTGGGTACAGTCAAACCCTTTAGGGCCTACCAAAGTGTGGGCTGCCCAGGGAACTTGGCGGTGAGCACTGTTTCGTCTGGGCAGTGTTTGAGAGGGCTTTTTCAAAGGCTCAGTTGGCAGCAGGGTTCAGGCATAGAGATGGGGATAGCGTTGAGAAGCAGCTGTGCGAATATGAATTTTACTTTTTCTCAGAAAAAGGAAGAGTATTTCCTGAAAAATCAGAATAATCTATTGGTTTGTTAAATGGAAATTGTCATTGTTCTGTTTTGTTACCGTGCTTAAATTTAGGATTTGTCAGATATTTGCCCACTAGAGAGAAGAAAATCAATAACACAGTTAAATGTGCAATGAATCAAACCCAGTTCTGATACCTGGACTAGATAATGATTGTTGTTATATGTCTTCTCATGGTCATTGTTATCTAAAGAGTAACCAGGAATGAAAAAGGCACATACCTAAAATGTCAATTTCAGTCTATTTTTTTCCCCAGTAAAATTTGAACAGGTGTTTTTTGTTGTTGTTGTTTTTTTGTTTGGTTTTTTTTTTTTTTAATCCAGTAGATTTTAAAAACAAACTTGCAAGTTTAAAGAACAGAAAATGTGGCTGACTGGAGTTCAGCTTTAGGAACCTCGGTGATGGATTGGTGCTTAACTTCAGGTAAATTATTTTACAGTAGCACTCTGCAAACTGAGAAGAGTACACCACTGACTGTAAAGATGGAACTGAAAACTGGTTTCTTTGTATTTAAGTATACAATTTTACAATCATTTAAATCATTAAGATATACTGGCACAAAACAAATTGGAGTCCAGGTAGGAGGGATCCTAAATGTGCCAGTAAATTTATGCATGCTGACCTCAAACTCTCTCTTGTGTAAGCGAGTCAAGGGGCACCATCTGTAGCTTGCCTTTGAAGCTGTTTGTCATGTATAGCTTAGTATTGAATGCTAACCTATTATTTATGGAAGAAAAATAGAAATTTTAAATGTTCACACTTTTAAATGAAATATTCCAGGCTTTGATGAGTTTTATGACAGTTATACAAGCAACATCGTGCTCATTTTCAGATGCTTAGGCATGTGATTAAACTACTGTAAATATAAATCTAAATTGTATTACAAACATAAGTGTTTCCTAGGTAACGTGTTTAAGCATGTACTTCTGTACTTTGCTAATCATATGGTATTTACTACAAATGCTTCAGCAGGAAGAATTTTTTTTTTTTTTTAAAAAGTGCAAATAGTGTAAATAATATCCACAACTGGATGCTCAGCAAATAGATTTTGATAGAATCATCTAGTTGGATTTTTTGGAGAGAGTTTGGGGTTTTGGGTTTTTTTTTTTGTGTGTAAAGAATTAAAATTAGGAAAGAAGGATTGATAGTGCCCTTATAAAGCTGAAAAGGTACTTTAAAGAGCAGTTTTGCAACTGTGTTGTCCCATCTGGCAAGCAATTTTGAAAGGATCCTATTCTAAACAAAGCTGACTTTATGATGCTGAGTCTTGAGGGTTTAGATTACATAATTCAATCACATTGCTAGAAGGAATTTTTTTTAGATAACTTAGAGTCATCACCTTATAAATCATCTCTGTTTTCACAGGAAGGAATGCACCACTCTTCCTTCAGTTCATTATCACACAGGGCTTTGCGCAAGCACTGTGTAACTCAGGGAATCACCAGAAAAGTGGAAAGGATGTCATGATATAGTGTTTTGTCAGCTGGTAGCTCAGCTCCTAAGGTCATTAAAGTCAGCGAAGGACTCATGATCAGTTCTCTAAGGTTCACTTGGGTAAGGGCTACTCATTGGGGCTCAGCTGGCTAGCAGAATTAACCCGATTTTAACATGAACAAGTGGATTACAAAAAACCTAAAAAAGCTTCATATTGCTGAAGAATCAAGTTATTCACTAACCTCTAATTAAGGGAAAAAGGAAACTCTTTCAATAATTTGCCTTAACCAGTAAAAGTCAACTGAAGTATTCT
Organism: Ibycter americanus; assembly: GCA_035590275.1. NCBI lineage: Eukaryota > Metazoa > Chordata > Aves > Falconiformes > Falconidae > Ibycter > Ibycter americanus. The sequence continues at coordinate 39,401,822 of JAVJGI010000050.1, forward strand.
GCCTTGAAAGCAGCATTTATCAGAAACTATCAGAGGCAGAACGTGAGATCGGACGGGTTGTTCTTTTGGAACCAGTCTTTTATGAGAGGAGCGCTGTGTCCCCTTATTCACATCCAGGCTGTTTGCCCCCAGACATGATAAATAAACCCACCTGAGAGGGCTTGCAGACTGTGTACCACCCTGTTGTATGTGTTGCGGTGGGAAAACCGGAGATGCATGTGTACAATAATGCTGGTCAACTGGTATGAAATCACTTAAAACCTGCAGGTCTTAGGTTTGCTTAATTGCATTTGATTTTGTGTTTTGTTATCAGCTGTACCATGTACTGTTCTGTGGTGAGTAGGCATACAGTATTGTAGACCTGCCAGAATCATCTCCACACTGCAAAAAATGATAAATGATATTTCAATATATCCCACTGGGCCTGTCTCTAACTTTCTGACTGATCTAGGCAGCTGGAAGTGCGTTAAATAATCCCAGAGTGTGTGTTTTCAATCATACCTCTCCTTTTACTGTTTTTTTTAATCACTGGGTTTTTTTTTTCCTCCTTTGTCTTCCTTTAGATCACATTACTGTATTCCCTCATTTAACTACTGAATTTTTATTGTATGTTCCTGTCTACTGCTTACTCTCTTTTGTGGCTTGTATCATTCTTCACTTTAGTGCAGTAACACTTGTTAGGTCATTGTACTAAGAGCCAAATACTGTTGTCCAGAAGGAAAATAACAGTTTGAGAGATCAGGAAATCTCTTGTCATTCATGTCTATTTAGATTGAGATCTCTTTTATGAAAGGGATCTCTTATAAAACATGCAGCACTAGGCACAGTTGGGCTGCAGTTTCTGCTGAAGTGTACACATCTATCACAGCATGTTGATTAAAATAAACCAATGATCTCACAGTTAATCTTTATTTCATGAATCTAAGTACTATGGCTGTGTTTTTTTACTTTGCATTTCCTGCATTGAAAGTAGGCTTTTTGAAATGTCATAACAGTAAAAAAACTCCACACAGCAGGACTGAGAAGACTGCCATTGAAATCATTGTCATGCATTTAGCTATTATACCAAATGATCATGATTTTCACTAGTCTGAAAGGTGCACTTTTCTAAATTATTCACTTTTTGTGTTTTTTTTTTTCCTTCCCCAAGATGGAACCACCAAAAATGAGGTAGAAAACTTTACAGTTATTTTTGAGGAATATTGGGGTGGTGGGGACACAGCTATGATATTGCTAAAACTGGTTGCTTATTGGAAGTCATGGAGGTGTAATTAATCTCACTTTTCACTGTAATAAGTATGGCTTCTAAGCTTCTCAAAATGTAGGTGAAATGAGTTGGTTCATGCAAAATACCATGTAGGTGCACCATCTGACTACCCCATGGGGTCACATGTGAATGTCTTAACATCAGTAGTATGTTTCCCTTTTCTTCCTTGCTCCAAAGATGCTGCCTTGTCTCACACAGTAAGCACATGTGTAGATTATGTGTAGGGGTGTGTGGATAATGGTGATTCTTGTAGCTAGTAGGAAGAGGATATGAGACTATAACCTTGCCTTGCATACATACTTGGAAGGTGTGAATCCCTTGTGTTTCTCCTTGAGTGCCTACTCAGGTTGTTCTTACAGTAAAGGTTAATTGAAAGAAATGGTCTTTTCCTGATGTTAACATACGTCATATGTCAGTCCCATCTGTAGAATGCCAGATACAATTTGAAGAGCATTCACAGTGTTGCTATAGCTTGTTCTAGGGCTGAAAAAAAATAATCCTTTACTAGCCTAAAGAGAATACATAAACTGACCTTTTAAAATCAATGTCGAAAAAAATCTAAAAGCAAATCGTTGTACTATAGTAGTGATATTTTTTTTAGTACATCAGACTGAATTCACCTATTCAAAAAAACTATTAAAAAAACCAGCTAACTTCAAAAACTATTTCTAAGCTGTAGCTAAATCACCAATCAAACTAATTGACTTACCATTGGAGATAATCCTGGGTGTTTTGTGTGTGGTGGTAACAACACTGTATCATTAAGCACTCACATTCCTCATAGGTGTATTTTTAGCCAGCTCACAAGTTTTGATCATTACTCCATGGAGAAAAGAACAAAAACAACTTGGGAAGCCTGTCTGTTGGAAGCCATTTGAGCTCAGCTGCTTTCAAACACAAAGCACTTTCTGAAAAGTTTTGTATTAGTAAGGGAAATAATATGGAATATCTTGCACATAAGAAAAGATTATCTGACTTATTTTAATGAACCAATCCATATTTCATGTCAATACAGATAGGCTGACAAGCATATTTGTGGCATGCATCCCCAACAGTATCCAAAACAAAACCATGAGCTGTCTGAGTCTGACTCTTTTACTGGAAGGACCTTTAATCTTGTCATAAATGGGAAAGGGGCCTTCCTGTAACTGAAGGTCATACCCTGCGGCATAGCGGTACTGCAGCCCCTGTGACAGTGCTCTGTAAGGCTGAGGTGTTATTTCGTCCTCTGTCTCTTTTGAGAGTCTCCGGATCACATTTTGACAGCTGCAGCCCTCTCTTCTCTCAAGACTTTCCATTTTGTAAATGATCTCAACATTGAACGCTTCCTGGTTTTTTCCTTGTGCGTTTGTGTTTCAGTGATAATTCGTACATCCATTCCTGTAGCCTCCTTATGGAATTAGCATGTGGCTTGTCAGTGCTTAGATACTTTTGGAACCTGTCAGGACTTGGAGGGATGGTAGTATGGGTATTCCCTTTCAACAGTGGACCACTTGTTCATTTTCTCTGTGCTATTTTTGCTTTAGTCTTACCTCTTGCAACTTGTCAGAAGTTTCTCTGAGTTTCTCTATTCATGCATTGCTTCTGTATCTAGGTACAACTAAATACACTACCTATGACCAGGTTGATGGATATATCATGACTGTGCTAGCATAGTTCACTTCTCCAGACTATATCAGTCCTGCTTTCTGACTGCTGCTGTATGTGGCACAGTGTCTGAGGAGTATTATTAGGAATTTAGGGAATAGTGTTGTGTATCGTATTTTTTTCTCAATCTTTTTCTGAGGAAAGGTGCAGAACTCAGAGCTCTGTGTCCAAGGTGGTTCATCTGTCTTTTTTGTGCCTTGTGGAAAGGAGTACTGTTAAGTCTTCTCTGTTTTGACCTTTTGGTGTCTTTGTGACTTCTGACCAAAAGTGCATTCTAGTTTGAGACAAAACTGCAAATAGCAGTCATTGTGGTCATGTGGGTTTGGTCATGTGCCCTCCAAAATTTGGATTTTCAAAGTGCCACTTAAGAATTTCTATTTCTGCTGCTTAGGAATTTATATTTCAGACACTGCTGAAACTAGCAGTCCAAGAGTATCTATGTATAGCTATCATCACACACTCGCTTGAAATGGCAAAATTTTATACTGTTGAGTACATTTTAAGAAAACAATAACAAAAATCACAAATCAGTGTGAGCACTATTTAGTTCAGTGTAATAGATGAATAACACTGTGGATAATTTTAACGCTTCTATATTTAGGGAAACAAGGCCTTGTAGTATGTTGGTAACAGCAAAACTTGATCAGTGTGAAGTACCAGATGGTGTTCTATAAATGCAGATCTTAGGGCAAGCATCCGAATAACTCTTATGCTATGTGAGTACCAGAGAAATTATTGTAACTGCCATCAAATGGGTCACTTTATAATCAATTTTGAGTCTGTAGAATAATTGATGAGAGAGACGTTTCCTTTTCCTAATCAGAGTAATAGGAAAAGTATGGTTTATTTAGTGTTTTACCTAAAAATGTTTCCCAAAATGAAAATCTAGATCCTTCTTGTGGACTCTTTGTAGGTGAACTTTTCGTAGTTAGTTCCTGATTTGTCACTTTACAAAGCTATAACGGTGTGTCAGCTGTGGGTTATTTTGGGTTTGTTGTTTTGGTTTTTTTTTGAGATTCTACAGCTCAAAGTTTTGTTTTTTGCTCTCACTGTTTTGACTCAATAAATGCTTAGGCATAAGGCAATTGAAAAAGTCACATAGAATGAGCTGATACAGACAAAGCTGATACACATATACCTGTGTCGGTGCCATAGTTTTCTGGCAGGTTAGCAGTCAGTGTCAGTTACGGATTTAACTTACTGGAAACTGTGGGTAGTTTTCTTTAAGTTTAATGCAAGATAAATGTCCTTTCTTTAGTTTGTACGAAGAGTTGGTTCAGGAAATTGGTCTAGCTAAATTGACACCTGCCTATTCTTATGGAAAAAGATCCTTGTTTCTTAGGGATTCCTGCCAAGATTTTTGTATGATTAACAGCGTAAAGAACTGCTCTTGCAAACCTACTACCTTCCTTTTTTAAAGGAAATGGAGAGCACGGTGACTTGACCTTTTTCCTTTGTGAAGCACAGGTCAGTGTGGCAGGGGAAGTAAAATGTGCCAAATGTGGGCATGTACAGAACATTTCGCTTGAAATTAAGGGAGAAACTGAATCAGGTAAAGGCTCTGAAACAAAGACAGTTTCTGGTCTTCTCTTCATGCAAGTATGTCCTCCTTGTTTAGACCTTGTAGTAAATCTGCTGGTGAGCACTTAATTGCAGCAACTATGAGAGTGTTGTAGCAACTCTTACTTGTAACATCCTGTTTAGAGACTGATTTTTTAATCCTTTGCTGTTGCACAGGAGAGGCAAAAATAATTATCCTGTACTTAAAATTTCTTTGTTTATAATTTTATCATGTGTTCATAATACTTGGGAACAAATGAGCATTCTTGATTTGAAAAATCTTTAAGGTAAGTTGTTAGACAGATTCCTAGCAGCTGAATGAGAAGATATATGTAGATTTTGACAAAAATTAAAGATGTACATACATAAATTTCTACACACCTCTTCTTAGGCTTGCATGCTATGATGTTAGCCAACAGCACTAAAAAACATAATCACATCTGAATGCAGATAAATAAAAAATTTATATGTTGCCTATGCATGCTCTATCTAGATCACACCTTTAAACTTTCTACCAAAATGCTTGGGCTGTCTTCGCAGAGCGATTGAGATCCTGACCCTAAAACATATCTAAAATCCTTACACACACACGCCCTTTTTTTTTTTTTAAAGGGTAGTTTCTAAAGTAGGATAAGTTTAGTTCTATAACACAGGTCATGTCCCATTATTTGACAGCCACTTGTGATGGTTTTGGCTGGGATGGAGTTAATTTTCTTCATAGTAGCTGTGTGCTGATGTGTTTTGGATTTGTTACCAAAGCAGTGCTGGTAATACAGGGATGTTTTATTTACTGCTGAATGGTGCTCACAGGGCCGCAAGGGCTTCGGTGCCCCTGGGGCTGCCCCCCCAGGCAGGGGCTGGGGCTCCCAGCAAGAAGCTGGGAGGGCACACCGCTGGGACGCACCAGACCATTTGGCGTTGTGCTCAGCAGTAACAGCTGGGGAAAGAGAGAGGAAGGAGTGGTGTTTGAAGTTATGGTGTCTGTCTTCCCAAGTAACGGCTACACGCAATAAAGCACTGCTTTCCTGGAAATGGTAAAACACCTGCCTACTGTTGGGAAGTAGTGAATGAATTTCTCCTGTTGCTTTGCTCGTGTGCTGCTTTGCTTCAGTTATTAAATTGTCTTTATCTCAAGCCACAAGTTTTTCTCTCTTTTGCCTGTCTGATTCCCCCTCATCCCACTGCAGGGGAAGGAGTAAGGAGCTGGGTGGTGCTTAGCTGTCTACTGGGGTTGATCTACAACACCAGTTTATTTAAAAACTCTAGCAGGAAGCACATTGCTTTACATCAAGATGCATCAGCTTGGCTCGTGACAGCAGGTGGTTCAAATGCATCACTACAATGACTCTCCTATCCAAACTGACTGCTGCTTTGTGCCATGCATAAACATAGATGGCAGCAATTTATTGGCTTAGAATTGCAGGAAAAACTCCCTGTTTACTCTTTTGACAGTGATGCTGATATTCTTTTGTCTGTGATCTCATTTACTTTGGGTAAAGCTACAGTTCCCATCTGTTGCTATTTATGGCAAAACTTTTGAATAGATTTTCTTTTTCATCTCTCTATTTTTTGGCATTCTGTTTAATTTTTTTTTTTGGTTTTGTTTTGTTTGTTTGTTTTCTGTGATGGAATGAAAGATCTTGTTATCGCTTCCAAGTGGCTGTATCTCATAGAATGTTTTCCTGACAAAGTGCATTTAAAAAACCACAAAACTAGTCATCTTGTATTAAAAAATCTTTGTGCATATAAGGATAGTGGTTTATACCTCATCCATTTCTCTGACAAAGACCATTTCCATCTCCCTCCCTGGGTCTGTTTCATCTTGCTTGACTAGACCCTGCTTGTCTTTTATGTAAAGTGCATGTGTGTGGAAGTATTAATGTGTTCGAGAAAACAAAATCTGATGAAAATGTGAAGAAAATGAAATAGGTTACTGAAGAAGAAATTCCTATACTATCACCTTGTCCCATTTTTCTACATCGTTAGAGAAAGTATAGCAAGGCCATGATTGTGATGTAATATTTCATATTTTTATGAGTTTTCTTCAAGCACAGGGAGATATTTTCCAAAGAGCTTGCGCTCTTGGTGTGGAATTCTTATGCATGAAGGAAGAACGTAATTTAAGGAGAAGCTACTATGTTTGAAATACTCATGTGATAACTTTGTGAGAAAAGTTCACCTCTCAGCATGGAAATGATGCCTTTTTAGCAGTGAAAGGTGATGTGTGCCATCTGTAGTGTGTTAATAAAACACTCCATATGCCCAGATATCTGTTTCTCTTTACCTGTAATAAGAATATGTCTGTATCTCATACTAATAAAATGAAATCTAAGTTATTAATAACTTAAGCTGTATCCTCTTCATGAAAAAAAATGCAATAAAAAGCAGAATGGTGCAGGGAAATGTTTGGTTTTAAAATGTAGTAAATGGTTAAAATCAGTTCTTGTAGGAGTATACTAATTAAAATTTTTGTATGTCAGGAAAATGTTCTGTCATTCCAAGCTGGCATTTTTAAAAGACAAAAGACCCCAAGCAGTGGAAACCAAATAAAATGTTTAAATAATAACCAAAGATAAGAATTTAATAAAGCAAGGGCAAAAACCCCCCAAAACCTCAAGAAAGCTAATGTGGCCAGGTGTTTTGCACCATATTGCAATTGAATGATTCTGTAAGCTGAATACTTATATAATGAATAACATCCCACGCCGAGTTCAGAGGTGTCTGATGGAAACAGGGAGGCCACACCATCCTGCTGAGAGGTGAGCAGCAAAAAGCAAAGCAGCAGACAAATGGTGGATCTTTCCTTCAGGTTTTCTACATAGCCGTTTCCCCGGAGAAAATGTGTAATGTTAGTATTTATAGTATGCCCTGAGCATCAATTATAATGGGCAAGACAAGGAAATACATAATGTAAAAATTTTACCAAATACAAATTTCTCGGTTATATAAAGAGTCTTGAAGTGATATGATTGCTTTCCTTTTCCTGCAAGGGATGGAAAAGAAATAAGAAGTATAAGAGGCAAAGAGATTATGATTGACATGGAAAATGAGTATGTGGTGTTTTACATGTACTGTGCTCTTTCTATTGCAATGACGTTGCAGAAAGTATGCAGTACCAGATGCCCATACGAGAATCAAGAGTATGCAGTGTAAATAACAGTCATCTGAACTCAATATCTGCAGACTTTTCAATAAGTCCACAACTTGCTTTTACTAGAGAGTATTTGTTAGAAAGTTTAAGCTTGCTCCTTCCTACACGTTTTCTTTGAACCTCTGTTTTATTGCCTTCATGAATTTTTAACTGGTACCTTTACCCGTTGATCAGCAATGATCTTCATTGTGAGACTGTACCTGTCATAAGTTGATTGCAGGTCTCTGTGTCTCAATGATCACTTTTTTTTAGGGATAGAAACAACCAAAGTAAAATTTTAAAAAGTGCTTTGCATTGTCTACATTCTGCTTTCCTAATTTTCTTAAGACTAAAGTTAAATCAGCCCTGAATATCTCATCCTAAAGATCTGACGTGAAGATACTATCATTCATTCAATTCCAGGGATTCCTCAAAATTATCTGTGTAATTCCCATAAGAAACATGCTGGGGAACAAAAATGATGCTTCAGGCTTAGGAAGTTTTCAAATAACCTCCATCACGTGGAAGGCTTGTGGCTTGCAAGTACATGTTCACCACGTCCCTCACAGTTTCCTTTCTTCCGTAGGGTGTTTGTATAATCTCGTAGTCTTTGCATGCATATAGCAGCCACTGTCCTCGTGGACATGCTTCAAGTTGTACAACCTATTGTTGATGCTAGTGTATGCTGGTGGCTTTGGACAGATTTGGCAATTTATCTGCTCTTGCAGATTCAACAGGATCACTAGTCTCCAGAGATTATCTCCTCTTGGGAGACTTTCACAGATACTTTTCCAGTGCTGTTTTCTGACAACTCTTTCTCCATCCACTTCCATAGGTATCTGCAGAATCCACTTGCACAGAGGTGCTTTTATGACACTTTGAGGTGAGCACAGTCCCTACTCCAAAACTCCTACTGCTTCAACCTCCTGGCTGTGATTGCTGCACTGCAGGAACACCCTTCACTAAGATCTTTGCAACCCTGCACCCAGCAACAGCCGACAGTGCTGTGTCAGGTGCCAGAGTTTTCCTTTGCAGCTAATTAGTTCACTGGCAACATTTAGACTACTTCCATTCATTGTGCACTTAGGTCTTGCTTATGTATGTTAAACAGAAGTGTCACCGATAATCAGGTCATAGAGAGTTTAATCTCGTTAGTCCCTGATTTTGTCTTAAGCATAATGAAGGGAAAGGCAGGGATCAGGTTTACAATTTGTGCTGCTGGAAGTATTCTGATACCCCGTTATCTATAGCTGCTTCTACCTCAGATCTCCTTGTGCAAAATAGACGTAATATATGGACTCAGATTCATCCAGTCATTACAAATCTCCGTTCATGTAAATTATAGCAACATTGCTCAGTCTTCCAGGTCAGCGTTCATATCTCAGGGATTTCAGTGAATTCTTAAGATATCTTACTACTGCAATCTAGAGAAAAACTAATTCTTGCATTTAAAGTGACTGTAATATATATAAAAACAAACAAAAGAAGTGACTGTAACGTATATAAAACCAAACAAAAATCTCCTGGTGACTTCCCCCTACCTACCCCACTGCCCCAGCCTAGAGTGTTTACTGGGATTTCTGTTGTTTGCCTGGCAAGTATTCATTCCTGACCAAACTCCATTTGGGGGGTGGTGGGTGTGGGTTGTTTGGTTGGTTTGTTTTTTGTTCCCCACCCCCAGTTGATATTCCTGGATGGATAGGTTTTATTGATGTCAACTTCAGTGATTGCCAAGGAACAATCTTATAACTTCTGGCTGCCCCCATTTTAAGAAAATAAATCAAGGACATAAAGGTTTTTAAGGCAGTGAATTAACGGAAGCGTAGACTGATCATTCATTATATCAAACACTACTTCTGACCTACACAGAGAAAATACTGTCTATTCTTCTGCAGGTCTATGAATTCTTTTTTTTAAAGTTTCCCTTTTACCATAATGTGAAAATACCTTTGTCCTATGAACAGTTCTCCTCAATCAAAACGAGGTGAGCCGTGGTGAGTAATGGGGAGCTGTGTGAGAGAAGGGACCAGGCAGGAAGCATTACCAACCACTGATGCTAGAATTCCATAAATTTCCCTTTCATAGCAGGCATGGCTTCGGTAACAAGGGTCATTAATATCAGTATTTCAGTGATCCTTAATGTCAATTAGATTTTTTTCAAGTCAACAAAAGAATCATCTGGATTGTCCTTGTTAAAGTTGGTGCAATTTCTGACCAAGGTATTATATCTGTATGTTGTACAAGTGAAACGACATGTAAAATATAACAGCAGTTTTCAGTGATTTATAACTTCTAGTTTTCTATGATTTTTAATCATTAAAGAGTATGTAAAAACATATTTTATACACAATCTTTTATCTTACATTTATTTTTATATTTCTTCATAGCAATTTATTGCAATAGATATATCACCATTACTATAGACATTTATAGTGCTATTAAAATTCAATGCCACCATAAATTCATGCTCCTTAAAGTGTTGACATTTGTAACAGCTTCCACAAGGACATATTTTATACTGAAAGTGAAACTTAGAGTAGAAACTTTTGTTAAATTTAAGATGTAGGCAAGGAAATAAACGTCTCTTATCTGCTTTCAATAAATTCAATAACTTGGGTGAGACAAACTGTTATGCCCCACTTTTGGGTTTCATTTGCTCAGGCCATTTCTAGCAAGTTCAAAGTAAAGCACAATAAACAGAACAAAATTATAAGGCAATTATTTACTGACTGACACACAAAATATAGACAGTATGTAATGAGCTATTCAAGTAAGAATTAATACCCTTATCTTCCTAAGGCACCTGAAGGGTCTTTGCTGTCCCAACAGGCATCAGGCAGGAGAGGAGAGGTTGGTCTCCACTGCTCTCTGGGACAGTCAGTGCTGCCAAGCTGCTTTCTTCCACAAGGTCAGTCAAAACTGGTAATGCTGACAGCTCAACTGATTACCCAACTCTTCCTGTCCTAACTGGTCTGATTGGCCTTCATGTTTTGTTTCTTCTTTTTTTTTTTTCTTTCTTTTTCTTTTCCCTGCATTGGGATTTTATACTTTTCTATGTTGACATTTTTCCTCTTGAATCCGTGATTCTGCCTCAGCCGTCCCATCTCTCTTAATTTTTACCTTCCTTATCTCTCTACAGACTTTCTTACAGCTCTTTCTCAGTGGTCTCAGTGAAGATGAGGCAGCTGTGCAGGGTCAGAGCTGGGCTGTGCATTCATGATACACTGCCTGCTAAACTGCCTGTGGTGGGAGGAAGTTTACAGCAGAGATTACAGAGGTGGTTACAGCTGGAGATTTTTGGTTTATGTCTTGGCAGATGTCTTAATATTACACTTCATAGGGTGGGAATATAAGATTTAACTAGAACATTGAAAAATGACAGTTCTGAATCCTGAATGTTTAAGATTATTTCAAGATCATTTAGTCTTCAGGTTTTTCTATGTTGAGTGAGATGGAGTTGCTAGTTACTTGTCAATGGCAGCTTTCACCTATGGGGTGGACTTTTTCTTATGTAATCACCTTATAAAACAGAGCCTATCTTGCAGTCCTTACCCAGAAAAGCTATCAGAATACAGTGCCAAAATAGCTCCTGGTATAAGTGCACAAAAGTTTTTTTAGCTTGTGTGTCTATCCCTCTCCAACCAGAATCCAGAATAGGAACTGATCCATAGGGCAGCATATTATGTGCTTTCCAAAGTGCAAGAGGCTACTGATATAGTTTGTACCTTCATGAAGGTTTCTCTCACCGACAGTTCTTTGTAAGGGCTTCAGCTACATGGAATGCTTCCCCAGACCTTTTGCCATCGTTTCGGTGGGTACTAAAGCCCACTTTAGCTTTGAAATAAAACAGCATAAAATCACCACTGAAACAAAAACGGTTTCCCTCCTCCCCATCACTGCAGAATCAGGCAGGAATCTCTCTCTCTCTGTCTCATATTAGTTTCTTTATTCATGGAAAAAATAGACTGCTGAGTAAGTATCAGCATGGAGTTGAATGTAAAGCACAAGTGAATAGCTAGTTGATTTTTCTATTGCTAGTGTTTTTTAATAGAAATTAAAAAAATGAAAATATGTTTTGGCAGTTCAAAGTATCTTTGATAACGGTCAAAATTACCGTTAACCTTTACCTTGCATCACCCTAGATTCCACATAGGTAACTCATTTTGACATGGGAAGGAGTGGAAGAGACTAGTGATGTGGGAGACATTGCAGAGAAATTGCCAAAGAGGTGTCTGCTCAGAAATGCCAGCCCCTCCAAAGGGTGTGAAAACCATCAAAACCATCCCTCATGGCTATGCAACAGCTGGCAGGACTGCAGTTTTAGATAATGTCTGGAACTTGGTGAAACATCTGCCAGTACTGGCTGCTGTATCAGTTCACCCTGGAGGGAAGTGCTTTCCTTCTGACCTGAGCTGTTTTGCATTTGAAGGTTCAGTAGAATCCAACACAAACACAGACTTCTTGAGGTCCAAACAGACAGTGAACTAATCATTACAGTTGAGGAGGAAAATAATCCTGTGGGGATTATAGTTGTTGATCAGGAGAGTTATCAAGGAATTGTTGGCTTTCATGAGCAGTCATGGTATCTGATGGAAATTCTAGAGATGGGTCTTATTATCAATCTATTGCTAACTGCAGACATAACCAAATACAAAATGTATTTTTATATATAGACAAGGCATACAATTTATTCATACATAGTATGTGAGGAGTGTGCAAGTGTCAGCATTTGAGGATTTCCAAGAGCTCCACTAGTGACATCTAAGAAAAACTGAATGAGTTACAGGATTTCCTGTGTAGTATCAAATAATCAGCCTAAATCAACAATCATCTTTCATTATATTTACCAATAATGGTATTTCTATACATCTGTGGACAAATTTGATAGTCAATGAGAGAAAGGTGAGAGAGTTGCAACAGTGAAGCCAAGGGAAAGATTGAAAAAGTAAAATATTCACGAAGACAGTCATAAGCAGATTTTATCATCTTTATTTCATGCTATGGTTTGAGATGAGCTGTTCTGAAAATAGAGATTGCAGTGCGGTGATAAAGCATGCTACAAAGCAACAAATGTACTGTAAAACTACTTTAATATTTCAATGTCAGGAACCTGGTATTGCATTTGTCATCATATAGTTTGACTGTGTGGTTTTTTAAACATTCACCCAGCTACACAACTTGGAAGCTTCATAAGCTAAAGAGAAAGGTGGATCAGTCAAGTGCTTCTGGCAAAGTCAAAAGTAAAGCTGGATTTCAGGAAAGAGAACTTTTTATCACAAAATTAGTGAGTAATACACCTGTGTCCCAGCACAGTTCACAGAGGTGCTGCTCTACTCAAAGCTCTCCTGAGTCAGAGAGACCTAGAGGGCTTGTGGTCATTAATGATGCCAAGGACTTTCCATGCAAAGTGGCTTGTTAGTGCTATGGTTCTGACTAACCAATGTAATTACTTTGAGCCAACTTAAATTACCCTTCAGTTTCAATTGTCGTGAGAGATTCCAGGAGCAAAATCTGATGAAGTTAACCGGGCGGAGGTTATAGGATCACAAATCATAAGTAACTGCACCAGGAACAGAACTTTGCTAATAGAGATTTTCCAGCCTACCAGAAAAAAGTTTTGAAAAAGCTGCTGACAGGAAGCTGGAACAGGAGGAGTTCATTTTGAAGAAAAAAAGGTGTAAATTTTCCAGTTGTAAATGTGATTAGTCTTTTGGGACAATCTTCCAAGAAAGCTTATGGAAAATTCTTTATTGTTAGGAATGTTAAAATCAGATTTGGATCTCTTTTAAAGCCAAGTGTGGACACTTTTTAAAGGGTAATTCTAAGCATTCTGAGGCAGTATTTGTCATACAGAAGATAAAGCTTGTACAACAGTAGTTTCATTACCTTTTATGATATTAATGATAGCATTTCCCTGTCCTCTTGCACCTTAAATCGTGATGTGTTGGGCAACGGATATGGCCTTTTCAACTCAGGCAGTGTGGATGCAAGTGGTGAACGAAATAATTCATTTTTTGTTGGCAGCAGATGAGGGGTACTGTAGGTTTGTCAGTGGCCTCTCTTGCTTTCTGCTGCAACTATGATGTGTATCTTGTTTAGAAATGCTTTCTCATCATGGCCTACTGATTTTATATCGTGTGGCTGTAAAGCCATTTGAACATAATTCACAATATTAAAATGAATAAACCTATCATTTTATTTCCATATTGCGTATAGAATATCTAATCAGTATTTATGATATGTAAGATTAATCCCACTCATGAGGAGAGGCCTTTATAATTTATTAGTGCCAGCACCTTGCTTGAGTTATAAACTGTTCACTTCATTCAAGACAGAAAAATCCATGTCTTAGGAATGTTCATCACACCTCTTTTTTACAAATTTATTACTCTTAATGGCAAAAATTTGAATGATAAAGGTTTTTTTCAGCAATTATTGCATAAAGACGTTGACCATTTCTGTGAAAATGGGGCTGCTTGGGCAGAAAATGGCCTGGTCATTTCGGGTCTAAAAGGCTTTGGAAACATTTCAAAATTGAAGAAAGTGTAGATTTGGCTTTCATTAAAGGGAGAGAAGCAACTGTTGTTTCAAATGTGTGGTTTGGGCTGCATTTGATGTCCCTTTACCATAACTGTGATAAGCGTTGCCTGTAATGATCCCTGGTGCTTGTGATCTGCAGCAATATCAGTTATTTTGCACTTTTCCTGGACATAGCTTGCTTATTTATTTTCTTTGTGAGCAGGAATACAAGGACTTTTGGAATTGGACATGAAAGCTAATATGATTGTTCAATTTGCTTACCAATTCACATATGCTATTTTTTTGTAGTTTGCTTTTTTCATTGGCTACTTTTATTCCTCTCAGCTTTAGGACGTGTCTTCATCTAGTTCCCAACTAAGAGCGTAAAGGCTGGCAAAGACACTGATAGTAGTCGTTTTGCAATTAAAAAAGAAAAACAGAGCTTCTTTAGTACTCTGAAGCTCAGCACTTTTCTTTTGACTCTTGTAAGAGAGTATTAACCTGAAATTCCAGACTTTGCAGGTTTTTAAAACGGACTGAAAGTGTACAGCACTCTGAAATCAGTTGGGATTTTTATTTGTGGTGATACTGGTCAGACTCTCCTTTCACTGCAAACCAACCAATATATTATCCCTTCAAGAGCTGTTGTCTTGCATATAATGAACTTATGTTTAACAACTCATCAGAAATTCTGAGGGCAAATCTAATGTTTTGATCAATTTTCATTCCAAATTGGACTATGATTAAAAATTTTAAATTTTCATGTATCTTTTTTTTAAGAAACAAAATATTTTAAAGGCTCACAATGACCTGATATGATATGTTTCAGGGTGAGCTGATTTCCCACCAGTTTAACTGTCTTTGTTCAAGTTTGCAGCTTGCTTTCTCCCCATATAATATTACAATTGTGACTTCCATTTTGTAGGCCAACTTGCAGTGGGTTGTAGGCTTTCAGGGAAGAAGTTTTGGCCTATGTTGAGCAGCAATATGTAGAAAAAGGGTTTTGCATGCCTTCCTGAACTTTTCTGATGTCCTTTGCATTGTTTATTATGAGCAGGAGACTTGATTCAATAATCAAGAGGACACTCATGTGTTCCTATCTGCTGCTGGACGTTTGGGTCCAATGGGTCACACTTGGTCTATGATCACATTCAGTTAACAATCACATTCAATCTGTGATCACGAGATACTCTGCAAAATCCTCAACGGTTTTACTGTGGCTGTTTGCAACACTTATTCATTGTCTTAATGTGATTTTTCACTCTATTGCTGATACATACGAGCAGAGAAGATTTACTGCAGAAAGATATGCAAATGGATCTTTCTACAGTTATCTGGTTTTCTGAAAAGTTGTGTGTGAAACTGCCAAATTGCTCTTTGCATGTTTGTGTGAAAAAGATTGTATTTGGAAAGGGCAATAGCCGACCATAGTGAAGCTGATGACTGTCAGTGTATTCTTTCATGTGGAGAAACAGTAACGATATTTTCAAAGAGCCTTGAGTTTGCCTTAGGGTGAAACTCCCCTCTTTGCAGAGGATTAAGAGTGATAAAAACCGACTAGACAAATGCAGATGTAACAAAACCTGACAATCAGAATTACTGTAATGGTGGCCATCTTGTACTGTTTGTAGCATTAGTATGCTGAGAATCATTTTGGTTCCATAATAACTGATGATTCATCCATGGCAAATTCCTTACCACAGTTTACTGTGGTTTCTGATACAACCTCCAGTTTCTATTACTTTGAGATCCTTCTTTTGTAAATATTAATCTAAACTAAACTTCAGTTAAACACTGTGATAATAATGTATTTTTTTTCCAGCCTCCCAGTTCTATTTGAATTTTACTCTATTAGTGTAGGAGGTGTGGTAAGAGCCATGGCATTTACACTGTGTGAAATACAAAGACAAAATTCAAGTTGGTCCTGTAGTGACACCGTTGGCGTGGCTGGGGATCAGGGTTGTGCACGTGTGTGCGTCTGGTGCTCTTTAGTCCTCAGTTCCTTGCGTGGTCCAGGAACTCCCCAGCGTAGTCATCAGTGGGTGAGAACATGGAATGGTTTGAGAGGTCAGGGTGACTTGATTGACTGAACACCATGGGACCTTTCCAGTAAAGCAAATGACTAACTGCTCCAGCACCCCTCCTGGTGGGAATTTTGGACAGTCTCAGACTCCCCCAGGCAGCTCCTGCAGTGCATACGCCAACTTAGTGCTTCGGTGTGGTGATTAATTCCCCGGTGGGGAAGTCGGCAGTCCCAGAGACTCTCCTTAGCAGTTCCGCTGCAGAAGTGACCAAAGCTGTATACATAAGATACCGGTAAACAGTCAGTAGAAACTGGTCCTGCAGATGCAGGAATGGTGACATTAGGACAGTTCTTTTGTGCATAATTAGGATAGCTGGATGTTCTGTACATAGTTTAAGATCATGTGGGTACTGGAGTGGTCACACAGGACCATGGACCCAGCAGCATCTAAGAATTCAGCAGAACAATGTTCTGTGGGGTCTGGTCCACCTGGAGATGCAACTGCAGCATGCCTGCAGTGGAGACTCTGTTCATGATACGGATTGCTGCTGATCTTGTTCAAGAGATTTGGCTCCCCAGGCAAGCACTGCCCTATGCAGAGCTCCCAACAAGCAGGTTTTTTGTTATTTTGGTTTGGTTTTAAACAGTCCACAAGTGTCTGCGCCACGGTAACAAAATTCTGCAATTGAGTTTAAAGCAGAATTCCCCCTCAGGGTATTCAATCCCGGCGAAGAATGATTCTTGTTGGAACCAGATGTGTAACGAGGCATTTGGCAACCTCTTGTCAGCCTACCTGGAGTGAGCTGGGGCAAGAGGCAGGGACAAGGGCCTGAGCTCCATGGGAGCTCTTGGGCCCCTGGGTGTTAGTCCCAAGTGGGGTTGCTCAGAGCTGGTAAAGCCTATTGATGTCCTCAAGGTGTGTAACATGTTTTTCCATCAATTTAGCACTGTCAGTCATGACCTTCTGACAAACAAGATCATAGCACTAGTGCGACTAGAGTATCTTGTTTATTCGATGTAGCCCTGATTACTCAGAGAAGACAGAATGCTGCACCAAAACTAGCTAGTGGTTTTGAATATAAATAACAATCTATGATGGCTTCTAAATAAATAATGCCGCTAATCCAGAGCGTGTTCATTTTTTTTGTTTTATTCGTTGAAAGGAAACAGAAGAAATACTGTGTTATTTAGTCCTAGAATAATGTTACTATAGTAACCGCTGTACCTCATTGTTGCAGGACTTGTAAAGTTACTTGGGGGGAGACAAGAAATTTGTCCAATAATTGGGCATTTTCAATAAAAGAGGTGTTTGCCTTCTTTGAGAGGCTGTTTATAGCAAGAAATCTGAGAGCTTTGTAAAGCGTGGGGAGGGGAGATGAAAGGAGGGGAAAGATTGTTAGATGTGCAGCGACTTGTATTACACTAAGTTGGCTCATTTTTAGCATTGTTTTACTGTGGCAGTTTTGAAATGTGGACTGTGTGGGTAACCATGGAAACAGAAACTCTGCAAACGAAGGACCTAAACACAGTATTGTAAGAATCCTTCAGATGTGATTAACTTGATTATTAGAGCTAAAGTGCTACGCAAACCTCACACAGGGTAGGGGAAAATGACAGTTTGACCCTGATTCCCAAAGCCCAGAGTTTTCAGAAGGCGCACAGAGAGCGTGCCTTGCAGCTACTGCGATGCAAAATCTAGCTGGACAGCGGGGTGGCTGGTGAGGAACTCCTTGAGGTGCTGCGAGTCAGCCGGCTCGTTGGAAAGCAACTGCTAGTACTCGGGAAGATAACTGTTACTTTACCTCCTCAGGCCTTGTGGGATTATTGGAAAGAAGAGAGGACGGGACCTCTCCCTCCTACAAAAGCCAGTCATATTGTTACCTTAAAGAAGGTCCTGAACAGGTATGAGGAGAGTAAGAATCTGCTTAGCATTAATTCTTTTTTGTTATTCTAGCTCAGTTTTTCAGGGTCGTTGATGTGTTTTCCTGCACTTTCTGAGGTGGTTCACACGCTAAAACGGTGGGTGTGCTTGCATGCAAAAATTTTGAAAATTTTTAGCACTATCTATTTCCATAATTGCTGTTTGTTCTAAAATTATATTTAGCAGCATAGTAGCATCCAAATTCTTAGAAGACTCTATTTCATGTGCAGGTTTGCCTTAACACTGTGGTTAGTGATGTGCTACAAATTTTTCCCTGTCCTACCTCTTATTTTAGCAGAATTCTAAATTAAATCCAGGCAATTTGTTAACTACAAAACTGGGGAAAAAACACCCCAAGCCAAACATAAGCTTATTCTGGGATAAGAAAAACATGAATTGTTTTGAATTTTTTTTTTTTTAACTTCTGTAAGATAATAGTGAAGGGTAATTCTGAATTAAAAATTAAGAGGTTTAGGCATTTAGAAAATTACAATGATACACTGAATTTCTTGAAGTGTCTCAGGTTTATTAGGGATATTGAAAAAGATTATTCAAACAACTTGGAATTGTTGGTACACTTCAGTGAAACTTCCTGTTGTCAGCAACTGTGCCTTTTTTTGTCAGAAAAAAGATTTGGTTAATTAATCTATCCTGATTCCTTTTAAAGTGCAATATGTGGTAGGTAATATGCAAGCTGGTTATTACCTTAGATTCATTTTTATGTCATTCTGAATTATTAAAGCAATTATAATTCACCATTCAAAGGACTGAAGGAAGTAATATATGTTTTAAATTTCATGAAACACTTTACTCATGAAAATCCCCAATGATGCTGAGAGTCGTGTTAATGTGTGTAAGGTGAGCAGGTTTTTAGCTAGTCTGATAATAAAATGTAACAGAGTGAAAACGTGGAAGTATGCTTTATGAACAAAATCTTAAATCTGTATATCTCTAAACACTTTTACATATAGTATTTACTGCAACATAATATGGTATATAGCACTTATCTATGGTATTCATTGACATATTCCAAGTATTGTTACAGTAAAAATCAAAATGGAACATAAATACTTTAGAAGTTTTGAATTACAATAAGCTACTTCCACATGCGAGGGTAGGCATTAACAACAGTTTCATCAAGACTAGATCCTTTTACCTACGTCAGTGTTTCCTTTTATTTCACTATACAATGTATAACTTGAAAACTAGAAGTCAGAAAAGTAACAGTAGCAATCTGAATTTGATTCTGGACTAATAAATGTGATTCAGGGATAAAATGGTATGGAACTAAATGTGGAACAAAACAAAACAAAATTACTGAATTTCATTCTTTGCAGTACATTAGTTTTGCTTGCACAAGACTAAGTGGTGTTGTCCCCATTATTCAAACCACTTAAGCAAATGTTTTACTTAATAAAACCATAAGTCATGTTATTTGGAGCTTTATAAAAGTCTTTGAATGGCACAAAAAAGGAAGGGAATGTAAAACAGAATTATACAGGCATTTGTGTCCCAAATATACGTTCTGTGAATTGATTTCATCAATGACAATATACTTTGAAAAATAAACTTCAGCAGAATGCCAGCAGAGTCAATGTAGTGTCATTGTTTCATTGCTTTAGCTATTACATGCCACGTTGGTGTAGGGCTGTTATTGTGGGCAGAGCAGCATTTTGTGTTCCATCAGTCTGCAGCTAATTGGCAATAGACGGTTGATGATTTATCATAGCAGTGTTAGACACATGTAGAAAGCTTCTCCTCTGGAACTGAAATTGAATGTACAGACACAAGGTAATACAAAAGTTTCCCAAAATTGCCGTTTTATTTCTACAGCTACTTTACTCCAAGTGGACTTTAACCAGAATTGTATAATGCGCATTCTAATGTACACAGGCCTTTCACTCTCCTTCATCTGCGCTGTTAAGCCCTGAAGGTAAAATTTCCTACAGCATATGATAATTGACTCCTAAAATAAATATCTGCATGTACAAGGGGTATAATTAATCTGACAAAGTTCTAAGACAAGTATATTGCTGGAAAATTTTATTTGCAGAATGTCACTTAGAATTGCCAACAATGTGCAGGTATATTTGTATTCTCAGCTGCAAGCGTGGATAATTCTTTTCATTGTTTGAGGTGACTGTGCACCGCAGCTGCAAAGTACACTGCAGAAATAATGGTTGTCGTACAAAAGCTTCCTGTGTGCTGTCAATACAAATGGCTTGCAGATAGTTTTTCAATTGCCTCTCATTATGACATTGCAGTTCCGAAGCTGTTGAAATCAGCTTGCAATGGTCTACCTACCAGGGCAAATTTTGTCCTCCACCTAACCCTGACAGCAAGGCTAATAGCTGTTCAAGAGGCCAATGGATCTTAATAAAAAATGGAAATGGTTTTGCCCCTTCATTTTAATTAACATTATGTCTACATTTCTATGATAATGGATAATTAAGTGAGTTACCTTGACATTGGAATGTTCTTGGAAATAATTTACTATGCAATTTCATTAGGTTAAAGACATTTGTCTGTTTTATTTTGAATGGAAGCTTCATCGTAAATATTTCTGAAGATGATTTATACATAAACCAATTATTATTCAGAGTCAGGATTTTACAAACTGCAAAATTCATTATGTGCATTTTAAAAATCTTTTTGTGATCATACATATAACCCATCTATCTATTTCTTCAAAGAAATTTTTCTTTTTTATTTTTTTCTTCTTTTTTCCTGGAGCTCTGATCATCTGTTATTCTATAAACACATCAAGAGGCAGACAAGCATTCTCATGCAATATTATTATTTTGGGGATGGCAAAGCAAAAAGTTTTCTTCCATAAGGATTTGCTTATTGCACTTCAGAGAAAAATGTTAATCAATCAAAAGCGTTCTTCAATAAAATCTGAAAGGATTATAAAGAGGCAATTTTTGCCTATGTTTATTCACCAAAACAGCAAAGCATATGCCTTTCAAGAAAACTGCGGTATTCCCCAGTAGTATCCTTGTTTGAGCACAGCTGTGTTGTAGAATACATTCCCTTTAAAAAAAAATAATTAAAAAATAAATAACTTTCTAAATCTAGTAAGGATCATGTCTTGTTCTTAAAGCTTCTTTCATATCTATTTATAAAGAACCAGGGGATGTGTGCAGGTATGTCAGGTCCTTTTTGCTGTCAGAGAAATACTTCAGTAGCGGTTCTGTCCCTCAGCTTCTTGCAGGGTCATGATCTCAATTCAAGGAAATGTTTAACTGTGTTAGGTTTGTCCTATGGAGGTGCTGCAAACTCCGCTGCACAACTCCTGTATTTTGAGAAGTACGCGTAGCTCACGCAACTAATGAGAGAATTGCAAAATGGTGCACTATTTTTCATTTAATAGGCATAATTCTGTCAAAATATACATTTCAAATACCCATGAAAGGGGTCATTAAAATTAAAGACAATCATTTATTCATAGTTTCTGATAGCACTCTCTACTATGTGAGAACCAATTGGAGGCCATCATTTCTTTCAAAGGGGTTGTCAGTCAGATTAGTCCTCAAATATACTGCAAAGAGCATTTTTAATGTCAGATTTGTAGAAGAATTTTTGAGATTTACTACTTTTGTGATGCAAATTACCAACTGCATCACGGAAACAAATTACACATTTGTTTATTTTAAAGTATAATAGACTATCCTGTTCCAGAACTGATGGTTTGCATACTATGGACAAGGAGTGGGGCAAGTGATGAGAAGGGGAAGTGAATAATGTTTTGAGAATAAGTATTTTAGAACAATGTTTATATATATGATGTGATACAGTGATCTGGGAAAGAACGTTGCGTGTGGTATTACTGCAGGAGAAATGGTAGCAGTAATAATCAGACTATTAAATGGTGCAAGAATATCAGGTGTCTTTTGGAAACTCTGTGGAGCATTGTTTAGTAACATTTTTCTGCCTGTAATAAATCTTTCTAAAGCCTAATCCTGCAGCTGATTCTCTCACTGAAACTTGAAATTCAGCACCTGGGGGTAGTTGGGCTAAACTTTGCCATCGATGGAATAATCTGTTGGATCCATGGGAACAAAAAGGCAATTTAAGTTTTCATAAAGCAGATGAATTCATGTGTTAATGCTTGAGATGGACCAATCTGTAATATTCAGCGACGTAGTTATGTTTTATTGTATGTCTTGGCTAAAATCTGGACATGTCTTTATATGTATACATAGTTCTTTGTTATTTTCAGTCAGCAGAAAACATTTTGAATTGCAAGTGAAAATGTCTTGCACACTAGGTAAGTGCTCCTTTATAGATATATCATGGGTTGAAGAGCCATTTTCAGCTTCCAGCCGTTTCTTTGTTTTGAGCCTGATGCAGGATTCCAGGCTTATTCAATAGACAGAGAGCAAATCTGCTTTCTCTTTAGAAATAACATTTTCAGATACAGTAAAAATAGATTAAGAAATGGAAAGGGTTTTTTTCTGGAAGAAGAGGATACAGTTTTCTGAGGAGGTTCTATGCCAGAAAATACTCCTGTTGTGTTTTAGACTTTCATAGTATATCTAGAACATAAGAAATGGAATTGGAAACACAAGTCAAAAGTTGTTGAAAAAGAGATTTGTTCTTAATAACAAGAATGGATTCTAACTTCATGCTAAAAAGTTTTTTCTGATGCCTGACAGTAAAAGCCCAGTGATGCCATGTTTCTATATGGCACCGCAATCTGAAGCGCTCAGTCATATGGATTCTAGGAGATGGCCTAATATATTATCTGCAAGGTACATGGCTCTCAATTTTCGACAGATTTCATGCTTTGAAAACTCAGTATAATTACACAGAAAGAAAAAAAATACCCTCTTGTCCTTAGAGAAAGCGTAATTTTTCCATTGCTACAAGTGAGTATTTGAGGCACGAGTGGGGCATGGACCGTGTGGCCCATGGATTAGTCTTTCAGTGGCAATAAGTATTGCACTATTTATGTCGCATTATTTAAAATGCAGTATGCAAGAATTTGTTGTGATCATGCTGTCCTCACAGACACCTGAAACCTGAAAACCTTTTCATTTGTAAAACAAAAGCAGATATGAAAATCTTTCTGTATTTAGCTAAATACAGCCAGTGATTCTAAGTCATTGTGTGCAATTAGAATCTAGCCTTAGTAAAGCTGCTTTCCTGAATTAATGCCCAATAACAATATTTCTTTCTCAGCAGTCAATAATGATGGTAAGACTTTTTCTTCAGCAGAGCATAACATCCCTTCTATGCCAAAGGCTGAACTGCTCTCCCTGACCATCACCTGGCCCTGCTGTGAAAGTAGTTTGGCCCCAACCAAATTCTTGTTCCAGCCATTGCTCAAGTGTGTAATAAATGAATTCCAACAACTTTCACCTCCCTGCTCAGGGTGCTGCTGCAGCAAGTCTTTTTCTGCGCCAGCTGCTGATGTAGCGATGGTGCCCTTTCACACTGCGGGGTGCGGGAAGCAGCAGGTTTGGCTATGCCAGTTAGTCAGGGGCCGGGCAAAACAGCCTTGAATGGCTTACAGCAAAGTGTGCTGGTTTTTAATATCACTGAGTTCTGCTCTGCCTTAGAGGCCATCAGCCATAAGATACAATGATGATTAGTAGCGCTATTAATCAGATACAAGAGCTGAGAAGGTGTTTCTACTAAAACATTTCAGAGAAACCATACAGGCAAATAGTTCACTGCTTTATCATCTCCCTTGCTTTGTCTAATTCCATTCCCCTCCTGCATTAGCCAATTGAAATAAAGATTTTAGGATCATTGAGGTTTTGTACCCCTGCATCTCACTGAAGGGCTTCTGGCAGCCTGTCTCCACAGCCAAACACCTACTCTCCTCCGTAGCTGCTCAGTTTGCAGAGCTCAGGGAGCCACCACCTTCTAAAATGTAGCCTTTGTGGGATTCTGTAGAGGGTTAATCAACTGATAATATACAGTTGTGGGCTTGCTTCTGGGGTGGTGGTTTGGCTGATGTGGATAATGTACAGCTGTGGCTTGTTCGGGCTAAGTAGCTAAATAGCACTGAGGAGCCCAGAAGAGG
>JAVJGI010000050.1:39426022-39505457 GCA_035590275.1 Ibycter americanus
AGGAACCTGGATGCAGCAGAGGCAAGAAGCAGGGTGGACTGGCCTGAAGAGGATGAAGAAACAGCATGGACAGTAGAGGGTGCGTAAGGACAGTGTTCCAGTCTGGGGTGACAGAATGCCCAAAATTTAAACCTCAAATTGTTTACAGAACTAGAAATCTAATTTCTACAAGCCTGTAGTGTGCTGCTAGTCTTATATTTACAAAGCCTTGGTAACTGAGTGAGTAATTTTTCCAGGGAATTTGTTTTAAAATGATCATAAATTTCAGATCTCCTTTAAGTTCCTTCTACCTACACCTATAAGACATTTCAGGCAGCAACCAGAAAAGTAGTACCTATTTGTGCTTGGCGCTCCACAATCATTATACTTTTACTGCAGAGGGACTCACTGAAGAACAATTCTTATACCCTTTTGTTGTTTGTTTTTTTCTTCTCATGGTCCCTTGGTAAGGAAATACTTCAGGTTTAAATTTTTTTTCCTCCTTATAAATATTGAATCATACATTGACTTTAATGGGAGCAGAGATGGATAATGTTAATTAATTAATAATTAATACTAAATAATTACTAGCCTAACGTAAGATAAGAATATGCAGTACATCAAGAACCACCTCACATTGGTAGGGCTATTTAATAGATGAAAACTAAAATGAGTGCAATATTTAAGTTTCTCTCTAAAAACTCTCTCTTGTCTTTCCGCCCTCTCTAGATTTTTCCTTCCATCAGTGTTTCTGATTTGTCACTTGGCCACCTAACTGAAATGGACATCAAGAACTTTACTTGTATTTTCATGGGGGAGTCAGGCTTGCCAAACCTAAATAAAATGGAAGATTTTTAGAAAGGTGAATCATTGAATCAGTTCGTTAATATGCATGCTGAAGAAAGAAATCAGATTCGAGATAGAATTATAGCAGGATGTTTTTTCTACTGCAACGATTTATTATATACTTTAGCTACTATATAACCTGTTAAAAAAAATCTAAAAATTAAAATATTTATGCAATGCTAACTGCATTGCAGTGTCGTAGAAGTGCTTTATTAACATAGACACTGATATTGAAAATACTATAGTGTAGCCCATGCATTATACTATTACAAGAAGACAAATTTTCATGCAAAAATGTTTAAAGATGTCTCACAACAGCATAAATAAGAATCAGTTTTATAACCTCATCTTTCACACTTTTTGTTCTATATGCTGCAGCTAATATTGTGTACACAAAGATTACCTATGACTCTTAGATCCATTTAAATATATTTCTAGCTTTAATTCTTGCTGAATATCCTTACTTCATATGGAAAATACAAAATATAAACTATTCTTGAGATCATAAAGGAAAGTAAAATAGATTTTTTTGGGGAAAGAAGTTTGTTGGTTTAGCCCTTGTTAGTATCTGGATGATGCAAAATACGGGGAGGGTGGAAATGCATGAAGCTTGCCAGCTTTTTGAAAGGGAGCTTGGTCCATGCTCTTTCTGTCTCTGTATAATAGGAGCCTCATTTTTGAGCCTGCACCCTTACTCCTGCTTTTTGGAAAATGTCAGTGTTGGCAGTTGATAAGTTGTTTGACTCCAGGTCTAACGTTAATGTGATAGACAAGTCTGCTATGCTAACAAAAATTTTATCAGAGTCCTAGAGACCTTGTTCAAAAGTGTCTTTTATTTCTTTCTTTCTTGTCTGTCTGTCTTTCTGTCTTTCCTTTTTTTTAATAGAACACAAAGTATGAAGGCTCATCTAAGTAGGAAAGATTCATCAAAATCTCTAATTAAATATATGACAGCTGGTGAATTAAAGCATTTTGTCTTAGCACTGCCATCCTATAATACTTCATAATCCTGAGAGTCCAAAGTATGAATTAATTATGCCTTGTAAGTATCCTGATACCCAACTAAAGGGGAAAAATAATCAAAAGCAACCCTAAAAGGTCTCAGAGAAAGTAGGCAGTACTGCTAATAATGAGTAACTAGGACCAAATTATTTCCGGATTACTAGACTTTGCTTTGGACATGCTTTGATATGGAATGTGCTTGTATTATAAGACGAATAGCTTAAAGAAACTGATTGTTTTTAAAATAATATGCTAAAGAAGTATTTTTATGTCATGGTTTAACCCCAGCGGGCAGCTAAGCCCCACGCATCTGCTCACTCACTCCCCTGGCAGCGGGATGGGGGAGAGGATCAGAAGGGTAGAAGCGAGAAAACTCGTGCGCTGAGATAAAGACACTTTGGTAGGGAAAGCAAAGGCCGCACACACAAGCAAAGCAAAACAAGGGGTTCATTCCCCACTCCCCATGGGCAGGCAGGGTTCAGCCTTCCCCGGGAAAGCAGGGCTTCATCATGCATAACGGTGACTTGGGAAGGCAACTGCCATCATCTGGATTGTCCCCCCTTCCTCCTCCTTCCCCCAGCTTTACATGTTGAGCATGATGCCATATGGTATGGAGCATCCCTTTGGCCAGTGGGGGTCAGCTGTCCCAGCTGTGTTCCCTCCCAACTTCTTGTGCCCCCCAGGCTGCTCATGGGTGGGGTGAGGAGCAGAAGAGCCCTTGGCTGTGTGTAAGCCCTGCTCAGCAATAACGAAAACATCCTTGTGTTATCAACAGTTTTCAGCACAAATCCAAAACACAGCCCCATACTAGCTGCTGTGAAGAAAATTAGCTCCCTCCCAGCCAAAACCAGCACAAACAGCCATGTGTTAAATATCAGTTCCTAATAGCTAGCACAATCAAATGCTATAATCCTTAGGGTTGCAAAGATAAATATGGTACAAAAAGTAAAAGTCATAGTTTTAGAGTAGTCCTGTTGCCGTCAAGAAATGGAAGTTTAGAGGCAAATTTGTGTAGATGCTCATGTGTTGGAAGTTTGTTTAAATTTGCTGGTGAAGAGGTTTTGGTTGCTTATTATTACTCTGGAGGAGAAGGAACAAAACTAAAGTAGGAAGTCTCATGCTATGGAGTTCAGGGGATTTAGAATATTGTAAAGCTGAAATATTCCAGGTTTCTGGCATTTCATTTTTGAACATCAATAACCAAAGACTAAATATTCTACTGAAAGTAAATACTTTAAAAATTTTTACTCCATCTGTAATCCAGATCTGGGAAAGATATTTCTAAGGAAAATCTTTTAAGCAGCCCTAGTGGTTTGTATTAATCTTGTTCTCACTTTGATTTTTTTTTTTTTTTTCCTATCAAGACAAGGTTTTTGGATTTTTTTGGTGTTTTTTTCTAAGGCTTTCTAATTTCAAGTCTTCTAATTAAAATACATGCTTCATGTTTTGAAAAATATATCCTTGCATTTATATTCCCGTATATTTTGAACAAAATTTGACTTGTATGATGGGTCTCCCAGGCATTTCAGCAGCCATCTTCTGTAGCTTTTCTGGTTTCCAGTGTGAGCACAAAATGTTTCCTTTCTTTACAGTTTACCTTTCTGCCTGTTGATTCATTGATTTTATTGGTGATTAAGAGGCCATGCAATTACATTGAAAACTTGCGTGTTCTCGATGTTTTGGATGCCCTCAAGATCTACACAGAGTGAATTCTTCATGCATGAGGGTTTTTTTTCATTGTGATCAGCAGATGGTGAGATGTTAGGGTCATGGCTGAGATTGAGAAGGTGATTAATTTTAGACAAACTTGACCTAAAATCCCTGAGAGTTCACATACTGCTGAGTAAAGAACACTTCTTTGGAAGTATGTTATAGCTGTCTTTTGAAGTTGCTTTGTTTCAAACCACTGAAATTACTATTTGTTTACCACAGTTGTTAACTGACCTGGTTCGTGAACTAGCACCTGGTTACTATTGGCTATCAAGAAGCTTGAATAAAAGTACAGTTCCTGAAACTCAAGCATTGGATGCTTTACAGGTGTACTTTGTATGGAACAAGAGAGGAGAAAGGTGCCAAACATTTCCCATGATTAAGAAGACTTTGAAGAAATCAACATATTTAATAAATTCTATTTGGAAGAAATACAGTGTTGCTGAGAAAGGTGCCCATTCAGTGGTATGCTGGAATGGAGGAGGAACCACTGAATATCTTTTAAGTAAACCAATTTCGCTCTCGAAGGGTTTTGCTTTTTTCCCCTAATCCATCTGCTAATCTGCCATTTTGATATAAGAAATTGTGGAAAAGACTGCTGATCTTGGATGAGCTTACACAAGAAAGACTTTCACTAAGTAAGACATCATCATCATCCTGGTGGGCTGAATAATAACTTGTCATAATCCTGAGAAATGCTTAGCAGGAGGTTCTCCGTTGTGTTCTCCAGTTACTGCTAGTCAGAAAATTATTCAGATATGTCCTTTTTTGTGAGCTTTGAAAAATCCTTTTTTTTTTTTTTTCTCCATTTAAAAACAGTGGAGATATTTGTGGGTTGTTTTCTTCTTTAGGGGTTAGTTGGTTGGGGTGTTTTGTTTGTTTGTGTGTGTTTTTTTTCATGGTGGTGGTTTTGGGGTTTTTTTATTTACCTTATAGGTGCTTTCTGAAAAATGAAATTTTTTTCTTTCATCTGAAAAATGACATTTCTAAAAAATGTCATATTATCATAGAGTTATTCAGGTTGGAGGGAATTGTGGTAAGTCCCTAGTCATTTTAGCTCAGAAGGCAGTCAGTGTGGTCAGGTATGATTTATCTTTGTGCATCCACAACAACTGTTCCTGGTTTTGGCTTTCCTGCCACCCTCCCTGCACGCTTGAGCAATGAGCTCATCTATCTTCCTCCTTGTAGCCTGTCTTTGCTTCTACCTCCAGTGTACATCCTATTTTGTTGGAGATCAGTCATGACTTCCCTGCTTAGCCAGTGTCCTGCTACGTCTATTCCTTTTCCTGAATACCAGGATGGACTGTTGTGCTTGGAGGGCTTTGTCCTAAAAGATCTGCCAGCTGCTTTGAGCTCCTTTGCCCCTCAGAAATGCCTGGGATCCTCTCTACTGATTCCCTGAACAAGGCATATGTTATTTGCCTAAATATTAGTCCACAGGGCTTGTAATTTTTACTATTCCTATCTCCATTTGACTCCCCCAGCTCCTTATCTGGACTATGCTTTACAAAAAACATCAAACTGTCCCCTGAAAATGTTGTCATGACACATCATGGTATACATAGGCCCAGTGGAGAATGGTTGTTTATACAAGAGGATGGGCAAGTGATTCACACCCGTAAGGCACCAAGTCAGTTCAGCCAGACACATTTCAATCTTGAATGCAGACTAAGTAAAATGTTTCAGTTGATTTTGACTTTGAGATGTATGTCTGACTAGATAATGTCATAACATTTCTTTTCCAGCGAATACAGCAAAATGGTGGGGGGGGAAAGTATACATTAAAATTTGTCTAAACTTCATATGGGATGACATGGAATGAAAATGAATATACATGTATCAGAAATTTTGATGAGGAACTTAAAATTTTCTGTTAGGTTTAGTTAACAGTTAAAGTGCCAGTAGATGGCACTCAGGAATCTATAATGTTGTTACATATGGGGCTTTCTCTGACCAATGCAGCCTGACGCTTTGCAGTGCTGTGTGCAGCTCATAGCACACACCAGTGCTTTTATGACTTCTAATGGATAGAAATGTTCGTCTGTAATGGGAACAACCGACTGAATCCAGACATGACTGCTGTGTGGCATGGTGTTACTCATACGTGATTAGGAAGGTAGCAAGACCTGGTTTGAATGTTCTGAACTATTTACTGTAAAGAGAGCTGTAATATTGTTCGTATATTAAAATATTGTATTGGTTTATAGTCTTTTGCACTGGGATCTAATAATGTTGCCCAGTGGCATAGATTGCATCATTTAATCACTTTGCAGTTTTGATTACAGCTACCAGCAGGAGAGACTCAGTTGCCAACTGTAATTAAAATGTAAAAAAAATCCAACCCCAAAACAAGAAACAAAAAACCAGTTCAGAGATAATTAAGGCTGCAAAACATTTATTTTCCAGTGAACTTTTGTACTACTGTGCTGAGGAAAGCTGAATATTATGTCTCCAAACATCTATTTCCTTGAGTTGTTTGGTTCTGGGGTTAGATCATCATTTCCATCTTAGTGCAGATTTGTCTCAATGAATAACACAGATAACATTTGAATAATTTGTATTAATACCTACAGGATTTTTCAGTGTTGCAGAATAACAAGGAATGCTTTATTCTGATTCTGGTCATGTTTAAAGGAACCTAGGTGCTTTGCAAACAAAGATCAAAATTTTGCAGTGGCCTCTTTAGAGGTACCACTGGACTTTTCTCTCACTACGTGCACATTTGGGACCAGTTGTACCACTGTCTTGTACAACTAGCAGATTTACCTCCCTGGCTTCTACTACCTTGGATTTGTGTGTTACCATCTTTAGAAACTGATCTGAAATGAAAAGAATAGTGTTAAGAAGGGTCTAGCCCTGCAGTCTCAGGTAAAGGTCATATATTTATAAACTTGGGAAATGCCACCATTTGCTGCTTTTGGAAGGCTGTGTCAGAGGCTTGCTCATTCCGTGCTCAGAAACCTTTTATTAGGAATCCTGAACTTATTCTTGGACTGTTTATCTGGTTTTACACAGTGTTATTTAGTTCAAATAGCTTTTCCCCTTCTCTGGTCTCCACTTTTCTTGGGTATTTTTCAGGTATATCTTCTCAGTAGACATTGTCTCCCTGTGTTTTTGTTTTGTGAACAAGCTAAATTCATAACGATGTCACAAGGAAGATCTCCTTCCCCTGATGATTCTAGATGATGATGATGATATTTTTTCCTCTGTATTGCCACTTTAGAAGTAACACAAACCACTGAATAACAATTTATATTTGCAATCCTTTTTCATGGATGCTGTTGTTACTTCAGTCCTATGCTATATAAATCTTGAGGAAAAATTCAGCTGTGTGGATAACTTCTCTTGTATACGTTGGATTGGATTGCCTTTTTCCATAGCCAGTCCAGAAGTAGCTTTTCCATAAATAAATATTTCCTTGAGGTACGGGTCTAAAACAGGTCAGGTGAATTGTTCTTTAAATATACCTTTAAATATCAAATAATATTCTTTTTTGAGTATGAAGAGATGCTGAACATTGTGGAAGTCTTAAGTCAGCAGAAGAGAATCTTTTTTGTGACTGACCACTGCTCTGTGCTCCAGACGGTACTGTACCTGTAGGCCATTCCGCTGGGCAGGGTGGAACAAAGTTTGATTTTAGCAATGGTTAAGCCTTATTGGGTCCAAAGACGAAAAATCTTTGAAGTTATTTGTATGAGTTATTCGTATGTTCAAATAAACTACTGGACTGTAATCGTAGTCCAGAAAGTACATGTATATATGAGACTTTCCAACAGTGGCAACTTTTTTTATTTTTAAAAAGTCCTGATGAAGCAGCACTGAGAAGGCCTGTGCAGACCAAACCTGAGGATCCATACCATTTCAAAAGCCTGTGCTGAAGAGAAATGAACAGATTTTTTTTAATTTTATTTAAAGTAGATGATGATTTCCTTGAAATATTCGGAACCATCAGCTTGGCAGGATCTTTGTACGCTTTTGTTAGCTAATCAAAGACAGATTGCAGTCAGAAGCCATATCTAAATTTATTAAGAAAATTAATAGACCATTTAAATTTTACTAGAATTAGGCTAAGATACAATAAGCATTTGCACCAGCAGATATTCATTAGCTGTAACATTGACCTGGTCCCTGTGCGTGTAATGAGAAATTGACATCTAGATTTGAATCGAGACAATAGTGCTAATAATATGAATACCAATCATTAGAAAAAAAGCTAATATTTTATATGTGTCAGATTTTATTTTTCATATTAATCTGTCTATGTATATTATGGACTGCAAAGTCAAGGTTTGGAGGGTTACGTTTGCCTAATCCAGGATTTTTTGTTTCCTTCTCTGTTCTGTAAATCTCTATACGCTCTTGCTATGAGAATGAATTGTATTAATTCATATAGCATTTATGAGAAGTGATACGCTTGGTAAGTGTTGTGATGCTAATTGTGTTTTCCCTAAATATATCGTTCTTTCTGAGTTCATGATTGCCATGAAAACAGATCCTTGCAAAATTTCAGCACATTGTTCATGCGCTTTAGCACAATTAAGGCTTCACGATAATCTGTGTCTGCCTTATGTTGATATTTTGAAACGTAATGAAAAGTACACCCACCCACTCCCCCACCCACCCCACCTTTATTTTTGATGTGACTTTTAAAAATCTCCATGAAGCTTATGGCTGTATATGATACTTCCTTGAGGTTAGTTTTCACTTTCAGAAAAGCTACCTGAGCAATCTTTACTAGGAATAAATGTATGGAGTTGGGATTAGTTCTCCCAAGAGTACTGTTCAGCACTTAGAGGAAGATTATATAATTGAAGTTAAATTATTTTTAAGCTATTTTTTTCTGTCTTGGAATTGCAAGTATGATCAGCAATGAATTCTGTATTGGACTTGCAAGATACAAAAATTCTGAATACTGGAGAAGGTGACCTGTATTTGAAAACCTGACCATTAGTGTCATTCACAAATGTATGCAATGCCAAATTTATACACTGTAATTGATAAATAATTTTAGGAATGGCATTGATGATTTGTTGCTCTGTGGTCTAAGGACAAGAATAAGGATTAAAATGTTCTTGGTACAGTTTGTTCTTTCTGTTACGTATGGCCAAATAAACATGCATTTAAAAAAAGAAATTCCTCTGCCATTTTAGATGATATAATTACAAATAAGTTGTACAGCGCTGAGAAGTTTTCTGCTCCTATTGTCCAAATACATTTAATTTCCAGCACATTAGTATACTGGCCATTGGCATCAGCTTCAACCCCTTTTGCATATTAACTATCTTGCAATGCAGGCAGCAACCAGAAATATTTGGCTTAGGGAAAATGAGCCATTACTTTGAGCATCAACTTTCTGCTGCCTGCTAGCTGTAGGTCCTCTGTGCTGCTGATTCCTTTTCAGTAGCTGTCTGATTCTCTGTCTGAATTAGGATTAGGGGAGAATTTCATTAAGGTGCGTGGATTCGAGATTCTTCATGCATGGTGCAGTGATGGTGGCAACTGTACGCAACTACTGCCGCAGTTCTTATGCAGAGGCAAGACGTGTCCTTGGTTGAGGTTAATGGAGTGGATGGCTTTCATGGTCTGGGATAGCAGGCTTTGCTCCCAGCCTTCCTGTGGATCTCCTGGGAACGTTCCCTCCTCTGCACTAGTGCCGAGCTCTCCATGTCTCTGAAAGTGCAAGCCATGAAGCTGAACTATTTTGGGTTTGGGCCATCTGGCTCCAATATCCCTTCATTTCTTTGTGGAATCCAAATGAGTTTGGTCCCCTGGAGGATGCTGGACGCCAACAGGAAGCGATATGGTTGACAGTACTGCCAGCAATTCAGGACAGACATTTCAAAGCAAGCCAGTGTTCATCTGCCAGCTGTAATACAATATTTAGTGTTACATTAGAGTGGCAAAGCAAAACTTAAGTGAGCGAATGTCAGTTCTCTCCCTGGTCCACAGCTTCCGAGATTTCTTATCTTCCTCTCTTGGTGCTCTGCAAACACAGTCCTTATAGTATATTGTCTTCACACTCTGTTGCCAATTCACATGTTCGGCATTCATGGCTGCCAGTTCTCACAAGTTTGTGTCCAACTCGCTGGTCATCTGAGCCAGCCCTGCCCCGTAGGCAGGCAGGTTTTCTAATAGCTGAGTCCCAGCAGGCTGAGCAAGCCTGCAGCCCTGCCATTTTTGTCATTTTATTTCAGAAAAGACTTCCATCCCAGTAGGTAAAAGCAGAAAGAACTGAATAATTTTTGTTCTATTTCAAAACTGTTAGAGATATGTGCACAGGACCTGATGATTGCTTTACAGCTGGTGGGAGAGGTATAACAGAAAGGAATGATTGTTGTTTGGTTTTACATAAGTTTTAGCCTACTTACACTCTATACCTTATAGCTTGTTTTCTTTCCTATGATGTCTGGGCCAATAAATAGTGATCACAGACACTGACTGACCTTTATGGCTGGTATGAAGCAACAAATCTTTGAAAGCTTCCGTGTTCCATCCTGAAGAGAGGCAATCATTCTTATGTTTTTCCTTCTTATTAAAGACTGAGGTAACTTTTCTTCTGGTTGAAGGCAGAGCTGACATCTCATGAATTTATTATTCTAGTGATTATTCCAAAACTTGAAAGTTATATTACTAGTAGAGAGACAAAAGCTGCAGTAACAGTGTACGTATAACACTAAAATGTGCCTTCCCTTTTTTGTTTCCCTTAGACTTTGCTCAGACCTATCGCAGAAGTATGTGTAAAACTCAGCAAGGCAGAGATCTCTAATCTTACTGAGTAATCATTCTGGTGCTAGAAGGTTGTTAATGATGTTTTACCACCTAAGAGGGTGATGAAAGGAGAGCATCTAAACACCTGAGCATGTATAATTTAAATGTAATAAAATCACAATAAGAGTTCTAAGTAGAAAAATTAGCATCACTAATTATTGCTTGCTGATTATTGCTGTAAGCTCTTCCAAATAAATTTTTTTTTTTTTTTTTTTTTAAATACATGCTGCTAGTGGAATCAGGTGTTGGGATAAATACCTAACACCATATATACTCAAATTTCTGGCTGGCACCAACTTCAGATCTTTCTCTGTCTGTCAATTATATGTTGTATAATTTGATTCAGGGCTGCTAAGAGGGAAAGACTGGGCAGCAGGTGGGCATCTAAGAGTCCTCATTATAAAGGGAACCAACCTGTTTTTATTTATTAGTCTGTCATGGAGAAGTACAATATGAAATGGACCAAGCCATCATAATTAGCATGTTGTGCAAATAGGGTGAGAGATTAGAATACTTCCATTACATGTGCTACTCATATAGTCATGCCTTTTCTGTAGAAGACAAAAGTTATAAATAACAGAAGTACAAAAAACTCCTTTGCTGCTGCAGGAAGGCCTCAAGGTTACTAAGCGCATGTGTGACATAAATGCAGTAGAGCATTTTAATTAGATTCTTTCACCAGAACTCCTGACCTTCTGTGTAGCACATTAATGTATTTTACTAATTATAAATGCAATTAAAAAGTACTGAAATAAAATTAGGCTGATCTATCTAATTTACATTAAGCACTTTCAAATTATGCAGATTGTCAAAGTCTTTTTCTTTCTTTCTTTTTTTTTTCTCCCCCCCTCCCCCCCCCCCAGTTTGTGTTTCAGGAAAAAATTGTCTGCATTAAAACAGCTGGAAAACAACCTTGTAGCAAAACAAATTTCTTTTCTGTGATTATTCACAGTGTGTGAGTTAATTTTCCAGGCAGTAATATGCTTAGCTATCATTAGGGTAGTGACTCATACAATAGAACCCATATGTGCATTGGATGCAGTGGTGGTTAGTACACTGGGTGTGTACTTCTCAATTTTTTCTTATGGGAATTGGGTTCAGGGGCTAACTAGGAAAGAAATACTGATATAATGGTCAAAACCAACAGAGATTTATAAACAATATAGAAACAGCAAAAGCAGTGCGCAAATAACACAGGCAAAACATCTGGTGTGTTTGTGTTCAGTCATTAAAACAGGCTGACTGTTATCTCTGCCATCTACATTATTTGGCTAATACTTTTGTAGTATTTCAGAGTTTTAGACATGAAAATGGAAAAATAACAACATTTCATTATTATTTTTGTCAAGCATCTAAATGACAGTAGGCACTGTGCAGAGAACATATCACAATCCTTACCCTGAAGAGCTTACGATCTAATTTTAGATGGGCTGCAGAAACAGAGGGTAACGTGAAGTACTGAATGTGGACAGAAAAAAACCCAGGCTTGAAGCAGGAAAATCTGTAGAGCTACTCAGGCATTTTAGTTCATGTTGTTTATCCTTAAACCTTTTCCATAATAAAGGATTAATTTCTCATACATGTGTGTTTTAATGAAAATTCTCTAGCTTTTTACTAAAAAAAGGAAGCAAAACTGCCTCAAGTTTTTTGTCTTGTTCTATCCCTTCCCTAAAGTAGTAATGTAAAAAAGTAGTGGAGAGGAAGAAAAACTGAAATATAAATAGAGTAAATGAATGAACTCAGTGCTCATTTCATGCCAAGTATCATGCGTTAAGACCATACTATTTTTCTGCTGGTTTTTTTGTGTGTATTTATTGAGTTTGGGTCTCACAGCCCTTACACATGAAAGCAGGAAAGTGAGAATAATGCTTTGCTCATTATTGGTGGTTATTTTTTAAACATCTAAGATGCGGTACCACAAGAAGCACTATGATGGTGCTTTCTTAGAGATTATCTGTTAGATCTACAAAAGACTAAGAATTTAATGGGATAAGAAGACATGAACTAGTTTGTTTATAAAATTTGAAATTATAAGGGTTTCTCTTTTGTGTGCGTGTGTGTCCCACCCCAACATTTTATTACTGGACACATGGAAAATTTCCTTGTTCTTGTCTGGAAGCAGCAAGCCCTGTGCTAGATAAAACAGTGCTCAGTTATTCTGACCTTTACAGTGTAACAGAGTGCCACCATCTTGTTTCTGTTTCCATGAGAGGACCATGGATGATTTCCAAGAGGAATTTTGGCCACTAAAATGCTAAGTTTCTCCCCTTGATATAGCAGCATATGTAGCTCATTAAGTTAATATCTACTAGCTATTTTGAAGCCAAGCAAATAGTTTACGATAGGAGAGTTGTACTATTTGACTTCAGACGTTGTACTCAATGCCCGTGTTATAAATCTAGGTTCTCAGTACTGGTAAGTGGGGGGAGGATTGCATCTGACTTTGTCACCCTCTAAAAGGAAATGTGTCATGTACACTTGGGATAACGATCATGTGGGAATCAGAACAGAGGGGAGCTAGGAGCTCTGGCCTCTCGCAGACAGAATGTTACGTTTGGGAAAGCAGCAGCTCCCGTTCTGGAGCATGGCCGCTGCTAGACCTTAACAGAACATCCTTGCTCTGGTTTCTGTGAGTAGCCACTTACCAGGAGTCAGAAAATATTGCTTTGTACTACAGCAACGACTCTCTTGAAAGAAGGTGACAGCAGGTCCCAAATCCTGTTTAGTTCAGACAAACGTTTATGCTTGAACCCCTTACTTAAAAAACTTGGAAACAGTCACTTCTCTCAGCAGCATTACAGTCTCAATTAACCGTTTCATACCATGGTCAGAAGAAACAATTTGCAAGCCATCCTTACCCCCTGGTTCCTGTAGGTGTTACTACCCCAAAAAATATTCACTGGTACCACTTTTCTGTTTGAAGCATTAGAACGGAAAAGCATTTTGGTGTCCTTTTGCCGCAGGATTATATATGGAAGCAGGAATTGCTGGAGGCTTTTGCAAATTCTTGCTCAGTGTTTAGGATTGTGTGAATGGACCTGAAATATTTGAAACGTTTTGCTTTAAGCTTTTTCCTCCCCCAAAACCAAATATCTGTATTTAGTAAAATGTTTATATAGTGACACATTACAGTTAAAAAATAAAAACTTTGGAAATGTATATATTCACATTAAAATAAATATTGATTGTACAACAATATGTAAGTGAAAGCTTTTATCTGGAAAAAAAAGAAAATCTATTAAGCATAGTCTGGACTGCTGTCAGAAGCAATGGGTTGGTAAAAGTGATCAAGCAAAGAATTACGGATAAAGTTTACATGGTTCATAATTTAAAAAAATATTTTAAGTTTTAGTTGTGCATATTTCAGAGCATGGTTATCTTAATTGCAACATTTGATATAGGTGAGATCTAATTTTTCCATCAAGAGCCAATATAAGGTAGCACTCCAGACTGAATAACATAGCTTTGGTAGGAGACCTGCAATGCACCCGATCTCTGGCCAAAATGCAGTGATGCATACCAGCACTTCTAATTATGAAATGAAATTCTACCAAAGTACTGTGTTTTTCTGTTGGCGTGTGCTGTTGGTATGAGATGGATTTAGGCATTGGGTTCAGTCCTTTGCTGAACAGAAATCTTTAATTGTGAAATTTTTCATAGGGAAATAGATTAATCAGATTTTAATATTAGGGAAAACAAGGTTTAGAATCTTTATTTGGGTGGATACCTGCAAAAACATAATATGAATAGAATATTCTAAAACTGCCCTGCTTTAATAAGTTATGTTTTGGTTAGATATAACCATTCTTGTTCTTTGTAGGCATTTTGGTAAACTTTTGTCCTGTAGCATGGTCCAAAAACATAGTTTGCTTTTTTCTTGCCCCATGAGGATGTTTGCAAAAGAGTAGTTGTGACATCTAAGTTTTACAAATCTGGAAATCTTACTTCCAGAAATAGAGGTCAGTGTGCAAGTGGGATGGACAGGAGTCATGTGCTAAACTGTCGTCTGCACTAACTAACAAAAAGACGACATTGATCCTATTGAAGACACTGTTGAATTAGGTAGGGGAAAAAAAAAAAAAAAAAAGAAGAAGATGAGATTTAGATAATCTAAGTCTATTTAAAACCAAATTAATCTGTTTTCTATTTGAAATGTTGTGTGCAAAAGCTTTTAAGGCACCCAGCTACACAGTAAGTTACACTTCACAGGCTCTGCAGTGAGATATGACAGCCAAAGTGCTCTCTAATAACTCACACAGGCCTTGATAATGGAATCTTTTACTGAGGGAACAAGTGTGTTGGCTAAGACACTGGAGTTATCCTTCTCAGTATCTCAAAAAAAAGATGTATGATCATTAACTCCTGCTTGGTGGAAAGGCAGAGAGCAGTTGGATAGCTTGAGAGCACAGCTCTGCAGCAACAGCTGCACTGGAGGCTGACTTACACTTTGTGAGAATTTGAACCCTTGGGATCTGGTATCAGCTGGTATTAATTGACACAACTCTATTCATTTCAATTAAGTCACACCAATCTACACAAACTGAAGATATGGCCCATTATTTCTTCATGCCTTCTCTAGCAGTGAATCGGAGTATGTGATTAAGAATACAAGAATGCTCATTACGGTTAATGCCATGTGCTTAAAGCCATGAGCTTAAAGTTAAGCAGATATTTAAGTGCCTTGTGGCATCAGCATCAGAATGCAGACCTGCCTGGTGCCAGCCGAGATGTTGTTATAGCAATTGCTTTGCAAGGAAACTTGATTCGTAGTGAACAACTTTCCTGTTAGTCAGCATATGGCCAGCTGGATTAACTGTTGTTTACAGTATTTTCTTCTGCCTCAAAATATTTCTCAACTTGTGTCATGGATGTAGGAATAAGGAGGGAAGTTGTTGAACAGTTTCCTTAATGGTAACCTTTCTTACTGAATATGATTTGTCTTAATCCAAAACAGAAGTCTGAAATCTTGTTCCAAACCCTGCCTTTGAAACACAGTAAGACTTTTCACAAATGATATCATCTTTGGTAGCTCACATAATCCCATGGCTACAATATTGATATAGGTTTTTTGGGTTTTTTTAAGAATGACAGCAGCTACCATTTTAATTTTGTCTGTATCTATATATACAAGAATGTGTAGTGAGGCATAGGATAAATTTGTTCTCTATGTGTTATTAAAAGTGGAGCACAGCTTGCGGTGCTCTATGCCTATCTAGCAGAAGCAGCCAAGGCACTGCATCCTGAGGTTCATATAGGTTGAAAGAGTTTTTTAGAAATTTGTGTGTGCCTGTGAGGATTGTGTTTGCAGCTCGGCTGACCTGAACTCCCACGTAGCTGTAGCACTCCTGGCAGCAGCAGCCAAACTCACGCATTTGGTGTGTCCTTAGGAGCTGCAGTCGCCCTTTGACAGCCACCAACATCTGTAGCGTAACATGAACTGTATAGTATCTCTCATACGTATTATACCTAGAGTTTGCAAACAAAACAAATGACCAAGAACCTAAACTCTCCAAACATGTAATTTTACAAGCAGTTAATCTAATACATTAGATTCATATTATCTTTCATCAGTTATACCGTACTGCGTTCTCTGTAACCTACCTTTACGAGCCCCAGCTCAGGATAAAGGTAGGGTGTTTGTCTTTAGGTGAGCGTGAAAAAAATGTCTCCAGCTCTGCTTTGCTCACTAATCTGAGTGGCGTTCACCCTCTCATTTCTGTGACTGAGCCTCACTTTGTCAGACACATACACTTAGCAGGTGTTTTCATCATGACATTAATAATAAGAATTGACACTTTCTAAATGAGGAATCCCTTGTTGTGCCTGGTAGCACTGGCGGATATTTGGGGAAATTGACAGCTTCTGAAAAATATTTTTGCCATGACCAGCACTTCTCTGACAGATTTTTAATGGCTCTCATAGAACTTTCTCTAACTTGAATACTTTTGCAGATGAAGTGGAAAGTGGTAAAATGTGCTGTTTTAACACTTTTGAAAGTTAGTGAAGAAACATTGAGCAAGTCTGAATTTTGCTTCTAACTCATGATCTTTTTTTTTCTCTGAAAATATTTGTTTCCTCTATTAAAACTAAAAGATTGGAATGGATTAGCTAAGGGGGTAAGCGTTTGTTATGATACACCAGGACTGAGCTATATAACCTCCATTAACCTTAATGGGAACCACAGAACTCAGTCTGCTCATTTAGATGGAAATATCCCCCTACTCATCAGGGATCAATTGCACTGTGTGTTACCTGGTTTCAGTGTCTCATTCAATATGGGAGTCACTGTCATGACCTTGTAAGCCTTGGACCGTGAGAAAGGGAGGACAGATCAAACGGGGCTATGAGAAGAAAGATCAAATAAAAATATAAGCTAAAAGAAGGGAGAGAAAAAGTTATAAAGGCTGGTATGGAACTCATGTTAGAAGTTCATATGAAATGTAATTGTAATTAAATCATAAGTATCCTTTGCAGTTCAATGTGATACTGCAGAAAATCAATACAAAGATAACAGCATATTGAATTCAGATTCTTTTGAGAATTCTAAATTTTAAGATAGTCTTATAGGAAAAGAGTGTTAACTCTTGGGTTTTTGTTTCCTTTTTAAATAAACTTTCCTATAGAGGACAGAATAAGATAGTAATTTTTATAAATTGCTAGTTTTACCTCCTCCCCTTCCAAAGTTAAACACTGCATACATAAACCTGAGCTACTAAGGGTGGTATTATCAAAAAAGCCTAAATGGAATAGATGCTCATCTCTTTTTGAAAGTCAATTAAACTTATGTGTCTAAATCCAGTGTTTGAATCCCAGTTGATAGCTTAATTCAAAAAGATCTCCAGCTGCTTTTTTAAGTGATAGGAGGATTGTGATTAAGTATAGCAAAAGCTTAATTCTGTGGTGACAACTCTTATCTCTCACTGATGAAAGTAACGGGCATCTTCTGCTCCCAAATGTATTATATAGTTAAGAAAGGGGACCAGAGAGGAAACAGCAAAGCTAGTTTTGCAGAAGGAACATGTTTATTGTGAAAAACTTTTAAACTTTATGATTTGAGGCTGCTCTGTGCAGATAAAAAAGAGATGTAAGTTAAACTTTAAATAAATGTTGTGTCTGCCATAGGCATGATTTCCAATATTACAATCTGGTTCATTAATACTAAAATAAGATTTTCTGTCCTCAGGTTGAGTACGGCAATCTTAAAGCTAACACAGGAGAAGCAGTACTGGTTTCCAAACATATTTCACAGCCAGAAATTTACAGCAGAACTGCAAATAGAATTTAGGAAAATTGTTTACGGTAGCTTATTTTTCATGCCTGGGAATAATGAGTTTTTTCAGCTCATCATGACTTTCTCATAAGACTTGGCCATTCCAAACATGCAATAGTACCACTCATAAGACAGTTTTTTTCTACTGCTTCCATAAAGAAAGGTTCTTCCAGAATTCCCACCGTAGCCAGTACTGAAGTGTAGTGTGCAAGGACTATATGAATAAGCATAAAGTGGTCCTGATCTCTAAAGGTAACCATGACATTCAAGAGAAAAATGGAACTCCATGTTATTAGCCAAATTGTCTCTTTCCAGCTCAATAGAGGTTCATGGTAAAAACGCAACACACACCCCACCCCCGCACCACCCAAAAAGCCACAACCGAAAACCAACAGCCCTTCCCAAAAGAGAAGAAATCCAAAAGGAGGTTTTTTATTAGGTTTTTAGGGTTTTTTTTGGTGGTTGTTTTGGGGTGGGTTGGTTTTTTTTTTTAGGTTTACTAGATGACAGGTATTATAATGCATGGCTATCTGGGTACATTTCTCAATTACATGAATACCTAGTAGGTGAGAATGTAAGTTGTCAGTTTGGCCAAATGTGGACCACCACTAATTTCTTTCTTAAACAAATCTTGAGACTAAGAATTCATGAAAAGGTGATTCTACCTCAGAAGATCACTTCCTGGCGTGCCTCCAGGGAAACTACTTTATCGAGAAACTGTGTTTGCCTCCTGGAAGTCTGTGAGGGCCATTGCAATATTGTATAGCAACCACAAGCCTTGACACTTGAAATTTCCAGTTCTGTATTCTAACAAGAAGATTTAATTGGAGTTGTGTCCTGTAGGTTATAGTGGCATCTCATAGTCCTTTGTTGTGAGATTATACAATTTTTCAAGCAGTTTCTAGCGTGGTGGTGGTGTGCATGCTCCATTTTCATTTTTCTCAGTGTTTTCCTCTTCTCACTGCAAACACAGATCAGTGAAAAGCATATGAAAGACCTTGACATCAATCCAGTTTATCAAACTGCCACCCAGTCCTGTGTTAGGATCGCTTCTCCTGAATCAATTTCTCCTTACAGCTATGTAAACAGGTCTTTTAGTTTGGCCTCATTGCAAACAAACAGCTTATTGATGCAAGACAGAAGGTGACCTTCTTGAATATCTGTATCCTGGGGTTAGACATCTCATTGACAGCAAATCCTCAGTCCAGACTCTAGAGAAAGTCCCCAGTACAGGGGTCAAGAAGCAGTGTCTGCTGAAGGAATTGGGTTTAGACAGCAAGGTAAATATCATCTCTTTGAGCAGATTTAAAAGAGAATGGCATCAGTGCCGTAGAGCTTGGGTCATCAAAACAGTTACCACTGTAGGGGCCGAATTATCACAAATCAGTTACCAGTATTTGTGTTTTTCCATCTTAAAGTAGTGAGTCTGTTCTGTGAGATTGGAGAGCTAGTTATTCTCTTTTAAAAAATG
Organism: Ibycter americanus; assembly: GCA_035590275.1. Taxonomy (NCBI): domain Eukaryota; kingdom Metazoa; phylum Chordata; class Aves; order Falconiformes; family Falconidae; genus Ibycter; species Ibycter americanus. The sequence continues at coordinate 39,445,069 of JAVJGI010000050.1, forward strand.
CAGTAGAAGTACTGGTTGCTGCTGTGTAATCAGATCTGAATTCCTAAATTTCCACTTCAGCAGTGGTATCTTGGGATCTTACTTAGAAACAGTGATTTTAGTTCTAATAACTCCTCCTGCGATGTTCATTGAGATTTTATTTTACTGAGAAATAGAACAGAGCAATATGTGAAGAAAGACATTTTCAGGTACTTTTAGTTGTTTCCCTTCAGAATATTTTCCAGTGCTGCGTTTATCGTGGCGGTTTTGTGCTTTTCCTCCAGTTATAAATAACTGCTAAAGACTGATGTGTTTACTTTGTTTAACCATGGCCATGATGGGTCGAGGACACATTAAATCATCCTCAGGCTCTTATTTGCAGCCAATTCTGAAATAACTAGAGTAGTGACATAAAATTTCTTCATACTGCAGAGATTTTTATATTGGCTTAAGTCTCTGAATCAGTCTCCAGTGCTTCACAACAAGACACTTTAATGGTAAAACAGTGACAGCAAAGATGAAAGTCCACATGGAATTGCCTAGCAGACAACTCAAGGTTTGTTTAAGGTCCTAAGATACGAAAAAGGGAGATTATTTTCTTCTGAGGTTTTCCTTGATGAGTTTACAGATCTAGATATTGTTTATTTAGATTTAAAGCACCTTCATATTTTAAAAATATCAGTGGACAATAGCAAAACTCTTATCCCAGTGAGATTAAAGGTGGAAAATGCTCTGTTCTGACAATTTCTACAAATACAGCCTTTGTGTGTGCATGTTTGTGCTGCTTCTTTGAAAACATCATTTGCAGAGGCTACTGTTAGTTTAATAATTTGATCCCTTTTTGTTTTGGAATTACCTGCAAGCCAACTTCACTGTTTGTAATTGTCTATTGTCATCAAAAGCAGGAGTGACTTTGAAAATCAAGCTTGTGTTATTACATGGTATGTAGAAAATTAATACGTCTGCTTTACAATGTCAGTTGCACATCAGCCCAGTATTTGCTATCTGTCTTCTTCTATTAATATATTAGCAAGATTGTATCGCTGATTTATTGTATGTAATTAGCAATGACTTAATAATGTGTGCCTGGGAATTGCATCACTATTTGTTTGTATTAGAAAATTAATTGCAATCAAACTATATTCCAGTACTGGTTGGTGCTCACTCTGAAGGAGCTTACAGAAACCAACCTGTAATTCTCACTTCACTTCTTTCCCAGCTGTCCGAGAAACAAGATTAACTTTCTCCTGTGGGTTACAAAGTCTGAGCTCAATTATATCATGTTTGGGAATGAACTGCAGAGTTCCAGACCGTTTAGGGGAATCACCCAGTCTTCAGGCAATACTACAGTATTTAAGTTAAACGATTTGTAGGCCAGGAATCCTCCCCTGAGGAATGAATGCATCGCAGGAGTTGGAGAGTCATAGAATCGTAGAACAGGCCAGGCTGGAAGGGGCCTCAAAAGATCATCTGGTGCAATTTTTGTGGGAAAGGAAGCCCAGGGGAGGTTAACTAGCAGCCAGTCCAACTGCATGGTGAAAGCCTCTAGCGACAGGGACCTCACCACATCCCTGGGGAGGTTGTTCTAGTGAATGGTGGCTCTCACTGTAAAAAATGTCTTCTATCAAGACATATATGAACATATTGACATTATTAACAAAACAATCCCATCTGAACTGGAAGCATTCGCCCTTTATGTTCCTCAATGTTTATTACATTATATAACCCATAAGCAGCTTAGGAGATACAGTCCCATAACTGTGTTATTCTCAACCCAGAAAGCTCTAGAACAGACCATTCATGTAGAAGTCTGGAAAGAGGGAAAGATGATGTGTTGAAATTCTTTTTGCTTGCATATAAAGAATTCATTGAAATTATCTTTCTTACAGTGGTTTAAGTCTGTTTCAAAGGAAGTAATTAAAATTATACACATCTTATTTATTAATGCTAGTGGGAATAGGAGATATTGCAGTTGGAAGGATTTGAAGTTAGCCAGAAGATAATTAGAGCTATGGACTGACAGCAGGTAAACTGAAAAAAAAAAGAAGTCTTTTTGAAAGGGATCTAAACGCGTCATTGACTATATATGTCAACTTTCCATTAAAGGTAGATAATAATTTAATGTTATGATCCTGCTGATCTACTGTAAACTTTTGTTACCCAATAGCTGGAGGAAACACAAATCAATATTCGGAGTGAAGTTCTTACTGAGTATAATTTCTTGTTTCCCATTCTCAGACATGGATATATCCAGTACCCAACAAAGCTCTAAAGCTGAACCTAAACTTTTTCAGCAAAACTATGTTTTGTAATACTCTGGCATTGCTGATGGGAAGTCGCACAGAAGATTGTATTATTTAGGAAACAAAACTTTGAATTAAGGAGAACAGAAACACTGTAGTCAGTGTAATCTCAGTAGAAAAGTTGCCCTTTATATTCTGGTGATAAAGTAGTACAAAAAGCCAGCGGCAGGTCAGAGCAGCGGACAGCTCACACTTTGCATTTCAGTGCGTTGGAACTTGCAGAAACAGAAGGTAAATACCTTGAGACATGAAACACGAAGTACTTCAACTTTTCAAAATTTAGATTTGGGTAAAAAAAATCAGTACTAATATATCAGCAAATGGCAATAGTTTATGAATTAGAAGATTGGGAAGTGGATTCATTTGTATAGTTTGATGCTTTTTAAAAGAAATATTTAATATGTGTGAGTCCTAGATTAAAACACACAAAGAGAGAAGAGAATATAAATTATGACAATGGTTCTCCTAGAGGGGTGTGGTAAAGTATTATATTTCTTCTGTCGTTTTTTTTTTTTTTTTTCTGAGTGTACAAAGTTTAGGCATGAAAAATCATTGTTCCTGCTCTAGAAAGAATGTGCTTGTGTAAAGTTTCTCAGTGAAATTCTTTTTAGAGTATTATGTTATTCACATTTGTAAAAACTAACTGCCAACCTGAGCTAATACTGATGATTAGGCACAAATGTAACTATTACTTATGTAACTTATTACTTTGTAAGTTCTCTTGGGGGTTGTTTGAGAAAAGGAAGGAGGATTTTGGTATGTATTTGCAGGCTCTGAGTTATATTTAATATTAAGAATCTGTTTAAAAGTTTTGATTGCTTTCTTTGCATGGTTTTCCACTTAATCTAAAACCCAGCTAGCAGATCAGGTGTATCTAACTTATACTTGTCTCAAACTAGAACTAAAAATATATGCAGTTGCTACTGCAAGCTTTCTGGAGAGTTTTGGATCATGTGAATTGCCTTGACATGCCTGTTGAGGTTTGTCTTCGATTTTGAAGGTGATTCAGAAAAAAATTTTGAAATGTCAGTTCAGTCTCTTTTACCAAAAATATTTATAAACCTACTGCAAGCTTTAAGTAAAGAAGTTGAAAGTTATACCTGTTTTGATGATGGATAAGAGGGCATTTTACAAGTAGTCTGCAAACTATTTGCATAATATTTTGAAATGCAGTTTGCTGAGATAAGGTACTTTTTTTGTTATGAATAAAACAGTACTGAGGAATGAGAATCTGTGAGTGCTGTCTACAGAGAAATGGCCAGTGCAAAAGAAAAGCATTCTACTCCTTACTGAAACACTATCTTGTTTTGATACGAGAGCATGTTTTTTCTCTCTGTACTATCAACACTGGCTTTCTGCAGAAACCAAAGTACAAAATGTTCACACGGGATGCAAGTTAGTGACAAGAAGGAGAAAGGTGAGAAAGGGTGATTCTTCTTTTGACTGAGGGACAAAAATTCCAGAAATGCAAATTATTACTTTGGAACAAGGTAGCATAAAAAAACTATAAAGTCTAGATAATTTTTTTTTTTTTCTCCCCAGAAAATTTAGAATAGGTGGTCCCTTTAGCTAATATCAGAAGCTTAAAGTTCTAGATCTTAGGATAATTTATTTCCAGACATAGCAATACATTTATCAGAAAGATAAGTTCACAAACTCTTTAAAGAGGCTCATGTTACATGTCATCAAACCTTATTAGAAATGGATTACTTTTAATGCTGTTCGTAATAAAACATTTTATTGTCAAATACTCCAGAGACGCATAAGGAAAACTTTCAAAGAAAGCAGAACTGACTTGTCTGGTGATTCTGAAGAAACAAGCTTTTCTTATTATATTTCACTGGTATCTTGGGAGGACAAAAGTTGGTGGTTTTTTTTTTTCATAAAATGATCTTTGAAGTATTTTAATGGCTTAGCTGTCTAGAGAAGAAATTAAAAACATTCAAAAGCTGATAGACAAAAAAAGAAGTGAAATTGAAAAGATTCACTGTGATTAAGTTTCTAAAACATAATGAGACGATAACAAGCATTAACATCAGAAGAATGTAGAGAAGTGCCACAAGAATATCTTGAAATTCTCCATCCCTTTTTTTTTTTTCATGGTTTTTGAAGGATTTGGAAGGCAGCAGAGCATTTGATATGGCGTTAGGGTTGTCTCTGTCTTCCTACCAATTTCAGTATTTCCAGAAAAGCCTGGCACACAACTCCAACCTTGTTACTAGGTCTCACCGAAAATAACAATTTGGTGTATTTAACTTCAAAAACCTCATCACTGTTGAAGTTCTGCTTCTCCCACCAGTGTTTACGGTTTGGGGCCTTACAATAGCTCTAGTTCAGCAGCACTCCAACAAATATTTCATGTGTTTAAAGTTTTAAGCTAGTTAAAAAGAATTATTAGGAGTAGTAGAGAAAGTATCTCTTTTTGTGTTAAATACAGTCTTTCATCTCTGATCTCATAAGTTTCATTTTAGTTCTCTTGTTCCAGACTTCAGCTTAAAAGTATGTGAATGGTAGTAAGACTGAAAAAAGCATCCAGTCAATATGTTGATACATGTCTATAAAGAAACACCCCTTTTAATGAAATCACACAGTGTGGGGGACTGAAGGGAGGGTCAGTGATGCTCGCGCATGGCACAAATGCATAGATAGGAACTGTGCATTTAAAATTGGTAACTCAGGGTCTGTAATACAGACAAGTAGAGGAAAACCAGGAGACCTTAAAAACAGTGGAGTTTGTACTCTTTGAGCTTACTTTCTACTTCTTGCACTTTTAGGGCTCAAATTTGGAAGGTCATCTTTTGTGAAGCTTAGTTACTCCTCATATTTGTCCATTCAGCCCCTAATCCTGAGACCCTTTCCTCTAGAGAACCATTCCCATCCTTCTCTGTTTTCATAAGAGAATGGGATGTCCTTCCCAATTCCTGTTTTCTTTGCATAGTAGCTTCAAGTAAGTACTTTCCAACCTGACTCAACTTGAAATGTTTATCTGTAATACTCCCTAGCAGAAACCCTTTCCATTCCTAGTTATAATGCTTGCTTCTACCTTTTTATTGTAAAGGTAAGCAAAAGTGGGTGGGGGAGGTGGAGAAGAAACTGCTTTTTGTAAACTCACACTGATAATTTTTATTTCTTGAGGCCCAGGACAGGATCAATGTGAGAGGTGGGACTTTCCAGAGCCTGCCTTCTCCACAGTGCCATAGATACCCAAATAGGAACTAATTTTCTTTCAAGTAGCCTTAATTCCCACTCTGTGCTTCCATGCCCTTCAGGGAGAGGACAACTATAAAGCTAAAGAAATAAGAGCTTAGCTTTTACAGAATCTGTGGTGTCAGGGGGATATGGGAAGGCATGTTGTATTAATAATAATGAGAATGAGAAAAGACAGTATGAATCTAGCAACGTTCAGCAATTTTCCAAATGCAGAATCATAGGGCTTTACAATTGCACCAGATACAATTTAATATAAATTCTTCATATCCAGAGTTAGCCAGAGCATAACATATTCATCTTACTGAAAGTTTGAAAGTTTTGGGTAATAATTCTTCTGGAAAATAAATATATGCAAAATACTTTCAGAAAAATTGAAAAAATTTTATTTGGTGAGTCTGTTTTAGCCATAATAGCGTTTTAACTGATCAGTTCTGTAGGACTTGGTTAAGGTGTAGTCCAGTACTTTGACTTGCAGAAGAACCCTGCGGTATGGGCTGCACTGGCTGCAGTACTCATTCTTGCAGATTGTTTCTAAAATCTCAGAGAAAGAAATGCAACTGTTATGAAGTCATTCAGAACAATAGAGCTCTGACTGGCAAGTAATACCAGACCCTGTATTTTGTAATTTGGTTACTGTGATTTATTACGCCTTCTGATGTTTCCAGTGTTTTTCTCTATGCATTTTTTTTAGTTAAGTAAATTCGATAAAATATGCCATCACATGACAATAAAAGAACTGATACAGAAAATAATTCATAGTGTAGTATTGATAAATGCTTGGTGCAGTAATAGCAATATGTCATCAATCACCTGTGTTCGTGTTTGATGGCATCATACAAACTAATACAGAATGAATGTCCTTTGCTTTGACCTTGGTTGTATTTGCAACTTACTCTAGAGGAAAGTAATAATCCTTCATTAACTGGCAGGTGTAAAACATTCTCTATCAAGAGGGTAGAGGAGGATGTAAATTAAAATTGGTTTCAGAATGTGTCCTGAGTCAAAATTGGTCTTTCTCTGCAGTCTCATAAACTGCATAAATTATTATTATATGTTTCAAAGGGTGTGTAAGTGAATAAATCTTTGTATTTTGCAGGTTTGCTTTTTTCCTCTTTGTCACTTTTCTGTATACGTGTTCAATGTGCATATAAAAAAAATTCAAGGACACATCAAATCTTTGATCTTGCTACCGCTTTAATTCTTAAGAGCCTATATAAGACTGTGCTTTACATTATGCATTAAGGTACTTGTAATTAGGAACTTGTGGTAATGACCCATTCTCAGACAAAATAGTGTTGTTCCTTGTTTTCCATTAACTGCATTGAGAGTTTATTTCCTGAGAATTCAGTTTAATTTGATTAGCAGGAATTGTGAGACATTTGCAACACAAGGTATATTAGCATAGCACTTTGTTTGTAATGAGAGCCAAAAAGCATTTAGGGGAAGAGCTAATTATTGGAGATTTTCCTTCTTTTAATAAGGAAGGTCTAGCTAAATTTTAGTACTCTGCTTTCAAAATCCCTTAAGCTTTAACTGCTGGCTAAAAGAAAAATAAAATTAATTGCAAAAGTTCAGTAGATGTTTTCGGAAAGTCACCATTGAGTAAAATCCACCAATTTACTAAAGAAAGAAGTCATTTAATCTGAAAATTTGGCAGCACCAGCAGATTTTTCCTATGTTTTTTATCTTATTAAGCTGATAGCAGTATACATTTAGTAGAGAGGGACGATATTCGCTGTGTTCAGCAAGGACCTCCCTGCCTCTTTCTTTCCCCCCAAAACAGGGTGATGTGTTCTGTAACGAGAAAGTGCTGTATGCTGACCTGACTTGAAGCTCTTGTAATGCCCGTCACAAAATCCTGCAAGAACACTACTAATTCTATTAACTTACTGTGAAGGCTTTTCATTGATTGTAACTACCTAGCAATTTTTTTTGTTCAATCTGTCGAGTAACTTTCTGTCCCTGTGCCTATTGCCCCTGTTAGGTGGGGGTGGCGTGCCTGGGTTAACCAACATGCCTCAAAGACTCATCCTGTTCAGAGAACCCAATGAAGATGCTGTTGCCTCTGACAAGTCAGTTCCTCTCTGCACATCTGCGAGTTCCTTGGAAACACCTATTGGATTGTTCAGAATTTAGCTGAAAGTCTGATTGAAACATATTTTCAGTCAAATATGATAGTCAAAGACCAGGTCCCAGGTCAGTAAAAGATATCTTAGTACTGGAGAATATTTAAACAACCTTTATAAAGTTTAAATCTAATAATTTATTAATAAAATAAAATAAAATATGTAGGATTCATAAGGAAGATACTGGTAATTTTTTCATGGAGAAAAGTTTTTCATTCTTTGTAAGCATTCTTCTCAAGAACAGGTACTCATCTATTCTGGAAATAATTTTCGCTATTCTACCCCTACTTTTTCTGCTTCTTTTATCATTTGCATAAGCTGGCAATCAGGAGCTAACTATGTTCCTTAAATAACGTTGCTTATCATTCTGGAAGCGTTCCAAGGTAAAGTAGCCACTTTATTAAATACACAGCGGCTTTTCTTTTTCATGTTCTCCCTGCTAGCTCCAAACCAAACATTCTTGATCAGTTGTAGTCTCTGGTTTTTATTTCTTTGTTTAACCTAATTAATTTCAGATTTAGTGATGATGTTAGCAAATAACCACATATTTGTCAAAAGGGAATGCAGTTGACATGACAGCTAACTTTAACCTAAAGCTATGTATATTTGTACACATATGAAATCCCTAGAAAATTTTGGAATAAGTGATAGCAGTTTAACTGCTACTACATGGTGCTGAAAATCCAGACCACGATGTTAATTACTTCACCCAGAACCCTGTTTTGTTTCTGCTCAAAACAAATTCATGTCCTAAGAGCTGGTGTTCAATATTATGGTTGAATCCTGTTATTAACATCATTTTATTTGTAATTAATTAGTTTTGCTTACTAAGTTTTTATAATAACATCTTGCTCTAGATTTCTTTGTGTGGAGCTTTGGCATTATAGTAACATTACACTATTAATTCTATTTACATTGCCACTAGAGCACAATTCTTTCTTTACCAATAGTTACTTTGTTACAGCCTGCTGCCAGATTTTCTTTTTGTCTTTTGCTTAATTCTCCTGGTTGGACTGGAGAGAAATTGCAATTACAGTTAACCAAATATGGAAAATACGTTTCTCTCCATCTTCTAGCATTAGTATTTGCTTGAAGTTTTGAACAAATTTGATCAGAGTTCATTTGCACCTGCTTTGTGTTTGCTTTTCACAAATACTCTAGCAGATGAGTTTACTGGTACTCAGTGAGAATGCTGGCAGCAAGTTTTCAGCAAATATTTCACAATATTTACAGAAAGAGAATTTTAACTTTGATTATCCATAGAGGGCTAATAATAACACTTACTTTATGGCAAGGCAGAGTTATATAATTGATCTGTGGATTTAACTCAGACTGCTCACAAACAAACTTCAACTCAGCTGAAGAATTAATCACAAAACACGTTGAGAGATTTGTTGCAGCAACTAACTCAATTAGGAAGATTGCAATGTTTCTCTAGATCTTGCTGCTGCTTTTCTCTGCAATGTCTATTGAACACAATATGCATTAAGAATCATTTCATCACCTTCATGATGTGAAGGAAACATGGTAACCCAACAGCTGAAACTACAGCACTGTTTTGCCTTGGTTACTACTTGCAATAGTGTATCTGGACACAGTGTATCCATAGGCTATGGTCCATATAGGTGAGCGTCTTGTCATGTTGCTAAACAAAACAGGGTGATAAGCATGTTAGGAGAATGTGAACTCTATGAATCCTTTTCTCTCTTTTTCCCCACGGTTAATTTTATATTTCCCAGCTGCTCTACTAGACCTCACTCATGAATGGGAGGGAAAGGAAATGGAAGTCGCGAGAAGTATTTCCTAGGTTTGGGTGCTTGGTGCAGTGCACAGCCGCAGTCCTTTGAACACCCCCCTCTCACTTCTCCGCGCTTTCTGGCCTGCTGTGGGGCTGTCGTGCTGTAGTCTCTTTAGGTACGGTAGTCATGTTCCTCTTGGGCACTGGGAAGCTACAGGAACATCCTGTGGCATAGAAAACCACCACATAACCCCCAGCAAGAGTGCAGAATTAACATCGCTCCTCTCTAGCCATCACTGCATTTCCCTTTTTAGCTCCATATTGTGTCATCTCTGTGCTAACAAACTACAGTCCTTCTTAGGAAGTATATAGACCCCAACGGCATCTGGCTTACAAGTGTAATTTGTCCTGCTAGAGTATGTCAACTGGGCGTTTCTCTCCCTCATCTGCAGTACTTTGGAAACCAAAATGCCTGAGTGGTGTGTATTTGTTTCTCTGTCTCCTTACCTCATGCCTGCTGGACAGCTCTTGGTGTGTTCATTGCTGTAGTTTCCCTTTACCGTTATTTGTTATCCCGGGTTTGGGTAGTTTTGTTGAAATCTATATTTTCAGTGTGTTTCGTTTGGTTTTCCAGTCTTTCGGTCGCAGATGCTGCCACTGTTCACACTGAAATCAGTGTAAGTTTCCTTTTTTCCCCCAAGTGTTTATGGACTACTCGAAATGTAGCCCAGCAGGATACTGGTCTTAACTGAAATTAACTGCCATGCACAGGATTTGTTTGTCTCTTCACATCCTTCTACCACAGATGTTTGTCCTTCGGCTTGTTCCTTTTTCTAATTAATTTTTGATTTGAAACACTCCTTGTCTAACCACTTTCCTCCCAAATCAGAGTTCATTTCTTTCCCCTTCACCTACAGTGGTTCCCCAAAACTGATTGTTATTCACTTCTGGTTGAAAGTGACCTTCATATTCAGCTGTTTCATCCAAGAGTTGTAGCATACCTACATATTTGGATGCTATATTGTTTCTTACTCTTCTTGAGTTATGAATCCGCATGTGCTGTACTGAGTGTTGTTCCCAATTACTTGTGAAGACTAACGACACAGAGTGTATGACGAGGATGGTGGAGCTAATTTTCCATATTGAAGCCCCAAAATTTCTTTCTGGGTTCACCACTAAGCTATAGGTAGATAATTGAATAATCAGAACAAGACTAACAAAGGCAACCCTGACCAAAGCAACGTGACAGGCCACCAGCAACTCTTAAAGCATATCATTTCCTTATTTTCTAGCCAGTTTGTGGAAAGGAAATGCGTGAAAAGAATGAATTTCCCAAAATGACATCTCTGACAAGCATGGAAGACAACTGAAATTGGACTACTGAAGCTGTTACCGACTTCAGCTCTCTGTCCAACCAATAGATACTGCTAACTCTTAAGATAAAGGCGTTGCTGAACTACAGTTTTCAGACTGCATGCTCTGGTTAACTTAAATACTCTGGGCTGCTAACTCCTGGAAGTCCAAGGCCGGGAGGCTGTCTCAGGAGACTGTCTATCGGGAGACCATAGCAAAGGGCTGCAGACACGCTTCAGAGGACATGCAGACAATAGTAAACTGCAGAATACACGAGGGGGGCAAATGGATAGATTCTTTTTTTGAAACAAAAAAAACAAACCCAAAACCAGTGTAAAATGGGTTTGCATAATCCCACTGTTTTCAGGGTTGCTGCTGCTGCACTTGCACTTTTGTATTTAGTTCTGGGCAGCCTCTCCTTGCAAAGTCAGGGGAAATTAATGGAGAGAAACAGAAAGCATGTAGGAGATAGCACAACCACCTCTGCAGAGTAATTATAATAGCTGTGTGACAACTCATTGATATGCCAGTGTAACTGTTGAAAATGGTATGAACTCCACAGACGAAAAGAAGATAATTTGACAGCATTAAGAGGAAAGCTAGTACAAGGCTGATGGCAGAAAAAAAGCACTTTGTTTAATTCTTCAGTTCTCCAAGTTGTTCAAGGGAGTGTGTAACTTTTTAGCGTAGATACTTTGCTGAATTGCTATAGCTGATTTTCCTCATCGTCTTGGCATAGTTTTTCCAGTACAGAATTACTTAATGATGTTATGAGGTGGCTATGGTTTCAGGACTGATTCTAATGGTGGCCCATGTGGTTTGAATAATTTCTGCCTCCAGCTCACCCAACAGCTGGGTCTCCTCTTGCTCTTCAGTTATACTCAGATGACCTTTTACCTGATTATTCTCTGAACTAGTTATGTGAAATAAGCTGGATTAAAGAGGGGAAAAGAAATAACACACATACGGTGAAAGCTGTTCAGTCTTTCTGAGAGTGGGACAAGGTGGGACTTGGAACATTCTATAGTTTTGCTTTAGATGATGCTAAAAGAGATAAGGGTTGGATTTAAGCAGGTTTTTTCAAGACAAATTAATACGTAATTGATGGATTTGGTCAGGTAATCAAAGCCTATGCCCACAATGTTTGTCACAAATACAATAAGGAAGTTTTCTGATAATCAGCCTTGAGATCATTTCTTTTTATGTCACCTCATTCTTCCAAATTAGCGTCTTTATTACCACGAGCATTTGGAATTATATCTGTTAGCATCATTTGGATAGACATAATTATTTTGGTAATGATGAAAGTTTTCTGGTTTTCTCATTCCTGTTTTATGAGCCTTCTTTATAAGCTTTCTACAATAGCAAGTAACATGTTAAGTGTGAGTACAGGGGAATAATACAGAGAAGACACACTTACCTCCCTCCCTGACAACAGCATAATAGCTATCAATGATCCCCTCCTTGAAAGAAGAAATTGAATATGCCTCTTTACAAGTAAGAATACCAGAAAAATCAATAATACATGTTTTCGACTAGTCAGACTGTCCTAGCATCTTTTACAATGGGGAAATCAAAGATAATGTTTTAATTATTTTGAATTCTCTTTGCACAGAAAAACAACTGTGGAGAAAAATGTGAAGTGTTTGTCTGACAATAGGCTTTCTGTAGCATACACAGCAGTAAAAAATAATTTAATTGTGTCGTACTTTCTAGGAAATATTTCAATTCTTCTCCCAAGTAGGGAGGGTTGTAATTTTTATTTCTTTTTTTTAATAAAAGGCTGGAATTTTTATCACGTTCTAAATGCAGGCAGAATTCAGATTGAATCAGTTTCTTATAGAAGTTATTTAGCCTATGTTTTTCTATGTATATTTTCTATAATTCTTAGTCACGAGAATGTCTCACTTCTCCTCCTGTGAGTGGCTCTGTGTGTGTGTGTGTGTGAGGGTTGAGAGTGGTCATCAATTTTTCTCATGTTGTTTAATGTAAATTAAAGCCTCATCTTTGTTTTAAATTTCTCTAGGGTGTTCTGTTGGACCTCTTTTATTTGTAACTCATTACCGTGGTCTCTCATACATAAGCAGCACTTTTTCCTATATGGCAGTATGGTGAGGTCTGGAGCCCGAGATTCAAAGAAGCTAAATTTCAGAGGTAAAATATGAAGATCTTAATTAAAGTGCATTGCAGAGGGCTACTAACTTTGCTGCATAAGTTTGAGTCTGAATCAGGCACTCCAAATTGAACTCAGAATATACAGTTTTTTCTTTTGATTGTGAACTTACGTGAGTAGAAAATGGATCACTTGGTTTCTTTGCATTCAGTTCAACATATTTGCATCTCTGTTATTTGCAAATAGACTAAAAACTCGGACTAAAGATAATAATTATATATAACCCTTTTAGCTTTACTGGATCTCCTGCTAGTTTCTTGTTTGCTTTGATTTTGTCATATCTGTCAGAGTCCTTAACAGTTCTTCTGAAAATCTAATGCTATTGTATGAAAATGTATTATAATAATTTGTCTCCTGACTGTTGCTATAATTACTTTAAATTATCTTCCACAACAGGCAGAGCGACTCTAGGTTTACAAAAATAAATACTATGTAACAGTTCTTATTGCTCACACAAAAACCTTGCTTTTTTTCCTTTGCTTCTGATTAGTTGCGTTCTATTTAACCTTCAGAAGTTTAGAGGTACTCACAGAATGAAGAACAACTTCGTTCTCTGGTCCTCTGACAGTGTTATTCTGAAAGTGCTTTCTGGAATTCAGGCTGTGTATGCAGAATTACTAGTTCTGATAGCTGAGATTCTTTTATGACAACAAGTTAATATGAAAATTCAAAAAGGCTGTTGGGCTATATCATTGGCAAGAGATGGTTTTACATTATTTCACTTACTGTTAGGATGGAGAAAACACTAAAGATGTTACTGTATCGTAGGTTGATTGGTATTGCTACTTATCTGATACCAACTTTGCCTTAGATTGGAATTTTGATATACATCTGAGAAGGCTTAGGTTTGGTATTCCACCCACTGTACCAGCCTTTTATGCAACGAAAGTATCTTTTTCCTGACAGAGTTTTCTAGGGGAAATAATATAAGCAATAAAGCTGTTGAAATGTCAAAAAGGTCACTCTACCGGCATACCTACAATGGCAAAAGTTACCACATTCTACAAAATTCAATTACTTCCAATGGTTGTCTTAGAGTAACAATATACTAGAAATGTAGTTTTAAATATATTTTAAAAATTCATTTAGAAATAGTAACTATAGGGAAGGCTTTTGAGAATTAATCCAGCTTTTTCTAAATCAGAAGTCAGAAAGGCATTAGAAATATTTGAATTGTCAACATTCCATAACTACCTTTTCTTTCAAATGTGTCCAAATTATCTAATTCACTTAATTAAAGACTATTTTAATAATTACACTTGGAAATTTGACTGATTACAGAAAACAATCCCAGTAGGTTCGAGTATGCTCAGGTTAATTGAAGAGCTAAGCTTAGGAAGGAAAGATTTGCAGAAGGCTGTATGCAGGCACTTTTCTCCTTTCTGCTGAGAAGAATCTGTCACTTTTTTATGTCTTTTATAGCACAAGTTCAAAACTTGACAGCAATAACCTTCGAACTGTGTCTACATGAATCATACATTATGACTTCAATGAAAGACGATCTTGTGTGAGTTTCTTTCGGTCACATTTCAAAGATTTATTCAAACTATATGAGGTTTTCTAAGAATGCAGGATAAAAGATTTTTTTTTTCTTTTTCCCAGGACCTGGTTCAATAAAGCCCACGGCTTAAGCATGTCATTGTAAGCCTGTGACTGGATATGTGCACATAAATGAAATCTTAAAATAATCTTTACAACAGGTATATTCTTGTGTACTAAAGAATGACTTCAGAGAGGTAATTCAAGAGAAATAAAGAGAACTATATTTCATGAATTAGTGAAGTCTTATGCTCAAAACTGGCAGGAAATTCATGCCTGAGGTTTCTTTCTATGTCAATAATGTACAAAATATTACAGAATAAATATGGTGGAAGAATACAGTGAAAAGTTATATGATGGGTATTTTGTTCGTAAGCTTCATAATGAATATATTTATCTCTCCATTAATTAAGAGGTATTTGCAGTTACCCAAGAAGTTCTGCGAGACATTGAGGTGGCTAATAGTCTTTGTCACATCTCGGGAAACATATCATCAGCATGATGTATCCAAACTAACATTTCTTAAAGCAGCATTACTAGGGGTAAACAAAGTTCAAGGATTCTTCAAATCACTCTTTTTCTGTTCTTGTGTAAGAGAAATTTAGGGCAATGTTTATTGTTGTGCATAAGAAATATTCTTAGAATCTAAGCTGCCAGAATCTCCAAAGCGCACACTGTAAACATTTCACTTCTACAGTGACAGCTAAGTGAAGATGCCTTCCTCATTATCCATAAAGAGTATGTGGCACAGATGAGCTCGGAATGTAAATTTGTAAGGAAATGGAGAAAATATAATTCATTTTTCATGCAGAAATGTGTTTTTTCATGCTGAAATATTTATAGAAAATTAATTAGTGGAAATCTAGCAAATATGTTGTGTTGGTAATACTGTAAAAATACTTTTCAGAACCAAAGGAAATAAGAGAGGCTAGAATCATTGAGGTTAAATGGAGAATGGGAGGAACAAATCGATCCTGTTCATTATAATAGCTATAATATAATAGCTGTTTATTATAGGATTTTTACATAAATAACAGAAATCAGGGGAAATGTAAAGGAAGGATATGTAGGTTACTGAGAAGCGATATGAAATGTATTAACTGTGTGTTAAACTTCACTTGAGCTTCTGAAAATTTCTTAGCATTTTTACATTTGTTTTTTAAAAAGAAAAAAAATAGTTGGATTCGGTGCACCTTTGGGAGCTTTCACAGTTAAATATCTGCATGCACTTACCAAAACTACAGTAGTTTCAGTGACAGATCTAATTTTCTTGAAAGATGAGGGATTTACTGCAGTGCAGAGAGAAGCCTGTTTGTTTACTAGTAGGTAAGTTCAGGCAGCCATGATTTAAGTATCCCAAATCCGCAAGAGGCTGGTTGGTATTTCTGGAGTCATATCCATTATTTACATTGCTAGGCTGTGAGGATCTTTGCAGCAATGTCACACTAACCTCCATGAATTCTTGATTGAGAAATAAAAAATTAACAATATGGACTGATGGGAACTTGGTATATAGAGACAAGTCGTTTTAAAACAAGCACAATGTAAGAAGGCTGTCAGCAATACAAATACACGCACACAGAAATCTCGGGGTAACGTTTCACGCTGTAGGATTTCCACATGCCACCCCCTGCCCTTCGCGCCTCCCACAGAACTGAGCCTGGAGAGCAGCTTGCCGTCTCTTGGCTTGCTAGACCTGCTGGGTTGTCTAAACTTCTCTCAGCCAAGGAAACGAGATTCAGATTAATCTCTGAGCTGGAGTTTACCTCTAGCAGGTAGCGTCACTTTGCCTTTTGGAGAAAGAGCAGCCAGGCAGCCCCAGCAGCTGTTCTCCCCCTGTGCCACCCCCCCCTCTTAGCGAGGGACCCCTTTACCTGTGCCTGGCTGCTGGGGGTGTAGGGGTGCCAGAGGGAATC
Source organism: Ibycter americanus (assembly GCA_035590275.1). Classification (NCBI taxonomy): domain Eukaryota; kingdom Metazoa; phylum Chordata; class Aves; order Falconiformes; family Falconidae; genus Ibycter; species Ibycter americanus. The sequence goes on from JAVJGI010000050.1 coordinate 39,461,406, forward strand.
GGCAGAAACGGGCACCCGCAGCGTTGCAGGGGCAGCAAACAGCCTAGAAGCAGTGAAACCAGATCACAAGTGACAACCTCATTTTATTAGACTGTGGAATAATGATGGTGATTATTCAGAAGACCAAAAGTGAAAAACAGAACTCTTGTATAGTTTGTTTCTTAGTAGCAGCTACAGCAGAGTTTGCCTGTGGTGCCAAGACTCGTGCTAAGCGTTACCACCATTTTATAAACTACTTCCTTTAGTCGGTGACCTCAGCCTTGTTTGCTGTGATACAGGTTTTGTTTTAATTTTTTGTTTACTCCTGAAACATCACCTGATAACTTGGCCATCATTTAAACCAGTCACCTCCTTTCTAATTAAATAAATACCAGAGAAAAAAAAAATATGAGCTGACAGTACATATACACACATTATGTACAACGTAGCCTCCAAGGGCCGAAGCACACCGTGCTTTCCACATCAGTGCATACTTGTGTCCTGTGCGGTCCTGGATCCAGGCTGGATGTAGTTTGGTGCACTTCGTTGCTTCAGTGATGCTTTTGTTTTCTTTTTATTTTAAAATGATAACTTACCACTAAAATTTCCTTTAAGTGAAGCTGAGTTTACATCTGTTTTATATTGATGTGACACCTCTTTACAGAATCTGTTTGTTTTTTCTCAGTTATCTTGAACTGATGGAGGCCTGTAATATTCCCTTGGTCTAAACCAGATGTAAGGACCTGATTCAAGGTTCACAGGCAGGCAAGCTTTCATCTGCTTTGAAAGAGTCATACCTTGATTAAGATCAGCACACAGGTCAAGCAGAGTGGGTTTAAGGAAGCGAAATGTCTTCATTTGCCTGCTAGAATTTTGGATGTAAAGTAGTATAAGTACTTTGCGAAAAACTGAAATGGAAACTGAGATGCAGGGAGGTCATCTTTGGTACTGGTAATTCTTGAGAAACCTCACTTTTCCTTTTGGTCAAAATGAAAAAAATGGTTGTTGGAAGATGCTGTTCCATGGTCCTTAGTTTTCTCTGGATAAAACATAACTGGAGGCAGTTGAACACTGCTTTTCTAATCTGCACAGGCTTTTCAACAAGGTCTGACTTTGGTATTAGAGCCCCAGTAAAGTTTTAGAGGTTCGATCAGAGGTGTTTAAGAGGAGGTACACTGTAACAGAAAAGCTTTCACATGAACCACTTACTTTTTAAAAATCATTCCACGTACATAAATCCTGGAGCAGGCAGCTTGAAGAAAAGCTGCTTGTGTGTGTGTGTGTGTGTGTGTTGGTTGGGGGTTTTGGGTTTTTTTATTGTGGGTTTGTTGGTTTTTTTTTTCACAGGGAAGGTTCCAAAAGAAAAACTTGTTTCTGCAGGACCCTTGAGGGACATCACTTGTGACAGGACTTTATTACATTGTTTAGATTTAAATTCTGAAATGCACAGAATATTATATATCCTGTTTTTTAACCATGCCTTTAAAGTCAGAGGATTGTGTCGTGAAGAGAATAGGTGTTGCTTATTGACCGTTTCTGCTTCTTAATGAAGGCTTTCAGTAGTGCCCATATTTAAAGTATTTTACATAATTCATTGTGCTATTTTCTTACTGCCCTAGGAAATTATAAGCATCTCTTGCTGTGATTTTTTTTCACTCCAAGGATTAAGACTCTTTTAATATTCATAAATTGTAAGAATTCTAGTAGCTATCATGCCAGTGAGCTCTGGATAATGGTCAGAAGTGACAGAGGCGGCCATGAAGTTAGCTCATATACCGCCACTGATGGTATAACTGTGCTGAGGGAGCACTTACGGGTGAAATTTCAAATCTATTGACTATCCTAGTTCACAGAAAAGAAAGCTTGCCACTATTAAGCATGAAGACAAGAAACAGGTATAAACTTACTAATGACAAGAAATCCAGAGTAAAGTATTTTAAATAGCTTTACATATAGGTTGAAGACACTGAGTGATATAGCTCTTTTATTTTGTATGCCTGTCAGTATTGAATAAACAACAACCATAGTGTAGAAAGATGAGAATTTCTCTTCAGAAATGCTTATGGTAAGAGCTTTTTACAGCCCTGTCATAGGTTAAGTGGACTTTCAAGCTGTGCTGATATTAAGATCCCCTGTTTGGGGCCAAAATGATGGAAGAATTGTTTTCCATTTCCCCAGCTACAGCGATGGCCTTTTTGTCAGAAGTTAAATATTTAAAAATATCACTCATAATTCTGAATTTTCTGACACATGGCACTTATGTTCTCTGTAGCTAGCTCTTAGGGCACGAAGGCCTTTTATGTAATTAATTTTCTAGTAATATCCTCCAAAAAAAAATAAAATTAGTTGAAAGAAAGTACTTTAAGTAGTTAAAACTCAACTAATACTGACCAAAACCCTTAAACTTCCTTGTGTAGTAAAGGGCCTGTGTATTGGTTTGGTTTATCCCGGTGAAATACCTCACTGCTTTTATCATGCCCTTTTATTAATGCACCTGCAAATGTGTTGTTGCTATGATTTTATTAATAGTTCATTTCAGTTTAGCATTCATGTCTTTGCTTTAGGCCATGCACATTTTTACCACAGAAGTCCATAATGTCAGTTGTAAAATTCCATCACCCTCTAGAGAGACCCCAAATCAAGCACACGAGGTGAGTTGTTCTCTGCATAAATGAACCCCAGCCCTCTTCCCCAGAACAGCCTGGGGAGAGAAATCGTCTTTTGTACCATATCCCAAACACCGCCACGCCCAGGCTCCAGTGGACTCGATCGGAAAAGTTGCCTTGCTAAGGGTATCCTGCCAGCAGCTCGCTCTGGAAGCGATAATGGGAAGCTTAGATCAAGGACCTCAGTGGTCTGGGACTGCCATGGTATGACATGAGGTGTAGAGAGGAGGAAAGAAATTTGGTTTAAAGACCCAAACAATGGGTATTTATGGGTCAAAACGTCTTATAATTTACCTTTGTACATCAGCCTACGCCAGTCCTCCCTCCCAGTCAGCAAGCTACTGCCTTCTCTACTAACTGTATGTGGAAGTATTTATGTCTTACTATGCAGAGGTTACCACAATAATCTCATACCAGTTTAACAGAGCTATGGATAACCACATCCAGCTCGGAGTCCTCCCAGCAGAAAGATGGAAAAATACTTGATTATTTCTACTTCGGAGTAACAGCAACATGAACTGGAGATTTTCTCAAGCTGTGAATGTCAGGAATAAATAGGCAGCTTACAAATGGCATTGCAAATGGTCAATACCGCTGAGAGGAAAAAAAGATTTGGTTTCTTATTGTTCTGCTAGCTCTAGGTTGATTTAAAAAAAAAGGAAGGCATGTTTTGATGAGGATGATACACAGTGATGTCTTTTGAAAGTGCAGTAGCTCTTTTCTTTAAATGTTTGCATTTTAGGCTGGGTTTATTAGACTGGGCTTTTTCATTTGGCTTGTTCTGCCTCACCTCATACAATGACAACCAGGATTAGCTCTAGCTTAGTGCAGCACGGGAAGGTGGCACTAATATGTTAACATCTGTTCACTACAGCAGAGGTACAACGACCTTGGTGTATCATCATTAATTTCCCCAAAACAAACCATCCAGAACTATTGCTAGTAGAAACAATTTGAAGAACATCAGCATATAGTCAAACTTATTTAGTGTTTGACATTGATAGAAGGGTTGTTTCTTTTCTGACTGAAACTCGTCATGACCACCAAGGCAAGGCCCTCGTGTTACCGACGTGGTGCAGCATCGTTCGGCCCATTGGGGACACTTGGACTCACCCCTGTAAAAGGTGGAAATGAGCATCCAGACTTTAGAAAACCTTGGTTAACTTCACAGGCTTCCTTTTTAATCAGAATACATGTGAGCATTGACAAAGAACTTTGTCTTCATTTCTGTGCTTCACAGCCTCGAAGCACAGCTGTATAAATTATGTAGGAGGCAACGTGTCCCCCTGGAATATGGGCATTTCTGCGTGTACTGGGCCAGTTCTGCAACAGTGGAAACCGGCTACAGTGCAGCTGTCTGATTTCTGTCACTTGAGGGTCCGGCCCAAGCACCTTGTGCTGCTTCCCATTAGCGTCCCTCAAAGCGACAGACATCTTTCAAACAATCCACTGAAAACTGTTAGCTCGTAATGGTCTGGGCTGCTGTCCTCAATAAGAATACTGTATTGATATAAGAGTTTACTTTGGAGGGGGCCTTGGGCAGCCTCCCACCAGGTGGGCTCATGATGCTGCATGGGTGGCTCGTGTGGCTTGAGCCGCCGGTGGGACTGCTGGCACTGCCCAACCCTCACGCCACCTGTGGCCACCCTCTCCCTCGCACACCAGCCCGAGAGCCTCGCAGGTGCCTTGCACTTCTCCGCTGCTTGTAGCATTGCCTTCTCATGGTCTACAAGGTGGTGATGTTTGGAATTTGTCACTGCTATGGCATCTTTACACAACTTGTGTTTCGCAAATGGAGGCGATCCTTGTTTGTTAGATGACAAACCTCAAGGAAACAAAAGCTAATGGGGTGTTGCCTCGGGCACTGGCATTTTTCTGGTCAGCTTCAGCAGGTTTCCAGAGTGGCCTCAGGAGCAGAGGAGTGAGGGCATAGGGAGGCGACCGAAATTCATTAAACTCCTGAAAGTTTCCGGAGATGTGGACTTCCTTGGAGCTTCGAGCCACAGTTCATTGTTAATGGAGTTATTGGGTTAAGTTCATTGTGATGTTTGACCTCCTGTTTAGGAGCCTGATGGTGTGTGAAAGCTTCGCTGCCAGAGGAGTGATGGTGATGCAATTTTAGGGGCTAATGATTCTGCTGACCTAATGTCCTCATACAGCTGCTTTCTATTACTGTCGCTTAACTGGGACATGGTAGGCTCAAGGGACTGACTTTATATAATGAGCTGGCTGTGCAATTATGGCAGCTACTGCAGGACACTGGAGCTAAATCTATCTCATTTTTGCTTCATCATCTATTTTTATATTATTCTGGCATAATGTGGACATTCCAAAGAATTTGAGTTTATTGCTCCTAGGTGAAATGAACAGCGCTAATAGTGCTGCTGGGCTGTTGTGAGGCAGGGGCGGTAAGGGAATTGTTTCAGAGCTGGCTTTTTGTGCTGTCCTCTGGCCTCTCAGTACTCTATAGCCTTACGCAATTATTGACATGAAAAAAAAATCACCAGAGATCTTTGTCTTTGTATTTATATTCTAGCTAATTTCCTTCTTCCTAAGTTAAGAAAGTAAGCAGAGAACATTAATGTCATTTTTACCAGAATCCATGGAAAAGCTGTAGTGGCTGAAGAGTTTCCTCAAAAATGCTTTGTTTCCCTTGAATTTCAGATACCGTTTATTGTAGTTATGCTCTGGATTTTCATAAACTTCTACTGTCTAAGAAGTATGAAATCCTAGTTTTGGTTAACTTGCGGAAATTGCAAAGCTTGTCATAGGTTATAATGCAGCAGTATGTGGGGATATTTTGCTAAAGGTATGGATAGAGTAGACTTAGGTTAACTTTTAAAAGGAAAGCTAATAAAGTCCATATGTTTTTGCTACATACAAAAACCTGGTACTTTTTATGGTCAGCTTATTATGCACTAACATTTTCTTTCATTATCTCATTATAAGAGTAATAGGATTTGTTGCCAATATTAAAGAGGAACTGTTTGGCAAGTTCTGTCCAGCGCAGGTTTCTTCGTGAAAGTGAGTTCAAATTTCAAAGAGAAAACCGTGTCATTTTCAAACTGCTTTGTAACAGACACACAAATACAGAGCATATTTCATGAAAAGCATTGCATATGTTAGTAGAAAGAAATGTTTGAGGGCTTGTTTTCCAGTTATTTGGAAGAGTTTACTCAGATTACTCAACAGAAATTTAGAAAAAAAAAGACATTATGACTGGGACTTCATACATGGAGTGAATTATCCGTGATAACTACTCCACATTATATAAATCATAATGATTTATATAGTAAATTCAGTTGAAAGATCTTAAACAGTCAGCCAATATTAACTGAGCATCACAAATACTATTATGAAGTAGTTAAGGACAGATATATTTTTCACCAGCTGCCAAAATCCTTGCCTGTATACTTCTGAGTGTCCATAAATTTGGAGTAATCTAATGCTGTTGTCTGTAGCAGTAAGTAAACTGAGCAAAATTTAATTAAAGATACATATCTATGAAATATGAGTCTTGATTCCACTTGTTCTCCATTCAGCATATTCCACCCATGTATGTCTTTAATATATTGGATTTTTTTAATGAGCAGTCATGTGTGACAGCCATAGATAGAATATTACATTTAGTGTTTTGGAAGACCCAGGGAGCTGGCCCTGCAGTATGTTCAAGGAACTTCTCAGAGGTGCTTTCAGGAGCAAGCGCTGAAGAAGAACATTTTACCCACACAGCTTCTGCGGGGGCTAAGGACTTTGCTAGCTTTAAGTCAAGTGAGTTGTCTGCCCAGTTTGGTGTATACCCATGCAACAGTTTATTCAAGCAGAATAATCGCTTGGGGATAAGGAGACAGCACAGAATCATAGGAAAAATGGCCAAGGGCAGGAGGAGACTGGGATAGCTACTTGCCACAGCAGAGCTACTTTGCAAGAGCATAAAATGTTTGTGGGACTGTGGCCTGAAAGACAATACAGCCATGAATTGACTGGTTTCAGTGCTGAGCCGTCCACTTCAGCAGCAATCCCAGCTAAGTGCAAAACCTGAGGGCACTAATGAGCCTTAATTGCTCTGAGCAGCCTCACTTGCCAGTGGCCCATCAGCCCCAGCTGAGTTTCAGGTTTAAGCACTTGTGTGTATGTATGTGTGTGTGTGCGTGTATATTTCATTAGCTGGCTTAATCTACAGGTGATTTTTCAAAATTAATCTTCAGCTTTTAAAAATACAGTTGTTTATTTTTATTGCCCAGGCGATAGTCCATCTGACTACACCAAAATTTCTCATTTCTAGAAAGTCTCAATTTGGCCAGCTTGCTTACTGTTGTGAAGAGAGGAATTGCTATAAATAGACCCCTTAAAACCTTCACAGCCATTTGAAAAAAAACCAAATAATCCAAGACTTTAATTAAAAAAAAAAAAAAGTGTTCATGTTTAGAGCTTTATCTGAGCATTAATCAGTGCAATATTAAGAACACAAATGAGAAACACGGCCTACATGAATTAACATGTTTGGATCAAGTTCCACCTTCCTGATACTCAGCCACTTTTGGGGGCATTAAGAGTTAGATTTATAACTGGATGTGCAAGTTTCTTGGTAGTCTAAGGAACATGGATATAAAAATGAATTTTACTTTGCTTTGCAGCATTGCTTTTAGAAAGCAAGGACGAGGTGAATGAAAACTAATGAATCATAACTGACTTAGCAAGAAGGTGATACCTCTTGCATGCATATTTTGGTGTGCTTATGATGGAAATATTTAAATGTGTTAAAATAACAGTTAGATTTATAGCTCTATTTATCATGATTACTTCACTAAATTTGACTAGATACATTAGAATTTCACATTTCACAGGCATAGTGTTTCAGGAGTATTACAATATGGATTTGCTTATTTTTTTTTTAGTTTTGTCAACACTAAGAGTGTCAGGCATTACATTGTGATGTTACTAAGTGGGTAGGCTTGTTGGTGGGTTTGGGGTTTTTTTCTTCTTATTTTTCCTGTTCCGCTGCTGTTGTTTACCACTGTGAACCAGTGATATTGCAGGTAATTGTTCACATAATGGAGTGCAGAGGTAGTGAAGAATACTCAGCGTAAGGCTGGCTTCTTCGCACACCTGTCACAAAATAGCTTCAACAGCTCAGATTCTGTTCGGTGGCATGGGCTGTGAATCACAATCAGGAATATGTTCTGAATCCTGAGGAGCCAGACGAGGGACTGCTCTAGGCAAATGAAAAAGGGGAAAAACCAATGGGCAATAAATCTTATATCTGTCCCAACCTGCAGGTGAATTCAGAAATTAATAGAAGGTTGCAGCACAGTGATTATCAAATTGTAATTTGTAAAACTGCCTAAGCTCAGTGAGAGAAAGCAGTGTTTCACATTTCTTTAGATAAATGCCAAGCCATTCTCAAAACCTTGTCAAATTTCTACCCTTGATCTCCTTGTCACTGCAAGTCTCAATGACTTATTAATTATTAGTTGTGGGTGTGTGTACTGCAGTAGCTTCAGGACTACTTAAGCAGTGGAGGTATCAGCTAAGAGTGAGAGTGACACAGTCTCTTCCAGAAATGTTTGTTGGTCATGTATTTTATGTCTAAGAAGAGGAACTCTGTCTCTAAAAAGAAATGTAACTTGACTCACCGTCTCCCACGTTCCTAACTCTCGCGGCAGAGTTTGGATGAAACACGACCTGTGCATTCAGCGGCGTGTGCCGCGCACTGCTACACAGAGGTTCAGTCATACGGTATGACACGAGTGATGGTCGTGTTTGCCTTCTAACTGTCCTGCAAACACCTGAGAGGTGGATTACCTACATCAAAAGCTGTATTGTAATAAAATTACTTTCTCGAATATCTGCTTGTTGAAGGAAATAGCTCTCAGGTCACTTTATTAACATCAGTGGTGGAAGAAAAAAAAATAAAACCAATTCCGTCTTGTCCTTGACAATTCCAATCTTTTTGATATTTTTTTTTCTTCTAGCTTTATGTATTTTCTTCATTCTCAAAATCGTCTTTGCCTAATATTCCAAAATAATTTGTAAAGCCCAAAGTACAAGAGATGGATTTCTTAAGCTTATTACAAATGTGTATTTGCAGCATTTTTGGTTTTTTGAATCCTGCTTTGGAAATAGATGATGTTCACAGTCAAGCACAAAAAAGATATTCCCTGAACTGAAGGACCTTTGGTTACAGCTCCTTCAGTGGGTGCTTTTTTGACATAGCACATATGCATGCCTTATGCGAGTTTGAAACAGGATGAGCTACAGATGGGCATGCAGTGAAGGACTTCCATGCATTTTCTTTCCTGGACTAGGACTGATATAACCCTTCTCTCATTCCGTAGGAACCTAGGAAGGGGGAAAGATATTAGAGGTGAAAACAGTTTGGGTTTTGTTTGTGGTTTTTTTTTTTGTTCGGGTTTTGTTTGGTTTTTTTTTTGAATGTACAGGATTCAGATTGATGTGAGAAATTGAAAAAATTAAGAAAGAAATATCTTCTCTAGAAAAATGTGTAACACAGAAAAAGGGCTTCACATGTTGATGAGATGAGACAGTTCAGTGAAATGGCTACTGACTTTCAGGGAAGTGATACATGAGAATCCTGGCTCATAATGTGCTCCTTTCAATTTTTTCCTGCTTTTTTATCTTTGAGCATTTACACAGGGAATTTCATATATATTTAATACAAAAAATGACATTAAATGAAGTTTCCAGTTTCACGTTTCAGGAGCTTTCTTCATTCAAGGTTTTCTTTATTTCTTTGCGGTAAGGTGCTGCTTTGAGATACATAACAAATAGCAACTATTTGGATACTGTTTTAGAACGGCAAATACTGTCCCTTTAATTAATTCTGGAGAGTAGGAACTATGTGTGCATGCACCTCAAGATAAGACCTTTCTAAATGCTAAAGCCAGTAAACATACTTTAAAAGACTGTTCACTGTATTTGCAGTGTTATCACCGTATCTATATTTTTGTCAGTATTCATGGGATTCCTCATGTAGAATGCGGGAAGTTCTGAATTGAGCGCAACTTTCACGAGTAACAAAAAAGCCATTTTTAAGGATGTTTTCTGTCAGTCATGTATAACTTCTAGCACAAGAAAAATAAATTGCAGCTTCCCTGGGGAAGTGACATAAAACCATGGGTTTTTTATGTCACAGAGGAATTATTGTGAGAAAGACAGGAATCCCTCAGCCAAGCTGTGATTTCTCTTGATGAAATCGCTGTGTTCTTAACTAGTACGTAAAATGTCAGGGGGACAGCAAAAGGCACTAAAAGAATGTCAGACTTCATGCGAATCACCGGTAAGAACAAGAGGCTATTGCAGGTAGGGTGATCTACAAAGGAAGCCACCAGCCTTCTGCAGCAAGATCAACGAGTTGTGACAGGCACATTGTCTACACTGCAGCTCCTGCTCGCTGCTCCTCCCCTTGGCTTGTCCCCTCTCCCCCCCTTCTGTAACAATTAGGTTATTATCAAGACATAATTATAGGTATTTCCTTACCCGGGATTGCCCAGGATGGGAATGAATAAATTGGTTTTGTGTCTCAGGTGACTTGGCTACAGATCTCAGTGGGTGCTCTGCTCAAGGAGCTTGACACCTAGCAGTGCCTTCTCAGAGGATTTAATTGAGCGATCACACTGTGACATACTGAGGCTTTTTGCAAAAGCCTGCAGGAAAGAATGGCTTCCCAACTGCTGTTCTGTCATACACCTTATACCGCTCCTGTGTCTTTGTTCACTGACTTCTCAAACATGACAGAAGATACAGCTGCTGGTCTAGAAATTATAAGTTTCAGGAACTGGGGGAGGAGGGTAGGGGTAAAGGGGGAAAGAAGAAATCACTCATACAAACAGAATGGTAATTCACTGCATTAAGATACATAAATGTAAATAAAAAACTTCTGTTAAAACTTTCAGATAATGGTCAGGTCTGCACAGACTAACAACAGTCAGCTCATTAATTTCATGAGTGTTATTTGACCTACTATGTTAAATTAATGTGTTTTACTGTTTATTAATTAAGCATTAGCTTGAGGAATGTCATCACTTTAAACAGAAACGCTCCATCTCTGTCTCTATTTATATAGTGATGAGTATACTGTTAAAGATCATAGTCCCTCTGGTATGAGGATCACTCACAGAGTTTTCAGAAATATCTCGGGATATGTTCATATCCCTGTGTCCAGCCTGGATACAGCCCAGTTTGCTCAGCTGTGTAGCGAGGGCGGGTGAAGTATTTCACTAACTCACTCTGGTATGACTGCCTGGTGACCTGCCCCGCTGTAAGGCTGTCAGTGCCGTACTGCACTGCTCAACATAGTGCTTCTCTTAGCACTGTCACTGTATTGAGTTATTTGTCACTTTATTTGATAATTTTTCATTAGCATGCTTGGCATAAGAATGTGCTAATGAAATTTGATAAAAATGTAAAGCTGGGGGGAATTGCTAATGTAGAAGAGCCTGGTATGTTAAAGGAAGGAAGAGATGGATGGTCTGGCAGATTGAAACACAAGAAGTGAATTAATGTTGGTAATACCAAGTTTAAAAAAAAAGGTGGTGCTTCTAGGAACTAACTGGAATTCAACTGCTGAACAGGGATTTATCGGACAATAACTTGGAGAAGAAAGATATAGGCATAATATGGGCATAAAATTTCCAGTGGTCCAGCTGACCACTGGATGACTATAAAACAACAGGAAGATGTGGCTGTATAAATGAGAAATAGAGTCTTTGGACATATCAGGTGAATTATAAGAGTAGTTATATTGCAAGGCATTAGTGAGTCCTTGGTTAGAACTCAGTTACATTCACATTACTTACATAGTTGATCGAGGGAGATAGGCACCTCTGAAAGATTGTTTAGAGCAGGATTTATGAGAGCTTCAGGAAAGTCCACTCCAAATTCTGGTGTTTTACGTTAAGCTAGGTTTTGGGTATTTCCTCTACAGTATATGTTTTTAGTCATTTGCCTCCAAGAAAGATGTAATTAAATTGTAGTAAGTAGAGCATAACTAGTGAGTTTATTAGTAGAAGACCTTCTTGTGAGGGGAACTTGCAGTGTGACATGTTAAGCCTAATGGAATGCTAGCGGAGAATGGATGTGATGACTTCACGTAAGGTTCATGTTGGAAAGGAAAAATAACTGCTAACACTAAAGAATATTGATGAAGAAGAATAACACACAAAAAGGTGATAGATTGTAAATAAATGAAATTTAAATAAGGTAAGCTCCGCTTGTGTGAGAGAAATTCTTGAACAGCCTTCAAAAATCTTATTAGTGACAAAAGTTGCACATTTCAAATGGGGCTGAAGCTGTTTTTGAATCAGGTTATATTAAATAACTGTTTGTGATTGCAGGCACCTTGTTGTGATGTGACAGGAGTTCATTTCCATTTCTGAATTCCTTTTAAATCATTTTTTGATGAATCCACAGATGTCTTCCATTGAACAGCAGCTCTGCACACAAATTGTCTTTTTCTCCATACAGGCTGAGCTCCAGTCATTAAACCCTGCGCTCTCCTTCCCCTCGCCTCAGACTGAGTCACGGCTGGTCACTCCCTCTCCTACTCCTAAAAACTAGGGAGAATTGGTGATACCCTGTAAAAGTGATTATTAACCCCAATGTAAAGAAAGATCTATTGTCATGTAGACAGAATTATAGCTAGGTGTCAGTCTTATTTAGCGTTTTCCAACCTAGTAAAGTTGTGACAATATTGTAACATAAATTTCTAACAAATACTTTTGGTTTACAGACACGCTTTAACAGTCTTCATAGTCTAATAACAGCTTATTATCATGATGTGTGTTACTTGACCTATAATATTAAAGTATATCTGTGTCTGTTTAAAGGGTTTAAGTTACTTAACAAGAAACATAAATGACAATTATATCTGTATCGCCTGAACTGGATTTCGTGCAAGTTTGTGATTGTAGTTGACTTAGTTACGGCTTGGTGTCTAAAACTAGAGAGATACAAAGTTCCCTGCAGCTCTCTTGCTGCCAAACATGCACACCTACACCCTATACAGTATGTCACTAGTGAGAGAAAGCTGGCAAACCTTTCTTTGCCGCACTTTACATGGAATGTGTTCTTCAAACTCTCTCTTGCTTCTAGCACCATGAAACTAAGCTGGCTGGTTTTCAAAGTGTACCCTGGTAATTGTCTCGGTGCGCTAGAATAGCTTATAGTTGCATTACTCATCATTTGTAATGCATGTAATGCATTTGTAATGAAACAGATTAAAAAGTAGTAAAAATAGAAAAATACTTTTTCAAGTCCGTTTTGGTATGTTTCCTGAATTTTTACCCAATATTAATTTTCCTTAATGTTACTGTACCTGTGTTTGTCTTCTGATGTGCGAGAGGCGTGTAGTTTCCTCGGTGTGAAAGACTGTTCTCTTCAGCTCCTTTCCCTCAAGCCATAACAACCACTTGATGTCAGTTACCTCGAAAGCAAATTAATCCCACTCCTGGTTTGTTGAATCAATACTAATGCATTTTTCTTGTAATTTTCAGGTTTTGACAACGCTGGCTGCCAGCAAAGCTGAGGTAGGAAATCCTGTTTTATACTGGTGGAATGTTAAATAGCTGTCTGTAGTCTGGATCGTGGGGCTAGCTTTCTTACGGCTTGGGGGTGAAAATTTAAGGGACTACACTGTGGCACTGGTGCTGCTTCTAGTGTTTGATGTGCCAGTCTTTGGAATCCTTGTTTTTTTATAAGAATGAGCTGATAAAAGTCCTGCAAGGAAAGTTTTATCATTATGTAGGTCTTTCTGAAGATTTCCATGGCATTGAAACCACATAGTTCAGAGCTTTGTTAAGCATGTGTTATAATTTTGCATCAACAGAAGGTGGCTATCTGACCTTTTCACGATTCCCTTCCATTTTTCTACATTGCCTCACAGCAAGGGTACTGTATCTGCTCCAGTTGGATCGGGTGGTTGGCACGCATTCCTTCCAAGCCCGTATCTAGCATGCCTCACTTATCTGGTACCATATGACGTGAGCTGTTTGAACAGACTGGGACATGAGAGAGAAGTTTGGTTTTATGACAAATGCTACTAGCTGAACCCTTGTGAAATTTTGGAATGACATTACCTGTATCATATGTTGCCTACGCTGGGTCCTTGACATTGCTATAGTTTAGATTGATCATTTTGGATTTGTGTTTATTTTGTCAGCTTTGCTATTCATGTCTGAGCACTTGACATGGTCTTAATTGGTCTAGCACTATTCCTAGAGGTGAAAATATTATGGCTACCAGAGTATATGTTGAATAACTGACGGCTAAAGCAAAAATGGCAGTCCTTTGTGACTACTGCTGTGTGTTATACTGCATTTGTCTCTCTTGAACGTTGCTGTTGAATAAGTCACTGCGCTTTTAATAACTGACAGATATTTTTATTCAGTGCACAGTTACTGACTCATTTAAATGTAATGTCAGTTGGAAGCTCAGAGCGTTTCTATATGAAACAGTTCTCGGACTCACAGTAGGGAATTTCTGATGTACTCCAAAGCTAATGTTTAACTATGACAAAATGTCTAGGTGACTCTAACTGCTGCAGTCAGATAAATTTTTAATATGAACCTTCAGTAAATTAAATTGCATTATTTAAGAGAGTAGATAAACTGTGTTAGTTACTTTAAAGAACAAGGACACAAGTTCACTTGCATACTGTAAAAGAATGACATAATTCATTTTTATTTAGATTACAACTGTAATAACGTTCAATTTTGCTGGTCTGATTCAATTGCATACTTGGCTTGTCTCAGAGAGTTTTCGGAGTAGGATTTGTATCCGGTTTTTCACTGTTACACTGTTTGGAAAGCTGGTTGCTCTTCTATCAATAGAGTCCACTAGTAAATATTCACTTTGAGTTTCTTGTTTTATAATGGGGTTTTTGGGGGCTTAGATTTGTCACTGCACAGGTACTACTATCGGTGTTCCCTTATCAAGTTTGTTTTCTAATTTATTTGTAAAATTTTCCTATATACTTTTTTCTTTTGTGTGTCTAAAATTCTAGAAATATTACAAGTTAGTCAGTGGTGTTGCTTTGTTTGTTAGTACTTTCAGCATTTGAAAAGCTTAAGAGAGTTAACACATTTGGTTGTCCTCTAAAAAACCTTATCAACTGGCTTTTGTGCTTCAGCCCCTGGGCCAGCTGATTTAGTAGGCACAAATCTGTATGTAAGAGGGTATTGTTAGATGCTGTTTATCTCATTCATGAAAGTACTCAAAAGAAATGCCAAAGTTCCCCAATACAGGGAAAATTATAATTGAAGGTAAAGGATAATTAAGTGTTTTCCTGAACCAGGGTGGTAGCGTTGTTTGTAAATAGTCCTACTGAATTCAGTGGAATAACTCACAAGAGTAAGAGCTAAAAAGAATAATAAGCGTACAGAACCGCTTGCTGAGGTTTTGAATTAGAGACAATTTTCAGCTTGAGGGAAATTACTCCCTTGACATAATGGCAAACTTCCCAAGGCTTCTTCCTGGGACCTACATAGCCCACTGTATGTTAAGCATAACACAGTACAGTTTTAGTCTATTTTGAGGCTAACACACCTTAAATAACGGTTTGAGTGGATGACATACAAGATGTGTCCTTAGTTTTGAGAATAGTGGCCTCATGCTTTGCCTGGTTTTATTTTATTTTGTTTTATTTTATTTTACTCTTGGTCGCCGTGATACAAACGAAAATAGTTTTTTTCCGGTTTTCTATGAGTTTGTGTCACATCTTAAGCCATTTGAGCTCCTCAGTTCTCTACTACTGTATAATGCTTGTGTTGCAAGATCTCTAGTCTGCTTCTGGGGAAAAAAACCTACAACCCAAAAACATATGTTTGCTTTCTAAAATTTTTTATTAGAACTGCTCTTTGGTTGTTCTTGAACTGCTGATCCAAATAGTCTTGAAACTTGATTATTTGTCTTTTTCTTCTTAGTTGACATAGCTGTGTTCCCTTACTGAATTTTGTATGAAGTCTGAACGAAAACTTAGCACGTTTGTATTACTACTGAATGTCTTAGGAAGATACAAACACGTTTGTTATTTTCCAAATGCTGGTTGCCACATATCAACTGTAGAGAAACAAGTGAATCTAGAGGAAGCTGTCAAGTAATCCAAAGACCTTTCTCCCATCTTTTAACACAAAGGGGCAACAAATAGTGACAGAGTCAAAGCTGTAGGCAGCGAAGCCTTCCACGAATAATTGCCAAATCTGCCGACACTGTGCCTTTTAGTGTCATAGTCTTGTAAATGTGCAAGTTAGAAGCGTCTTGAAAAACTTGGGCATAGGCAGTTTAAATACGAAGATTTTTATCACAAATTATTTTGGTCTCTTGCCCAATAAAACATGTAATGGATCATTTTAATGTCATTACGAAATGGGCTTGAGAACAGCCTCAAATACAGCTATACACTGTATACTTTCTTTTTTGCCACAACATACACAATACTTTATCATAAATTTGTCACATAATTCCCTGGAAGCTCACAGTTTGAAGAAAGACTTTTTTCACATCTGCTGACTTTATCTGATACAGATATATGGCACTCTAGTCCTTTTATAACTTTTTTGAATATACATTTGTCCCCTTCAAAAGGCATATAATTCAATAAACTATGTGACTTTTTCCAGAGTGCCCTTCTTTCTAATCAGCTGTTAGTGTAAACAGTCTTTACATTGGGGAAAGCATAATTTCTTTTCCTCTTTCTGAAACAAAAATTGTGACCAAATTACAGAACAGAAAGCTGCTTATGATTCCTGTTTTCCTGCCCAACAGTTGGATAAATGATACAGTGCAGTTCAAGGCCACCTCCTTGCGAGAAGTTAGAGGCCACGCCTGACTGAAATACAAGTTTAGTGTAACTGTGTGTAAGCTCTCTGCCTGTTTTTATGTGAGGAATGTCAAGGCAGCCTTTTCTTACTCTTATAAACAAAAGGCTGCCAGTATGTCTCAACGAAACTGGAAATCAAAATCAGCTCAAAACCAAGGAGGTTATTAAATTAGTTTAAGGCAAACCTCAGAAGAGTAAGCAGAATGTGGCTCTAATGATAACAAAACTGTGACTGATTTATGCTGCAGTCCATAAGGTCCTCGATAATCAGGAAATGTCACTGTTAAGCCCCCCACTTTCCTGACGTGGCAGGAATAGGTCAGGCCTGGTGAGCAGCGTGGTTCTGAAAAGGCCAATAAATGTATTACACTTCAGTCGCCCTTTCGCTGCTCTGTGTGTGGGGTGGAGAGTGGAGAAAAATTCCTCTGACAGGGTGTACAATTGTTTCATTTATATATTTTTTTTTAATTTGTAAAATGTTTATGAAAAATCACGTATGCTTGTGGTGCTGTGGAAATATGTTTGCATGAATGATGTGAGAGATGCATATGCAAGGTGTCTTAAACAGATATGGTCTGAAAGCTATTCAGAGCATTTGTGCTTGCTGATATTATTGTCTATTTGCATTACACTAATGCCTAGAGGCCCCAGCTGGAATCCTAGTCTTTCAGGTTGTGTACAGGCATGTGTTACACAGTATTTCAAAGGTCTTATGCACTTACGTAGATAATACATAAAATGGCTAGAGCGAAACGAAGGGAGTCATGTGGCAGGTCAGTAGCAGAACTGTGGGGTTTCATTGCCAGCAGGACCACGCTATCTGTTTTTCCCAGTTTTAATGCCAAAGTGAACTAATTCATTTTTGAAAAGGAGTCAGTAGAAGTGTGTAAACAGCAGAATTTTCTAAGAAAATATGTGTCTTCCAACATTGTTCCACTGCTATTGTTTTGATAGTTTGCACTGCGCTCTGTTCCTAGTAGATTTATAATTCATTTTGCTAGTATATGAGTAATTTTTTGATCCTGTTGGCTGTTTGATTTATATCTATGGGAAAACTATGATATCAGTGGAAACTTTATTTGGGGAAACATGAATGCTTTTTTGGATGCTCTTAGGATAAATTGCAGGTATTATATTAAAAAGCCATGGTAGATAAAAACATGTCACTCAGTCTTCCTAGCCTCTGTGTCCTACTTTATTCTCCAAAGCACACTTAACACGCAAGGACCTCGTCTGCCATCACTCGGGGTAAGTATGTGCTCAGGACAGAAGACATTTCCATTTCTATTTTCAGATTGTTTTTTCAGGATGAATGAATGGATTATAGCATCTCTCTTTTCTGCTGCATCAATATTTTGCATCAACCAAGGCGTTTGATTGAACCTATGCATTGTTAATCCTATCCAGCTATGTATTCCCTCTTCCATAGAAGAGGAGCAAGGCACTGAGTGATCAGTCATGATGACTGATAAAGAATTTGCTATTAGTATTTTTTTAATGTTCATATCTTTATTTAAAGCAAGAAAATATTTTCATTTTAAAAAGCAAAGAGCAGTAGCAATTTCTATAAAAGTGTAGCCTAATGCTTTCCATATAGTCATAATGATGATGATTTAAAGGGGTTTACCACCTCTATAGTTTGTAGCGGGGCTTTAGAATTTAGCTAGAAGATAATTATTACAGTAAGATGGTCCTTTTTACTTGATGTGTTGAAATCCCTTCAAGTTTGACTGAGTCATAAGCTGTCCCAAATTGTGTATAAATAGGTATCACTAGTTTAAAAAAACCCTTGCAATCCCTTGATAATTGTTTATTATATTACCACTGAGAATATTAATAATTTTAAATGTAATTTCAGTCATTGTGTGTCAAAGTAATTTTTACTTGTCAAGTTTTTAGAACTGAACAGTTATAACTGTACAGAAGTTGTTATTTTGATGTTTACCCATAGGTAATTTCCACTGAAAAGTATTTTACAAGCGTATGAGCTGAGCAGGGGTCTGAACTCCCACTGAAACGTGTCTGTGGGTAATTCAGTGTCACATATAAATCCTGCTGAGCACCTACCTGTGTCTTCAGATACATAATAAACTCTTGATCGTCAGTGACGGGAACTCCCAGCTGTAGCAATTATCTTGACAGGTTAATATGGACATTCCAAATGTGGCAGAAAAGAAATTCATAGCAGTGCGTGCCTGGTAGGTGACCTTTGAACGTGATTTGAGTGCATCCCCCTCTGAACGCTTAAAATACCTGCCTTTATTAGCATGTGCTAGATTCCCCTCCAACTTGTATTACCAAAGGCAGAATCTTGAGTGCCTTTTGTGATTTTGAGGTTTAACCACATTGGTTACATATATATGCATAAAAGCTGTACAAAATGGATGGGAAGGAATTATAGGAAGTTTTCATCCATTTTTTACTTGAGTATGAATTTACAGGATCATGCACCTTTAATATGAAATCCTCTACAGTAATTTTAAGCTGTGCAGTGTGAGAGACAGTCTCTCTGTAGCTGCTACTACAAAACCTAATTTGCTGCATAAAATATGAGAGCTATAGTGAAATATGAGCCTGGAGAGCAACTCTTTTGATCTTGAGTAGTCAAAAGGTTGGCATGTATAATGCTATGAAAATAAATGATGTCAAAACTGTAGGATATAATTTATGGTTTGGGGACTACTTACTCATAGAAACAGAAGCTTCTATCATTGAAAAGCAAATAGTTCAACTAAAGATAATGAATGAAAATTACAAAACTTTCATAAACACCCAAATATATTGAATCATACAATACATCAGTTTTGAAATAACAAGTTGACTAATTTACTGATTATATATTATTAAAAAGAGCATTTATAAAATATATGATTGGAAGTTTAGCCTTTGTTTTATATTTCTTTTTAATAAGTACTAGACATTAGCTGTCATCCAGTTTGGCAAAGGCTTTGTCATATAAATTGTCTTTACTCAGTTCCAGTGACAAAAGCTTGGGTCTTGTAAGCTCTTAAAAATGAGCTTTTTTTTCCAGCTGTCCCAGTACAGCTGAAGGTATACCCATGTGCTTCGTGGTGCTTCTAGGGGAGTGATTGCAAAACAAGATCATAATATCTGTTGACTAGAATCTTGATCATTACTGGACCGTGCGGATTCTTCTGTGTGGCTCTGATAGCTGAATCTCCATTGTCTATGCATCGTCTACATCTATAAATAATGGTCCATGGATTAAGTCAGTTACCTAAATTTGCTTCATTTAAAGATGCACGGTCTTCCCTAATGAAGTCTGTCTCTGGAAACAGTCTTTTAATTGCTTGTTTAGATTTTTTTTATTTAGAGCTTCAATCTTTCTTTCAAGGTCTGCTTTGTTACGTTTTCCTAGGCTTCTCTTTTGTCCTTTTGTCACTCAAATGCTGCTCAGTCCCTTTGGTCAGGACACTAAAGCTGTTTATGGAACATAGTGTGATAGAGGTCTGGCTTTTTGTTCAGACTGGGATTTCATTGTACTTGGGAAAGTGTGCTATTAAAGAGGAAGTATTCTTATCCAGATCTACACAGCTTCTGACAAGGCTGTTGGGATTAATACAGACCATTAAGTCAGAAATTGAAATTTTCCTCCAAGGATTAGGGATTGCATACGACCCCCTCACCCCCAAACCCCAGAATCTGTTTGGACAGGACTCCTGCAGAGGCTTCTGAAGATAATTAGATTTAATAAAATAATGACAACTGTGAACCATCATGTATGCCTTTTCTGTGATTATATATACACACACACATACTCATGCACATTTTTATGAATATGTGGCTTCAGAATATGTTTCAACAATGTGCATCATTAATTTGATGTCAACAGAAATGAATATAAGCTAGTTTCACTGAAGCATTAGTATCGACTTGAAAGTGCACTTTCTCTATTGTTTCTGTTTAGTAGTTTACTTCTATGGCTTCTTGCTTGAAGTTGTAAGTTTTCACTGCCTATATGGGACTGTTAACATGTTTTGATGAAGATTTTAAAGATGATGTATTAATCACACTTTTCTCAGTCCTTTTGTTGTGAATTTAAGGAGTATCAAACTGTCAGAACTGTAGAAGTGCCATATTGATCTTAATGATTAAATCAGGCAAAGGAAATTTGATTTCTAAAGGAAAACTTAATATTCTCAAAGCTCGAATGTCTCCTAAATATTTATAGGCTACAAAAGTTGATCAAGTACCTTTGTTCTCTGATTATTACAGTGAATGGTGACACTTATTTCAGGTTCTCGTCATATCAATGTGATATAGTAATATATAAATTCATGTGTATGTGTTTTCAATCATATGTATATGCAGAGGTAACACTTTTTTTCTATCTTGGCAAGGCAAGAAGATAAATAGGTGAAAATGTGTATGCGTTTGAGCGATAAAGTTGGTTTAATGATTCTTGGGGAAAAATTTCCTGTGGTACATACAGTAGTGACTTGATTGAACAGGACAGAATCATGCAGTTCAATTAATGTGCAAATATGTGTTCACTGAACTTTCATTCCATTTATCACATGGACATGGAAATAGGGTCATTTTTTATCTCAATATTATGTATATGACATCTTAGTTTGCGGCTTGCATGTTGCTATGGGAAAAATAGCAATGTGGCACACCACAGGCAAAAAGTATTGGAGATAAATTCCTCAGCTGTCACAAGCATCTTTAAGTAGATCTTTGTTTGAAGATAAACCTCTTCCTTCTGCAAGGATTAACATTAGGAAGGCTTTTGCATGCTCTTTCCATTAAAATTGTATGTATCTCTTGGCCATATGCTGCAAAAAATCATTGGCCACAATTGTCATGTTTATGAAGTACATAGTTAGCAAAGAAAGTGTAATCACAGAAAAAACTCAAAAGGAAGTGGTAGCTGAAAAGACATTAATATTCACCTTTGGTCATCTAAAAAAAGAAGCCACCCATTTCAAAGTAAGTTTTTTCAGATGCTTATAAGGTTTTCTTCCATCCTCAGACCTAGTGAAATTTCTCTGGGGACTGTTCTCTTTCTTTTGAGTAATTATTCTAAATTAGGATATCAAGGGTACAGTTGGTTATTCAGTTTATACACTGAAAACCTAAACTGAAAATTTTGGTATTAGAAAGGATAGTGAATAAAGTGGGTTTTGTATTATTTTCTTTCTATAATTGGGAAAAAACCCACCTTTCTTATGCTATTGAACAATGGTTATTCATAACAGCAGGGGAAAAAGATGAAATTTCATAGGTACAATGTAAAATAATGTGATAAAAAAATTTCTTTCCTAGGTACCTACAAGAATGTGGAATTGTGGTTAAAATTTTCATTGTTCTATTTAATTGATAGTCTAAAGTAAAGAGCTTTTGGCTGACATGGGCAGCTGTATAAATTAAAGACTAGCTGCATTCCGGGTGGAATTGTAATCTTTGCAGGCAAAGCTTATAACCTTTAAACAAATGACAGTCCGCGTTCTCTGCCATGTGAATTGACAGAGCTTCATAAACTTTAATGGAGCTGTGCCTTAATGAAACTGTGCCAGTTTTTAAGAGAAGTGAATGTGATCTTTATTTAGGTAGATGGTGGCAGAAGCTTAGCAATATAAAGAAGAGTCTAAATTGTTAATTATTAATCCCCACACCTTACTGTTAAACAGGAAAAAGTCCCATTGGCTTGGGGACTGCGAGGTCTAGTCAAAAAAGATATTTTTTTCAGCAGTTATTTAGTTCAACAACTTAGTACTTTAATTAATGTAATAGAGTGAATCACTGCAATGTAGCCCCCTCTGGATTTGGTCTTTTCCTCAGTCAGCTAGATTTCTACCTTAAAAGTGCCAAGGAAGAGCTTTCAGTGTGAAGCATAGCTAAGCACCTATCAATGTATCACAGTTAACTTGGGCTGACACCTGTTAAAGTATTAAATGTGATCAGTTTTCTCATTTACTGACTGTGAGCTGAGGTTAATGTAATAGTGATGCCTTCTTAAGTGCATGCATGTATGCAAACACAAATATTACCAGTACACTCTTTTTCTTTGTACGAGTAAAAGATGCAAATATACTAATATTTGGTGACTTGATGAAGTACTTGATGACATGCAAAGAAATAAGCTGTCCCATCAGTGAAAGAGTAAGTCATATTTTACAAAGGCACTGGACTAGTAGTGCTGAAGACATTATTTATGTCTTTAAAGACTGCATAAGGCATTATTTAAAACTGTATTATGTACAAATGTAGAAAAGACCATATTTCTTGGTAATTAAGCCTTGTACTACTACTTAACATTGTGCACAAAATGGGCAAAACAGTTATTATGGAAAAAGTGTTTGAATGAGATGTAAGTAGTTTGGGGAAAACGAAGAAACAAACCCACTAAAGTGCAAAGGCAATGTAGTTTTCTGTCAGTACAAAAACATTGATTGCAGAAGTTATAGAGTATTATGGGTTTATGTTTTGGGGAAATAATGGGTTTTTCATAAGTTAAATTCACAAGTAAAGCAATTATGGACCAAACAGCATTTTCTTTTGGGACTTTTTGGTTAGGAGGCTTCGGGAAGGTGCTGCTGACCATTCACATTGTATAGCTTGAACAAAAAGATCTACTTACTAGCAATCCTTGCTGCAAAGGTGAATAGCCACACTTCTGAGGTGTTGTTTGGGGAAAGTGTGTTTTGGGTTTGTTTTTTTTCCTTTTTCTTTTGACTGAAATGTTAAAGTTGTTTGCTTTGCCATTCATGTTTGACTGGCCACTACCCATGTTTCCTACCCTCCTGTGAAAACATAGGGTTTGAGGCAATTTAAAACTGGAGTGGCTGTTTTCTGTAATAGTGGCAAGGAAAAAAGAAGTTGTTCTCTGACCCTTGCTTTTCACAAGGCAAGATACTGGGAAGATGAACAGGCCTACGTGTGGTGCAGGTACGTGCGGTGTATCTGCTTCAGGGCTAGCAAGAGAGAGAAACTCCTGCCCAGTCTTACAGAGGGGAAGAAAACAGATGGGTAGACTTGGGAGAGAGACTGTCATGCCGTGGAGGAAAGCAGGGAAGCTGGACAAGTAATGGGTGAAATACACCCCTTTCTCCTCCTCAGTAATGACAGCTTTGAAGAAGCGTCAACAAGGCATAGCCAAAACATTTCTCCTTCTACCCCTTGAATCTTGAGCTTTCTCAGATGGCTTAATCAAAATATTTCTGTTGTGGGTGAAGCAACTGTGTGTTTTGGGATACAGAGGAAGGTCTCCATCTTTCACCCTACAAAAGAGCAAATGGCAGAGGGCAGCCCAGGGTATGTGTTTGCTTGTTGAGGCACTTTCCACCACCCCCACCTCCCCACCCCAGTAGTTCCACATTTCTTTGCCATTGAAACAGAAGTCCAATTTCTGGTCTGATAAAGAGTTTCCAATTACCTGTAGTCTGAAAGTGGTTTATTTGCATTATGATAAATTATTAACATATGATGAATCATTTGCAGAACGACCGAAGTGTTTTCCTAACCAAAGGATACTGTCTGTTTTATTGGGAGTTTATGAGACTGGGCTGAAGTCTTCAGAATCATCTTCGCAGGGTTCCCATAACAGAACAGACTAACTCACAGCAGTTGGTTTGAAAATTACTCTTCCTTGCTGTATCTCATTTTCTTCTTCCTTAGTGCCCTTTATCCCCAAAGAACACGGTGAATGTTGTAGTGTGTAGGATTTGAAGAAATTCAGAGTAGGTTTCAAATCATCTAGAGAAGCTCAGCAAGTTCAATCTTTTAAACTCGACTACTTTTTTTCTGCAGACTTTACATTCTCAGACTTCAAACATAACAAGAGAATTTCTTTCCTGCTCTGGATTCAGTGAATGTTTATGCTGTAACTTCTCTGGGGAGGCAAAGCAGCTCCCAGCTGAACAGCTCTTCACATACAGCATGACTTTTGAAAAAAGGAAATTGAAAACAGCGTAGTATTTGAGCTCTAGATGATTTATTCTGGCAAATAGCAGAAGGGCATCTACAGATAAACATAGATGATTACATGACGGTTAAAGCCACCAGTTGTCAAGAGACCAGAAGGATGTTCTAGGAGGAAATATCTGTGATGTTTAATGAGTTATGATGCATCACTACAAAATCAGCATTACAAACCACCTTTCTAAATCAACACCAAGAATGTACTTAATTTATAAAGTCAGTGTTCTAAGAACTGTATTATGTTCGTTAGTTTGTCTTGCATTGACTTAACCCAAGAAGCCAACTTAATAACTGTAAGTTAGTTTAGAAGCCTACTTTTCAGAAGAAAATCATAGTAGCAGATTAAGACCTAAACTAATATTAACAGAAAGCCAAACCAAACAGGCAGACTAATTTAATCTTGTCTCTGTTAAACTTTTAATAAATACTTTATTCGTTGTTATATGGACAACATACTCAGTTATGATCCTCCACTGCTCAGTACAGTGCTTTAGCAGGGACGTTACAGAAAACCCAAGAATAGTTAGAACAGCAGTAACAGCTATTATTGAATGGAGCTGTAACTGGCAGAAATCTAGGTTTATGGCTCTTTACTGAATAATTTAAATACCAAATTAAAGGAGTCATATACAGTAGTCTAATGTGTCTCTTCTAATAATTATAAGAGCATTATGGTGGAGAGATATTTGTGAGTTTAGCAACCATATGAACTGCTAGTCGAGCTGCTTCTTCCACAGGTGATTTGACACTTAATTCCTTATCACCCATAGTTAGTGTCTGTGAGATACTCTGCTGCAAAAAGTAGTTGGTTTCACATTAGCTTCTAGATTGCAAAGTGCATCTAAAACCTCTCTGATCTCTTAGTCTCTATACTGTCCATGTAGAGACTGGAAATTTTCTGTTTTGTTTTGGGGTGGGTTTTTGTTTTTTTGGTTTGTTTTTGTTTTTTTTTTCCTGACCATGTAGTCTTTCACTAGAAAGCACAAAGCTGTCATAATAAAAACTGTTTGTAGAAAAAACTGGTAAAATGTTGGTCTGTTTTCCATTAGGTATGTGTATACATCAAGAGATTTAGAATTGTCAGAAAAAGAATACTGTGACCCAGTCCAAAATTCTCTTTAGTTCTGGGATACTTTCTACCTTTTTGTTTGACTGGGGGCTGGAGAACAGACTGTTTTGCCACAAAAGTTACAAAGAAGAATTCTGGTCTTTATAGTAGAGAACACATGGTCAGTGGCTTAATACCTGTTATGCTGGTCCTGAAATGCCATCAAGTATCTTATCAGAGGGCGCTGTTAGACTTTTCTGCTTCTGGACAAAAATGGTCCAATTTTCCTTTTGTATTTGCAAATGATCACTTTGCATTTTTTTCCAATTCTCACAGTTACTTTTGTTTAAAAACAGGAGAGCTATACAGCAGTCATTTGGATTGGAGATGGATTCATTTTCAAAGTAGGTGCCGTTTGTCCCATGTATTTAAATTTTTTTTAAGGTTTCTCAAGGTGGAAATTACCATGCCATGGATAATATTAGAAAACTGTAATATCAGAAAATATTTTAAGAAATTAATTGACCACTCTGGTCTGAACTACAGAAACAAGGCTTTGAACAGTCAGCTGAATTTTATTCTCTGGATTTTCTGTTTTCATTTCTTAAGCAGGGAGTTTTCAGATGTGTTTCTGTTCTGCAGAGCACGGTCTGTGGGGGTTTTGGGTTTTTTTTTGTTTGTTTTTTTAATAAAGACCCCAAAGTCAGCTATATAGGTGTCTACATCCAGTTAATGGCAAAATTTTAAGAACAGGCTTCAGTATTTCACCCTTACGTGCACAGTGTTATAATTCTACCCTCCTAACCGGCATCCATATACCAGAATTACATGGGAGTCTCATGCTCTTGCGCAGGACTGATGAAGTGGAAAATTTTGTCACTAAACTCTTTAGAAACAAATACTACTGAAAAAAAGGTTCCTTTCTCCTTTTATAAAATGTTGTAAAGTGAAGACATATGATTGCATTTTGATTAAAAGTAATTACAAGTAACCTTAATTAGCTCCTGATCCCATGAGCTTAAAGGAATGCTCTATTTAAAAAGAACTAATATGAAAAAATAATATTTCTTGACTATTTCCATAATGAACAAGAATGTTTTTTCCTTCATGCTTTCCTAGTGTTTAAAAGTCAAGAACTCTGAAACAATAGATCAAAGTTAAAATGCCCAGAAAAACACAGAAGCCAGTAGGAACCTTATCGTCATCATCCCCATAACTGATTTTGAACATTGGATTTTCATGGATAGGTAACCATTTACTTTCTACATGAGTTGCTGTGATAAGAATTTATTACAGGACCTCAGGGAAATGTTGTTACATCTATTAAAAAAAAGTTACCATTAATTTTGTGGAATTAGAACATCGATTTAATTTGGCCTCCTTTAATTGATGTTAGGTAGCTTGGGAACTGATGTCCTCACTTTGTAAATGCACTTAATCACTTCTTGCTACAAAACCTTGAATGTAATTTTTCCAGTCAGAGCTGACAGTTGTAGGGTTAAAGCTCAAAGCTAATAAATTTGCATGGACTAAATACTGTACTACCTGGTGTGCTTCTTAAAAATATTTATATTGCAAAGCAAGTCTGAATAATTTTAATTTGATAATCTCACTAAGTGTTCTTTTTCTTAATAAATTTTATTTGCTCATGTTAGCACAGTAATTCGATTTGCTCATGTTTTTTTTGTCATGGGAAAAAATATTGCTCTGCTTGTACAGTTGGCAGCCAGCATACTGTAGAACATGGTTAAATATATGGTCAGAGTGCCTGGAATTAAGTGGCACTTTGGTTGTCATTGCTGAAGGCAGAGAGGCTTTAGCAGCACGCGGACAGAGATGCTGTCAGGTTAAAAGTCAGGCAGTTCACAAAAGCAAATGTCAACACGCTCAGGTTAGTGATGGTACTTTAAATGAATGATATGGAAATAATTACTTTAAAAATTAGTCTGCTTATTCTCATTTGTGGTATTTCTTCAACATTTCACACTTCATTTGGAGAAAAAACCAGATTTGTGAGTGAGGCATTTTAATGACTTATTCCTGATGAGTGTTCATTGCTGCAATCATAGTTTTCCCTGGAGATCATGGCCCAAATAAGAATGAGATGTTGGTTGAGGGAAGAAATAAGAATTCCAGAGTCCTTTTACCTTTCATTGCAGTCATTTCCCCTCTCATTATTAGTCTTGTTTACGATCTCCTAGGCACCTAGTAGGAGCAGTGGGATAAAAGAGCAAAAAAAATTTTTCTTGGAAAAACTCCTCAAGTAGTCAAAAAAACCCCAAGATTTTTTTTTTTTTTTCCCCACCAGTGGAGGGCTAGTAAAACATATAAATCCCTGTGGAAGCTTTTCAGGCTAGTAATAGGTTACCCAATCTTTTTTTCCTATACTACCAGTGAAGAAAGCTCTGATTATCCATAATGGAGCATGCATACCTGTTCTCACAGAAAATGGTAAAAATTCTGAACGATGCAAAGAGAACCAAGTCTGGTTTTTAGTGATTACTCGGCTACTATTTTCTTTTTTTTTTTTTTTTTTAAGATGAGC
The DNA here is from genome assembly GCA_035590275.1 of Ibycter americanus. Lineage (NCBI taxonomy): Eukaryota > Metazoa > Chordata > Aves > Falconiformes > Falconidae > Ibycter > Ibycter americanus. The sequence goes on from JAVJGI010000050.1 coordinate 39,489,425, forward strand.
AGATATGACTAAATTTGTGAAAAGAAAAAACACGATTAACAATTCAAAAGTATATGAATAATTTACTAAAGCAGACCTTGAAGCTGAAGGCCTTTCAAAGACATAACAACAGAAATTGATCACACCTAAATTACCTGTTCTATGGACTTCCTCTTTTCCATTTAGTCTTTAGAACCTTTATTTGTATCTATGAGCAAAATCAATTTGAGTTTTGAGTTCAATGACTTGAAGTCTACTCTGTAAACACGTAGCAGAGGGAGACTTTTAATTGTACCTTTTCTTTTAGAACTGTTTGTTTTCTCGGTCAGATGATAACTTTTCATAACAACGTTGTAAAATGTGTATTCTTTTGCCTTAAAAATGTAAAGAAAGTTGTTTCAAATTCATAAATGGGAACAAACAGCCATATTTACTGAGCAATCATGACTCTTCTCAGGTAAATACATTACTGGGCACTTTTTAATCACGAATGTAAAATACTAAATAGAGGAAAGCAATGTGAAAACTGGTTTGGCTTACATTGTAATTTGGATGTGTTTTATCTTTACACCATTCAGATTTTGATTAAAGTTTTTGAACATATTGACCACTGTCAGATTTATCACTCTTCTCAATTTGCTTTTCGCACATAACTTTGAATGTCATCACCTGTCTAGGACTGCAGATAGGCCCTTCTGATGAGCGAAGGAATGAAGCAGATGATGTTTAAAACACATAGATATTTCCCTCTCAAAGAGAAGGATTAGGGAGTGACTTCTAATCCAAATCCTGTTGATCCAGACCGACAGTGTGGTGTCGATAACTGATGCATTGAGGGCAAGTGTTCAGCTTTCTCTGAAATATTCCAACACTGCCTGTCTTAGAAACCAAGAGGTATCATAGGGGATATTTATTCTACATTAGGAAAGTTACTCTGCGATGCACTTGGTTAAAAGCAGCATGTATTTACGATCCCTCACTTGCTGGAACTTCTAATAGAAAGGAGGAGAGGCTTTCCCTTGCATGTTACATCATCACAAGGTAGTACCCAGCTTGTCAGCATCCTCCCTTCACGTGGGACACGATCTGCTTTGCAGTAGCTAACTAACTATGCTAGCTAATTTCCAAACAAAATTCAAACAATGAAGTTTATTTTGGTCTATTTTGCACCAAATGTACTTAAGAGAATATTCCGTGAGGAACAGCTCATCTGACACAATCAGATCTGAGAATGACCCAGTTCCTGTATATGACAATGTAAGTATTAAACATCTATTCTTTAAGCCTTGGTACTTCCATAAACATGTATTTTGTGTAATCAACTACTTTTGACCTTTATGTTAGGAAGCTGTTGTAACAACTTCATTGTGCCAGTGAAAGAATATTGTTAATCTTAATACAGATGTGTTATTTCTTTCAAGGACAGGGAAGTTTCAATACTGTAAAATTAAGATCATTGTTCTATCATTCTCACCTGAAGTAACTGCTTTTCACTGTGTTCATAGGGAAATTATCCTATTGTGTACTGCTTAAATCTCTCAAAAATCACTTATAAGTACATTCCTGTATCGATCTGATTTAATACTGGAGTGTACAGATGTACGATTGGAATATCATCACTACAAAAATCTGTCCTGGGGCTTTTATTTAATAGGATTTGCAAAGTATGCATTTCTCTGGTCTGACACTTCTATTTTTATTCTAAATATTTATCTTCTGAGTCAGTAGCTTGCACTGACCATTTCACCGGTGAAATTGAGGACAGCTTGGGATCTTGCTGTTGACATTTGTATTTAACCTGTGACTTTTAGAAGGGAATTCATTAGTGAATATACAGTTTTTCAGTAGTTCATGTTACATTTTTTAGTCATGCCGTAAGGCTGCCTCTCCTAGATCCACAGCTAACTGTTCATGGCATTTTTTTAATAAGCTGCAACACCTTTGGGGAAACTTACCACAAGGGCCAGCTTTAGGTACAAGCAAGGCAGGTAGTCACCAAGGGTTGTAAACTGATGGGGGCAGAAAAACCCCAGTTTTAGGTGAGACAGAATTTCACCGCATCTCCCAGCAGCAGCTGGGGCTCCCTGCCTCAGTTTCCCTCATTCTGTGGTGGTGGTAAAGCAGCTCTACAACCACAGCCTAGCTGAGAGGCTTGGGGCACTGCGATGGGTCGTTGCATGTCCAGCCCTATTTTCTGCCTTTCCTGAGCTCTGCCCTTCTTCAGAGGGCAAGAGGTTGCAGAGATAATACGTCCTTACTGATACGATGCAGAGCTTGCTGGCAGATGCTGGTAACAGTCCTCACTTCCCTTGTGGCTTGTCTTTTACAATCTCAGTTGTGCAGCTGCATGTATCTCACGTGGGCGTTATGCAGAAAGCTAGAGGCAACAGGATCACAGTGTTTCCAGAGATGGCTAGTTTATTCTAACTTTCCGGTGGAAAAAAGTGTTTGATAAAGTCACTCTGCCAAAGCTGTTAAATAGAATATGTCTGTATTGCGGCGAAATTTTGAAATGGTCTTTGGTTGATTCTGCACAAAACCTGATAATTATGTTCATGTTCTTCATGCTAATGTGTTCTAAGGTAGGAGTAGGCAAACAGGGGTTACTGGTGGTGACAGGTGTGGTCTCTAAGCAGCGAATGGTTTGCAGCTATCTCCTTTCCTAGAAAGTGTAAGAATTCTTGTCTGTACTATTGCCTAATTAACATTGCAACCCACTTGGCAGGAGCAAAGGGGAAGCAGAAAGAGCAAGAGCCATTGGAATTTTCCTCTGTACCCATGAGTCATAGCCTGGTATCAGCTGAGTGGCAAAGCTGTGAAGAACTCCTCCTGTCCCACCCTGTTCCCAGCAGGCAGCACCTGCTGTTTTCTGAGACATGCTGTTGTTCCCCAGCTGACCTGTGAGTCTGCCTGGAGTGCAAGAGAAGCCCAGCCGCTCCGGTCTCAGGTGAGGAATGCAATGCTGTTAATTGCTTTCCTTTAAATGACACCCTTACCTGTCTGTGAATACATTAGTGTGCTATTAGGCTCGTCAGACCAAAATGCAGGACTTGGACCAGGCCCTAAAAGAACTTGCAAAACTAGCTGCGCTTTTTTTTTTTTTTTTTTTTTTTTTTTTTTTTTTTAACTCTGAGAAATCTAAAGCCTGAGAATTAAATTCCCAGTTCTTAGATCCTGGCTATCCCTGTGGAGTCCCTGAAGAGTGAATTTCCTGGAGTCCTTCCCTTAGCTCTCTGAAGTAGAGGGGAAGACAGCTGGGTTCTCTGCTTTAATTAGACTAAGGAAGCAGCTCATAAAAGATTGGAAAAGAGAGCAGAAATCAGCCAACCTCCTAGTGGAAATGCTGCATGAATAATGTTGGGAGGGAATCAGTAGCTCTGAAAAGTTAAATAAGTCAAACAGTTGTCAGTTGTTTCTTCCCATCTTTGCAAATTTCCCTGGTAACAGTTGGGCAACTTGGTGATTCAGAACATGGTTCCATTTATTTGGTAGAAAAGTGATAAGAGTTGTAAATATTTCACAGGAATCTGTGGCAAGTTTCCTCTACTGTGACTCATAAGGATTTGGATTGTTATTATGAAAACATTTGAGAAGTTATTGTCTTTCTTTTCATCAAGAAACGTTCACTCGGGAATCCATAGTAGGACTGTGTTGTTCATTGCGTATATTTTTCTCCAGGGTTTACAGCATTAGGCACCATATCAGGGCGCTAAACCAGTGCTTGGTGATATGGGTGACAGCATGTAAAAGCAATGCCAGTATTCAGACCATGCATAAACGGAACATTTTTTCATCTTCCAATCATATTGTCTGTTACCATGGAACAAGTTATGTGAACAGAAATGAAATTGTTCATATTCAAGGATCAGTGTTTTATTCAGTAAACGTTTCAACAATCTATAGCTACTCAGAATTAAATTTAAAATTCACAACAGAATATTTGCTTCGATGTTGTCAATTTAAAAGTAATTTTTAACTAATATAAAATATCCAGTGAAACCTGTTGTGAATAATTAAGATGGAGCCTGATTGATACTTCAAGGTATTGCATTAACAATTTACTTATCTCACAAAGCTGTATTAGTAGCTGCTTATTATATTTCTGGTAACAACAGAGTTCTTTTTAGGAACATCTCCATCATCTTGTGTGAGGTAGAAATCATTTAATATTTGTTCGCTACTTTGGCTACCATAAATCTCTCTATGCACACTTTCCTTTCCCCTTGTCTACATTCTGCCATGCTTGTCTGTTTAATGTATAGATAGAGATCGCTATTTAAAATCTTTTTTAAAGTGCCACTTAAATCACTCTTGAATACTTCATACTTGCCAGAATATTTTGTTGCAGTACATAGGAAGTGGTGTTACTTTAGTTTGACAAGTCACAGACAAAGGAATATAATGTCAGTTCTGAACTATAGGTTTAGAGCTCAGGATTCCTCCAAAGTATTTAAAATGTAGGTTCGCCTGTTTTGCCTGCATGTTATTTTAAGTCATACCACTGTTTGACTTCTGTTGCTAGAGAAATACTAGAAATGCTATTTTAACATAGAACATTGTCCTACTACTGTCATGGAAACAAACAGCTTTTTCTCTCATCTGTGATGATGCCTAATTGGATGGGTGAAGCTGAAACATTGCAGAGTCAAGCCAGCAGAGAAACGACAAAGAACTGTCACCAACTATTTTATATGTACAATAGTGTTGAAACACCCCTAGACAGGCTTATTTTTAGTCTAATGTACATAGAGTTTGAGGGAAGTTAGGGCACTTGATATGAAAGGAAAGCCAAGCCTTGTGTAACGCAATACGATGCACAGAACACATTTAGTAGGCAATCCTGCTTTCACAACCACTGAACGTAACAGAAGAACAACGGTTGTACAAATCAAGTTATTTTGGAGTATCACCACGATTTTGCACACCCCAGCGTCCAGCCCCACCGCACCAAAGGTAGCTCTGTACAGTAAAGAGGTCTTTGCAGAGCATTTGTTTTAGCCAGGAACTGAATTCCTGAACAGCCTTGCTCTGTTGTTGAGCACGACCTCCCGCTGTGGTTTTGGCTGGGTGACATAAGCAATGGGACTTTGGTTGCTGTTGGGCTCAGTACCGTTTTGTGTGGCACATGTTTGTGTTGTGAATAACAGGTCTTCTAAATAATTTTTTGATAGCAAAATTGTTAGAAGTCATATTATCAGCACATGGTAGACTAATAGCCTGGATTTTTTTGAACTAGCTTCACTACTAAAATCTGTAAAATGTGCCCGGAAATTTCAGAGGTTAGGTATTTTGCTCATCAAAAGAAACAGACCGGGTTAGCTGTGCAAAACAATTATTTTAATAATAGTCATTAGTTGTGGATAAGCTTAATCTAACTTCCATTTGGACTTGGTTTGTGTTCTAGAATATGACTGGCAATTATTTTGTTTTATATATATATACGTGAGCTGATGTCCTTTAATGATGATTACAACCACTGGATGGGAAAGTGTTCTTATACAATGAATGTCTCTGACTCTGCATTTGACTTAATCGATTTGATCCAGACAATATGAGTAAACAGGACGAATTCAAGATTCCACCTTCTGCTCTGCATGTTGCCTAGGGGCAGAATAACAGCAGTGGCTCTTCCCCTCCGAGCAGACAGAGCTTCCTGATTCAGGATTCATTTGATGCAGGGTCATTGACTGATGCTTTGAAACAGTCCCTTTTTTTTTCTGACCCATGGGCAAAACTATATTGCTGTTTACTGAGTATTCACATGTGGGTGTCCCTTTGTTTTAGTGTAAGGACTGACTTAAAGCCTGTCTCGCTTTTCTAAACCTAGAACCAACAGAGAGGCACCCTGTGAGCAGGAGGTGCTGCCCATACAACTTTGTGCATCATCGCTGCACTCAGTAAAAATGTCAAGGCTATGTTCAAGTATATTCAAGCCAAGACTATACTTCCGTTGCTACTTTATGTGCAAAAGATGGCCAGGCAACATTACTTTCTAGTGGAAAGTAAAAAGCATGTTTTATTGCGTTGCTCAGAGAAGTGAATAATATACTTGTTCTTCCTTACAAAATTCTTCACTTTTGAATTCATTGCACTAATTCAGCTCTCCAAAGCATCCACAAATCTGTGATCCTTATGTGAAGACAGGTATTGCCACCCCCATCTCCGGGCCATGCTCTGTTCAGTTCTGTCATAGGATTGGTCATATCTCTCAAATCTAACGTATAAACACGTTGTGTTATACAGGCCTACTTTTCAACTTCTGATTGCTTAATTATTCTACAAGTTATTTTTATAGAAAACATCACATTGGAAAGAATATATGGGATAACTTGTCCTCATCGTACTTAATCTCAGATCCGTCTGATGTGCAGATTCTGTCAGATGCTCACACAAGGTCATTCCTCTGTGCCTCATCTCCGTTGCTCAGTTCAGTCAGGAATCTGTGCAGGGGTATATTCAGTTTTGAATTCCTTTACACAGCAAAGGACAACTCCACTCTGAAAAGATGTGTACTGTCCTGTTTTAATACTGATGAAATATCTTTAGGAAATTCACATCATTTTTAATTGTTTCAAGATCACCTGGAAATCAGTTGCTCCCTATTCTACTTCGAAATTTGAAATAGAGACCTAGCAAAAAGATAAATGTTCATAAGAATATAATTTTGGGTGCAGCAAGTGGATAATTTTTCTTTCACAATAAAAAGAAAACTTTTTCTGTAAAATAGCAGGATGTTGGGGTTAAGTAGATATTTTAAAGAAGAGGTCATTCAGACAAACTGACAAAATGCATAAAATTGACTGCCCTCCTTTTAGTCAGATAATTCTGACAGAGATATGATACTTTAAGAATATAACTTGTTCAGCTAGTCTTTAGTTCAACAGCCATCACAGCTAGAATTGTTAGAATCAGTGAATCCTGTACAGGAGACAAACATATTTTGTGTTTCATAATAATGGTTATAAAATTTGGAAACAACTTGAGTCCTGTAAACGAACGGATTTTCTTGTCTGCTGTAATAAGTGTCAGTTATGTAAGGAGGTGGCAGAATTATGCTCAATTTTATTTATTTCTTTAAATGGTAGTCTGCAGCTGCAGAAACAATTGTACGGATTTTTTTCAGAAAAAGAGACTTACACTTGTGAAATATGCTGTACTTGAGCATTTTTTCCCCAGTTGTGAGCATTTGCCATTCTCCTTGGGAAAACTCATCATGGGGACAATCGCATATTACAAATGGCCTTGAAAAATAAATAAACAATGTATCCCTTTGTTGTTAAGAGAGTATGGGCATCTTATCCATCTGTGCTCCTCCTGTGTTCCTTCTATGTTATTATTCTACAGAGTCAATTCTTCCAGAGAATCTATTTGATTTTTTTTTTTCCCCTTGTAAGAAGCTTACAGGACAAAAAGCAATAGAAATTCACCGCAATATTGTTCTTGAGGAGCTATTTTCCCTTACAACTTTGAACAAGCTCCTTGTATGAAAAATGAATTAGAAGGAAAACTTAAAACCACCTGCCTTTTATCTCTCTCATTTAATGAAGCAAAATTCTCCCGAAGAGTGCCTTGGAGTATTTAAAACAACTAGTGATACAGTAATTACAGACTCAAGAAAAAGTCGTTGCCTTGCCTGGTGCTCTAGGTGAAGCTTTGCAGGAATCATGAAGATGAGTTTCCCCAGCTTCATGTAGCCAGAAGTGCGGACGTGTAGAGGCATGGGACCCGTTCCTGATGCAGGAGTTTGAGAGTCGCTAGTGACACTGTGCACACACTTTGTCATCAGCAGAGTTGCTGGCCAGTAGCTGCCCTTGCCTTTTCGGAGAGGTTAAAATGGTAATCACAATTTAAAAGAGATATTAAACAGAAACTAGAGTTTTCTGTAAAGGCACAAACACTCGGTAGTAAGTCCCATTAATCAGAAGTCATATTTCATACTTACGGCTGTTCCTTGGTTAGGTGTTTGCACCACATCATATCAAGCTACTAATACTGTCACTTTGCTTAATGATGAGCTCCAAGGTTAATGGCTTGGCACAGTGATGCCTTTTGATCCTCTTGAAGTCCTCTGTTATTCTCCTTTCACTGTTTATATGCAGCATTGCATAAGGTCATAGATTTCTTGACAGAGCAGGCACTTGATGTAAATACCGTTACAGCTAGAATAAAAAAGGATAATCAAATAGTATATCTCTAGCTAGAAATAAAACCCAGGTAGTGTTACTGCTAGTGAGGCCTGGAAAATGCTGTGGCTTTTGCTTGATTTACTAGTTTTATGAGCATCAGAAATGTTCTGACAAAATGTTGGTGACTTTTAGAAAATGAGACGACTATCTGTAATAGATACTGATAAATATTGAAGAGGTTCCCATTACTTGCTATTTTGAGGAGAAATCTGTTATTAGAAAATCTAGACAATAAGCATTTTTGTAATGAACCATAGTTGGAAAATGTAATGTTAAAAAGATCTCTGCTGGCTGTGATCCAAAATTCTACCAGTAATGTATTCTATGAGTCTACCAATATCTCAGTCTACAGTCACAAAGAATCAGAATAGAGCGTAATAAAGCTGCCACGTGTTGAAGGAATCCCCCCCAGAAGGGAAACCCAACAGTCAATATTCATGCTAAATACTGATATGGCAGGAATGGTCTAGGCTCTGTTCATCCTCTTTTTGTGTTGTCATTCACAACGTATAAAACTGAGTAATTGATTTTGTTTCCATTAATAAGCAGAATCCTCCCTTTTTTATGGAATGTAACTTTACAGTTTCAGAAGAGGTTTCTTGTCTGAAAAATTCATTTCTGTTTAGTGTACAATTGCATCCAGCTTTAGAATTAATGCCTTGTATTCACATCACTGAGCAACTATTCTGCATCATGTGTAGTGGAAAGTTGATTTAGGCAATTTTCCCTATAGATTTGTGTATATGTCACCTTTGGGCAAAAGATGAGCTAATAGAATTGAAATGAATGTAATTGGCAGAAGGTCAACCAGGGAGCCGTGTATGTCTAGAGTTTCCAGAAAAGCCAGAGTTGTTTCATGTTGGCATATTACTTGATTAGTATTCAGGTAAGGTGATTGTGCCTCAACAGAATAATTGGATCATTCAAATATCTGCAAGCCCTGGTGTATCTACAAAGCCTGAACAGTGATTAGATCCTGCCTGTTCATCGCGGCAAGCCTTGAAATTCTTCCCACTGTGAAAACCTAATTTTCTGTGGGAATTTATTAAATAAGAAATCTGCATGCCACTTTACCTTGTAAGCATTAGCAGCAGAATACAAAGATTTCCTTTGACTTTGATGTATGCACTTCATGGATGCTTTATAATTTTTTTTTTTTGTTATTTTTCTGCATTCAGCATAAATTCCAGTATTTCTTTGTTACACAGATTTCTGGAGAAGAGTTGCATTTCCATTCGATGATAAAGCAGCAGTTCATTTAAAGAGAAGGGAAGGGAGGAAGGGTGTGCTGGGGGAAAAAAAGAGACACAATTAAAATATGACAATACATTTCAGTTGTTACGTTAAGAAAAAAGCCAGAACAAATATTCACAAATTGTTGCTTTTCGGTCTTCATATGTCTGTGCAATAATTGGTTCCTGCTGCACCAGTAAACAAATTTTATCATGTCATCTGATTTTTGTTTTAGAAACAGAGAATGCTAAACTGTGTTAATAAGGAACAACCAGTATTACAGTGTAAGATTTTTGTGCTGCCCAGTAGATTGAGGGGGGATGGGGGGTGGGTGGAGGCGGAGAAGGAAGAAAAGAAGGAATTTAATCTGCCTAGCAGGTTTGCAAGGTATATTTCATCCATATACAGGTGTGCTCTGAAGGGCAAAATAACAAGGTCCTTTCTATACTCACAAAATGAACTCGTGCTATATCTTGAATGCCTTGGAGCCAGTGTCTCAGTCAAAATACTTCCTTACTAAGAGGATGTAGGGTGCAATTCATCTTTTGATCTCAGCTAATGGCAGTCAGCTTGGTTGTAGTGGAACAGAATAGTCCAAACATCTGCCCTTCTCTGCTCTGCAGGTTTTTTTGGTGTTTTTAAGTACTTAATGGCTGTAGTACAGCTACTCCTGGAAGCCACTCTATAGTTATAAACACAGTATCACTTAAGCTACAGTGTAGAAGATAATCACCTAAAAAGAGTAAATCCTCTTGGGTTAAGGAAAAGAATTGTATGCAGAGCTAAATGAATAATTCATGGAAAATAATTTTTTTCAGCTTGCAGAATGGCTTGAGATTCTCTCAACTGTGTATTAATTATTCAAATGTTTCTGAGAAATGTTTTTCTCAAAGTTTACTGTAAATATTGGAAATTTGAGCTTGATTCTTGCAATGATTGATTTAGAAGACTGTATGGACTTCCCAGACCTTAACCAGTTGGGTACACAAGCACCTGCGTGAATATATTTAGTGTAGATTTAAAACTTGTTTTCAATAAAATCTCTGTCTAATGAAACTTAAAAACTTCCTCTTCATGAACTATGTTTCTGTATTAAAACACAACAGCGTTAATTTTTTATGAAAGTGAACATCCAGCACAGTATAACATGGCTGAAAATAATACATTTGGAAACTCAAATGGATCTGTAAATACTTTTTCCTGCATAATTTACACAACCCTACTTGTGTGATAGTAATCACTACTTATTAGCGTTGAATTTATATTACTCAATAGGGGAGTATTTCTTTGTTCCTTCTCTTACAAACTGTAATTATCCCTCTATTGCTACATGTCATATCCAAGTGGTTTGAGGATGGTACATTAAATACCCATATATTGGTGTGATGTGACACAGTCTTGCCATTAAAAAAAAATAAATAATCCCAAACTGTTACATAAACTAAGTCATTCTGCTAGATTTTCCTCATTTGTGCAAAGAGGAGGCAAAATTGTCATTGCCTTGTGATAGTTTCATATCAGGATGCTGGAATGTGGGAGAAATACAAAAGGCTGGTGTGTAATTTTAGTATTTTTGCTGGCTGCTTTGAGCCTCTTTAGAGGAAATGTTTATCAGATCACTGTGTACAGTAGTGCCACGGTATGAACTCACAGCCCTGGGTACTGGTAGTGGATGCCCTATCTACTTGAAATATGTTTTTGACACGTGTGATGATTTACATGAGATAGAAATGTATTATTAATGTTCTTGCTAGGCTCCGTTCAGGTAAGCACATTTTGCTTGCTCTGCCAGAGTAATTACAGTTTGCTTACCTCGCCATAGTTCTTCCTCTAATTTCCATCAGACAAAATTAATCCGCAGTTTCCTGTAAAAGCTGTCCTAGGCCGATTCTGCAAGTGGGTGACGTCTGTCATGTTGTGTTGCACAAATGGCTGCATTTCAGCCCTGGTTACAGCAATACCTCTGGAGAGGGACGTGAGCTATCTTCAATGGGAAAGGTGCTGGATAAATGTCAGGTGATATTACCACCTGTAGTGCTGTATCCAGTGCCCTATTTTTACCTTCCAGTTTGTGTCTCCTAGCCATTAATCTCTAATGGGGATTTTTTTTCAAATGCTTTTTGAAAAACTAAATACACTACAACCACAGTATTTCTCTTATCTGTCACAGCAGTACTATCTTCAAAGAACTCTAGGAGATTAGTTGAGCATAACCTCCCCTGCCTAAGTCTGTGCTGGCTACCCTTAATCATACTGTGTTCTCTCGAGTGCTCTTCAACCTCATGCTTTATTTTTCTCCTTCAACTGACTTTAGTTAAACTTAGGACGTATATGTGGAGTTTACATGAAGATTAGGCATGAGTGAACAATGTTATCAGTGAGCTTCTACATGGGGAACAACAAAAAAGCAAAAAGTCACTCCAGCCTGGAAAAAAAAGGTGACTGAGGGAGCCTATGAGAAAGATCTACAAAACCTGAGTGACACTGAGAGGATTAATGCAAAATGATAGTTCATTGTCTCTGGCACTGCAAGAATTAGGACAGACCAAATGAAACTAGCATGCAGCAGATTCAAAACAGAAGGAGCTGGTTATTAACAGAACCTGTAATTAAGCCATGGAATTTCTTACTGTGAGATTTTATGGTTGATAAAGTTTACATAGGTTCAAAATGAGACTGGACAAATTCATGCAAGAGAAATCTGTCAAGGTCAGTTAAATGTCAAGACAATGAAATGCGAGGAAGTCCTCAGGCTACAAATAACAGGGAATTATCACTAAATGTTAGCCCTGTTCTTGCGCTCTTTCCTTAGCGTCTTCTGCTAGCCGTGCCATACGGAACCACATGGACACCTAACGTGGCCTTAAATTTCTCCGAGCCCACTGTAGTTCTAGTTGAAAGCTTCCTGATCATCTAAATCTTCAAGAATTTTCATCTATGTGTAGATTGACGTAAGTTTTGGACTCTAGTTCTCACAAGGCTAGAAGTTTAAAGTGGCTGAAGCGTTAGCTAAAATGCACTGTTGGAATTAGTGCCGAACAACGTTTTGCATAGTTCACAGATGTTTAGCCTTCAGACAACCTGTGCATTGATTGCAGATAGGTTGAAGTTATACTAGAAAATGCAGATGGCACCATTTCATCTCTGTCTTTGAGTTTAGATTTTGTGATTGGTTGGGTTTTCTTGGTCTTAATTAGAAGTTTATTTTTCAGAGCTGTAGAGTTTTGGTTTTCCTTCTGAACGATTTCCTCTCATCTTCCTCCCAAGGGATAAAATTATTTAGATCAAGGTTGAAGGAAACATTAATTAAACTTAGTGATAAAATAAAGTCCACAAAGACAGTGTTTTCAGTTTCTTGTCAATGAATCTTCTTATATAGGAATTTTTAAAATTTTCTTGAATTTCATCACTAAACGTAGCATTACAAAGCTGAGTATGTTTACAGTGTCAGAATGGAGATGCCAGGATATAAAAATCTGAATATAAGAGCATAATAATGTCCTATTTGCTTGCCTAGTCTTTCCGGTCAGTGCAGTCATTTAAATACGGGGGGGTGTGGTGGTGTCGGGTGACATACAAAAAAGTTTTATGATTGGTTTTACCTTTTGTGTTTAAAAAATTATTATCAGGAAATACATAGAGGTAGGGGAGTTGGCATCAGATTGGCAGAGCTGACCTGGCAACAGAGTTAACATTCTCATGGAGGGGGGGGAGAGACAGAGAGACAAGAGATTCTGTTGTGTAGGTAATATATTCAGTTTTACCAGCCTTAAAACCCTGAATCGGAAAGAGAAGTGGTAAACAAAGAAAATAAGCAAAACATCATGTACTGCTATCTCAAAAGAAATTGCTGAAATATTTAAATAAACAATAGAGCTTGAGCTCTGAAGTAACGCTGACTAAAACTGGCCATCCTGTAGCTGTGACAAGATTGCATGTTTGCTGTTTTTTTAAAGTATTTTATAACAGCTGTTGATTTTAATGGACAATTTATTTGTCCATTAATTATACATGCCCAAGCAACTTAGTGTAGCATAGTCCAGAACTTCAGCTGTACTGGTAGTTTGGCATTTCTAATTCTATATAGCCACTGGATACTGGTGCTAAGTCAGCTTTTAATTCCCAGCGCACCAAAATGGGAAATAAATGTAATGATAATTAGGAATACTTATTAATGTGATATTACAGTAGCAATACCATTTTGCTCAGCTAGAATTTTTCTTCTTTGCATTTATGTTCCAGAAAGATATTTATGTAGTTGAGTTAGTCAGAAATGTTGATGAGAAATGAACTTTTAATTCTCATGCCTGACAACTGACACTGAGAAAGGAAAAGAATAACTATAGCTTACTGTACTGGATTGATCTGATGGCAGCTTAATGGAGGAAAACATTTTTCTTGGTACCAGTGCACACTAAATGTGGCCTGAGACAGTTTCTGACTAATCACAGCTACTGATCACAGTGTTTGAATACTGAGCAGTGATGAAACTGGGTTGGTTCACTCTATCAGAGAAATGTGTAAAACTAAATTGTCAAATGTTTTTCTGTAACAAATGCATTCATGGAAGTCAGAATTTGCTCACTGACAAACCACAAGTATGAAATGCAGCTATCTTCATCAGAGAATTTATAAATTGCAAATTATTCCGTCACCTCTAGCAATTTATTAGCATTAGTTGAAGAACCTTTAAACAGAAAAAAAAACACAAGTCTTCATATTAATGAAATAAGATGCTCTTTTTTTGGTAGTTTATGTCCAGTCATCAAAGTGATGCTTCAATCTCAACTCATAAAGTGTAAACTGTAACATACACTGCAGCGTAAGGATAATTTCTGCAGACAAAAATATATCCTGAAAGTTGCTGAAGGAATTAATAAGTTTTTGGTTGAAACTGGGCAGAGTTGGTAGGGAGATTGGTTGTGATGGGAAAAGGACAAGAATTGTCCTGGGGATCCTCCTTGGTTACTGAGAGCAGAGACAGGAACAAAACACCTGCTATGGGAGGACATCAGGCACTCAGAGGGGATCGAGCAGAGGGCTGAGGAGTGAAGAGCTGCTTGATAGCTTTGGTCAGAGTGAGAGCAAATATACTTAACAGAAGAGAAAAGGAAAAAGTAGGAAAATAAATGTGAATGTGTACATGTTCCTATGCACCTACATATTTCAGATATATCATAATGAAAATGCTTAGAGCTATGGTGGACTGTAAACGTGAGTGCAGATTCTCTGTAGAGAAGAGTGCTTTTTTTTTAAAAAAAAATTTTTTGAGTGATTTTTTCCTACTCTTTTGATAGTGGAATAAGGGGCCTGATAACTTGCTCTATTTCAGCATTCAAGATCTACAAAATGATTTTGAAAATTTGGTCCACTCATTTTTTTAATTAAGCACTTTAAAAGTTCAGTGAGACTGAATAGCAAGATTGAAAGAGTAGGAGTTTCAAAATGAACTGACAATTATCCATGGGTCATCCCTTCTCAGATTTCATTTAATCAAAGACCCAATAAAAGCACACATTGTAAGGTGGTTCATTTTTTATAATTTCTTTAACTTTTTAAATCTCATTTTTAAAATTATAAGAGTCATTAAGAGACTAATTTTGAGATTCCCTCCAGAGTTTTCTTAATCAGGCCCATTTTATTCTGTCTGTGGTAACTGTGCATTAAGACTCAATGAGTAAAGTAGTTAAATACCTGTTTAAGTATACACCTCTGGCTGCGTAGCCTCCAACTTACGCATGTGCAGAACTGAAGTGCCTTGGTAAATTGGGTCTGCAACATAATATTGTTAAGAAAGTAACAATACTATCATTAACTGACTACATTAGGAAATTGTACTCTGATTAGATAGCAGTTTGTTATGTAGATTACCTTAAATCTTTTCTAGGATACTGCAGTAAATGAGATTTTAATTTTTAACTCTTTACTGGTCAACTATAGTGCTTACTTCTTCCTGTTTTAAAATGTAAGGACAAAGCATACTTCATTATTCCTTTCACAAAAATGGTCTATATTCTTCTGTCTCCTCTTCCATATCGGATGAGAGGCTGAAGCAGGAAACACCACCTGGCTGAATGAGGCAGAAACCATAGATCTGTATCTCTGTATCCACTGAAAAACTGTGGCTTTTATCACACTTTTGATTTTCAGAGCTTTGTGAATGAGGAAGAAATTCGGATCAAGACTATTGACTGAGCTGTAAGTGCTTGAGCTTGCAATTCAGAAAGTTATTGAGAAAATTCCTTGCATTAATAAGGCATGAACAGGACTTCAGATGCTCTTTAGCATCGCAAACATAGAATCATTTAGGTTGGAAAAGATCTTTGAGATCAAGTCCAGCCATTAACTCAGGACTTGCCAAGCCCACCACTAAACCGTGTCCCTAAGCAGCACACCTACACATCTTTTAAACACCTCCAGGGATGGTGATTCCTCCTCCTCCCGGGGCAGCCTGTTCCAGTGCTTGACCACCCTTTCAGCGGAGAATTTTTCCTGATTCCAATCTAACCTCTCTTGGTGCAACTTGAGGCGGCTCCCTCTTGTCCTGTGGCTTGTTACCTGGGAGAAGAGACCGACCCCCCCTGCCTACACCCTCCTGTCAGGCAGCTGTAGAGAGCAATAAGGTCCCCCCGAGC
>JAVJGI010000050.1:39505557-39525397 GCA_035590275.1 Ibycter americanus
GACCTCCAGTCTGCTGGGACCTCCCTGGTTAGCCAGGGCTGTTGATAAATGATGGAGAGTGGCTTGGTGAGCTCCTCCGCCAGCTCCCTCAGTACCCTTGGGTGGATCCCATCCAGCCCCATAGACTTGTGCCTGCCCAAGTGGAGCAGCAGGTCACTGACTGTTTCCTCCTGCACTGTGGGGACTTCGTTCTGCTCCTTCTCATCCCTGTCTTCCAGCTCAGGGGCTGAGTACCCTGAGGGTAACCAGTCTTACTATTAAAGACTGAGGCAAGGAAAGCATTACGTACCTCAGCCGTTTCCTCATCCTTTGTGGCAACGTTCCCCCTGGAACCAATAAAGGATGCGGATTATCCTTGGCCATCCTTTTGTTTCTAATGCATTTGCAAAATCATTTTTGGTTACCCTTTATGGCAGTGGCCACCGTGAGCTCTAGCTGGGCTTTTGCCTCTCTAATCTTCACCCTGTATAACCTCGCGACATCCTTATAGTCCTCCAGAGTTGCCTGCCCACTATTCCTAATCACTAATTCTCCTAATCACTAACCTCACTAATGGACTAATCCTCCTCACTACTGCGTGAAAACTAGTTTGTTATCTATGTTTGATTTAATTTGTATTTATTTGGTAGTTTAAATTCTGTATCAGCTACATTCATTTCAGACCTTTAACATGATAAATCTCAGTTTTCCAATTGACCAAGAATCACTGACTGATAGGCAAAAAATATTAGTTTAGGTAATAAAAAATGTGTGTTGTTTTGAAGTTCTGTCATCTTCCCAATACCAGAAAATACTGTATGCTGTACTGGTACCACAGAACACACCAAACTCTGGAACGGAGTCTTGAACAGAATAGAGTTTATACTGGTGAAATATCTGATGAGTACAGCCAAGAAGGAGGCCCTGGCGGTGCACAGGGTTCAGTTACTTGGTAGAAGAACTTTCCACACCAGGGAAGTGCCTTGGTCAGAGCTAAAACCAGAAACCATGGCCATAAATGTGATTAAACTGCATTACTGCTAAAGAAGTGGCTTAAAATATGCTTGAAAATTCTGCATAAATGCAAAGTGGTATACAGAATAGAGAGTCACTGGTCTAACTTTTGCTGAGATACAAGTTGAAATCATGAGTATTCAGTGTTAGGCTTTTTCAAGTACTAGTCAAACTGAAACTGAGATGCACAATTGTTACAGCTATGATGAGTAAAACAGTGCAGCAAATGCCACCAGTGTGTGACTAACTTATTAGACTCATTATAAGGACAAACAGTAAAGTTTGAAAACTTCCTTTGTCTGTAGCAACTCACATCCACTGGGACTTGGAATTTTAAAAATGAAAATCCTTTAAAACAAGATTACAGCATTCTTACAATGACAACTTCAAAGCAATTCTGAAATATATGTCCTCCGAGACTCAAGTTATACACACATACAAGAAAATACCTAGTATATCTGAATAGAATTGTCTGCAGCCTACCTTAAGAGGCTTAAGGAGCATGGTAAACCATTTCATCTTTCTAGGTATGAAACTGGGTTTTCAAATTGCTCAGCTCCCTACTGTTTCTCTGAGAGTGATGGAAATCTGCCCTCTTCCTCTTGGAGCCTCATGGAAGCTGTTAAGTATTCAAGAGGGGTTGTCTGGGTTTTCTTTAACCTGGTTATTAGTTTGTAGAATAGAAATAGAAGAAAACTGAAATATTTTTGCTCTTTGGACGATGTTTACCACCTTCTTAAAATTCCATGCTTAATCAATATTAAGGGTGTAAAAAGAATGCATGGAGGTTCGGAGATAGGTGCTCAGCGCTCCTGAGCT
The DNA here is from genome assembly GCA_035590275.1 of Ibycter americanus. Classification (NCBI taxonomy): domain Eukaryota; kingdom Metazoa; phylum Chordata; class Aves; order Falconiformes; family Falconidae; genus Ibycter; species Ibycter americanus. Next base: position 39,507,370 of record JAVJGI010000050.1, read on the forward strand.
GTTCTGTTCAGGGGCGGCAGGGGTGACTTTACCCTCCCTCCCACACCCCCTCTGCTCTCCCACTGGTAGCTATCAATGTGCTGCATAAATAAGCACAACTATATCTTGCCACAGTGATTCCATATAGATGCTAGAGTACAGAAATTTCTGCATCAGCAGCCTGGGATCATAACAGACTGCAAGGTAAATTGAAAGCTGTTCACTTCCCTTCAAACTGCTGTGTTTGGGTCCTATGTTCTTTACAAACAATTAAATTTAAAACCATCTCTGGGAGATTTTGTTCCCTTCCTGAAATGAGTTAATATGAATTTTCAATTTCTTGTTTTAAGTCTTAGGCAGAGCTGGAAGCTATGAGAACAAAATTGCACTTTGTCATCTGTAACTCCATGCAGTATGCCTCTCTAGCCTACTGTGGTCTCTGGAACAGAAAAGGGAGGCCATTTCCCTGCCTTTTCCTCTTGTGATCCAGTGTCTGAACTTTAGGTGCACCCCCTAGTTCTGGTAGGATTGACTTCATATATAATGAGATCATTACTGTGATTTTAATTTCTGTAATAGTATTGGGAAATGGAGTAGGTGACTGCTAATATGCTCATTGCCTGCACCTTCTGAGCCCTTTTGTTAATACTCTCCTATACAAAGATTAAAGAAATACAGCTTTTTCACCTGGGGTGCTATGCTTTACTTAAGGTAGTGCAGAGATTCTTCTCTTACTGTGAAATCTCAGGCAGTGGTCTTTGTTAGGTACCAGAGCACCAGGTTTTGAGGACTCAGTGATTTGCTTCGGCATGTGACCAATGTTATTTTCTTATGAACATTTCAGGAATGCTTTTTATCTGAAAGCCAATCCAAAGGTGTGCTGGTTGATTCTGTGTTACAGTGCAAAGCAACAGCTAATTAGACATTCCTTTTACTTTTACAGAGATAGCTTTTGGATCATTTGCTCTGATCCTTTTCTTAATGTTTAATAAATTCTTGGCTGTTACACTTTTATTCATTAACTTCACTTTTGAAAGGATCAACTCAGCTTTTTCAGATGTGTACATGAGCATGAAAGAATAGAGCAAAGATGCCCGATTCTTTCAAGGCACAATCCCAGATGCCTCCAAACTAGTTTGATGATCATTATCCTGCTGTAGTAATTTAAGCACCTCATTGCCAGGATGTTTTCTAAGAGTGCAATTAGAAAACTGAGCTGTTAGTCTGAGCTGTGCTGTTTCTATATTCTTGGTTGAGAGCATTTCACATTTTCTCTATCAATTTTGAGAATCTCCTTGATTGGGCTAATGATGTTCAAATGCCCTTTAAACAGAGAGACAGTAACCTTGTGCCTTTCTTGCACTTTTTTCAGTACACTGGTTTAAAAATTTTTCTAGGGCTAAGAAAAGGCCTGAGAATAAATACAAAATTAAAAATATCAGCATTTTGGAAGTGCTGGATTGTGTCAGACAAATCTTTGGAGGTGGGTTCTAGTACCAGCAGTTACTATGCAGAAATGCCTTGGTTTTACTTCAGTAGACAAATTCTACAGTATTCCCTAGGAATACCTCTCAAAAATACTTGGTTTTAGCAGCTTCTCACCCCTCTTGTTTGTAATTTTGTAATGTTTCTTTGTATTAGTAAAACGTACAGAGTAGAGCAGCAGCTGATTCAGAGAGATAACTCTCCCTTGTGACCTAGCAGACAAACAGTATCAGACAGACAACGGGCATCTATTTCAAGAATTAACTGTTCAGAGCCAGGCAAACAGATCTTTCGTACAGTCTCTGATCATCTGTACTGGAACAAACTACAGTTTTGCGAAATAAGTTTAAAATATTCAGGAATTAATAGCAGTACTGTGTGAGAAAATAATCTTTAATCTTGTTTGATGGAACCTGTAGTGCTTTGTCATTATGATAAGATCCTGTAGGAGGGTAAACACCATGAGCTGCCTTAGCGTCTACATATATGTAATGGATACTTAAGCAACACACACATATATATATGTATTTATTGACCCATTCTTCCATCTCATTAAATACAGCTGCTGCTAACTACCAGCAGAAAATGAAATGAAAGTCATTTGAAGACAGAGATGATTGGTTGTGTTAAATCTACCATGTGTTGTTTATTTTGCTTCGTAAAAGAGAAGCTGTTTTATTGCAGATGTTTGCCAAAAACCAGTCATCACTAACTGGGGTGAGGAGAGAAGTGATGGAGAAGTGTAATTTGATACAGCTAGTGGGAGAAAAAACCTTTTCTAATATTGCTGGATAATAACAGGTATCTTCCTGTCAAAAATGTAGAGGAACAGTAGAAAGGGCTTACTTGAGCTGTCTTTATTTTCAGAGGCGTTTTGGTTTCTAGCCTACAATAACAGTGAATGGCTATTAATAGTATTTTCATGTCCTTTAATTGTTCAACTGCTTATAGGGGAAATATATATAGACCAAGGTATGTGTTAAACACCCAGCTCTCATTCATTTTAAAATCATGTTGAGATTCCTCATTCCATGAAAATTTTCTAACATGTTCTTTAAGTTATCTTGTCATACGTTCTTGTGAACCATTGCAGTTGATGGCATTAAATGAAATGGATAGCTCACATGTAATATTAAGGGTCTAAAGGGAACTAACTGGTTGTTGTCTCTCCTTGGTGAAGTCATTTAATTTCACTGTGCATCAGTTACATCCAGAAACTGAGATTTACTATTTTTTTAAATGGGAATTTTCATTTTCAATTCAAAGTTCAGGAAATTTTCTGACGTGGTGGATACAGTTTATGTCAACAGAAGGAAATTTTGGAAGAGATCCACCCAAGAATACTGCAGTAGTCGCTATACTTTCATTCAGTGTCCATTAAATCAATCAATCAAAAAATTTACTGCTGACTTCTCTCCTGGAACTGGGTATTTCATGAGGCAAGGTGTAATTTACAGGTGCAGGTGTATATCTGAAAGGACAATCTACAGTTGTAACAAATGAACGTAATGCTGCAAAGAAAGGGCAAGAGAAGCCTATTGCTCTTCCTACAAAAGCAGGACAGTATGTCCTTTTTGAAATGTGATGCTTAATGCTGCCCTGCATTTCTACTTTATCTTCCTCTGTCCACTTTACATAGTTATTCAATAAACAACTGTGTAAAAATTGTCATCTTCTTAGACTAATAACTTCTAAATTCAGATACTGTCAATAGCTAGTAAGAATGACCTCCAGAGATACTATCATGGGCGATGTTGCACAGTGGATGATAAATGTAACTTTAATGCTAACTCCTTTATATACAGAAACATAAAGATAATTTTATGTCCTACTTTTAACTAGCCTGCAGACGCCTGTTTCTGGTAGAGCAATGAGGGAACAATCTCTGTAATCTTTTATATTTGCGAAGTTTTAGAAATAATAGCTGTTAAGGAAAAAGGGATATTTGTTTTTGCTTACTTTACATTTAAGAAAAAAACAAACCAAAGCAAACAAAAACAACACACCAAAATGCAAGTTGTTAGATACCTTAATTTCTGACAGGGATGCTTCTCTATGCCTCTAATTCTTATAAACGCAGAGAAAGCAAAATGCCATCAGCACCAGAGCGGTGTCTAGGCTACACATCATTTATACAACCAGACATTATGTCCCCGGGATGTTACAAAGAAGCAGCTGATTGAAGCATAACATGTCTTGAGTCCTTTTCACTAAAAGACACAAGGTCACTGCACTGGCTTAGTGAATGAGAAGGTGATACCTGATTTCTTTCCATCTTTCTTGCTCAGACTGTGCCTTAATCCGCTGGCTATAGTACTGAGTCTGTTTTTGGAGAGGGAAGGAGGTGAAAACAGCCTAAAGAAATGAATATTTATGTACATATTTCTGTAATTTAAATTCACTCATTGAACCCAGCTAGTACATACAGCTTCCACCGGTGGGAGGATCGAAATCTGTAGAAGTGCAAATACTGCTGGTGAGGAAGCTTTCTTCACTAAAATAAAAAGAAATGGAACCAAACCTTGTGGTTAATGATGATGAATATCATCAAAATGAGTGCATTCAGAGGAAACAAATACTCTTAAATGTTCTGTATATATTATCCTCATGTTTTTCTTTCATAGCAAAAATGATAAGCAAAGGAAGAAGCATACTGATGGTGCCTAATGTACAGCTACATATGTATTTGTATATATATCCTAGAAATACTGTTAATTCTCTTTTGTAATGATCCGTAACTCTAGTGATCTTAGCTGTGAGAAATAGGTGGCCAGCCCAGCTTGCCTACATGGGAGACAGTGCAGGCATGGTGAAGGAGGAAATATATTTTATACTAGCTTTCCCATCTCTACTGTCCAATTAATTTGTACTTAAACCGATAATCAGAGAACAGTAAGATTTTACTCCATAGCATGTGAAGTGGTTTTCATTAAAACCCCAGCCCAAAGCTGGGCTTTGCTGTGAATCCCCTGACACTGCCACAGCCCAGGGAGGAAAAAAGCCAGTAGCCTCATGGCTAACTTGGGGATTGCTTTGGACAGCTGAAGCTGTCTCTCCTGACCCATCACAGTCACGGCACTGCTGACAGAGGGGAACAGCGGTCTTCTAGTGCGCAAGAACCCAGAAGAGTTGCAAAGAGTGATTATCAAAGGAAAACTAGAAGCTCTGCTGAGCTTAGGCTGATGCCCTGAAACTCAATTCAATGCAGTTGCCTCTCTCTCAATTTTTATTTATTGTCTACTTATTTAGTCTATCTAATGAACAACCTCAGTATGTAACCTCATAATGAAAACATTACAGAATATTTCATGCTTAGTTGGAGCTGAATTCGTCTCTCTGTTTAACCAAGACACACATTTGTAGGCTTATTATAAAATAATGCATCCACTGTATATTTTAAAATAATTGCCTGACATTGATTTTGAAACTATGAAAATTATCAAGGAATAACAATAATGATATTATTGATAATGCATACTCATTAATACTATTACTTTTGTCACTAGTGACAATTCCTAGGAGCCACAGTTTTGAATTAAGCCTGTGCACTAGCTGCTATATAAAATCAGTCCAAAAACACAGACTTTGCCTCATAAAGCTTATGATCTAAATATAAGATAAAAGATGACAATAAGATGTGGCTGCAGTCATAACACATCCACAATCTAGGTTTTATTAACTGGGAAGGGCATTTCAGCAAGGGTGAATTTTAAGGGAAAAAATGAGTGAGGATGATGGGCTTTATTTTTTTGTTATAGTAGGCGTGAAAGAAGTTGGAAAAGGGTCTCTTTAAAATCAAGTACTGGGCCAGCGGGTATCGATACATGTACTGATCTGGAGTAGGTCACCTGCCGTTTACTGAATATCATGAGAATTCTTGAGTTCTGAGAGCTACAGAGATGTTGCTGTTGACTGGCATAAACAGTTAATTAAAAAATAGTTATTGGCAGCCATAGCAGGGGATATGTCTGGTAACATATTGAAAATTAGCCTGGAGAACACTATCATATTCAATAAGTATCTAATACCTTCAGTAGTCTCATAATCTTTAATGTAAGATAGAACATACAAGTTACTTAAAAAATAAAAATATATAGTAGCTGTCAGTTACGGGTCTGACCTAGAAGTCCTTCTCAGGAAAGGTGGGGCTCATTAAAATAGAAATTTACATAAGCTAATGATGTGGTCCTGGAAATCTGCTACGAAAATGATTGTAAAGCACTGTTATAAATGATTAAATTTTAAGCTGGGACAATGTGCGTTGCCATAGATCCGGTAATCTTTCCACCCTCAGGTGGTGGGTTTCCAAAGGTACGTTCATGCATATGTCACAAGCCTTCGCATGGTCTCTGCTGCCCCAGACCTGCGTTCATTTCTGGGTTAGCTCCCACCGATACCAAAATCTGACTGCTTGTGCCAAGGCATAACTTGCATTCCAGATATTTCCCCATTCCTGGCCCCAGAGACAGCGCACATCTTCAGGATAGAGGTCGGTGGTAGCCCTTGAAAATAACAGCAAGCCCAATGCTTAATTTAGCCACTGTCTTTATCAAACCTCTTTGAGTGGTGCTGCGAGCCAGGTGTCCTACTGATTTACAGCACAGCAACAGGGGAAAGGTGGTGGGGGAGGCACCACACAGTGGATTTTGGAATCAAAAAATAAAACCGTGCCCGGATATTTTCAAATTCCAAGTAGTGAGTTTGTTCTTAGGTTGAAATGGACATTCTAACACCAAACCAAGCTGTCGTGGTAATGGTCCTCCTAAAAGAAATGCTTTTGAATGTGAGTGGGAAAAGCTGTTGTTCATGAGGTATTCTAATTTTGAAATGGTTTCCCAAAGCATCACAGTTTTCAAGAATTTTGAAGAAAATAAAATACATATTGAAAATGTGCAAAATGAGAAACATAATTTTCCAATTAATTGAACAAAATCATGCTTTGCATCACACAAGCAGAATAATTATTTAATCAGAAGAATAACAGGTAAGGCAAACATTGTATTTAGAACAGTCTGAGTTGGGTTTTTTCCTGTTGTTTTAAAGTTTGCAGATTTAAAGTTTGCAGTTTTAAAGTTTGCATTACACTATAAGAAAGGTAATACCATATCAGAAATTGAAAGACTCAATAGATTTATATTAATCACTTTGTAAGAAATTAAAGACAGACCTTAGAGAAGATTAAATAATAGTAAAAAAGAATCTATATTCATTCCATATCTGTCTAAATTGATGCATTGTCACAGGCTTTTAATGGGTCCAAAGTCCCTGGAGGCTTCCAGACTTCAAGAAACTGAAATGAATCTGATGGAGGGGTCTGATGGAGGGGTTTTCAAAATGGACTTGTAAAGGTTTCAGGACTTTCCTGTTGTTTTTATGTATTGCAATCCTTGCCAGCTGTTGTAAAGAACTATTTTTTTCTGGTTTAGTTAACCTGGTCTGAGACAAGACTAATTCAGTAAATCAAAAGTTACTCATTAAGCTTATTTTGTTTTCATTTTGAATATTTCCGGGTTTTGCTAAGTAGGAAGGTATGAACTTCTCATCATGAAAAATTAACATACCTTTTGCAACAATCAGGTGCAAGCATTTCAGCATTTGGATGTTCTGGCATTTTAATAAAAGACCAAATGAATTTTAACCTATAATATATCCTAAAATGTGAGTTGTAACATGAATTGCTTACTCTTACATGGGCTGAAATTTATTCATGTATTTTGAAGTGATCATAAGAGTTCACCTAAGTAATAACAAAAAAAACTTGACCAGGGAGAAAACTGGGAAATTTTAAGTAAATTCCGTTTTGTTAATTCCGTCAATGTTTCTCAGCAGTATATAACACATGATTGCTGTCAATAATATCTTATTTTGTTTGGTGTTTGCAAGGTATGAAGAAATGTTTCTCCTAATGGAATCTGATATATGTAATTGTTTAAAAAAATTTAGGATTTGGAGCTAATGTGATGAGCAGGTTCCTTATAGATACTGCTTAATGTATGCTGCTAGCGGTAAACATGAAGCATGGAAGAACCATTGCAGACTGCTCTTGTATAAATCTCTAGTAAACATTCTCACAACAGTGGCAGGAATTGTTGGTTCCCAAGGGATTATGGCTTAATAGGAGAAACTGTTATGCACAAATTTGACTTTAACAATGTGACTTGACCATCTGGTGTCAATGTCGCTGCTTAGCTGAGTAAAGTTGAGGACATACTGGTACGCGTTGCTGGACTGGCGTTTAGCGGAGGGATGAGTTCTGGCACGTAAGCGTTTTAGAGCAGAGGAGTTCACCTACACTGGACCAACAGCCTTCTGCAGCTTTTAGGTAGAACACCTTATCTGAGTTATTTGAATAAATTGAATACACTAAGTAATAAGAATATTTATAAAAATCTTTTGTTCTTCACCTGGGCATGGCTCAGGTAACCTGATCATAGCTTCAAGCGTTTCAAGTGAATGGCGTGGGGCGTTTAGGATTCATGTTTCTGGCACACTGAACTCAGCTGTAGTTGAAAGTCAGAGCAGTAAGTTAAATAGCTCCTTCTTTGCTCCTTTACTGCTGAACAGACTCTGGAAGTAGAAAAGTTCACTTACACATACCGTTTAAAGAGCATGCCCTTTGAATTTTAGAGGACCAAGAACAAATTACTAGAAAAACACAGATTGGGGTTTTTTTCCAAGCTGTCGCATCTGTGAGGTATATAGCATACATTGCACAAGTTGAAGTAAGGGGTAAAAGTTAATCCATGAAGAATAACCTTTGCTAAGGCATTTTAATTAACAGAAATTGTCCTAAACTCTTGGTGGATAATTGATAGAGCCTCAGCATCCCTTTGTTCTGTCTATAGTGTAGGGATCTTTTAAACCAGATTTTCCACTATTTTCGTTTACTCAAGTTGTGGAAGACAGAAAATAGCATTTCAGTAGGTACTACTTGGCTGTTATTATTTCCAGATGGCTCAGAGCGCCTTCCTTCAAAGAAAGATATTCATGTCAAAGTAGTTACATACAAGTCTTATGCACCAACAATGCATTTTTGTGTCAGCAAAATAGTTCTGACAACTGGAGGGAATGCTTGTCTTTCAGGATATTCTGAGAAGAGAAACTCTGCAGTTAAATGCTTGTAAATTTTCCGTAGTGGTGGCTCAACCCTGCTGTTTTCACTGAAGGAAAAACCTGGCTGGTTTACGTAAGCACATGCTTTGCATTGGGTCATACGTTGGCATTTGGTTCAGCGCCTGTCGGTACCTGCTTTTTGCGTGGTTTGGTTCTCTCCTTTGTCAGAGGGTACCACGCAGGCAAAGTTTTGTGTCACCCAAAGCGTGCTGGTTGAGTCATGCGGTGAAGCTATCAGTCCTGCCTGTTACATCTGTGGCAATTCTACCCAGAGGAGATGTTGCAAGACAGTGAGTCCCCAGTGGGATGTAATAGAATGGAAGCAGATGGTGAGCTGAAGAAAATTTCAGGGGAGGATTACATTTTCCAGTTACTGTCTTTTTGATTTCACTGTTACTGTCTGATGAATTGTGTCAGATTTGATCCTTCAGATTGAAAAGCTGCTTCTCAATGTGCTCCCAAATGTACAGATAAAGTAAATGGCTGCTGCCAATGTACTCTTTCAGAAACGTAATTTTTTTAAATGCATATTAGGAAGGGTGTCTTGTTTTGTCATGTCTGCTGTGTGATCTTTGCCTTCAGCTGGGGAATATTTTTTTTTTTGTGTGTGTGATAGTTTATGTTGATAACTGGATTTTCAGTAGGCTACTATGTTTTGATCCATAACAATATCTACCTATGTACTTGTAGTCTATTCTTGGACAAGGCAAGCAGGAATGCTTTCTCTTGCCCTGGCTTATTTACACAGCCTTCCTTTGGCTTGTCTGCAGCCTCTGATTCACACTAGGGTCTATATAACCCTGTCTGCAAAAGTGAGACTAAGACAGAGGGGAGGCACGCTGAGACCTCAGAATGGGAACCAATGTGGACATCTGGCCAGAGTCCACCCCTGACGGAGAAGAGTAAGCCCAGCCCCTGGGGAGTGTGAGGAATGGAAGCCCATGACTTCAGGCACTGAGAGCAAGGCTCCTGTCCCACCTAAAGGCTTGCAACTGCAAAGCAGGTTCACTGCCCTCAAAGCTGAGAAGCCAGATGTGCTTTCAAGCAAAGCATCTGCACTAGCTAACCCTGAGCCATGTGGCACCTATATCTTCTCTTCACAATTTTCAGGAAACTATGTCACAGTAGAGGAGGCTAAAATGAAGTCATGGACTGTTATAGGAACAGTGTCCTGTGCTGTCCAGAGAGCAGAGTCCAGTGTTGAAGCTGATCCATTTTGTACAAAACAGGGCACAAACTAGAGCATCTACACTGTAAGAGTACAGGGTACTCTGGAATCAGTGTGGTTTTTTGTTCTTTTGGTCTTTGCTCCAATGACTTTCTAATAAAATAATTAGCGGGCTAGGGAGGAAGTAAAGGACATTGAATTCCACACACTAATGGCTTGGACAGCAGCTGGGATAGGAGATGCTTTGCCCTTATGTAGCAGAGGGATTTGAATCGTGCTTTCCCGGTTCTTCAGTGCCCCACACAGTATAGTTAGCACCACTGCCTCATCCCTCCTGCTTGTTTTTGATTGTTTCCTAAATAAAAGTCTGTTTTGATTGACAAGCAAATATTTACAAATTTATATCATATTTGTGAAATAGACTGCAACAATGTTTTTAATTATAAAAAAGCCAAAACACCAAAACAAACCCCAGACTGTTTGGCTTCTAATAATAACAATGAAAAAGTCCAGCCAGCCATGATTTTCAAGATAATCTGTTCAAGTAAGGATACTTCCTTTGCAAATTCTAAGCAAGTACGTGACCTGACACAATAACTCTCACTCAAGACCATGCAGATGTTTAATGACAACTTCAAACGTAGCACATGCTGAAAGGGCAACACTGTATTTCCAAGACCCTATGGCTACGATATTAGAAGCTGTGGTACTCCAAATATGAGTAGCTTTGACTGAGGTGAACAGTTTTCCTCAAGCTGATGTGAAAATAAACATTGTACAAAATGATCAACACTCAGCTGGGTGGAGACTGAGAAGTCTGTATTGATCCAAACTCAGATTCAACTGGTGAATTATAAACAAACATTTCTGTATTGTCTTGGGTATTCCCAGACCTTTCAGTCCATTATTATTTTACCTGATTATTAATTATTATTATTATTTTACACTATTAAAATTCAAGAGGACTAAGAAATGTTAAGGTACTGTTTACAAGTTTACAAATAAAACATTTTCTGTTCAATACAGAAGTGTAAAGTTCTTTCTTTATTGTTTTATTCTCTCCATGTCATTTCCATCTACAATTGAGGACTGAATTGTTCTTCTTCTAACCATGATTCCATGCTACAGATACAGTAATAGCCAAAGAAGGTTATTGAACGCATAAACATTATCTACATCCATCTTATCAATAAATGTGTCATGAGCCAATTTGATGCAATTACCTAGAGGTGCCCTTTCTACAATACCAGTAGATCACTTTGATGTGTAACTTAAACAATAATACTTTAAAATACCTATGGAAAAAAAACATCAAAACTTATTTTCAGCAAAAGGATATTCTCTACATATTCAGTAAAGTGAAGGCTGATAGTTTAAAAGAAGAATAGCAGTGGAAAACCTTTCACATAAATCATGTGAGATCAGGACTTAAATCTTGCACACAATTAAGCCCCTCCAGCTATGGGCAAACACTATCATGCCTACCCCCATATTAGATGTTGCTAGAGGGAATAATAGTTTTTAGTTTCTTATTACAAAATGATCATTTGTACTTTGGTAGCTATACATACAAAAGCGTAAACAGAAACAGACCTTTTCTGTATCATTCCTTTCTATATGCTTATATTATATTCAGTCTTATTTTTCTTTTCCCTCAGATGTTGCAAGCTGATTTATTCCGTTATGGAAGATGAGATTATAAAAGAGTTTCAACTCTTTTGAATTGAATTGAGGGACAAGGAGTGGGTAAATCTAAATGAAGTGGAAGTTTGTAGTAGGTCATAATGACAGTTTTCTGACTGCTTCCTTTTATTTAGTGTTAGCTTATTTGCTCAGGCTTAGAAACTCATAAACTTTGTAAATACACATATAAATAGAATTACTTCTTTTCTAAGCTGTTATGGCTCAGCTCCCTTTGGTATTTTTTAAAAGTTGCAATTTCATATATTTCTTTGATCTTCTTTCGGTACTGATGTTGCAGATCACTGGGATATTTGAGCTACCTACTGTTGTTGCTACTTAAATACTGTGGTTATGTCATTTAACATGTTTTGAAAGGGTGCGTGTTTAACACTTCTCATGCGAGCACGACGCAGAAAGATTGGAAGTTTCCAGCAATTCAGTATGTTTGACTCAGCTGCCATGTGCTACTTTCCGGAGCCTAAAAAGACAAAAGTTTCCCTGGTTTTAAGGGGAGAATAGGCTGCGGGTTCATATCTATGTTCGTGAGAGACTGGCCAAGTTACCACACAGCTGTACAGCCTTCACCAAGCCTGCTGCTGCTCAAGCAGCTGTGTTGCTGATATCATCCCACAATTTTTCATCTGAAACATAACAGTACATTGGAGGAGCTTAAGGAGTTATATATAAAAAGGAGGATATGATAAGAAAGAAAATTTGGTCCCCAAAACAGCCTGGTTGGAACAGCATGGTGGGGAAGAAATAGGACATGGGTTGGTAAGGATTCAGAGCACAAGCATCTCATTGTTATTTCTTACTCAGATCAAGTTTTGACACCTAAACCATAACTTATGAACAGTATGTAGTTTATTAGCCTAATCAGTAGTTTATTAACATGATAGCTGTATAGACATAATTATTATCTTCTTGTGTAAGGGTAGATATTTTGCAATTCTCAACATCTTTCAATATGTATGGAAACCATACCATAAATGTGCACATCATTCTGTGAGCATCAACTCTGCATTCGTCCAGGACTGTAGGAAAAGATGTACGTGTACACCTACCCACAGAAACCGCCCTACCTTACCCTACTTAAGTCAGGTAGATGAAACTGCACATATGTCATCCTACATCTCCATGTGCTCTGATTGTAAAATGGAGGTTCCATGGGAAACAGCAAAAGCAAATTAGGATAACTACACTTCAACAAGCACTGGAACGTAACGATGTTTAGATGAAAATGGGTATTTAGCTGAAACCCTGATTTATGCCTTTATTCATCAGAGTCTGAACTCTTGGTTCTGTTTTCACCTGGTTTGCATCATTTCTATAGGATAGAATTAATGAGAAAAAGTATCTTGAATTTATTCTCCGTAAAGGGAATTTCGAGTTGCATATGGCCATTTTAGGAGTTCTTTCAAGCATTTCAATGTTCCAGCAACCTCCGTGCTATGAAAGCCCCTTAGGGTTTTAGACAGTTATATGTGTCTTTTTGTTCCTCTCTAATGAAGCTGTAATAAGGCACCAAATCTCTCAGAATAATTTTTCTAAAATGAGATACAAAAGCAGTGCTGTGTTGTGCTATCGCAGCACTGTCAGCGCTGCGTGATAAAGTAGTATAAATACAAATTACAGCAGCAACAGGGTTTTTTTTCTGCACAAAAGTAGGAAATATTTCTTTTCTGTGCATGTTTTTGATTTAGTGTAACTGCTGACTGAACTGAATCCCTGGGGATTAGCCTACATGAATTTCAGGAATGGTATAGTAGCCATTGAGCTGCTATCAGCTGGCTCTTATGAAGTTAATGGCAGTAGGAAAAGCAGAACTCTCATCACATTTGAAAAATATTGGAAAGTGAAATTAAACTGCTTATTTTTAAAACAGGCCAGGATGGTTAAGCGTACAAGAATGTCACGACAACTCCCTGTGACTGACCATCGTAGGCATCGGTGTCTGTGCTTCTGAATGGCTGCACTTTCTGTAGACTGTGAAGACTATATACACATATATATACTATATATAGACTATATATATAAGACTATATATACCTCTTGAAATAGGGCTCAAAAGTGATGTTTCTGGGGTTTTTCAGTAAGCAAGTGCAAGCTGCACATCAGGATTGCAGCTGTGTAATTCACTACTTCTGTCATAGCCAGAGATCTCGTTGGGTGTGTTCATGCCCTTTCCCACATCTCCCGATGTGCGCAGGGATCTCGTTGGGTGTGTTCATGCCCTTTCCCACATCTCCCGATGTGCGCAGGAGAGCTGGGCTTGGCTTCCCTGAGCCGCCTTACGCAGGCGGAGGCAATACATGTTTCCTTCTCGCTTTGTAAAATAAGGTTCTTTCAAAATCATTAGGTAATAATATTGCTCTAGAAGAACCACATGATATTTTAGCAGCAGGACTCTTCTTAGCAGTGGTTTAGTAAGTGTGGAAATACAGGATTCAAAGTGACTGTGGTTTATAATATTGCAGGTAAATGCTACTTCCACTCACCCCGTGAGAATTATTTCTCATAGAAACTTCTAAATTAATTTTAATAGTGTAGACTGACAAATATTTTAGCATGTTTGCATCTTTGTTTTTGAACCTCCTAACTGAATAAATGTGTGAATTATGGGTATTTTTCTTATGCCGATGTACATAAATTGCATAGATAAAATCCATAATTTTTTTTTGTGCTACAATATGCTGTAAAACATAAAACCAAAGACAAAAACAAATTAGACCTCAACATAAATAAATGCTTTAAGCTTTTCCAGAAAGCTATAGAAGATATATGGGATTGATTTCTTTAGCATAGATAACAATCTATAACCTAAGTTTCTTGAGCCAATACTTCTCTAATTTACAGCTGCAAAAGATAGAGATAACACCGACCACATAATGAATGAATGAATATTTCAATTTCTTGAAATTTGGAAATACTTTCATTGGTGTTTTCCTGTCCTCTCTCTGCCTGTTTTAGCATTCTCCTTTTCTGTTCACCAGGCTCACATAACTGCATATTTGTTTACCTTTGTTAACTTTAATGATAAAGCTTAAAATACCCTGTAAAGGGCTTTAGTGTAAAATCCAAACAGATCCTCTAGCAATCATGATTTTGAAATAAATGAAAAACATCTTGGCAGGACCATCTTAAAGCACATTGGTGGAAAGAAGTGAAAATATGGAAAAAGCAATAACCCAACATAATGCTCAGGAAACTACAAGCAAGAAATAGAATTTAGCTGCAGTCATTTATTGTGGGGAAATATTTGAAATTTGTGCTGTTTATGATGGCACTGAAAAATTAAAGACAGTAGTGAAAATATATGACTTAGTGATAAATTTAAAAGGCTAAAGTTTGTAAGGCTAAATGCGTATCTGTCATTAACAGAGCGCTTGTTTTTCTTTTCCTTTGGACAGGGCTAAGGTTAAGACAAAAATAGATCCTGCCACATCTTTTTTGACCGTGACATTGGGTATTTTATTCAGTTCTTTAGTATGTCTGAGAACTGTGGAAGTCAGCTTGTTCCTTTTGGCTTGTTCTTGATGTTTTCTGTTTTCTATGGTTTTACTGGAAAGAGGCAAAACCGCTGAGAAAAGCCTTCAGAATGTGAAACTTTATTAGTATGTAATCCAGATTTAGAGGACTTCTATTAAGGGTGTAGAAATTCACTTTTTTAGTATGTATTTTTTACAGAGCTGTGAACCGTGGTTAATTTTAGAAAGTCTGATGAACTAAAATAGATGTCGTTTGCGTTAAAGTCAGATGGTTGAGTTGAACCACAGGCTCTCGAGCTTGTCCGGGTGCATTGGGTCTGGCTGAGCCCCACAGCAGCCTCCTAGCACTGCATGGGTGGCTGGAAAGGTGATGCTGACCCAGCCGTGCTCTGGCGGCTGCAGAGCAGCACTGGCACAGCATCAGGGCTGGTGCTCCAGCGCTCCCCCCGCCTCCCACCAGTAGGCTGGGGTGGGCAAGATCTCGGGAAGGGACAGAGCCAGGACAGCTGACCCAAACTGGCCAAAGGGATATTCCAGTTCATATGACGCCTGCTCAGATATCAAAGCTGACAAAGGAGGAGGAAGCGGGGGGGGCATTCGTTACGTACGATGTTCATCTTCTGGAGCAACTAAGTAACATAGGAATTGAATGTTCAGCATATGCTAAGGCCATTCTGGGTCTTCTTGTTTATTTGGATATGTGGCTGAAGAATGGCAGAAGGCAAAGTAAAGGTTTGTGTGCCAAACCTATAAGAAGTTGGGGTGAAAATTCTCACGTTTTTCTCTTCTTTCATTAGCCTTACTGGGCAGCCTTTGAAACTTAAGAACAATGACATTGTAAGTTCCCACCAGATTTTTCGGGGGAAAAAAGTCATTGCAATTTGGAAGGAAAAAGAAAGGAAAAATTGTTCTAAGTGTTTTTCTGGCTCTCTCAAGGAGAGAGCACACATGCAAAGAGGAATGGTTGCATATTCCACCACACACACAGTCTCTTCCAAGGCTTTGTTCATACCTGAATCTGGCTCCTGTTCTCCCAGCAGACTTGTCGTTTGGACCTCACATTTGCAGCACTGGAACAGTCTCAGGCCCTTAGAGAAAGAACACTTTGGAATCAGATTTCTGAAAAATAGTGGCATTGAAAAAGATTAATTACAAATATAGCTTTAGAAAATTGATTAGAATGTTTCCTACAGAAACACTGTAAGCATCACCAGATCGGAAATCTTTCAAGAAAACCTCAACTTATCTATTGCTCTGTAGAAAGGATTCAGCATTTGTGGTTACATCACAAGCACAACGTGGTTTCAACTGAATTTGTAAGGACAATATATTTCGAGATGCTGAATGAAATCTACTGCGTAGGGGTAGAATAAGTCATTCCAGACCAACATTAGAGGAAGTTTCAGATGACTTCTGTGGAAATCCTCAAGGGAAAAGGTAATGTCAAAGGGTAAAGCTTCAGAACACAGAATAGGGGTACATCAGTGTAGCGATTTGGGGCGAAAAATACTGGGGAGGGGCATTTAGCTAGAGGTGAAATGGATTTACTGGCAGATATATGATGTGTAATCCTTTATTCACAATACAGTTGGAAACTTATAACTTGTAGAATCTGGATTGCACAGATGCTTCTAAAAGCTGCATAAATACGAACGGTGTGCAAGAAATATATGTGTTTCTGTGTACTTCAGTTTTACATATTGTGCTTTTAGAATGTGGTACAGAACAAACAAAATTATAGCCCCCCAAATTGCAGCTATTTCAAGATAAATATTTCCAATGATGCTAAATTTTTCAAAGACAGTTTTCATAACATGTAATCATCCTTTTTGGCTGCAGACTGCTAAGTTTTCAAGCACAGATAAAGAAATCTAAAGCGTGCTCTATTTCTTTTGCTTTTTATTAAAGGTAAAACTTCAGTTCATAAACCAAATTTCATATATTAAAATCAGGATGTCACTTGCATTGTTCTCTGAAGCACCTGGTGCAGATACTAGAAAACAAAACCTAAACTTTATAGAGCGGTAACTCTTAATTTTTTTGTTACTGATAAGTGCATACAGACTTCTCTGGTTCTAAATTGTTTTTGTGTTGCAAATTGTTCCTGAATTCTGCACTGTGTTAATCTTTTAAGAACACTTTAACCTATAAAAACTGCAAAAGCATATAAACAGCCCCACTCTAGTTGACTGAGGGAGCATAAACCACAGAGAAGTGAGTTAATTTCACTTTTCCCTGACATACAAGCATCTGTAATTTCCCTTCCACTTGTTGATGTCTGGGTGCACCTGTCTGTTGCTGTGTTTCATGGTAGTAGCTTTAACTGAAATTGTATTTTGAATTTGCTAATAGCACTCACTGTAATTACTGTGTAATACTTAATTGGAATTCATGTAATTATTATTTTAAGCTACTTTACATGTTCTGATTTGAATTTTTAATTTAGAAAACACATAGTCAGATCTTCGATCTGATTCCCTTTGGATCACTGAGGATGGAGCATACATTTTAATGTTTCAGGTTATTTGTATGCAACAGAATTTTCCCAATCCTGAATATATGCTAGCACTTACATGTACAAAGGTACTGTCAGTCCAGTGTCATATATCTTAAGTTCTAAAATGTATGTTCAGTCATACAATAAAATAGTTTAGACTTGAGGTTCTTTAATAAAATAATGTATGTATAAAATACTTTGCCTTACAAAGTACAGCTGCAAGATACTTTGCTATGCCTTTTTATGTGCATACTGTTAATAAAAATATCTAATTGTGCATATATACACTTTTTATTACTTATTATTTATTTCAGAGAAAAATGAGTATCTGTAGAGGGTTAATCAACATTGATAATATACGGTTTTGGGCTTGCTTCTGGGGTGGTGGGTTGGCTGATGTGGGTAATGTACAGCTGTGGCTTGTGCGGGTTAAATAGCTAAATAGCACTGAGGAGCCCAGAAGAAGAGGAGCACTGGGTGAAGAGACAGGAGACCGGATGAAAAGAGGACCCTGGATGTAGGGGAGACAAGGAGAGGTCCCAGGAGAAGCTGAGAGAAGAAGGGGGCCCGGATGAGGAGAGGCTGGCTGGAGGAGAAGCCAGGAACCTGGATGCA